>BCHZ01000005.1:3132450-3811186 GCA_001599795.1 Exophiala calicioides | reverse complement strand
GGGGGGTGGGGGGGTTTGTTTGCTATTTTGTGGGGGGGGGAGTTCACGGGCGCGGCAGAGGGGGGGGTACGGAATCAAGTCATCTGGGGGGGCGAGCTCGAGTTCCAAGCTGAGTTCTTCGAGGTCTTCCTTGTCTTTCTGCAGCGAGGGTTAGCGGGAATCTATCTTGGAGAGCCCGACTTGGGACATCTCAAAGGCGGTGGTGGTGATGGATGCTTTGAGCAGTAGAATTCGCTCTCCGTGACGAACTCGACCCCCCTTCGCATCAATTTGACCCCGCAGAACATGGATCTGGACTCACTCGCTTCCCGCTCAATTCCTCTTCGAGCACTTTGCTTCTGTTGTGCAGCTTGGAGAAGGTGTTGATCTTATCTTGGTCTTCCTTGGTGACCTCGGCGTCGGTCGATTCGGATTCTTCCTCCTTGGAGAGCTAGATCGAGACATGTCAGAGACCTTCCACCGGGTCCGGAGTGGGTGTCATCGAATCATGGAGAACGGGAGAGATGTTCTGTGCGTGGAGCGGTGGGAGGACACAGAACGGCTTTCTGGATGCGCCGATATATGTTTTCGACCCCGTCGGATCTGGTCGATGGTGGCGCATGATGACACGCGGTCGAGTCGGGGGAGGATCAGAGGCGAAACTTACCACTCTTCGGGATAACATCTTGGCCGTCTGCAGCGTCAGCGACCTTCAGGGTGAGACTGGGGGTCTCCGTTTGAGAGAGGATCTCCGTGTGAGATAACCTTGATGTGAGCGAGGCTAGTCTTCCCGGTGATTGAGCGAACGCTCGAGACTTCTTAGGGGGTTGTTGGGAAGTCGGCCTGGGTTCAGATCTCCCGCTGCTATAGCTGGAGTGTTTAATCTAGGCTACCGAGGCCAGAGGAGCCAAAAGTCGATGGATTAGATGGGAGTGGGATGAACAAGCTGAATCTGGTCTTCTGGAGGGTGGTGGTTTGAATGTTCAGAATCCAAATCAGGTTCTTTCATAGTGAACCGACAAGGCTCTGGTATTTCTTGGCAAGGCTGTAAGCTACTACTTTGGTTTGGAGCTGTGTGCTCCGCCTCTCACGCTTTACGTATTAATACTTCGTACGAGGAACTGTCCAAGAGCAGCTGGCGTCAATCTATACATTGTAGTGGCATGCTATATCTCTGATTCCCATTCCTGACCTGGTCCCAGATTCCGACAATAGAGTCCACGTCAATATTCCTGCTAAAGATGACCAGCGTAATTCTGATTGAATCAAAACACTAAAAGGACAAGCATTGGGAAGACAATAGATCTGTGTTCCGTCCCACACCCACGCTATGCCTTATCGATCCTTTATTATTCTACAGTCCCTTCCATGGCCCAAGGAGAGCTTTCCCACCTGATCATACAGCGCTGTACCCGCCTCTAGGACCACCACCCGAGACGGTATCCACTACCTTCCGCGACATGTCTTTGACTAGGTATGGAATGTCACGGATGGTGTCTCCGTGAGGCAGCAGATCCCAACCGCGAGCGCCGTATCGGTTATAGTTGAGCCAGGAGCCGAAGATCAGGTATGCTGCGATACCGAGGAAGGACCTGTTCGATATGTCAGCATTGGCGATTGAACAGTTAGACGAATGGATGGATCGGGATGGCCGTACATCAGGATGAACCAGGTGAAGAAGCCCCACCCAGTCTTCTTCGCCTCGTCGCTATCCGCATAATCTTCACATGCGTACTTCGTCCGCCAGTTCAGGCGGAGCACCTCCATCTTGTCTTTACCTTCGACCTTACCGTAGCTGCCGAATGTCAGACTAGGCGCAGGCGGGTCTTCTTCGTCCTCGTCGTCTTGCTTCCTCTTCCGCTCATTCCCCGTCCTCTGTTTGTCGCACTGCAGCTGAATGATGGCCCTCTGCTTCATCTTGTTGTACTCTCCCCCATTGAATTCGATTTGAATTCCGTCTGAATCCGAGTCTTGGGCTTTTAACCTGGTGACTTTGGGGTCTAGGCTCTTTCCGGTGGTGGAATCAAAAGACCCAGCTACCGGAATGACGTTTTCGACGAGGACGTGTTTTTTGTCGGGGTCGTCGATCGGATTCCAAGATTCCACGACACCGCAGACTGCGTCAAGGTCAGCTTCAATCTTTCTGGCCGGGATGGGCCGCCTCACCTCTCGCCCCTGGTCCACACTGGTCTTGATTCCGAATCTTATCGAGCTTCTTCAGAGGCGCACAAAGATCAAGTGTCCACGTAGTGTTATATTCAGCCGGAGGCCTAGAGTTGTCATGTACCACCACGGAATGACGACCAGCGAGTTTGGACAAGTCGAAGTTCATTCCATCGACCCGGATGTGTTCGCAGTCGATCATGACGGCTGTAGCAAGCTGAGCGAGCAGTAGGGGGATAGAGAGGAGAGGCACCATCGTTGACTTCATGGTTCCGGGGGTACTGAGATGGGATGGAGGGGTGGTTCTGAAAGAGGTCGCGTGAACGGTGAGTGTCTCGCAGAGTGAGGGGAGGGGTGTCAGGATCCCAAAGCGGGTTAAAGAGTGACCAGAAGATGATAAGACGGTGGCGTGGAATAGGTAGAGGATAACGGGCGGAGGGTAGTGATGTTCCAGTGCCGGATACAGAGTGATGCTAAATGCCTGGTGATCTATCATCAACGATGATGTACTGCCATTTCGACTCCTGCCTGCCGCCAAGCCCCGGCCGTGCAATCTGATTGGATCGCCAACTTTACGCGTCAAGAGCCTTCGTCTTTCTCCCGTTAAATGAGGTACTTTCTCCTCGTTTACCCGTATCCTTCTACTCTAATCTTTATTGAAATTGCTGCTATTATCACAGATGAGGGTTTGAACTACCTTGATCTCGTACCGATCCAGGCGCTCGAGCGAGAGCAGCTGACGTGTCGCGAATGTCCCCTTAACTTCTTGGGGGTTCCTCCACGAACGCCCTTGTTGCTCACAATGCTCTCATACGGTGCTAGACCGGCTGTCTCTGTACCAGTGGCCGGGAGCTATGTAAGTGAATTTCACTCACGGCCAACAGCTGGAGTTTAGCGTCGATGGCATCGTCTTATGCATACATCTACCCGTCCAAGCCGGATACGTGAAACTCAGGCTTGCTGGGCTCTTACGATACTCCTCAATTGATCCCTCATCGGCTCTGGTGTTGTATGCGCCACGTTTGCTCTGGAGCGTTCGACATCCGGGGTCCACTTTGGGCAGGTGTTTGTCGGGGATGGGTAATCCCTTGACTGGGCCAACCATGATGAGAGCACGTCCAGGAATTTGGAAGTTGATGATTGGCATTGGAATAACTCATCTACGATTAAGTTAGGAGTCGACGAGGTATGGAGGGAACGCAGTGCAAAGCCCGCTGGGCTTGCCACCGACCTCAAGCTCAAAGGTAACTAGTAAAGCTTGGTGCTGGCCTTCTACTATTTCGTTTTCGTCATCCTTGGGGGCCATCCTTGGGGGCCTGCAGCTAGGTTGGTGGCTTGAAAGGTCACAGACAATATTTCAGTAATAATAGAATTTCCTCAGGTCGTACGCTCTCGAGGCAGCAGGCAGATGCTAACTTCGGCACAGCCTCAGGACCGTGAGCCCCTTTTGTAAAGTCGGCCGGTCTTCGCTCTTCAGGCCTTTACTTAAGATGTCAGTCACCCTCATACTTACCTGACCACTAAAAAGAAATGATATGCTGGTAGTTACTACTGTTACCTGCTATTCGAACTTGCTATCATCTGATCATCTAGGCGGAGAAATCCCAAATCCAGTCTTGCGGAGTAGAGCGACAGGTTGTCGTACCTCGTATTCCTCGTTTAAGAGATACAGCCAGGAACCTCGGAAGCGAGAGCAGCATAATTTCAATATTGGAGCCTAACAAGTTCCTTCTTATTCCTCAACTTGCCCGTCTCCCAACAAGTCGATGAAGATAACAATATTCTCCTGAGTCCTTCCATTCTAATAATTAGTCTTGCCAAAAGGAACCCACAACTCTCCATATCCAGTCATGGAGGAGAATCTGGCCCAGCCACTTGCAGCGGCCCCGAAAACCGAGGTGCCGCCTCAAGATGCCGAATTGACATATCGTCTCGCAAAGGTAGAAGAGGATGACGTCCTGTCACGAATCCTCTGCAACGCCTTTCTTCCTGTGTGGTAGGTCCGCAAGTTTGACGTTTTATAAATTCACGCCATAATATGCTGACTTTTGAAGGAACCACAACTGGTTTCAAAGCTCCACGGAACCCCTGGACCCTGTTCCCGTGGGCAGGGTCGGCGATAAGCCCCCCCAGATGACCAGCCAGCAAAAAGGCCGCGTCCAATTCTATCGAGGCGTGGTGAAGCTAGTCAGACTTATCAACGGCGAGGTGATGGTGGCGCAGGCCCGTCCTTCACCCACGGTGCCGATATCAACGTCGGATTCAAAGCCCACGAGCAGCAACATCTCCGAATCCACGAAAGATGACGAGATCGCTTCCATACTCCTCTGGCTTCCGCCTGCAACACGTCTAGCATCATTAGACCTTGTCAAGATGTGGAAATCGGGCTGGCTCTCTCTAATGGTGCCTTGGAGTTACTACGGCCTCACGGGCTTGTACCGCATCGGTGCCGTCTTCGAAGGCAACGCCCATTCCATGTTCTCTCGGACCCTGCCCAACCTCCCGCCCAATGGGTTCAAAGACGCCGACTGTGGGTTCGTACAGATGATCGCAAGTAACCCTTCCTTCGCCGGGAAGGGATGTGCTTCGGCACTGTTGAAGCACCGGATCGAACGCCATTTCGAGAGCTTCCCAGAAAGCCCGGTGATTTTAGACACGTCAACTGCACCAGCTGTTAGGGCTTATCTCAAGTTAGGCTTCGTATTGATGGCCGAGACTCCGGTGCTCACGGATACAGATGCGACAGGGATCAAGTTGAAGGCAAATCCGGACCCGGAGATTGTAAAACTCGCGAGGGAAACGTGTATTCAGAGAGTCCTGGTTAGGATGCCGTGATGGAATCAAGGGTGGCTGCCTCCGGCGTTTGTTTAATTACCATAACTGTGGCTAGAATATCAACCTATTAGACAAGGACAGAATACCTTTTTTTTTTCACCCATGCACTTTCATTTTTGAATTCCATTTCACGGTTGTCGCCGGCCCGCATCAGAGGCAGCTGATGAAGAGCCGGACTGGACTGCAAGTGAAATTGTTTTCATTCACTTGGCTAATTTGTTGACTTGCGGATTCAGATATTGCACATTGCCACAAATCTTACTGCGGGCGTGTCCTGGAATCCGCCAGGAATTGAAATCCAAGTCGGCTTTCTACTGAGGAACCAGATTGTCTTGCAGCGATATATATGATCCTCAATCTTATCTCTGATGATTGGTTATGACTATTCGGAAATTCACAAGATGGAATATTAGTTCTCCAACAATTATCATTTTTATCTCCAATTAAATGGTTTTCGTTCTTCTCGGGCTGACTTGTGCCGGCGAGCCGGATGTGGGGAGTACAGCTGTATTGGACCTGGATAGAAATAAGCCGTCGGCTAGAAAGCCTTCGAGAATTGATCCCCAACCGGAAGTGCAAAATATCCTTGCCACCGGAGACCACTGCTTATTTTACTGCCTTCATCACCCGGTGCCCTGGAGATGGGGGTTTTAGGGCCATATTCAGGCATGTCCGTCCCTCGCCATGCCGCTGGGTACCAGAAGGTACCTCTGATTATCCGAAACAGGCCGCGTTGATGCTGGTTGTTTCAACTGCTCGAGTCCCGGTCGAAAAAGCTCGTCTTTGACTGCTCTGTGAGGCTGAACTTAATACTAGAAGCCTTCGAATCACCCTTGATACTCTAGAGGACAATTGGTTTCGCCATGGGGTCCCTGCAACCCGAGCCCGAGGAGCTTCTCAGCAGGCTCTCGCCGTTGATCATGGGCGGCGCCGGTTTCAGTTACCAGCTTCATCCAAAGCCAGAGTCCCTTCCAGTCCGCGCAATCATCAAGCGGGCGTTTGATCTTGGCCTGAGAACTATCGATACCTCTCCATACTATGAGCCGTCAGAGCAACTGATTGGGGCAGCCTTGTGCCATCCGGAAATGACAAGTGCATACGACAGAAGCGACTACATCCTGATGACTAAGGTTGGAAGGATTCGAGAAGACCACTTCGACTACTCTCCCGAGTGGATTCGATCATCAATTTCACGATCACTCCAGCGGTTTGGAACGACCTACCTCGACGTCGTCTTCTGCCACGACGTTGAATTTGTCTCCCTTAGAGATGCCGTTCAGGCCGTCGGAACCCTCCAAGAATTGTCGAGCACCGGTGTCATTCGGTGTGTTGGTATTTCAGGTTACGACATCGGCGTCCTTGAGGCCGTGGCCGTCCAGGCCCGCGCCAGATACGGCCGGCCCGTCGAGGTGGTCCAGAACTGGGGACAGCTGACGCTCCAGAACACCCAGCTGGAAAAAAGAGGACTGGAGGCCTTTCGAAAAGCCGGGGTCCGGGCAGTTTGCAGCTCTAGCCCACTTGCAATCGGCCTGCTGAGAAACGGTGGGGTTCCTGTCGGTGCTTTAGGGAATTGGCACCCTGCACCTCCGGAGCTTCGAGCCGTTGTTCAAAAGGCCGCCGACTGGATTGAATCGCAGGGCTTCACCCTGTCCTCACTAGCCTTGCGCTTTGCAATATCTAGAGCGCAAAAGAGCTCTCGGCCTGGTTTCACAGTCACCACTATCACGGGAATTGGATCTGGATCCGACCTAGAAGAGAATGTTAGGGCCGCGAAACAGATCCTCAAATATGCCGCGTCAATACCGCCTCGAGGTGACTCCTTTGTTCATTACCGGGGCTTAGACGAAGCAGCTCTGGAAAGGGATACTGTTCTATACGAAGGTGTTAGAAAGATTCTACACACCTGGCTTGACTACGATTTCTCTGGGCAGCCGAAGAGCAACTAGGCGCAGTCACTTGAGTAAAAGAGCATTCAACTTAGATCCGGCTCAAGGAAGGAAGTGATAAGTCGTTTGTAACGGCTTGTACTTCCATCAATACAACATTTGGTAGAATTAGATTTGATTCAAGCTTGTCTATTCTTAACAGTCTATATTTTCCCTTCTAGACGCTCGTCTGTACCCTCGGCGCATTCAGCACGATTTTTGCTTCCTCGGTCTGCCACCAGCTCTTTCCTTCCTCTCCAGGAAACGTAAACCTGTCCATACTCTCTGGTTTCATCTCAACGCTGTATCCGGGGTTAAGAGGGGTCACATAATGCCCCGACTCCGTCTCGGCCGGGTTCACGAAATGTTCGTGGAGATGATCAACATATTCCAGAACACTCTTCTTCCCGCTGATCACCACATAGTCGATTGTACTCAAGTGTTGAGTGTACTCAGGGAGACCAACGCCGCCGGAATGAGGTACAATTGGTACGTTAAATTTGCGAGCGAGTAGAAGAATGGCGAGGACCTCGTTGACACCTCCCACTCGGCAGGCGTCGGGCTGGATGATGTCCACTGCCCCTGCTTGCAGGAGTTGTTTGAAGATGACGCGGTTCTGGCACATCTCGCCTGTCGCCACCCCGATGGCTCCATACTCCGTGTTTGATATCGCTTTCCGGATCGCGGCATGGCCGAGGATATCGTCAGGGGACGTTGGCTCTTCGATGAACCAAGGCTTGAACTGGGCCAGAGATTTCATGTACGTGATGGCCTCCGGGACTGACCATACTTGATTCGCATCGATCATCAGGACGTTGCCCTTGTCGAACCCCAGGACCTCTCTGGCAATGGATAGTCGCTTTTGGTCGACTTTCAGGTCAGTCCCTACCTTCAGCTTGAAATGCCGGAATCCTTCGTTGACACTCTCTTGAAGAAGTCGCTTCATCTTCTCTTCTCCATAGCCCAGCCATCCAGCAGAAGTCGTGTAAGCAGGGACGGCCCTGTTGTTCAGGGCCTCCTTGATTCTCTCCGCCTTGCCGGACTGCATCTCCTTCAATAGCTGCACTGCTTCTTCCTCGGTCAGGGCGTCCGTAATATAACGAAAATCGATGCACCTGACAACCTCCTCCGGCGTCATGTCTGCAATGATCTTCCACACTGGCTTCCCCAATACCTTTGCCCATAGATCCCAAAGGGCGTTGACAACGGCCCCCAAAGCCAAGTGAATGACCCCTTTCTCCGGACCAACCCATCGGAGCTGCGAATCCGATGTTAGATAACGCCAGGTTTTGCCCCAATTAGCCGTTAAAGAGTCCAGGTCCTTCCCGACTATGAGTGGTGCTAACAGGTCGATCGCGGCACAAACAAGGTCGTTACCACGGCCTATTGTGAACGTCTAGAGCTGAATGAGAAGGTAGTTTTATCTTCACGGACCCAACACGTACCATGCCGTGACCGGTGATGTTTGAGTCTGTTGATATGATGCAGTAGGCGGACGAATAGTCGGGAGCGAGATTCATGCCGTCAGAGCCGGTCTTGTCCAGAGACGTCTGTTCTCAATCAGCATATTTCCAGACTCGATCTCCTACCTATAGCACATACTGGAAACCTCACGTCCCGAGAGGATACGCTTGTGATAATGACCATCTTGACAGTTGGGTTTTGATAGTTGACAAGGTGAAATGTACAAAATAGCTTCACAAGTCAGACGTTTAGAGAATGTTTCGTCTCAATCGGCTCCTAGTTTCTCGTTGATGCCTGCCTTTTATTCAATCCCTTTTTATAAAGACTGCTTATCGTCAAAAGTTGTGTGAGGAGTGAGAAGCTTTTTCTTCGAGAAGGAATTCTCCAATTCCGGAGACTTTTGCGACTCAGGCTATCTCTATCATTGTAGGGTGAGGAGGAGGCCGAAAGAACCCACACCGGGCACCACGCACCCATGGAAATGCGACTTCAAATCTTTTCGGGAGACATTCCGCATCCTCATATTGCGCTCCCGATATTATGTCACGGGATTTTACCCGGCAAGGCAACAACCATCATTCAAGTCTGCATCCACGAGGATCTCTGGCAGATCTCGATTGACGCAATTGCGCAACCCTCGGGAAGGTTGAAGCTGCCAAACTTTACCCCGCAGCATTTCTCGAATTATCATAGTCTCTCAACGTCACTGGAGACGGGGCTCTCCACGAGAGGGGCCGCCGGCTAAAATCATGTTCCACCTCGGCTGGTCGAGGAAGCTGAGCTATTTAGCCGACGGCAGAAAGGCTCTCTCGTCTATATGATGGCATGCATAACCAGATCCACCAACTTGCCGAATTATCCAACGGGCAAATCGTGCAGAAATGGAGACTGCATTGCAACAAGAAGACCATCAACTCCAATCGGCTGCTCGCACTAGAAGGAGAACGAGAAGAGCATGTGACAAGTGCAGTAGCTCTCGAGTGCGCTGTGATGGTGAATGTCCGTGGTAAGTTATTGCCCCTTCCAGAAGTGATGTTGATGATTGGGAAGCTAAGTGATCATTTGCAAGCCGTCGATGTCTAGGTGAGTTCGCCGAGCCAATAGCCAGCACATCTACCACCAACATTGCACTGGTTGATAACATGGCCTCGACGAGCAGAATATGGCAACTCATGTCACTACAACCGCGATCTCCGAAAACGAGGACGCAAACCTACTCTCCAAAAGACAGGGGCTGACCACGACCTCAGCAACACGCATCAGTCGCCCATAGAAGAATTGTCCCCTATATCTCAGGGAGAGAGCTCCTCCTATCCTGATCAGCCAGAACAAGATGCTCCGGATGAAGAGCAAGTCGCTGGAGAGGTGCACCGAGATCAAGATCATCGCGCGCCCGAAAATCATTACTACGACCCGGTTGACGAGCACAGAGGGTCAGCTAGACCGGGCTTGGATCTTGGAAGTTCATCCCTTACTCTGACGCCCCAAACCACCTATGCGGTGCAGGGCTCTACAACCTCATCCGTCACCGCAACATCTCTTTTTGTCGACCCTGACAAGGTTCGAGAGTCAATCAGCACAGAGCGCCTGATAGATCTCACTGCACCTGAGGTGCTGAATGGGAGAGTGTGGCAAGAACAGCCGTGTCCATTTCGCCCTCATAAGTGCATTGAACCGATCCTGCCATTGCTGCAAGGGATCATCAGTGCAGAAGTAGCTTGTGAGTTGCTAGAATTCTACTTTGCGCAACCCGGAAGCTCTCTTTTCAGGTCGGCTTCTCCATACGTCTTGACGCACGTGGTGCGGAAAAGATCACTCCTCCATCCGACCCAACCTAGAGAGACTACTTCAGCCCTCCTGGCAACGATGATTTGGGTTAGTGCGCAGACTGCAGACATTCCCTTACTTCTGCTTCCAGGGGAGCGAGCCAAAGTCTGCGAGTCGTTGTTGAGGTTGTCCATGTGGCTGACTCAGAAACGGGACCGTGACCATTGGGAAAGAGTTCGAGGTGAGTTGAGGTACCCTGAGTTAGTTGGAAACCCTAACTGACATCAACATAGGTGGACGACTCGTGGAAGATAGCTTTGGTCTTTCTGGCCAGAGATTCTTGGACCTCAAATCTGCCCCAGACACTCAAAATGACCCGCCGTCGCAATCAATCGATGACGTGCTCACCTTCATCTTGCTTTCCATCGTCATATCGGGAGGTGACTTCAAGACGGACTGTCATACATGGTGGAGCAAAGCCGTGAGACTTGCCCAGAGTATGGGTCTGAATCAAGAGGATACAAGATGTACTGGATCCAGAGCCACTTGCCTCACGGCTTCGTGTAACTGCCGGAGAAATGAAGCTCCGAATCAATCTTTTGCAATCATGGAGGCCCAGGAAGAGCGACGTCGAGTGTTTTGGCTTCTCTTCTGTCTCGACCGACACTTTTCGCTCTCCTTCAACAGCCACCCCAGCATCTCCGACGACGAGTGCGAGGTTTATACTCCACTACCAGAAAATGTGTGGGATGCTCTCGAAACAGTACCCCTGGAACTCCTCTCGCCCCGCTCCTACGGGCCGCCGACACTGGTGACGGGCACGGGCTTCTTTGAGCATTTCCTCCCCTTGATGGCTATTCTCGGTGACGTTATTCATATCCACCACCGCAGGTACCATCCCAGGTTTGGCACCCTGGACGACCACGACGCTGTCTTGCTGGTTGAATCTTTGCTCGCAGATTGTGCACGCAGCATCAGCGAGATTCAGAATCGGTACGAGACCGACGGGTTGGACGGTACAATCCCAGCAAGTGAGTTCCTCACCCCCAGTTCAGGCCACCAAGAAAATGCCTACAGCCAGCCCTTCGACACGGGAGCCACACATTCAAAAGGCCGGGCTCAGGCACAGCTCGTCACGGCTTACGGCACATTCATCCTCCACGTTCTCCATGTTCTGCTTCACGGCAAGTGGGACGCAGTGTCTATGCTCGAGAACGACGACGGGTGGATCACCTCCGTACACTTCATGAAATGTGCTTCTCACGCTATCGCCGCGTCAGAGGCGGTATCTCAGATTCTCAGGTGTGATCCTGAACTTACCTTCATGCCGTATCTCTTCGGAATTTACCTTTTGCATGGCAGTTTTATTCTACTGCTGTTCGCAGATCGCATGCCGCAACTTGGTCCAAACGAGTCGGTGGAAAAGGCGTGTGAGACTATCATCAGGGCGCATGAGGTTTGCGTCGTTACACTGAGTACGGAATTTCAGGTACCGAAACCGTCCCCCAGAATTCCAGAATCATTCTGGATGTGCAGCTGGAGTCAAACCCACTGACCTACCAGCAGAAACGATTCCGCAAGGTCCTTCGCTCCACGCTTTACAGTGTACGAAGTGCGGGGGCCACAAACGCCGAGGAGGGCAATGCCCGGCGAAGGGCTTTGTCTTTGTATCGGTGGACTAAGGGCGCAAGAGGTTTGGGTTTGTAGGACCAAGGTTGGCGGTCCGATAAATTCAAGACAAAAAGTCCACCGCTTTGGCGGGGGACGAAGACGAGGGTCAAATAATCCAGGGATTCGGCTGGAAGCGGCTCCATCACCCATCATACAACAGCATATGTCGGATTGAAGGACCCGACGCCCCGCTAGGCCAGCATGGATTAACAACACGCAACAGGAGGTCATCTTTGAAACCTTTGGATCCCAATTGAATGTCATCTCGACCCAGGAGGCTCGAAAAAATTCCTTCGAGAGGCTGATCCCAGCGAAAGGCTTCAGCAGTGACCACGAGTCCCGGCTTAGAAATGAAAGGTACATCTTCTGCCTTCGCACGTATGGAAGCTTTGCGCTAGGGCTAAAAGACAAGTTTCTCCGGCTTGAAAAGATCTATAAGCCCACTATGTGATGCCTCCTTCAACTCGACAAACGGATTCCTCTTCATCGACACCCGAGCCAATTCGGAGCGATAATCGAGAACTACCCGGTTCAACAAGAGAGATTCTGTCATCAACCATGTGATCCAGCCCTTTCGCTCTCCGTATTTGAAGGCTCCCAACCCTCACGTGAACATACTTAGTGGCTAATCTAGCGTTGAATGCAATGCCCACTATCGTGAAATATGCCGTAAGGCTGGGAGGGCACATGTTTCTGATCCAATGTCTAGCTAGCACTCTTTAGCTTAGTTCCGAGATTCGGTGACGGACAACTGCCGGGGAGGGAAATGGGCTGAAGGTGGAGGAGATGGGCAAGGCTGAAGAGCGAGGCTGAAGGGGCATAACTGCATATCAAGGAGCTATAACCCCCCGTAGTGATCCTCCGTATCTCAATGTGGGGCAGCACGTCCTCATCCTTCTCCGCCAATTTCAGTTCAAACTTCCAAAGTATTTCCATCGTCCTCAGACCTGGCATGCTCGCTTGCCAGTCCTGCTCCAGGCCTCGAAACCGCTATGCCAGGGCTATGGGGTCACATTGATCACCTCGTCCTCTGCCCTATTTCAACCACTTCAGTGAAGCCTTGAGTCGGCTGCACCTAAATTCACACGACTCCGACACGAAACACTGACACCATGCCGAACAAGAAATCCAAATCCAACGCGAATAAGGGCAAATCCTCGCCGGCCCCTGTGGCGCCTGCAATGCCGTCGAGTCCGCTGACACCCAATCTGGCCGGGCTAATCCCCGCGTTACCTCCCCCTCACCCAACGGACGACTTCTGGACGAAGAATGCCCGCGCCAAAGCCCTCATCATGTCGACCCTGGTGCCTGGCAGCGAGCCGTGGAAGATTGCTGAACCACTCAAACTCGCCTCGGACATTTGGAGGGCGCTCGAAGACAAGTACGCACCGAAAGACGGGAAGAAGAGACAAGAACAAGGAAATGGAAACGCCGACACGGGGAACGGCACCACGGGCGACACGAGCGCCAGCGATCCGAATGTGAAACCCTTGTCCTCAGACTTCATCGGCGACTGGGTCGAAGGCAAGGCTATGGACAAGCACCTAGAAGCGGCCAGAGCGAGAAATGCTGCAAATGCTGCATCCAATCCTCTGTTGCCGGAAGAAAAGAATATTCCCAAAGCAACTAGCTTGACCGCCGAGTCGAGTGCGTCAGCACAACCCCAACCGAACCAGCCTAGGGATGACCTCAATTCCGCCTCTGAGAACCATTCGGAATTGCAAGGCGGCCGTCAACCGACCTCGGCGTCTCCAGTCCGCTGGAGAGCAACCCCGGTCATCCACAACAGCTATCTGACCGAACGGCAAGCCCTCACACTCGCACATCACGACTCTGAAAGAACCAAGCAAATCAAAGTCGCCGCAACAAAGGTACTGATGCAGAAACTCCCGACGCGCGACCTGCGGTTCCTGTGGGCCCTGTTGTACGGGGGTGAGAACGCGCCCTGGCCCGGATCCAGTTCGGCTATCATCCCCGGCGTGACGACCAATTTGGCGGCCATCGAGGTGTGAGGGCGACGGAAGCGACCAAAGCAATGAAAGTTGTCCAAAATAGTATTTGTGAGACATGTACGATGTACGGGCAAAAAGGGACACGCTATCAATAGTAGGACCGCCCACTCACTCGGCTGTTGACAGACGAGAACCAACTCAAAAAACAATCCGAAATTCTCCCAGGCACACCCAGACCAAAACTACCACCAAGGCGACGAGACTCGCACTTGGCTCACTGCCCATCATGGCCGCGTCACTCTTCTCCCGAATGTACGTGATATTCTGCGCGAGTTCGACAATATCTCTGCTCACGTGGCCCACCTGCGCTAGCTGTCTCAGCTGATCGCCAAAGACGGCCAGAATGTTCGAACTCCGTCCCTTGGGGCAGAAGACTACCTCGAAGCCTCCACCCTGGGGAATGATGAACGTGCTCGTCTGGTCGTCGTACGCGTAGCTGTACGCGTCTGGGCACATTTTCTTGGCCTGGGTCGAGTAGTAGCTGGGCGAGCAAGATGACGGCGTACCGTGCTTACCGGTACAGCAGTACTCGGCCTTGTTCCACTTGGCACAGGCGCTGAGGCATGGGTTGAACGGTGGTCGTTGTATATTGTCGTCCGGATACGGATAGACGCCGTCGCCAGGTTTCTGGGGCGGGTCGAGCTGCAACGGCCAAGGGCACCAGTCTTGAGCAAAGGACTGGGAGACGCTCTGCTCGAGGGGGATGGGATACGTCGAATTCGAGCCGAAGTCGACATCGGGGGCCGAACCGACCGGGGCGAGGAGGGCGGCCGTGCCGATGCACACCGGGTTCGTCAGGTTCGGGGGAATGTCCTGCAGAGTCACATTGTTGGTCTCCCCGAGCAATGAGATGATGCCGACGGGGATGTTGTAGCCGTCAACCAGGGATATGTCGTAGAAGGATTGGTACGTGTTCGAGGACATGGTGAACTCTGCGAGGGTGGCCGGGGCTTGACCCTGAGCGGAAGAAAGAATCAGCCTTGTATCCAGTCATTGTCCCAACATATCCCCACAGAAGGGGGGTATCAATCCAAATCCCACTTACTGCACCCTGGCATTCCAAAAACATGCCACAATCCCCCGTCGTGCACGCCGCACCTCCCTGCCCGCTCGCCGGCCCTCCCGCGGCACTGGGGAAAGAGCAGTTCGTCCGTGCCCACACGCGCCCCCGCCAGTCAGCGCTCACGGTTTGAGGGTTGCCATCTCCCGGGCTCAGCAGGAAGCCGGAACTCGCAGGGCCGACGCCGCTCTGGGTCAGGATGGCCGGCCATATAGGCTCGTCGCAGTTGTTGGTCACACGGAGCGGGATGGTCGTGCCGCGGGGGTCTAGATGGAGCGGGGGTGTGTTGCTGGCGGCGGCGGCGGCGGCGAGGACGGGATGGGCAACGAGGAGGAGCTGGAGTGTCGAGCGTAGAGAAGGTGTTCTCGATGGCTGGGATTCGCATGTGGACGCGGGATGGCTGATATTTCGTCTCGACCGGGAGGGAGGGCCTGCTCGATCTCGGTCTACCATTGCGGCTGTTTAATGCTGCGCGCGGTTTCCCCCCGTCGTACTACCAGGTGGGATACAGGTCACCAGGGTTCCAGGAGGGGGTGAGCTCTGTGTCCTCGTCGGTCCCAGCGATTTTCTCGGTGACAAATGCTCCTCAGGCCTGAACGGGTGTAGGTATCTAAAGTGACGGTGGACAAGACCTTGGTCTTTAGGAAGGTAGTATGTATGTGTCTATCAATGTGTGCAGTGGTCTGGTCTATAACGATGTGGGGTTTTCCAAACCGAGTCCAACGAACCGACTTGGAGTGAGATATCCCCGGATGAAAGCTGATAAGGGGGCCTGTGGATTAATAGTTGGCAGGAAGTCACGATCCATTTTCAGTCCGAGGACGTAGTATCAAGGACCAGCCAGCCCACACGCTCGGTGGTCGACCTAAGTTCCAAGTTTCACCGACCGAGAAAATGCGACGATCCCGGCGCAGCGCCACACTCGGTGCGTCCCCAAGCTTCAAGTTTGTTGACAAAGGCGGCGAGAGACGGCCATTCCGTCCCTGTTGGTCCTGGAACAGTGGCAGTGAGTGGCTCAAGCCAGGTTTTGGCGAGGGGGAGGCGCCATGACGTCACTAGCGACGGGGCAAGAAGGGGGGATCTCCCAAACACAAGGGGCAAGCAAACAGGGAGGGGCTCATTCATCTCAAGCTGCCAAATCACATCACGCTACACACTCTAGCTGATGCAGGAAGGTCGGGAAAAGGAAATGCCTGACGAGCCACCACTCGACAGACTCGACACCCCATGGGTGGCACACGCAAGGACCATCTGGTTTGGTTCGAACAGAACAGGACCGTTGGAGTGATTACGTACCTCCATAGGTGGGGACCATAGAAGATCCACGAACCAATCATAGACATGTCTTGGCACACATTGTCCTATCTCCGGTAAAAACAAGAAAAAAAAGTAGAAACGGAGAACCTGCAAAAAAGTGAAGATTGCCTCCAACAAGAATTGAACTTGTGATCTTCGCATAATTTGGTGACTCGGACTAGTTGGAACTATTCCTGCGTAATTACAAGTGCGACGCAGTACCACTGTGCTATAGAGGCGAAGATGTTGACATTGCTGTACATGTCACCATCATTTTAAGCCAAATTTTGGCACATAAAATACTTAGAGTAAAAAGCCCTTTCCCAGATCTATATGACCTTCTAACTTCGAAGCCTCCTGACTCTCGAATGACAGTTTGGATTGAAGGGCAGTTAATTGGGGTGCTATCTATGACTGTTATTCAATCTATGTAAATGTCATGGCCCACGTAGTCAGGCGTGGCCACCTTCCTTCCACATTACCCGTTCCATAATAAAGTCCTGTCCGGCGTTCCTCTCTGGGCCACTAGATCATAGTACAACTCCAACACTTGAAGATGTCTATCATGATTCATATCATCCAATAACTCCCTCACACCCACATAGTACTGTACATTTCCTGAGATCCGGAGATCGTACAAAAATCAGCCACAGTTCCAAAGTGTTCCTTCACATGCCCTCCCCAGTATCCGTCGATGCTCCAGGCTCCAGGCTCCTGGCCAGTCTTGACCCGCAGATCCTTTTCTGAAACGTCGTGTGTCGTGTGTTGAGAGTGTCGTGTGTTGAGTGTGTCGTGTGTTGTTGCTGGAAGAGGAATTGAACTGTGCTGAACAGGGATGGCGTGTACCCAAGACCCGTGTGTTGCTACTTAAAGCCCAGGAGGTCGCATGACCATGGATATCCGGGTGCTCAATGGGTCAATGAAGTAGGCGGAGGCGGGTTGTTGCTGTTGATATTGACTCTGGAGTACCTCGACTCCGCATGTCGGATACATGCCAGGGTGGTACGCCCCATACGGCTGATAGTGTTGGGTATGTTGACCGAAATCGATGTTGAAGTCGATTGGAGCGTACTCCTGAGAGTAAGGGGCTGCCATTATGAATGGTGGCACCCCTTGGTAAGGAGGGGGGGGAAGCGTCGTTGTGAGTGGTGAGGTCCACTGAGGAGGTGGTGCCTCTACGACTGGTGAGACCCCCAGTTGAGAAGGAGCTGCTGGCTCCTTGGTCGGTGAAATCTCCAGGATTGGCAAAGGGATCGGAGAGAATGAGGCTAAGATCTTCTGGAGGACTGTGATCATATAGTCGTGTCCGGAGTCTGCCTGCCCGACCTTCTTGTGATGAGCGGCCGCCTGGGTGCGGAGGTCGATGGCTGTCCGCAGGTTTTCGAGGATATTCTCTGGCATCTTGATGTTGTCTTGAGACACCTTGTATGCCATGCGGAGGTGGTCATTGAGAGAACTCTTGGTGGGACTGTTGGAATGAGTCCTGAGCCAGCTGAGAACGTTTTCTGACGCTTGCTTGTAGGCGCCGAACATTTTGCCGTATTTAGGGCAAAATCCAGCCATGTCGAAAGAATTGACGCTGTTGATGAGGATCAGTATGAATCATCGTCAAGTGTGATGGCTGAACGTGCAGTGGACTTTGTTGAGAATGAGAGAGGTAGTGTGTTGAGTGTCGAGTAGACTCCGTCGAGAAAAGAGAAAGGTAGTGTATTTATTGTCGAATGGATTGCATCGAGAAGGAGCGAGGCGATGTGTTGAGATCCGGGTGGGCTCCGTCGAGAAAGAGAGAGGTAGTGTATTGAGTGTCGAATGGACTCCGTCGAGAAGGAGCGAGGTAGTGTATTGAGTGTCGAATGGACTCCGTCGAGAAGGAGAGAGGTAGTGTCGATAGCCACGAGGTACAGGTATGATCAATGAGAGAACGAGTGAGTGTGAGTGTCCTGCTGAGTCTGCTGAGTCTGTTGACTTTGCTGAATCGGCTGAAAAGAAAATAGCTATACTGTCACGTGAAGCAATAGATGAAGCAAAACAAATAAGGATCACCGAGGAGCAGCGGATACTTATACAAAAGGCAGGAAGAGACCGGGTCGAGTGAAACATAGTTTGTGCATCTCGATGGGAGGGTTTGAAAGATTTCAAAAGCAACAACAAGTCGACGCGATTGAGGATTGACTGGGTCGAACCGTGAAATGAACGGTTCAATGTAGCCCCAAAACAGCGTACAGCTGGACAAGAGAGGGGCCCATTTCCCTCGTCCTCCAGTACCAGGCAGGGAGTCTTCAAGCAGTGCTGTTGCCAAAAGGGAAGACCGTGCCAGCAGTGTAACCAGCGGTTCAGTACCATGAAACCAAACGGGTCAGAGGCGGCATGGCTTCCTTGAAGATCCATGCTGGCCATCTTGGTGAGCCTCTTCAAGATGAGAGCGAACGGTAAGAAGAGCAACTGGTGGTGGATGATTGGACAGAGAAGAACGACAGATCGTGGACCATAGAAGCCAGAGCATCAGGAAGCTAAGGGTGGAGTCATCTTCTCCACAGTGTTCACTCAGGTGTTCGGTAGGCCGTGAAAGCCGTCCCGCTTCCAGCGAGCTCGAGGGAACCAAACTTGACGTTGCCGGAGGTTGGAGTCCATACGGGGACAACAACGACGGCTGGTTCGCGTAAAACTCAGAGGTTCTCATGTCGAGGATGCGTGTTCTTTAGAGTTGGGAGATCGGTACTTGCACATGATAGGTCGGCAAGGTGGGAGTGAGCCATGAATATTTCCGGGCGCAAATGGTATCCACAAACGGCCGTCAAGGATCCTCATGGAGACACGATGAGCGATCGACAGTTCCTTGATTTGGGGGGGATGGATCATGAAGTTATGCATCATGGCGAGAACGTTGAGATACTCAGCGGGCAATGAGTTTCGTGAGGAGGATCGATCATGTTCAAGATTGAGATCAAGTACCGTCCGTGCTATGGGATTCGGTAGTAGAAATCGGGCAAGGCTTCAGGCATCAGGGGATGCCAAGCCCAAAGTGGAGTTCGGACTCCGGAGGTTGGCGATGTCTTGACATCGGGTCACGTGCATGTGCAGAGCCTCCGACATGTACCAAAGTACTATTCAGAACACCAAAAAAAAGCATGCTGCCTAGTAGACCGTGCTTTCCCAATTGGACAGCCTCAGTAGCTTCGTTTCCACTTCTCACTCTGTGGCTTTCCAGCTTGTTACCCACGAGGTACTCGGATCGGGTCTTGGAATTATTTGGATTGTCATTGTCATTGTCCGTCGAGCATATATACTTCCGCGTTGCGCATTACATACATTGGACACGCCCGGCCTCCAGAGTCTAACTTCATTAAGGGAAAATGCCCCCAGGCACCACTGTGTGCCGGTCCGCAAGATAGGCGACAATGCCCACCAGAGAAAGGAAATCAAAGTTTTAGTTTTAGTCTTCTCCCGCCGATTACTTGAAAAACCAGTATGTCGCGGCGTACTGGACGCTGAATGCTGAGGCTTGGCCCTGGCACGTTGCGGGCGCAGATCCTCCGGCGGTGTTCATTCGATACACAGCTTTGATGTCGCTGGCCGAGTCGGAGCGAGGTGTGAGGTACAGCCAAGGGACGGCCCCATTTGCGCCGCTGACGGCGTTGGCTGGGGCTGTTGACTGGCTGATTTTCTGCGCGAACACCGTCCCCAGAGAAGGGGAGTTAGGGGCGTCAAAAGCAAAGACCGGGGTTGTCGCGTTGGAGAAGAAGTGGTGCGTCGACAGGACGAGGTTTGGCGGTTGCAGAGCTCCATCTGGGGACGAGGGCAGCGGGTTTTGCAGGGCTAGGTTGGGCATGAGCGCCAGGAGGGTGGGGTAGTTTGCTGCCACACAGGACGCATTGTAGAAGCGTGCCACGGCCCCGACGGCGGCAGGAACGGCGGTGGCGTTGGCGCAGGTATAGTTCTGTTCCAGTCAGTATCTGGTGGCCATTGTAGCCAGAGGGGACATGACATACCTGTACTCCTCTTCCGATGGCGACGTGTTCCAGGGTCAATCCAGCAGGAGCTGGTAGCGGGGTCGGTGCAACAGGCAACGCCGCACTCGACAGATCACATGTCGGTGGTACTGCCCCGGGGGTCTTGGAGTGTTGAATGTACTGGTAGACGACGTCTAGGTATCCCGCCAAAGCTGGAGTCCATGCCGTTGTACCAGATGGCGTAGGAGGTGCTGGAGCCGCCAGGGTGGCGGTGGCCAGGGAAGCGACAAGAAGAAGATACTTCATTTTGAACGGCGTGAGGTGGTAGCAGATGGATAGATATTAGGCGTATTAGTAGCGCAGGTGGATGTTCTGGCCAGCAGAAGTTCTTTTTTCCCTTGGGCAGCAAAAACAATAGACAAAGGAGAACTATGGATGGTTGGTGGTTGGGTCGAGGCAAACGGAGGAGAGAGGTCGTTTATGAGGACGAGGAACCGAATGGAACGGGCGACCACATGAGAGACCAACCGCCGAAATACAGGACATTGTAAAGTGGACTGCCTTGCGCGACAAGGATAGGATGAAGGAGCGTTGGACAGAGGGTAGGCGGAGGCCATGTTTCTATCTTCGGCGACCAGCATTTGCCATTGGCCAGGGACCGGGGTGGAGGCGAGGTGGCCGCATCAAGGCCGCACGAGGCGGCAAGAGAGATTCGTTGGCGGCGCCCGTTGTTGACCGGGGAGGACAAGAATAGAAGACAGGTATTGGCGCCCGCGGCAGAGAGGCTCGGCCAAACTCCCAGGGGCCCGAGGCCTTGAGCAGGCATGGTTAGGCTGGACGCTGGGAGGGCTGGACGCTGATCGGCAAAACGGATCGACGAGTCCCGCGCGCACCTGTGTCGTTGCTTGCTGGCTGGCAGGCTTGCCGGGTGGCTGCTCTGGTGGCTGCCCTGGCTCCTATCGGCTCGTCCATGGCTGCTTCGGATCTTGTCTGGCTGCTGCGTTGCCGCCCTCCAGCCGCCTCCCAGCCATCCAGAGCCCAGCATCTGCCCTGTCTAGGCTCCACCAACGCATGACGTGCATAAGTCTAGCCCGGCTGCTTGATGCACTCAACACCCATCCTGGGCTCTTGGAGAGACAAGAGTTCGAGAGGGCCGTCGGTTTCAGAATCTTTGGCAGGCAGGAACCAATCGACCCACACAGGGAACCTGTCGCTCGCTAACTGGGCAAGGGCTGGTCGTGGCCGGTGAGCGGGTGGAGAAATTTATATCCGTGCGGCGCGTGCATGTGCAGGTGGTGTGTGTGCCCGCCGTACCAAGTATCTTGGTATGGGCAGTGTGGGCAGTATTAGATACGGAATACTGGATTTAGAGATGACGGTTGGGGCCAGCGGACGGAGAATCCACCGTGAGCAGCTTGACGGTGTAGAAGACACGAGCAGGCGCAGGATGACAGCGGCATTCTGATGGGATGATGAGGGGGTGCCTAACTCGTGTCAAGGATGGGTGGCGGGCGAGGCAGTGGTGCTTACGTCGATGCCAGCTCGTTTGTTACGAGAGACGAGAGACGAGCCCGAAGGCGGTGACGCATCTTGCAGCGCAGTGTCGGCACTCCGTGTGGCTTGTGGCGGAGGGGAACACCCGGGAGTCCCTGGGCGTCCCTACCTACTGCCACCTAGGAGTCACCTAGGAATCTTCTCTACCTCCCCGAGTATTCCTCCTGACTGCACCTTTTTAGAGGGAACCTCCTGATCCAGATCCTCCTTAAGGCCTTCACGGGTTTGCAAAAAACAGTCCACCGTCCCCAACGGCGCTCGTGGTTTCGCCAGCCGATCCTTCGATCGCTAAACTTATCCGACTGCGGCCAGGCACTGCGGAGTGAATTTGGAGACTCTTACGAAGTACTCCGTATTATTATTTATTATTATTGACATTCATTGCATCTTCCGCCGCTGACTCCTAAATCCATCTGATTTCTACTGGCCATAGAGACTTTTCCCATGGTCAACCCGCTCTCTCTTGCGCCGTCTCTTGTCTCTTCGTCTGGCAAGTTGCCACCGAGACCAAGACCAAGACCAAGACGGCGAGAGAACTTCATCCTCCCCTCCTCCACGACCTCCGCGTCTTCCGCACCCTGGTTGAGCTAAGCGACCGTAGGGCTCATGCCAGCCTTCTCCTTCCTAGAATTTGGCCAACTTCTGAAACCAAGCGCCGTCTTTTTCTCGCAAGCGTCAACCTACGCTGTAAGATCCCCCTTCTCCGCACCTATTTCTTCGTCCCTCCTCTATGACTCCAAATCACGAGTGTCCCTTGCGATGCAAGCCCAACGCTGAAACAAAGCGCGGTTCGCCAAAGAAGCCGAGGCCTACTGCTTACTACCCCCTGAGCTTCTTTTCATCATGTCTAGGCCTTAGTGTCTATCATTTCTTCTCCCCTTTGACACTGACGTGAACTCTGGGAATTCCCCGTGAATAAAACTTACGGCCTCCCTTCTTTCGGGAGACTACGAATGGTGCGACATAGTTTTAGGGTGCTGGAGGGGCGGTCCCCATGTCGCGGCACACAACGGAGGGGCCTTGAACTCCATTTTGCGACAAGAGAGATAGACCTGCATGAGGTAGGAAGGCGTCCGTTCCGCTGTTGAAACAAGTACGCAAATTGAGACAAACTCTATGTTGCCGGCCAATTCTATCCAAAATCCTGCTGGTGCCATTCGGCGCCCTGCAACTCAGGGGCACGACCGCCAGCTCCCATCGCGGCGGCCGCGGCGGCTTCTCCCAGGTGCACTGCATTTCGATCGACATCTGTCGTGCCCATCCAGTATAACATAAAAAAGACGAGGGCATGGAGCGCAACACAGTATCCTGCAAATAGGTTGCGCGACGCTCGGGTGGCGAGGACAATCCTGGTCAGTGAGAAGATGATTCTCTCTGGGAGGCTCATACGCCTGTAGGCCCGCGTCGCTTCTCGACCTCGGAACGCAGCGAAGGGGGAGATGTTGGCTTCGTACTGTGCTTCCCAGACCCCTGAAGTCTTGTCCGAAGTCTGTGCTGTCGTGTGTCCAGGACCTGCGGAATATGATGAAGACGAGGTTGTTGGCCCTCGACTGTAGGCAGACACATACCTGGTCTTTTCGTATAGACTCAGGTTATCCTTTTGGAGTGAGGCTACTTCTTGACGCAGCGACGTGACCGTCGCATATGTCTTGGACAATTCTTCCTCGAGCTGCTGGTTCTTTTCCTTGAAGCGGTCTCGTTGTGCTTGGATCATGGGTAAGATACCAGACCCTCCACCCACGGGTTCCCCGGCCCGGAGCGATTCCAGTGTGTTGGTCCGGGGCTGCACTTCATAGCCGGAGATGATGGAGGAAGTGGGAGATGCGCGTCCCCGACGCAAAGATCCCGCTGGATATCGTGAGGTGTACGTCCCTGCAACAGACATCCCAGACGACGGCAGGATGTTGGCTGCCTCTTCTTGCATACGTAGCAAGTCGTTCTCCAAGGTGGATGCCAGTCGCTGGGATTTTTCCAACTCGCCATTCGTCCGCGACAGTTCTTCTTGAAGATCTTCGAGTTGCTGCTGCAAGTCCTGATGCGACACTCGCAACAGCGTGAGTTCGTTGCTCAGCTTCTTGTTCCGTCCTAGCAAGAGTTGCTCCAAGGACTGTTTAGTCCCGTTTTCTACGACTCCGCCGTTTGCAGCCTTCTCGTCGACATCTTCATCATCGCCAGTTGACAACTCAATCGACCGCAGTGTGTCGAGTTCTCGTTTGAGATCATCGTAGTCGGCCCACTTCCCTAGTTTTGTGCGCAATTCCTCGTTCTCACCCGAGAGCTGAGACCGCTGTCGTTCCGCCTGGCGTACTCTGTTATCCCACTCTCGCTTCTCCGTGTCTTTCTCAAACCGGACAGAGTCGATCTTCCGGAGGAGGGATGAATTTTCCGACTGCAGTCGCAGGAAGGCTGGATCGTCCTCGACATCGTGATGGGCAGCATTCTGTGAGGTGGCTCGAGCAAGGTCGACTCGCAGTTGCTCGTTTCTTGCCGCAATCTCCGCGAGGCGGGCACTGGTCTTTTCGAGTTCAGAGCTCATCATCTCCAACTCGGCGCTGGCAGCCTTTGAGGAAGCCGATTCAGCAGACCCGTCTTCAAGTCGCTGGGAAACCTCGTAGTTCGCCTTTAGCTCCTTGAGCAGCCGGTCTTGATTCTCCGCCTTTTCTTCCAACGTACGCTCCCTTGCATTCCAGTTGTTCTGCTTCTCTTCCAAGACCTTTTCCCACTTGTCTTCGATCTCCTGTACACGACTTCCCGTCCCGGTCTCTGCATCTCTTCGGCCTTTGCTTTCGTCTTGGAGTTTACGTTCGGTCTCCTCCAACTGCGTAGTCAACTTATTGACCCGTGACAACAGCTGCTGGTTTTCAACCTCCAGCCTAGGCACAGTATCCTCGGAGGCAACGAGCGAGTCGACCGAGGCTTCGAGAAGAGGGAAAGGATCTGGAGCCTCGGATAAGGGTTGGTAGAGTTGCAGGAACGCTGAAGACGACGTCTTGCCATGGCCGGTAATCAAGTCGATGAAAGATTGATAGGCTGCACAGGGTCAGAACCGCAAACCAAACGAGCCCAGGGCCGACCAACATTTTAGTAACGTCTTATATTCGGTGAGCTTCGCACTGTCCTCGAGTTTACGGAAGTCCTTTGTTTTCTGTGCGAGTTCCTTTCGTTCGAGCAAGGCATCTCGCTGCTGGGCGACGATTTCGGAGGCCGTGGAATCTAACTGCGGCATCAAGGCCGAGAGATCGATACCTACAAAGTCAGGATGGTGCCGAGAGAGAAGGAGGTCAAGACATACCGCGCCATGCTGCTATCGCCCTTTGAAACTTGTTCTCACCTCCTTGAGGGGATCTCATCTCAACGGGGTCGCTGGCAGGAGCCACATCCTCCACTGAGGGGACATTGGCCTCCGATAAAGCCAACGCATCCATAGGGTCAACGCCCACCAACGAGTACCATAGATTGGTATTGTGCTGTCCACAGGGACTTGAGCATTGAGCTGGGATTCACGGACCGTCGAGCCGTGTTCAAGGGGACAACGTAGGACTACGGGTAGAGGACAGATGCAGCCCCGGAGTCGACGCGTCAACCGCCATGATCCGCCCTAGATTTCTACAGCGGAGCAAAGAGACTGCGCCTGCGGTCTCTCCTTTGGCATGGCCTTTCACCGACGCCTTGACTGACCATGAACGACGAAGCGAGTCCTTACACCCACTTTTGCCAATCTCACAGGCGTATAAGCACACAAGGGCTCAGACTCGGATCCTGCATCGGTACAAGGACGCCATGAATTCGCTGCCCTGATAGCGTCCTCGCCGGAATGGACGCCGCCAACCAGCCTGGCCGGCGACCTGTGAAGCGGCAACGTCTGTCCCCGCCCGAACCAGGCCCGTATGTTTTGCGTAACGTGCTTGAGGATATCCCGCTGAACACTGAGGATGGGAATCAAGATGTCTCAATCACTTGTGTAGAATACTGGAGTAGGTAAGTTCGGTTGCAATCTACCGCGCCATATACTCATCGACATCTAGACAATTACCTCTATATCGGAACATCCGCTGCCGAAATTCTACACCTTGTTGCAATTCCCTCTGATCAGGACGATGAAGGTGCTCCTCCATCCTTCATTCTCGCCTCCCGTCTCCAGCCCAGCGGCCATGCTGCGTCCCCGAATGGACCTGGCGTCCAACAGATCCTCGTCCTCCCTGGCCCGTTGAAGGCCTGCGTGCTATGCAACGGGGTCGTGTCTTTCTACTCCCTACCGGAATTCAGTCCAGCCTTCCCTAACAGAGAGCCCACTGGAGTGCAATGGATCGGCGGTATTGATCAGAATGAAGACATCGACAATCCGGAGGGCCCGGTGATCATGATTGCAAATTCAAAACGGATCCTGTTGGTCAAGGTGGGCGAGAGACTACGACCGATTAGGAACAACATCGAGTATCCGGGATGCCTGAGGTCTCGCAGGAGGGACACTATTGCCTGCGTGGCGGACGGTAAAAGCTATGCGTTGCTAGAAGTCGAACATCAGCAGAAGATTCCGCTGTTTCCGATTTCCTCTCAGGCCCCGGAGGACGACATTCCCATCAGCGAAGGCGTAACATCTCCGGCGCGGTCGCCCCCTCCCGGGGACACTGCAGCTCATGTTAGAAGTACAAGCATGGGCAACCTGACCAGCTCCGACGAAACCAGACGTGACAGTTCGCAATCACATCAACTAGATTCAACGCATTTGATACCCCCGGGCACCGGCCCAACCGCTCTGGATGCACACCCGCCTCCCGCTCCGAACTCCCCTGATCCAGATAAGGACGAGCGCCCCAAAGCTCGTCCTCGCGCTTCCACCGAGTCACTCCCGTCCAAAGCCTCCCCAAGTCCTCCCAGCAAGCCTACCGGAAGACAGCTCAAGCCTCACATCCTTTCGCCTCTCCCAACAGAATTCATGCTGACGACCGGAACCAGTGATTCGGAACCAGGAGTCGCAATGTTTGTGAACCTGGACGGAGATGTCGTCAGAGGGACGATCGAGTTTCAATCCTATCCTGAAGACCTTTTGGTCGACAATTTCGCTGTCCCCGAAGACACAGGGGCTCCAATCGCTGAAGACGAAGGTCAGATTGTTCTTGCTCTTCTCCGAAGGTCTGTCGAAAACATGACGGAGAAAGGGTTGGAAATCCAGCCGGTGGAAAACGCATCCAAGTTGTCCCACCCGCGAACCTGGATCACTCTCCCGCCTGGAGATGTCGAGAATCCTCGCTCCGGGTTGTATCATACCTTGAGCACACATCGTCATTCTTTCAAGATTGCCGCCGACCTTCTCTTACTGGTGCCGCTGTCAATCGGCCCGCTTGCTCATCAGAACCGAGAAGATGACCCGCGAACACAGTCTGCCGTGGAGCAACTTGAACAAGAACGAGCCTTGTTCGAGAGCCAACCTCCGACCACCCACCTGGAGCCATCTGTCGAACTTGTTGCAAAACGTGTTGCCGAAGAGACCAAATTTGCAAGACAGTTTGGACGATCTTTCACGAGAAACATAGTGTGGCATGGCAAGGAGCTACTCATGGTTCTACAAAATCCTCTGATCTCGCAATTGGAATATCGACTGATGCAGTATCTGGTCGACAAAAGTCCTGAGAACGTCAATCCTAGCCAGATCTTTGGCTTTCTCGCCAGCATCCACGGCCGGGACCCTAGGGACGAAACGGAATTTTTGACATTAAACTATATCCGACAGAAGGCCAGCCTCATCCTATTTCTCCATTTAGAAACTCGGATTTCGACGCCATCACGCCTCGAAGACATATACAGAGCGGTTGAAAATACGTTGCACGACGGGGGACTGGATCCCCGAATCGTTCTTCTTCTAACTCCGCCACTCGCATCCGAAGTGCTATACGGGGCTGAAGGCGTCTGGTTGCAGCAGGGAATGACGGATATTCTGGACGACTTCCAGCCTCCGATTTCCAGCTTCGAAGATGCCCCAGTGGACTTCTGGATGATGATGCGTCATTTCTTGATGCTGTGGCAGGAGAAGCGTGGGTATGGTAGCATCACAGACGACAAGTATGTCTTTGACTCGGTTGATGCCTCACTGCTTCACGTCCTCCTCTATCTGGACCAGGCTCTACCTCCTGGAAGTCCAGCCCAAAAATCAGTGCAGACGAAATTAAACAATGTTGTCGATAACTGGAAAGGGGATTTCGATCGAGCCACGGTCTTGTTAGAAAGATACAATCGCCTATTCGTGCTTAGTCGGCTTTATCAAAGCAAGAAACAGGCCCGTGACGTGCTCGGAACCTGGAAACGAATCATTGATGGGGAGAAGGATATGGACTACGGTTCGAACACCGGCTTCGTCGAAGGAAAGCTACGGCGATATCTGAACCTCATCCGTGATGCAGATCTAGTCCAAGATTATGCCTTGTGGCTGGCACAACGGAACCCCGAGCTTGCTGTCGAGATTCTCACGGACGATTCTGCACGCGTCAAGTTTAGTCCACATGAGGTGGTACCATTGCTCAAAGAGCAAGCCCCTGGAGCGGTCCAGCAATATTTGGAACATCTTGTCTTTGGTAAACACCTGGATAAATACGCCGACGATCTCATCGGCTATTACCTCGACTCGGTCCTCACGGTGCTTGAAGAATCCGATTCGGCTCGAGCGTCCCTGGCGGAGAGCTACTCGACCTACCGCGCCCTGGAATCCCCGAAACCAACATATCTCGACTTCATCAACCAAAATGCCCCAGCTCAGCCGTGGTGGCGGTCTCGACTGCGTCTGCTCCAGCTCCTTGGGAGTGGCGCCTACGCCACGAGCGGAACTGGTGGCAAAGACCTGACTTATTCGGTCCCCATGGTCTTGGAGCGCATGGCGCCATTCTCATCCTATCTCGTCTCGGAGTCTATCATCCTGGATGCTCGGCAAGGCCGCCACAAAGATGCTCTGCGGCTACTGACCCACGGCCTGGGCGATTTCGATACGGCGATGCGATACTGCTACTTTGGCGGGCCCGCGCCAGCCTACTCGGTGACCATCGACGCCAGCGCCCTACCGTCTCGAGCGCAGCAGCAGGAGTTGTTTAACTTCCTCCTCCACGAATTTCTCACCATCAAGGCTGTCGACGAGCGCCTTGAGCGTGCCAGCCACCTCCTCGGCACCTTCGCCACGTACTTTGACCCACTCGCCGTCTTGCGGGATATCCCCGACGACTGGACGGTCGACATGTTGTCCGAGTTTCTGGTGCGGAGCTTCCGCGCCGCCACAACGGAGAGGAACCAAGCCGTCATTCTCAAGGCGCTGAGCGCCGCGCAAAATTTGCAGACGCAAGTTGAATTCATTGAGGTGTGTGAGAAGATCGGGCCCAAGTTTCAGCTTGACTCGACGGCGGGCGCCAACATGGAGGTTGACGGGCTTTGAATGATCTGAATCTAGTGGAGAGGAACCGGGGAATCGAGGAAAGATGACATGTCTGAGGATTACCATATTAAACATTAGCTTGCGCCCGGTGCGAACCAGCGCAGAGGTCTCGCAAAGTATCTTTCGTAAAAGTCTGACCGAGAAAATATATATGCATGCCGCGCCCCTGCCATGCCGTGCCATGTGTGTCGCTGACTCGCTCGCTTGCTTTCCAAAAACAGATCAAGCGTGACAAGGAAGAGAAATTAAAAGAAAGAAATAGACTCCAATCGTCAAGGTCATGCGTGGATGGGGTTTTCAGCAGCACCGCCCCCCTCCCCTCGAAGGCGGCCGTCGGAAGACATCCTCCCACTCGCTCAGGCCGTTCAAGATGCCGTTCCGGGCGCGCTTCCTGGGCCCCCGCCTGCGCAGTGTGCCTTCGTCCGTCATGCCCGAGCGGACGCTCGAGCCGTCCCAAGCGCCTCCGTCGCCGTACTGGATGCCGCTGGCCGGGTCGTCCGGGTCGATCTCCCCTAGCTCGATTCGCGTCAGGATCATGAGCGCGAGGCGATGGAAGAGCTCGTCGACCATTTCGCCCGTGAAGGCCGACACCTCCATGGTCACGGGCACGAGGGCCTTGGATGCCCAGCGGCTGGCGTGGTCCGTCGTCACTTCGCGGCCCTCGCTGGACGCCGTCGCGGTCCACTTGTGCGCGGTGCTCAGATTTATCGAATCGCCGCGCGAACGAATCGAGGATGAGTCGAAGGGGAAATTGGACTGTCGACTTGATGCGCTCGACGCCGACGGTGTAGGCTCGGCCTGTTGGTGCTGTTGGTGTTGTGTTCCCCCGTTCGCATGGGCATTGATGTTCACACCCCCCGTCTTGCCGCCCTCGGCCAGGTCGGCCTTGTTCCCCGCCAGGATCACCGTCAGATTCGGACTCGCTAGGGCCCTCGCGTCGCTCAGGAACGTCGGCAGGGCATTGAAGCTGGCCAGGCTCGCGACGTCGTAGACGAGAATGGCGCCGGCGGCGCCGCGATAGTAGCTACGGCTGACGCTGCGGAAGCGCTCTGTGCCTGCAGTGTCCCAGAGTTGCAGCTTTATCCGCCGGCGGGTGGCGCCAGAGCCCACCTTGACGATTTTCGACGAGAATTCGACGCCGATGGTCTGCGACGACAGCACCCGCCACTCTTGCTTGACGAACCGGTGCAGGAGGCACGATTTGCCGGTGCCCGAGGGACCTAGGAGCACGATCTTGGCTAGGTAGTCGTACATGGATCCGAGTTCCTGCCGATGACAAAGACGACTTTCATTAGCAACGTCAGACAGAGGAGGACCCTACTTAATAGGCAAGTAGGACGTTTATGGCATGTGGGTGCGCACTTGTTGTTGATCTGGCACCGAACTGAGGTCGGACGCTGCCGACGTTCGTCGCGGGCGTGCCATATTTGCGAGCGTGTGCAGAGCCGTCTGGCTGGTTGTGCCTTGTCGGTATATGGTGATTCCATGTGTGGGTGAGTCGGTCAGATGCTCCCGTTGGCGTTGGTGAAGCGCAAGACATGCGAGTCGAGATAACCAAGTCAGGCCGAAAGCGGTTTGGCCTATTACAGACATTCCGTACCCGCCGATATGTTGATCACGGGATGCCAAGATTTCCGAGGACAGCATGACATCATATGAACTTGAAGAGGAAGGTACGGAGTACTGAGTACGCAGCAGGTACGGAGGAGATGGATGGCTTGTCACCTTGTCACCTTGTCGCCTTGTCCACTTGAGCTGCAATGCTGCATGAACCGTCACCTGCCAACTGTCCCCATCTGGCGCCTCGTCTTCTTCTTTTGGGCCCTGGAAGGCCCATCTTCGTCATTGACGTCAAGAACCATGTCCCACAGTCCCGTCATGCCCAACCCGTATCGCTCGGCGAGCCTCACCCCCCAGATGGGGCAATGGAAACTGGCTTGCTTTGCCCGATCCAGCCCTGTGGGTTGAGTTAGTGTCTGTCAACGGGCGACTCAGGAACTGCTTGCCGCTCGCCGAGGGTTTGCGCCCGGACATCCTCCCAACCCAAGTCCAATCATCTGGGCTTCGGTGGGCTGGTTGTCGGCAAACGAACCGGGGACGCAGCATTTAGCGAGGAACCTCTGAAGATCACCGCCGATGGCTGGCCAAATACATGAAAGCGTCCCCATCCTCTCACCATCTCCTGCATCTCCCAACATTGGATTCCTGTAAAGTCTCCGCCTTTCATCCATCGTCATTTCGCCATTTTCTTCGTCTCAGATCATGAATCTCTGAAGCATGCTAGTTTGCCCGGTTATTATGCCTCTATGACGGTCGTTTCGACCACGTTCTCCGCCAGCCAGCCCGTAACGCCACGATCATGCTCTCGCGTAAATATCAGCCTATTGGCATTCCAGCCTCTCGAACTCCGTCACCTCCAGAATCGCCCTCGAGTACATCGTCATTTTCAAGTATATCATTCTCCACGAGTTCAAATTCATCCCCACCGCCCTCCCCGCCCGCCGTTAAAGCAGTGCCTATCCTGTACAGCACACCCGCCCTTCGGTCGAGACGCATCTCGCCTCCACACAGACTCCTAGGCGCCATCGATGAGAACAGCGGCAACATATCACCAGACGTCCCTCTCTCGGCGGACAGGGAAAACAACCCCGTTGCCAAACTCCACGTCTATGCCTCAGCTAAAGGCGGGAAGAAATATGCCACTCTTACATCCCTGCCTGGTCCACCGGTCAACCAATTTGATCTCTTGGTAGGCCCGAATGGCGAGAGATTTGCAGATTTGCGCAGCAATCGGAAGGTGGAAGGAAAGGGTAGATGGAGGAAGATGATGTGCTTTGCGTATGACTCACCGTCTCCCGTCTCCTCGCCGAAATTCTTCTGACTCGGTGGAACAGTTGAGCTGCGACAGGCCTAGCATGACAGTGTATTTTCTCCGTTCTCCCAAGGATGCCTACACTCATAATACATTGATGGAGATTCTCTCAAGCTCACCCTCCGAGACAGTTAACGAGCTGGCAAATTGGGTGGAGTAATAATTTTTCAGTGGGCCAAATTGGAAGTTCTATGATTGACCACAGAGTATCTCTAGTCAAAAGTGGGTAAACAGCACCCAGAGAAGAGGTATGACCATGAAGCGACGAAGCGAAGAACAAACACGAAAATTATGTGATAGCGGGGGTGCTTGAGGGGTGGCGTTTGGCGTTTGGCGTTGGCAACTTCCACATGTTTTTGGGAGTAGATGGAATCAAGACGAATTCGTCCATGTATGAAAGATTAATTCGACGGACCGAAATTCCATGGAATAAAGCAGCCCCGGGTCGCCTGACGAAGAGTAGAGAAGTTTGACTTCGGACTCGCATTCAGATTTGGAATTCGGGTATGCAGGACTCGGATTCGGATTCGCGTATGCAGGGCTCGGGAACTCAAATCCATGAATGATTCATGCCGAGGAGGTGGCCAGACGACAAATAGTCTATTTTCGTCCCTGTGCTCGGAAATTCAGTGTCAAGAGACAGTATATAAACGGTGACCACTTGTCACTGGCAAAATTAATAGAGTGATAAGAATTCACACGACTGAGACGATACCAATACTACAGCTCCATTTGACTGCTGCCGAGACCAACGGTGCATCCTCGCCACTCGCCACTCGCCAACACCCAACTTACCCCGCTTTCCTCCTCCGCCAGAGTGCAAACTTGAACTCTTTGTACTCGGTACTTCTCTTAGCAAAGCAAGATCATGGCTTCGATAGTCCTCGCTGCTGGACTTCTCCTACACACCAAAATCCATGACAAGAGGGAAGCCAAGAAAGAGAAAAAACAGCTCGCTTACGAAGCCCGCTACCGCCAACTCGAACGGGAGCAAGCCAAACACCAGGAGAGAGTGCAAGCACCGACATCTGGGAGTGTCGAGTCGCGAGACGCAGAGAAGACGAGGAATGACGCAGGGATTGATGGAGAGCAGCGGCGCAGTTCCGACAGCGAGCGGAGATATAGCGAGGATAGCCCGGCACGATGGGTGGAGGAGGTCGTGAAGCAGAGGTCGCAGGGGTAATTGGCGGCGCACAAAGGCTCTCGAGCTATTTTGGCAGGAGAATGCTTCGAAGGTTATGAATGTACCATGTTTGTTTGCTGGAGTTCTTAGGATAGGTCGTCAGTAATGTTAATATTGTTCGGTATTGATGGAAACTAGACTTGGGCTTCGGCGGACAGATTGGACTATTAATACACACAGTTTGTTCCGAGTCAGATGAATTACTAGGTACGGATATCCCATGTCCAGACTGGGGCTCCGATACCCGAGAAGCCGTGAATTAAGGGGTTTTTGTCACCAAAAGCGGCAAGAGATCGCCTTTAGCGGCTTTCTTACTCACTCTACGAGTCACGCTCCGTTCCCCGCCTGCGTTTTTGCATTTTCTTCCACCAAACACCACCGCTGCCCACACCACACTACTGCTGCCGTTGCACTGCACCCTTTGCCGCTGTAACCGAGTGTGCAAAAGAACTGCTCGGAAATGCCTATCCCTCGGTCGATCGTCTGTCCATTCGTGGAACATCCACTCACGTTTCGTCCTTGGCCCTCGGGTTGTACTTTGCGCCATCTCGACCGGTTTATCATGGATCTCCCCTAAGGCTCCCCAATTCAAAGCTAGATTCAATTGCGTGCCTGTTGCATTCCTCTGGCATCATTCAGATTTTCAGATCCTATACTCATATATCAGAATACACAATCTTCTCTCCTTGTTTCATGTCTCCAGTTCTTTCCTTGATCTTGCGGTTTAGAGTCGAGGTCCCTTCAGACCTCCCAACGCCCGACTATGAGGGGAGACGCTCACGATGAAGTTCACCCGTCGGTGGAAAAGGCGTCCCATTTGGCCTCACAGTCGTTATCAGGTACTGTCACCATCTCTCTCCAACGAAACTATCTCTGACCTCGCAACAGTCCCGCCCAAAGCCCCCCATACCAAACAGAGCATCCCCTCTGACGACACCCTTGCCGATGAACTCCCCGCGACTTTGGCGCCGGACGAAGTTCTGGTGGAACGAAGAGACGCAAAAAAGATAGTGTCATTCAGTTCGACGGACATTGACAACCCGTACAATTGGCCCCGGAGGAAAAAGCTCTACGTCTTCTTTACCGCCATCATAGCTATCATCAACAGCACACTGAGCTCATCCCTACCCAGCGGAGCGATAGCTTACATCGCCAACGACTTCAATGTCACGCAGAAACTCCAATATCCCCTCCCCATATCCTGTTTTCTTGCTGGATATGTGGTAGGACCGCCACTTTGCGGTCCCCTGTCCGAGCATAGGGGTCGGAAACCGGTGATGCTTGGATTCTTCCTGCTCGCCACCATCTTCACAATGGCCTGCGCAGTGGCCCCCAACTGGCCATCCTTGCTATTCTTCCGCTTTCTCTGTGGTGTCGGTTTTTCTGGCCCTATTGCAATAGTGGGTGGTCAATATGCCGACATTTACAATGATCCACGAGAACGAGGGTTTGCCATGGCATGGTTCATGGTTGCTACCACGTCAGGCCCCGTCGCCGGACCCGTGGTATCTGGTTTCACGGCCGAAAACACCACATGGCGTTGGGTGTTTGGCGTATCAGCCATCTTCGCCGCCCTCACAGTTCCACTGATTGTGTTCATACCAGAGACCTACGCACCCGTCTTGCTCAGTCGCAAGGCAAAGCGGCTTCGCGAAGAAACCGGCGATCTAGACATCATTGCAAAAACCGATCTCCAGAAGAAGGATCTTCGGCATGTTCTCACCGTGGTCATGACTCGTCCTTATCGCATGCTTTTCGGAGAGGTCATCGTCAGTTGTACCTGTGCCTACCTCGCATTGGCCTACGGGATCTTCTACTTGTATTTTGAAGCCTACCCCATCATATTCCAAGGCCCGGACTCAGTTTATAAATGGTCGACCGGAATATCCGGCCTCGCATTTCTACCCATCATGCTTGGTTCTGCGCTGTCCGCACCTATATATCTCTGGTGGGACTCGTACCTCGCCAAAGCACAGAAGCGAAATGCCAAATGGGCACAGCAAGAAGAATACAGGCGACTTCCCCTAGCTTGCATCGGCGGGCCCCTCTACGTGATTTCCTTGCTGTGGATCGGCTGGAGTGCAAAGCCCGGCGTGCATTGGCTAGCACCCGTTGCGTCAGGCGTGATATTCGGTGTGGGATTCCTGCTCATATTTATGGCACTGTTGAACTACATCACAGATGCTTACGAGACCTTCTCAGCCAGTGCGCAGGGTATGACCAGTACGTGTCGAAGCATCTTTGGTGTTCTGCTACCCCTTGCTTCGAGTCGGATGTTTTCCTCCCTGGGCATTGCGTGGGCGTGCAGTGTACTTGCGTTTCTGAGTCTGGCAATGTCCCTTATCCCTTTTCTGTTCATCAAGTACGGAACTCGCATTCGGGAAAACAGCAAGTTTTGCATACAACTGAAGGAGATGAAGGCCCAAGAAGCGGCGGAAAGAGAAGAGGAGGAAAGCTACGCTTCGGCAGGGGTGACAAGCGAAACCGTGGGAAAGAGCCCGGCTGGTGCTGATGTATCCCAGAGGCAGGACGAGGTGTATGACAAGGTATGAGAGGCTGTTAGGAAAATGGCTGCCAGCCCGGATCACTGCTGTGTTGCAGCCGCATAGAAATATACTAGAGCATGGCGTTCATCGGGGAATGACAAAATTGTGGACTTTCACTTCTATAAGCAGTTGGTATACATTTTGGGTCTATGCGACACGATGTCGCCTACCAAGATACAAACCCTGTCTACGAATGCTACTCAGGTCCGTGATACATCGGCTTGGTGTCACAACGTTGACGACGCGGGGTTAGTTTGCTAGATAGATGCCTTCAGGCGGAAAAGCCAATGAGCCTTAGCCACCTACTTAACGATTGAGGTAGGTTTGGGCTCGAGGGGGTTTGGTACTTGGAACCTTTTCACGTCGATCCAGTTACGTTGGTCGAACTCTGGCGTGGGGGCAACGTCTTGTTCTCCTTTTCTGCCAGCCTCGCCTCCAGCAAAACGCATCAAAGCTCCAAGATGCCAAATGTCGACTGCCAACCTCAAAAACACAACATTGATAACCGAAGACCCACCATGCACATCACACATACCGGCACGGGCTCCAAACTCCCCGTCCTTATCCTCGATGACCTTTGAGAACAAGCTATCCGCCTTGTGGACCTCGTCGAAACTCTCAGGCGTCAGGGTTATCGACACCCAACTCCTCTCCTACTTAGATCACCGGCACACAAGTCACCATATTCAACCGGCACCACCATGGGGCCTTGAAACTCAAAGTATCTGGCACACAGCTCGCCAAAGATGCCTCTGTTATGCGCACCATGTCTGACCGGGAGGGCACTTGGATTGATCCCGGTGCTTTTGTGGGGACAGACAACGGACTGGGATAGTGGGAAGGGATCAGAAGTGGAAAGGAGGAGAACGTGTGATGTGAGAGTAGGTGTGCTATCGCTTCTTCACCGTCGCTACTGAACTTCTGGGCCGTATGCTCTTCTCTGAGGGAATGTTCACGGCGACTAGATGACAAGCTCTACTTCAAGGGGAATAAATATGTATCAATACAAGACAACACAACTCTATATACGACGTTTGATAGAAAATATTTTGATACTTCTAATGGGAAGTCAACGACTGTAACACATCTCTACTGACAAAGCCCTAGCCCCAGTGGTGGCGGAAGACACCTACCCGTCATCGCTGCCCATTATAATGTGGAGCAACGGTTGATTAAGAGCAATTTAGGTCATGGGTCAGGTCTAGAAACAGATCTAGTTCCCCGTCTATCATGCAGATCCTTTGAACGGAAGCGACAGACGCTCCCATAAGATATCCCCTAGGTCGGATATTCCAACCGAAGTGGATGGTCCAAAGGCCTACAAACGGACGCGAGACAAGGGGAATCATTCTCTGGCTATTGGTGAATGATCCGCCTGGCTGATTAGTTGAAGAGACATCACATTCTGTCTCCTGCTAACATGGCCGAGGGACCTTCTTGACAAGGCCAACAGCCTGCTCTCTTTACAAAACCAGGCAGTTCAAGCATCCGGAGAAGACCTATTGAACTGGTGAAGAGTGGCAGCTAGAATTTCCCACCGCGTTTTGAACAGACTCGTGTTCTCCAGGTGACAGGGGTGCTGTGAGAGCGACAGGCGATGGGAAGAGCACAGCTTTAAGTATTTCATGAATAGAGAGTTAGTAGGAAGCTTACATGATATCTTTGTCAGACTAGCATCGTCATTTCTCCGGACACAACGCTTCCTTCTTCCCTTCCTCCCTTCCTCCAACGTTCGGCAACTAAGCCCGACTAGATCATCCCACTAAATATCTGTCTGACCAGTTGTCTTCGATCTCTCCAGCCCCTTGAAAGCCAATCCTGAGCAAGTTTGCAGCCAATGCAGTCACGTCCGCGCCACCCACACCCCCTGCATAATTCTCAAGAGCAAGTTTCGTGCGCAGGTTTATGTGCTGTCAGTCCGATATTCAAACAAAGCGTGCTTGACATTCAACGCATCCAGTCTGGTCAAGGCCTGGTAGTTACTTGCTCAACTCCCTTCATAGCGAACCATGATGCACCGCAGACGCTGAATTGCCTTCCTCGCGAGAGATAACACGCTTGCCAGCTTTTGAGCAAGAATCGACGTGCTTGGACCCACGCCTCTCGTGTTGGAGAATATTGAACAACAGAAATCTAGTTGGCCTCTAGGCTCGCAAGTTCCGTGAGGGCCATAGACACCAACCTTGGATCTCGAGGTATTCGCATTGATTGCGAATGCTCTTCCACGTTAGCATCTGCCTGCTCGGAACATGTCTCCAATTAATTCCGTGCTCCCGCAGGAGGTGGTCGTCATCAGCACACGAAAGAGCTCTCGGCATATTCCGTCCTGCTCGATCCGGTAGCTCGGCGGGCGAATAGACGAGTCTAGAAGCGACTAGGAAGCTTGAAACAGGCGGTGGGGACTCTTTTCAGCAAATCCTGGCTACGACGCGAGTCTCCACCCTCCACGCCATCTTGACCGTCGGCCCCGAGATCAAGTATGCAACACCATGGCCCTGCAAAGTGATAATATGCTTCCTCATCCGTCCCTTGGTCTTCGTCCGGCCTCATCATGCGCAGGGTGGCTATCCAATCCAGAGTATCCTCGTCTGAGATTCGTCACCTCTGACATTAGTGTCCAACAGCTGTGGACGGTGTACCGGTTTCCAGTCCTCCGACTCCTGCCCAGAGGTCTTGCAAGATCAGCATTCTGATTCACCCTGGCCAGAGCTTCATCTCTCCATTGGTCGCTTGCCTTGCGGGCTAGTTGCCTGTGATTTAGACCTCCTTCTGTGGCCGCGTGCTCAATCGTAAGCATCTTGTATTCTTATATGTCTACTTACATATGAGAAGCCCACCTTCAACAGAGCACTTGACACCAAATGTCTACCACTTGTACAGAGTTATCCTACACGACCATGGAGAGTCGTTGGAATGGAAAGTGTAAATACTCCCAACTGAGTCAGATCTAGGGGAGTATCAAGATACTCTGTATCCAAGACCACCACTAACAAAATTCTGGTCTTGCAGACGAGCCGAGTACTCCTCACTCAGCTTCCAAATCCTCCCCATCGCCTACCAGAGGTCTTTCACGACCCTGGGGAGAACATGCTCTATGGATTGGGAATATCCCGCCGAACACAACCATCATGAGCCTCCGAGACTATCTCTCCGCAGCGGCCGCTCTCGACCTGCTCAGCATCTCGTTCAACCCGGACGCGAGGTACGCGTTTGCGAATTTCAGGACGCCAACTAGCCGCATAGCAGCCATTCAGCACGCGGCGTCGCAGATGTTTGAGGGCAGACGACTGGACTGTAGGATCCGGTCCGAATCAACGTCCCGGTCGACCAAAGTCAACTACGGCCTCGACAGGAACGGCTCCGGGAAGATCTCGATCTCCAACAACCAATCTAATCAGTTGCAACAGAAGGTTGAAGACCTCTCCTATTTTCCAGAAGCGGACAGATCGCAACAGGGAAAGGAGAAGTATTTTATTCTCAAGAGCTTTTCGCTGGAAGCGCTGTACCAGAGTCTCGAATCCAATCAATGGTACATCCCTCGACGACACATCGACCGTCTCAACCTTGCATTCCAAGTAAGTACATCTAGCCGTGGCAACCTGCCTAGCTTATTTTATTGGACGTCCTGCGACCTCGAGTTGATCTCAGACTGACCGTGCATCCGTGCGGGCTCTAGACAGCATCAAAGGTGTACTTTGTATTCTCCATCAACGGCTCGGGCCGGTTTTTTGGCTACGCGTCGATGAGTTCGGAGATCCGCTCGGTGGACGAGCTCGTTGGTCTTCCAAACGACATGCACAAAAAAGGATGGCTTTCGGACAACGAACTCTCTGACACTGAGCTTTCCCAGGCTGCCGCGGCCTTTAATTTAAGGACCAGAGCCGCCTCGCTGCCGTCGTCGACCTCGTTGAATGGCGCCATACACTACGAGCCGAACAGGAGACGGATCATATGGGAGGCCGTCGTGGATGGCTCCGAATACGACGGTGAGGGTCACGCCGTGGCGGTGGCACGGGACTATTCACCCATCAAGAAACGAATCGACGCTTACCATCAAGGATGGGACACGACCATCTCACCGCTCGCGACGGAGCCCCAGCTTCAACGTCAGTCACCACCAACAACCCCCTGGAACATCAACCCCCACAACCCATCCTCTCCTGGGAAAGAGATGCTCCTCTCCAAGCTCGAGCAGTTCAGCAGCCCCTGCCACATCAAATGGCTGTCCGCCGAGCCCATTCCGTTCGACGACCTCCGGGGAATGAAAAATGCGTGGAACGGTCACAAGGAGATCCACGTGGCACGGAACGTCACGGCTGTAGACCCTGGGGCCGGCGCCGCCCTCTTGGGGCACTGGAAGACCAAGGGCGAGATGAAGCATCAGCTTACCAGAATCAGAACCGCGGGTGGTAACTCGTGGGGTGTTGTGTGATACTGGAGGGATATTTGCGTTGAAGGATTTTTCCTATTCGACCGAAAAGCGAGTCTCTAGTATGGGAAAAGACCCGATTGGTCCCGCCAATTAACGACTCAAGTCTACGTGTGGGAGACGACGAGGTGTCCTGGATGCGAAACCGACAATCTTCTCGCTATAATTGGAATCACTCACGTCTTGACAGAATACCACCACCTTGCAGACGAGTTCTAGCACGGTGATCTTCGAAAACCCCCTCTAAGGGGCGCCAGGTTCATACCAGGCAGAAAAGGGTACCATGCCGGGTTACACATTGCAAAGCTGTGTTCCACACACCCACCCGACACTTCTACTTGCTGTGTATTGAGCAGGTTTGCTCTCCACCGTGGGACTACCATCGATCACCGAACGGATGCAGCTGAAAGAACACATCTTGGCTCATATGTCGTGCCGTTGGAAGTCAGTCGAATGTGCGCAGACCCCCCCTTAGGCGGAGAGGGGGAGGGGGGACAACGGGGGCACGCACAGGCGCGCATGCACAACATTGTTGAAGAGCTGAGGGTCGGTCAAAAGAACCTGGTTGAACCACTTACTATTACCGAATGATGGCGATGGCTCATTTTCCCTTCCCGACAGAAGCGATCTTTAATGGGGGCCGAGCACGATTCACGTTTCAAGAGCATGGGCATGAGCACATTTCATCCCCCATGTCGCATGTGCCGAGAACTCGTGCTGGGAAACACGTGCCTTTGACGACCGGTCCAGTGGGGGAAAACTTGCTCAGATGCCACTGGTGGGAAACACACCACGCACCACGCACTACTTACTTCTTGCGACACCTGCAAAATTTGACTGCATTTCCGGTCTCTTCAAGCGCGGGGATGGGCCAGGTCCGTTGCTCACGGATATAGACTTAATACTTTGGGAGGTCGATGGCCGGCTTCGACGAAATCTGAAACGAATCTTACGAAACTTGACAAGGATGACACCTGATGTGCCGGTTCAGCTTGATAGATAGGACGATATTAACGACCTAGAATCTAGTGTAACGAAACATGGTACCACTTCATAATATATTTCTGGTTGAATGCTAACCATAATACATCCTAGACATGATCACTTTCACTTCGGGACTTCTCTCTGCCAGTTGCTTTCACCCTCTGCTTCAACACGAATAACTAATCTTTAGAAAGTGCTTCAAATCAAATACAGGCCAAATGCAACTCCCACACCCATCCAAGCAGTCAACCCACTCCAATTCACCCTGTTCGCGGCGGCGCCAGTATAAGTCGCAACCACTGGCGCAGTGTTTGTGGCCAAAAGGCTTCCAGACGTGCCTGCGCCAGCCGCGGTCTGGACGTCAGGATTGAAGGACGTTGAAGCCGTTTGATGTGCGGCGGCAGAGTTAGATTGGACAGGCCCGACAACCGTGTCGCTTGCGGCAAGTGTTTGTGTGGTTTGTGAGCCCGTAGCAGATACTGCTGCACTATTACCGCCACCTGAAGCAGATGCAGACTCCCAGGGTACGGTAATTGTACATGGGCAGTCCGTGATGGTCAGCCATGTGGCGGATGTGACTGTGTACTTGTTTCCATTATGTGTGAGTGTAGTTGCTCTGGGGCAGTAAGTCGTGATGGCCGTGACAACAGTGGTGGTCCACAATGCAGGCGTGTCTTTGTCATTCGAAGGGACAGTAGCAGTAGTGGTAGTGGTGGTAGATGGAGTGGAATTGGTCTTGAAAGACGTCGTCGTACGAGTCCGCGTACTTGAGGTTGAGGTTGACGCTGTGGTCTGGTTCCCTGTAGCGCCGCCACAATCAAGCGTACTCGCCGTCGTATTAAGATTCAGGAGGCTGTTGAAACTGTCCGAGATGGTCTTTCCATTAGAAATCACATTCACGTCGTATTTTGTGTTGTTGACGTCCGCCGTCGGAACATCGTAGCTTGCGGTATAGTATGTGTAGTATTTGGATCCGCAGACTTTGGCCATCGGATTCGAAGACTTGGACAGCGTCGGGAGATTATTGTATGTGATTGGATTCACCAGAGACACAGACAATGCCACCGAGTCCACCGGGGTTCCGGTCCGTACCTATGAATCGATCGATCAGCGTAGTCCTGTCAAAAAATGGTTTCGAGGGTCAACTTACCGCCGCGATGATGTTCGCCTTCTGGTTTCCAGAGCCATCTGGTAAGCCTAGAGAAGAGTTTAAAGTCTGCACGAAGACCGTGGCCTGGACCGGATATCCTTTCCCGTTGTTATCATATGTCTTGATGCTTCCAGAAGTCAGCGTCACCGCCACGGTGAAGGAAGATATGGACGTTTTGGCATCTATTTGTCCGTCAAAGCCGTAAAACTAAATGGATGGTGAGTTAGGTCAGGATAATTTAACTATGTTGGAGGTATGTTCTTACCACAAAGGAGTCATCGTAGCCGGAAGCATCTCCGAGAACAGTGGCATCAATCGCGCAGTTGCCGCAGGAACTACCACCATCCCCATCTCTATAGATGAGTTGAACCTTGGATATGCTGGACTTGGGCAGCTCGTTCACTCTGATCCGAAGTTCGCCTGAGAAATCCAAGCTCTCGCCTCCAGCCACGACATTGAGTTGAAGATTGGATGGCTTCACGTTGTATGGGGTGATGGTTTCGGTCAACTGGACCCCAGCGGGGACAACTTGGATCATCCTCTGGAGAATTCTGGCACAAGTGTTGGAATACGAGGTCGGATCCGCCATGTTGGAGATTGTCCTGTTGTTGTCGACCGAGAAGACGCGCAGGTCCGACCTCGATGGTGGATCAGGGCCCACGACGAGCGGGTTTCTGGTACTTCCATCCAGATATTGCGTCACGACCTTATTGTCGTATGTAGAATTGGTTGTGTCGAAGTCGGCGGTGCCCAGTGGGGTGGTACCTGGAGGAACGATGGCAGGAAATTGTGCGGAATGGACTCCTCCGAGGGTATGGCCGCACGCAACCATTTGGACCATCTCCGGTGGCGAGAAGCCCATCCGGTGGAATTTCCCGACCGTCACATTGATGCTGTCCTTGACATCTGGCACGCCCAACGCGCCTGCCTGCGTAGCGTCAACACGACCGGACCGGATCGGCACGATCGGCCCTCCACAGGCTCGAACGGAGGCATAGACACCAAGAGCGATCATGTCGGCCATGGAAGCCCGACTGTTGAAGAACTTCGTGTAAAAGGTAAGAGTGTTGTTGAACGCCGGCCCCTTGTTTTCGATGGCGTATTGTCCGTCGAGCTCGAACCCAATCGAGGCGTCCAGGCCACCGGTCCCGGCAGCCACGTTGGCGGGTGCCATGTCGTGGAAGGCGGTTCGGATGAAGCCTGCTGCGATAGATCGTCCTGGGGTGCGCGTGAAAGTACAATTCGCCAACGGAACTCCGATGCCTCGGGAGTTGAACCCCGAGATGAGCATCATGATGTCTTCAAGTTCGTCGTAAGAAGACGGCCATGTTGGAGCCGAGATCACGACATTGAAACTGCCGATACTCAGGACCAGTGCGAGGAGGCTGAGGCGTATGCCTAACATGGTGACAGATGTATGTAGGACACCTTGAGAATGATATCTCTGCTGTATGACCAGAAAAGGGACGGGGAAGTGTGGGAAACCAACAGCAGAAAACAGAAGTTCAGGAATATACTAAGCGAGTGACTAAACGATTGGAAAAAATACACCAAAAACGAGAGGATAGAAACACAAACAGTTCGAAGGCCAGGGTAGCAGGCAGGAAGGTTATATGGTAGAGTTGGCCCAGACCGACATTGAAGGAAGCCCCACGGACGACCAATTGAAGACGTCGTAATTTAGCACTCCGTCTGCTTTCGGCATGACAAGCCTTGGAATCATAATAGGAGATCAGCACAAATTAGATGCAGGCGGTTTGATTGAGAAAGACATGTCGGCGGTGCTGAAAAAGGGACATTACGCCTGATCGACCACTGCAAGGCGGTGGATTTGGACACCAGCAGAATAGATTTGAAGAGCATGTTATTGGCTGTGTTTCCCTCTCTCGGATGTTGTTAGTTTCAGGTGAGGCTTCTGTGGCGGGAGTGAGGGAGCCTGTCAGCTTGATCGACTCACCGTCAGGCGTGAGCGAGCCTCACGCAGAGCCCGAGCATGGAGAGAGCCACGTTCTGCTCCTGCTAGACAGGAACTTGCTCAGGCCAAATCCCAGAGATGTCTCTATGTGCATTGAGTTACGGACTGGGCCGCATGGGCCGCAGAAAATATGCTCGCGGTGTCGTGGAACATGCTCATAAGCGGTCAGCAATGCCCGTGTTGTGGTCCATGTACGTTGGTAGAAAGATGTGTCTTTGAAGGAGGATCATACTATCTCCGATCGGATCTGAATCATGCTCGGCTTTGGAATTGCCGACGTGTGATTTGTCCGCTGAGGAGGTTGGTTCTCTTAGTCTTGTCAAATTTACGGGTTCCATGGTCCTGGACGCCCGCATCATTGACGGGAGACGCCTCCTGCCCCCCACCTGCGCCTCCGGAAGGACTCTCGGAAGCATCTCCCTAACGCCTTCAACTATATATAGTTGTATAATTTCGCTTCTATTCTTGGCAACTGGCTGCACATATGACGGAGTACGGATTGAGGTCGTATACTGGGTAGCAATGTACCGTTGGGTTGTAATCATTTGGATAAATGGCGAGAGAGCCAGCTGAATCGATCTGGTTCTAGATTAAGCTAAATACATGGCGGTCTGATTTTCCTAATTAGGCATGTCCGAGAGACAATTGGGTGGTCGCAGATGCCCCCTCGGCCTGCACCCGGGGACGTCGCCCAAGGCTGGCCTGGAAGGGTGGAGGTGGAGACTCGGAGTCGTCTCCTGTCAACCTTGCCAGTGGACGGACCATTGTGGAGGTGAAGATGCTGTGGGTTTCACCTCCCTTTCTCGCCATGTGAGCAGATATAACTAAATTACTTTCATGGTCAGCGCGTCCCGTCTGTTTAATGCCGTTCGTTTCTTGTCATCGATCACGATAACCCGTCTAACTCGTGTTGGAAGACATTGCCGACTCAATCCCCACTTCATCAACGCGTGGATGACATAAAAAGGAGAGGGAGCCACTTCCGTCAGTCTCTTAATAGGAAGAAATTCGTGTGTTCGATCACTGTACTGCTTCTATGAATGGGCAAGAATCCTATTTGCATTATGAGCCCATTCTTTCGACTTTTTCGGAGGGCTGCTTGCGTCCAAACCTACGCATTTCGACCCGACGTTACTCATCTGACCATGAAGGCCTACGGGGTACTTCTTATACCAAGTACCGTAAGCCGTAAGCCTCTACCACTCCAGGCCAAAGCCTAACGCCAGAACGACCATGACGCTCCAGCCCAGAGCCATGACCTGCGTGCTGTCGGCCTTGACGCTCATTCCTGCGCTGGTCGACGTGGCTACAGCCGCACTTGCAGTGACGGTGACGGTCGTGGCAGCGCCAGAGCCATTCCCACTTGCTTCCTGTTGGACGAGTGGATAGATGGCAACGTTACTGGAGTTCTGGCACTGGTCATCGGACAGGAGGGTCGCGTTGCTGCTGAACAAGATGTCGGCGCACTAGAAACAATATTGTAAGTGAAAAGATCCGAAAACATGCACAAACAAGAGAGAGCGAGAGGGCGAGCGAGAAGAAGAAATGGGGAAACACACGTTATACAGTGCGGTACCACTATCCCCAATGGTGATGATTTGAAGCGAAGCGGCGGTCCCATCAACGATACCCAGATCCGCAGGAAGGTTCCATTTCGGAATGCAGATGGTACCGTTGCCAGTCTCGTTAAGCAGCATGGGGTTTAGCGAGATGTTGAAGGTGGAGATATTGGCACCGAGTCCTAGGTTAAAGGCGACATAGGTCCACGGGTGGTGGAAGTCGATTTTCAGAGACCCGCCGTCCAAGGGCCACAGCGTGCGGTTGGCGTCGGAAGCTTCGGTCGTTTCAATATTCGCGCCTGGTTGACAATGGTCAGTTTCTGGGAGGGGGAGGATACTAAACAGTGTACTTTTGTACATGATCCAAATTGACTGGGGGTGTGGACCCGGGACAGGAGAGGGGAGTAGAGAGCGACACGTACAAGGGAATAGATATTGAGACGCCGGCGGGAGGAAGGAGTCGCTGCGCCAGTATGGATAGACCAGTTCGAAATGGGCAGAGGCGAGCTTGGCTGCCAGAAACAGCACGGCAATGAAGGACCTCATGGTGAGACGACGGAAGCCTCAAGGGGGAGGGGGCTTGCAAGATATGACGACGACAGGAGTCTGTGGGTGGTTCTCACAGACGACGAGGCTGACTGGGAGAAGGTGGACGGATTGCGGAATAGAAACCCACAGAAAAGAAGTATGTTTATGCCTAGTGCTTATTTTTTTGTTAAAAGGGTAACAATAGTATCAAGCTGTTTTCTCCCTCGTTCTCGTGCCCTACTTATACACGATCCCATACCCAGGGCATGAGCCCGGTTCGGGGTAAAAAAGCTCACTCCCTCCCCCCATCAGCATGCAAGCCACCGGTGATAGACAGGCGACGACGGACGATGCCCAGCCTTGGCTGCTCTGAGGCGAGCCTTCTTTGAGGCCTACCGACTGGTGAAAAGACTCACCTGCCCAACGAGAGAGAAAAGGGTGGAGAGGGAAACCTGCTCAAGGCTCCTAGCCCGGGTCTTGGCCTTGGACGGTGTCCTCGCTGTGATGTCCATTCGGGACAAAGGGCAGGAGAGGACCATGTTGACGACCTGCCATTGGGAGAACCAGAACGTGGTACACGGGTTGCGAAGAGTTTGGGGAACGAACCATGTTGACCTATGGTGATCGGTTCGGTCCATGGTGTGGTCAAATCTCATCAGAGCTGAAAACAAACTTCGTTACCCATGTCTGCGTTCCCGAATAACCATAGGAACCGGTTCACGATTGGCATGTCCGGAGACTCCATTTCATTCCATTCCTGCGTGGATATCGTTCAATCGTAATCTATCTAGTGCCAGGGCTGGTTCTCCCTCACCAGCCGTACGTCTCACAGTACAAATACAGGCCCTGCGCACCCGACCCTTTATGGACCGCCCGCTCATCTGACAATTTTGCTACATAATTCCGAACGGACCCCATAAACGCGGCTCCTCCGCAGGCGAGGATGCCGGTCTCCCCCCAAGCTTCTTCGACTACTGGAAGGAGGAGAGGATCTAGCTCTGGTCTACCATACCCAATACTTATAGGATCGGATTCCTCGAATGAACCCGACGAGGGCCGGGATATGGTTGTCTCTCCTATCCCAATATTCTGGTCTTTGACCAGTGATGAACGACTCGGTTCCGTCTCTGCCAGTATGGCTTTATCTTTGTCTTTGAGACTCGTCGTGGTGCTCACGGGAAACACGGTCCTCTCACTGATAAGATTGCCCTTCTCCGAAGGCGATGGGCCTCTGCCCTCTGCCGCCCCGGTGAAAAAGACGTGAATCGAAACCTCGACGTTTCTTCGTTGAGCAATGTTCCACGCCGCGACCAGTCGCTCCTTAAACCAGTCCAGCTGGTCCGAGTTCCGAATGATCCAAACGAAGCGAATCTGCCGTATTCGATTTTCGGTCATGATCGCTTGCTGAAAGATCGGAAAGGTGAATGACGCCCCATTCCCTGTGGCCAAAAAGATCAAGGACTCAAATCGGTTGATGTCAGGAGGGCATCCCCAAGGTCCACTAACCAAGGAAAGGAACGTCTTGTGGCCTTCAAGTCCATGACACCGGCGATGTAGCCGTTGAGTGAATCCAGCGTGCGCCCTGATGTACAACTCGATGTGGTTAGGGCCGTCGTATTTGGAGATGGAGCGCGGAATGTTGGCAATCGTGAAAGGGTGGGCTTCGAATATGCCCACGCGCGGGACGGTGAGATATACATGCTGGCCTGGCTTCCAGGAGAAATTGACGTTTCGAACAATAACTCGGATGAGTTTGGGGGAGAGGGACTTGATTTCGGCTTCGTAGCCCAAGAATCGCGCCACCTGGCTTGTCTGGCTTTCTCGCTTGCTGGCGAGGTGGAAGTTCGCCAGGACCCCCTTCAGACCCCTCACTAGGCGGTCAAACACCACGATTCCAACGGAAAACCATACGTTGTACCGGGCGTACGACGGAACATGGGAATATATCAGCCAGAGTAAGACAAGAGCCGAGGCGAGATGCTGCAGGAGCCACAATTCGTGGGACAGAGATCGAAAGAAGCCGAATCCGGTGATGACCATCCAACCCATGACGCCCCAAGCGCCGAAGCCGTACCGGACCATGGGCATCATGGCGAGCTCGAGTTTCACAAAATTGGCAATGTCCCACTCTCGGTAGAAGTAGGACCAATGGACGATCAGGGTCAGAAACATGGTTCGGGAAACCCAGCGGTGAAGCCAGTTTAGTCGCTCGTAGGAAATGCCCGTGAGCAGGCTGATGACGTTCCCTTTGCCGGAGAGGACATATATCAGCGGCAACTGGGTAACCGAAACCCAGGCAGCCCTGAAGCCGACGATTTCCCATTTGTATGCGTAGTTGGAGGAAGATGGTGTGAGGATGGTGTTGGACCACAACATGGTCAAAATGACGAGCCAGTAGGCGCCCAGAAGAAGAATCCTTCCCAGCGGTGGGGGTGTAAAGTATTTTGTGAATCTTCCCTCGGCCGTCCATAACTGCGGGTATGCGATTTCCCTACATACGGTGATGAGAGTGTCGTAGGATTTTGAGAAGAGGTTTTCCGGTCGGGAGGGTGTGCCGCCAGGGCCTGAGTGGACTTTCCGCGCTCTGTTCAACTCTTAGCTTCATGCCTCGTCGTGGCTATTGACACGCAGGTGCGTTACTTACACCAAGACCGTCCGCAGTCGGTCAATGGCTCTCCGGGCGACGAGGAGGGCAACGACGGTGGTGACAAGATACCAGTATATACGGGCGATGTGTTTGTTCGTGGGCGTGAACATGCTCGCCGTCGACATGTCCATCCCCCCCATCCCCGACATACTCGACATGTCCATGTTTGCGGTGGTTTTGGCGTCTTGCCAAAGGCGGGGTGAGTGTGCTTGGTCGGAAGATGCTATATCCCACGTTCGGGGTCAAGACAACAGGCCGAACTCATGCTTTTAATTCAACGAGTGGAGAGAACGGCATTCTTCTCAGTCAACCTGCGCGTCAAAGAGTAAGCCGGAACACTGGTGTCTGGTTTCGCCTTGCTTGAGCTGGTTTCTGCTGGGATTGATTAGGAATCTAAGAGTCTCTACGGCTTGCGGTGAAACTGGACAATACTGTAGTTCCCTCGCAGAGTGAGCGGGCCGGTGGACACTGGACAGCGCCTGCATCGCACAAACCTGCGAACCTGCTCTTTTTGTGTTGTACATTCGGCGGACAGGTGGGCTAGTCCAAATCGGGATACAATGAAGCAGGCCGGTTGTTAAGGCCGGACGAGGCTGAGATTTGATTGGCTGGAAAACGTGCTCTTCGAGGAAAGAAACTTGCTCAGGACCCACTTCGCTCAGCCTCGGCCCACCCCCCCCCTTGCGGGTGAATGTTGCTCAAGCTTCAAGAGACAACCAGATAAACCTCAGTTCAAAATAGACAGGGGAGCAGCCCAAATAGAAATACGAGGTAGATCCGCTCTTGGCTCTCATATATTCGACTCCTTCGGTTTTGACACGCAGCCTGCCTACCAACAGACCGACAGACCGACAGACCGACAGACATAATATACAAAAGACACTCTCACCAAAATGGCTTTGATAACTCGCCTCTTCCTCGTGTCCGTCTGGGCCCTGTGTGCCTCTGCCCACTTCATCCTGCAGTACCCCACGTCTCTAGGATTCGACGATGACCTTGAAGGCACCGCCCCCTGCGGTGGCTTCGCCGCCGTCTTCAACAGCAGCGACGTCTCCGTCCCGGTCGACGGCTTTGCGGTTGCCATGCTGAGCACCCACCCTGCCGCCGACTGGCTTTTCCGCGTCACTCTCGATCAGAAGGCTCCCTTCAACTGGACGAACCTGCTGCCCGTTGTCTCGGAGACTGGTCTGGGACAATTCTGCCTTCCTGCCCTCAAGGCCCCCGAGGACTTTGCCGGCAAGGCCGGTCTCGTCCAGGTGATCCAAAAAGGCCCTGATGGAGTTCTGTACCAGGTAAGTCGCCCGGCCGAACTGGTTTCAGTTCGAATACCGTCTGCGGAATCTGCGGGTGCTGACAAGGTGGACACAGTGTGCGGCGGTTAACTTCGTTACTGGAGTAAACTCGACGATCGGCGCCGGCTGCACCAATGTCACTGGCTTGACTGCGACTCTCACGAATGAAAACGACTTCAACACAACCTCCGCATCCGCGTCGGCATCGGGCTCTGCTGCTGCTACCGCCTCCGCCTCTGGTTCTGGCACTGCTGCCTCGGCCAGCTCTTCGGGACTCGCTGCGGCAACGAACATTCCCCAGGTGGTGCAGAACGTGCTTGCCGCTGCTGGACTTGCGGTTCCCATGTTCTTCTTGTAGGGAGCCGTCATAGGAAACGAGTTCCTTGGACCGGGAGCTTGAAAGTTCAAACTCACATGAGGTCGACACGACAATGAACTGCAATAGACTGGGAAGGAGGAGTTCCGATGCTTGGACACCAAAGAGAAGGTGCTAATCGTCGTGGAACATCCGACCTATTTCCACCGCGCTTTCCTGGCTTGTTCCTCCACCCTTATCCTGATACTACGTATCTGTTTCTACAGGAAACCATTCAAGTGTACAGTAGCCAACAGCAATAAAACCTACACACCAAAAAAAAGAACTGTGGTTCGATTGTAGACCCATTGCATTCCTCAGCGAAGTGAATCTCTCCTCGAATCGTCATCGCACCCTCTCCACCCCTCCCAGTGGAACATCCTGAAGGAGCCAAAAGGAGACCGTTCCATCTGACTATAGAGTCTCCATTACCTGATCCAATCGACAGCGCTCGATCACCAGCCAACGGAACGAGGCAGATCCACGCGGGAGAAGCGTGAATGTCCGTGGGCCAGCCATCTGCCCTGAGCTGAGCCCCCACCAGGTCAGGGCTGCACGTGCAGACCAGGCGCACGTCAAGCCTGTCATTGGACCGATAGGCACGAGTTCTCTGTGCGCAAGGGGCGAGAGTTTCGTCACTTGCGGCCTTTGTGCGTCTCCGAGCGATTTGCGCGCATGGGATCTCGCGGACGGGCCGAGTTTTCTGCTGTCAAAGCCACCCCCGTCCCCCCAAGGAACGACACCCAAGCCCCTTTATCCCCTTTTGGGAAGTATCAGCCTCGTCTGATTGGCCGACCCACGCCGACAGCCTGTCGATGTTCTTCTTGATTTGCTGGACTACGCACAAACCGCGCGGGGTCCCTGGGATCGAGTCGGGGGCTCGACTTCGAGTTGAAATCCTGGAAGCTGGAACGTGAGCGTATAAGTACCCGGTCGAGAAGATCTCTTGGTCCTTGAATCTTCCATCAAACAGCTTTCCTCACCACTCTCGAATCTTCATCCATCAGAACACCAACCAGCAAACCTTTCACTCTCCAATCCAACCACACAATCCAGCCATCATCAAAATGGGTCCTTGCACTTGTTCCGGTCCATCCAGCTGCCAGTGCGGCTCAGGCTGCCAGTGCACCGCTTGCGGAGTAAGTCAACATCGATGAACACCTGTTGCGACCACAAGTCTGCCCAGGAACACCTCTAACGTGTGCGGTTCATTTAGAAATAAATTCACCAGCTTCCTTCATGACTGAAGAAGCACCATTCAACATAACGACGCTCATTAAAAAATTTCATAATGTGACTTTCGGGCCCGGTTTCCGAACTGACGACAACAAATGGAGGACGAACAATCGGCCTTCAAGAGATGAATTCCTAACGCTCTGGTTGATCTAGGAGGGGCATGTATATTCGAACTTTGATCAAGCGAGCCTATGACAGAGCACAAAGTCATGGTCGACAAGATCCCCAATGCAGAAGTCTTCCTAAATTATTAGTCCACTCCCTTCAGTTCGCTTTCTTAGGCACTTGCCTTCTCTTCGTCTTTCCATTTTTCTTCTTCCGTGTTTGATATCACAACCTCCCCACCAGCCCCCCAAGTTGGCCATAAGTCTCCCTCGCGTCGCCGAGGAATCTCCTCTCGGCGGCCCTCCAGTTGATGACGTCCCAGATCTTGGTCACGTACGTTTTCTTGTCGTTCTGATACTGCAGGTAGTACGCGTGCTCCCACATGTCGATGCCGAGGACGACATGTTTCCCGGTCCCCGGCGTGATGGGCAGGTCCTGGTCCTTGGAGGTCAAGATCTCGAGACCACCAAAGTTGCCGCCGTCGTCGTTATGGTTTAGGCGCGACCCATCTTTCGCGACGACCAGCCACACCCAGCCAGACCCCTGAATCCCCAGCGCGATCTTCTCAACCTCGCCGATAAACTCTTTCACGCCGCCCCACTGCCTCGCTATCCCCTGGGCGAGCCGTGGTGCCGCGACTGCGATATCCGAGTTCCCACTCCCCGCCGGGCTGAGGTTCTCCCAGAACAGTGTGTGGTTGATGTGTCCGCCGGCGTTGAACTTGATCGCCGGTTGTAAGGCTAGTTGCTTGAGGAGGTTGGAGGTCCCCACGGCTTCGGCGTGTGCAGACAGCGCTGCGTTGAGGTTCGTGATGTAGGCCTGGTGGTGCTTCGTATAGTGCAAGGTCATTATCTGGGATGAGATGGACGGTTCGAGAGCCTGAACTTGGATAAAAGGGGTATGGTAAGTGAATGTTCCAATCTAAATGACGTTGAGGGATGTGTTGGGAGAGACAGCAAGTACTGATTAGCAGTAGGAGGAGGACTAGCAGCAGCAGCAGCAGCAGCAGCAGCAAAGTCCTTGCATTGACACTGTCTTGAAGGTCTCTTCAAGTTGTCACCCTGGCATTCTGCTGGAATTCTGCTGCTGGAAAAGGGAAATCAAGGAAATAAACTGAAATGGGTGGTCTGCTCACATCCAAGGCATACGGAAGAGAGGGGAGCTGATATTTTTCGACAGCCATGGTGGGTGGTGGGGTTCAATCAATGAAGCCTTGTAAATTTTCTGTTCGTTGCAGTAATGAAATACCTCTGTTTTGATCTGTACAACAGCGAAAATGCAACAATCCTTCGAACGGGTAGTTCACGGTAGTTCGCCTGCGAAGAAGAACAAGAAACTAGGTTCCAAAAGTGAATGCCTCGAGAGAAACCCATGCACCGCCCAGCCGGGGTATATGTGCTCAAGGCTGAAGACTCGTTCGCCCGACGCGGAGAGGCCCACCTTGGCTGCTTTCGGCCCAACCACGAAACGTGCTCATGAGTACATTTTGAGGACCTTAGATCTTGCTCAGTCATCTCCTCGGAAACCTGCCCTTTCCGTTCTTGCACCATCAAAACGACTACTGGTACAAGGTACAGAACCGCCTTTGCATTGGAAACTACTACCCTCATTACGTAGAGGGCCACCGATGCCAAGTTATCTCCACGGAAGCCTGCCCTTTTCCATTCTTGCATCATCGAGACGTTTACTTGATACAAGGAGATGTTCCTCAGCCATCTCCTTGGCAACCTGTCCCTTCCACTCTTGCATCATCGAAATGACTTCTCGGGACAGTGTACAGAACTGCTTTTGCATTGGAAACTACCGCCCTGATTACGTAGGGGGCTACCGAAGAAGGGGAATACTCAGCCACTCATCAGGTTAACTCCGGTCATTTCCACGATTGCCTCATCCGCGTCTTTCTCAACTACCCATCTCTGCGACCCGTCGGGTTCCATGATCCACCCAGCCCAGTACCTCGAGCCCCTCGACTTGACCTTCTTGTCTCTCGTGCGGTCGGCCGTGGTCTCGTATCCACGCATCTCTTCGCAGACGCCATTCCTCTCGTTGCATAACATCAACCACACCGAGGCGAGTGTTGTGGGATGCCGTGGCATCGCCATCTTTTCATTCAACGCCCTCCACCAAATGGTGGCTAGTAGGGTGATTGCCATGAGGGCCAAAATGGCTAAGCTGGCATATATGCAGACGAGAAAATCCATCCAGTACTCTGCCGTCGAGTAGGGGACTCCCCCGACAAAGATGATCAACAGATCGGATGCAAATGCAACGAATGCGACGAGTGCGTGGAAGACATTGCCCCTCCAAATTGCTGTAAACAAACTGGTGATGGCCGTGTGATTCTGCGTCACCAGTATGGTCGTCTCAGCCTTCGCAGGCCCACCATTGAGCCTCCGATAGGGAGTCATCATTCGGACTTCTCGCTCTAGCTGTTTCCAACGGCTATCAATCACACTCGCTACGAGAGTAACAACAAGTCGGCGGTATTTGTTGCTATTGAAGAAGTTGTTCAACGGGGTGTCGCCGCTGGCTCGGTAGTATGCCACCAGAACGCCGAGAAAAGCCAAAATTGTTGCAAGGAAGACGGCGTCGAAGATGAACGGACGGACGATCTTACTACGCGACCTAGTAACTGGTTGGTGCTTAACCGAGGGAGCCGACAGTGCAGAATAACGATGTTGACTTGAGGATGTCGAACCATCACCCTCCCAAGAGCTGACTATCTTGACAACGCCATATCGAACATGACGGGACGCCGTTTGATGCCGCATCAATATGTAATGATGAGGGTCTAGAGCACGTCGGATCTCCTCCCGGCTTGAGCCCTGGGGAACCTTGCGAAGATCGGCGATGAAATCGTCGTTGCTTAGGAGAGAAGCCATGGTCGCAATTGATGAAGGGTTCGAGAAGATACCACTCTTTCGACGGGCGGACAGAATCATAATCGCAACAATGATCGCGGCGGCACAGCAAAGGACAGCCTCGAGCACTCTCACATAGGTGATGTTCAGCTCCCACATCGGGTTGCAATGCCTCTCAGTTGTTCCAAAGTGACATACACCGGTCGCCCTGACGGTGGTCGATTGAGTGGTTAATGCTGGAAGAATCCCTAAGAGGACAGAAGCAGTACTAGCCAAAATGATGACCGGGTGGCCAGCAAGCAAATTCCGCATCCCATCGATGGAGAAAGAGAAAGTCAGATAATCTGCAACAAGGGAGTCCCTGACCGACGCACCTCCAGCTCTGGATAGTAGATAAAACGGCTCCATCAGCTTGGTGGATGTGAATACAATGCTCCATAATAGTTTGAGACAGACCGCTACCACAGTAGGGAGGTACATAGCTTTGAAGTGGTCCGCATTGGTGACAGCCTTGCCCAGTTGGACTTCGTTTGCTCTTTGCGTGTCGGGAATAAGGGCAGCAGCAGAAGTACTCGACACGGCTTGGCTAGATGTTACTGTGCTGCCTGAATCATATGAAGTGACAGTATCAAAGACCGTTGAGACACCCCCGATCGTTCTGCTTGATTGAACAGCAGGGAAGGGCGAAGAAGTCGGTACATATTGAGAAATTGTGGCTGTGGTCAGGAGAACAGAAGTACCTGCAGGCACCATGGCTGGACTGTAAGAGATCGTAGATGCCTCGGGCGTTGTTGTGGTGACTGCTGTAACATAAGAGGTATCATCACCACTGAAAAACACGCTCAGATAGGAAGTCGTGCCAGTGGTGTCTGCTGTTATATATGCGGATTGAGCCGAGGATGAAGTAGATGTTGGAGTGTCTGCATCAGGGTCTGAAGTCGTGCTAATAGTGTCTGCTGTAATATATGCAGATTGAGCCGCAGATGCAGTAGGTGTTGGAGTGGCCGTATCAGGGTCTGGAGTCGTGGAGGTCGTTGCGTCCGTAATGTAAGCGCTTGGCAAGGTTGTCGCATACAGGATAGTCGAGCTTGTGGCTGCCGCCTGGGTGATGTATGCGGCTGTACTCGTGGTTGGATCAGTAGTATATAAGGTGCTGGCGGCAGCCTCAGTGGTGACCGCTGCCTCGTTGGTTGTTTCAGCAGTAGTAGCTGAGGCACTGGCCACCGCAGCGGTGACATAAGCGGATTCAGAAGTCGTCGCAAGAGTCTCCTCGGTGGTGACAGCCGCCTCGCTGGTTGTTTCGGCAGTAGTAGCTGAGGCACTGGCCACCGCAGCGGTGACATAAGCGGATTCAGAGGTCGTCGCAAGAGTCTCCTCGGTGGTGACAGCCGCCTCGCTGGTTGTTTCGGCAGCAGTAGCTGAGGCACTGGCCACCGCAGCGGTGACATAAGCGGATTCAGAGGTCGACGCAACAGGCTCCTCGGTCGAGGCTGCCGCCGTAGAGGTCGCAATGTAGGAGCCTTCGTCTGCTGTGAGTGTGTTCTGGCGGGCATAGATAACCCCATAAGGAGTTACCGACAGCGCCGAGACGAGTTCTTCGAGAGGTTTATCATAGTCGTCCGCGATGATCAGAGCGGCCTCATCCACCAGAGGAGAGAGGTGGTGGTCATCAGGCTGCCGTTTCAGCCTGATGCGGGCTGATGTGTTCTTCTCATCTTCCACGGTGGTCCCTTTCCGGAGCCCGACTTCGAGGACGGCAACGCAGGCGAGGAGGGCGACCAGGATAAGGGTCAAGAAAGGCCATCTGGTAACGAAGGGCGCATAGTACCTAGGCGTTTTGGATTGGGGCTTCGCAGGGCCAGCTGGGAATTTTTCAGCCTTGTCCACATTTCGGAGGATATCGAGGGATTGATTGTGCTTACACTTCTCTTTGGATCCGACCGCTGCATATTTCCGAGAGGGTTTGCTCCCCCAGATCATCGTGGGTCAGACATCGAATACGAGGTTGGTGCAAGTGGAAGCCACAGTGGGCGATGGTGGGCTCATATTTCATCTGGGACACTGGAGCTAGTCTCAACTTCATCGTCCGCATAGCCCAGGTCCTGGCCGAGCCGCGAGCGGGGGTGCATCCAGTCTCCTTCAACCTGACAAAGCTGGTGCGGCGGGAGATTCTCCGTGGCGACGAATGAAACGTCAAGCAGCAAGACCTGCATAACTTGCCTGCGACTCAAAGAGCCTCGATAAGAGCATTCCGGCCCCCAAAAATGATGTGTCAAAGCGACCCTCCACGACCTCGCTTGGGTCCGTTGGGCTCAATGGGATCGCCGCAGCCTAGGCCCCAATTCATGCTTGTTTCCTAGTCTCTGGTGAATCTCAAAGCCCGGATTTGTAAATTGATGCTTGTCTGTCTAGTTCCAGGAATGCTCCACAGTTGACGACGGATGGGAAGCGGGCGGCCCTTCAAAACTATAACAATCGCCCCTAGGGCTCATTGCAGAATGTTTTCGATTTTGACTTCGACGAAATCGCCGTCAAAGTTCAAGCTCATTCCTCCTTGGTGGGTGGTCTGATGAAACGCCTTCAGTATGCGCCAGAATTTCGACAACCCCGCCATGTGAGAGATCGGCGATTGTGTGGGACTCGGCATCACTAGAAGCTAGCGGGCGGTTGGGCTCGCTTTGCACACGAATATGGCCACACTCGGATAGACTGCCCAGGCTTCCAAACTCGGCAGCGCCAAAAGATGCAGCGATCTGGCTGTGTTGACTTTGGGTCCGCTGCGGCTGCGAGTCTGCGATAGACATGCCGTGTTCAAAGATGTATGCCGATGAACCTACATCGTCGTGTTCGTACGGTTGCAGCTCCGCGCTTCCCATACCAGGAAAGCTGTGATGAGAGTGCAGACCAGGGCGATATGGCAAAGGAGAGACCCATTGGGGTATCTCTATTTGTTGGGGTTTGGAGCCATACTGCTGATGCAGTTGAGGTGTCTGGGGAGGCAGGGTTTCAAGGTCACCCGTTGGAGAGGCTGCGAGCAAGGCTGACCGCAGCATCTCGTCATAATCGTCAACTTGGACCCATGACTGGCCGCCGGTTTCCCTTTGTAGTCGACGTCTTTTCCGCGGCTGCTCATCTGCAACGGAGGCGAAACCGGTACCATCGTGTTCCTCCACTTGAGCCCAAGGGAAACTTTCCATTCCCTGCGGCTTCTGCTGGTCTTGACTCATCTGCAGGGGCGTTTCCGGGGCTGTCGCAAGGTTAGTCCCTGTCCCCAATTGTTCCTGTAGAAGTTGATGGGTTTTGAGGCCGAATCTAGCCAGCGGGGGGTGTTCGAGGTGCCCAGGAGAGTGTGGATCAGCGTCAAAGGTGCTGTTCACGCCGTATTGCATGGTAGAAAGAGCGATTCCCTGTTTAACGTGCTGCGGAAAATCGAAAATATTTCCTTCTGTGCCTTCATGCAGATCGGATTGACCAAGTCTAAAGTCAGCATCCATAGGAATCTCAGCCGGCATGAAGACCCGTGTTGTCGGCTGGCCAAATGTGGACTGCATGTGGTCATAGTGAGTATTGGGATCTTCCCTGAAGGTGAGAAGATCATCCTGACACAGCTCTCCATCCATTCCTTCGTTATACAAGCCGCCGTACGGCAACGAGTTTTGAGAGAGGAAGTGGACGTTGCTATCGAATGAAACAAGTCCAGGAGAGCCTTCCACCATGCAATCCATGGACAATTGAGGTAGTTCCATTGCTGAGGTTGACGACGGCAGTGGGCTGTTCATGGCAAAGCGATCGGGTGGAGCGATCAGAGTCTGCCAGGTGGTCACTCCCTCACAGCCCTGGGGACTTTGTGAGAATCGCCAGAGTAGAACCGCCACTCTTCTCTTCGCGGGCTTCGATCTGTCTCCATAGCTGCCGTCCTTCTGACGGACAGTTGATATCTCTTGCATGATGGATAAAGTGCGGAAGAAGTTGTTGGATTGTTCGGTCGCCAGCTTGATGGTGGCAGGGTCTTTGGAGTCTTCTGCCACCTTGCGGGCCTCTGTCAGTGACGTAAAGGTCTCTGCCCACCACTTGGATTGAAAGAATGGCTTGATATTGCCTGGTCCACAGACACGACAGGCCTCGAGAGTGGAGGTTCCCATTTGGCGACCGGCTCGATAGACGTGTGTGATACAACTCCACTCAGTCGACTGTTCCAGTGCGGCAGCTCTTTCCTTGCGAAGGTCCATATAGTCAAGATTGAGACCGATACCCAGTTTGGAGTGACGAGGTGCAAAATCGTCCATTAACTGAAAGCTTGCATCTAGGGATATCAATTCGCAATGGCTCGATGTTGACCAGTTCTCCACAATCGGCTGCAAGTGAGGGAAGAAGTGTCGCCAGTCCAGGAGGTTCTCCAATGGCATGGCCATCAACTTGACGTTTCGTAGTCGGGAATAGGTGTGGATTGCCTGGTCCAGGTCGTCCGGTGGACTCACCCACATCTCGAAACTCAGTCGCTGGACACTGTAGCTCTCGAGGTATCCTGCCAAAGTCCCGGGTCCCCCTCCATCGTCACCATCGTATCCGTCCAGGGCACCTTGTCGATGTATCATGCCTCCAAGTGCTTTGTGTTCGTTCACCATATGCTCGATCGAATTGTGGTAGAATTTATGCCCGTCGGCTGCGCCGCTGTTTTTCTCGTCATTTGGCTTGATTAGACGATCCCCTAAAATATGGTAAGCACGGGACTGCAGGGGCGGCGCTGGGCTAGCACACATTCAGGGATCCCTCTGAGAAAGCGGTTGAGCACTTGGATGTGACTGGAAACTTGCTTGCGAAGACGAACTTCCCCTGTCTCCCGATAGATCCACTCGGAAATCAACATGTTGCGTCCATATGGCCTTCCACGTTGCGAACATTTCTTCCGCCCCATGGGTTTGATATGCATGAGAGCTGATACATGTCAGCGAGCGCCCTGCAGACTGTGGAACATGGATGATACTTACCATTCTGAAAAGCCACTTCGATTTCATGCGACCAGATGGGCATGCCGTCTTTACCAACATCCTGTCTTGGACGAGAACAGTAGCCGAGATACTTGGGGTGCTGAAGGTACGGACGTTGCGGGTCGACCACATGCTTGGATCGACCTCCCTTGAACTGCTGTCGTTTCGACTTTCGATCAAGAGCATGACCTGGGGTGTCGTTGGAGCCCAGTTGGGCCGTAGGGATGGGGAACTGTAACGGCTCTCTCTTCGCGGGGCCGGGGTAGGAGTCTCCTAACTGCAGAGGATGTTGATTTTCGACGCCCTCGCCGCCATCGACCACGAGTGACTGGACGTTTCCGGAAGAGACAGCGAGAGGATTGATTGCAGCAGAGATCTTAGATGCGTCGATGTCTTCAGGCGCCGACGAGACGGAATGTAGGAAATCCATCAAGGCGTGATGCGACCAGTGCGTCTTGAATAACGCTTGGGAATAACGATGAAAAATGTTACTGACAATGTTGGGCAAGAACAAAAGGGAATGGAATGATGAAAGGGAATGCTGGGAGGCACAGGATAATTAACATAGATATTGTTCGCGACGACGAACACCATCATCAGACCAGAAGTGCTCGTGCAATCCAATCTTCCCTCGAGGCTTCCATGCTCCCAGCCACAGACCTCGGATCTGGTTGGACAGGACTGCAGCGCCACGGACTTTGCTTTTCGAGCTGTCCAAGGAATCGTGGCCAGGCAAGACAGGCAATTTCACGGTGTACTTCTCCTTCACTATCCTTGCCGCACAGACTCAAAAGGTCGCAGAAGGGTAATGCAAGGGGCGAAGAGTTGCCTGCCAAAAGGCTGCGTCGACCACGAGGCCCGACTGAGCCTAAGTAACGAGCGCCAGGCAACGAGAGTACATCCCGCTGGCAGGAATGGAAGGTCACAGCCTTTGCACATAATCATGAAGGGGTAGATGTTGTGGCCAATTTGGCTTGAGAATGATACGTGTAGCACAGGCCCGTGGTTCGGCGACATGTTCTGGAATGAGCCCTCCTCTTGACCAGATTCTATTTCTGTTCATTCCTATGATTTGCTGCACTGAGACTGCTATTTAGAGGAAACCTTAGTGCTCGATCTTGGCCTAAGGTTGAGGTTGTGATGATTAGTATGAAAACTGTTCTCATCATGGGGGGTCATGGAAAGTTGGGGTGGTGTGGCAGGGCCTGCAAGGGATGGGGTTCAGCGGGTCTCGCAGCTTTCAAAGAGGGTCGACATCCTCTCGTGCATCAACGGTGAACTTCTTGCGGGCCGACCCAGTCATCCTGTGATGAGTTAATGTGTTTTGATGCCCTTGTGTCTTCTTTTCCATGGCTCGAATCTCGGCTTCGGGATCGACAATTTCGCCTTCGGCAAAGTCCAGGACAAGCCTACGACCCAGCAAATGGGTGTCAGAAAGAGCTTCCATTGCATGTTCCGCTTCCTTGGCCGTCACAAATTCGGCGAAGGCAAAACCTCGGGCACTATTGTCGAACTTCCTGGGCAGGCGCACGGTACGGAGCTGACCGTAGGCACTGAACAGAGCACGGATATCTTTCTTGGTGGCCTCGAAGGGCAAGTTTTTGATGATGATCTTTGTCTTCTTTGAGTTCAGCTGCTTTGAGGAGTCTTCTTTTCGTCGCTCCTCAGCCGCGTCAGTGGATTTTTGTGAGATTTGCACGAGAAGCTCGTGCCCGTCAAGTCGCCGACCGTTCAATGTAGCAATGGCAGCCGCAGCCTGCCCCTTGGTGCGGAACTCGACAAAGCCAAACCCCATGCTCAAGACCTCACCAGGCCGTTTGGCATCGGTCCTTGTTTTCACCCTTGCCGAAAGGAAGCCCGAGAGAGGCTTGAAGGCTTCGCTGAGTCTGGCAGTGGTTGTGGAGAAGTTCAAGTTGCGCACAAAGATGGTAGTTGTGGTTCCTGGAGCTGGCTTGTCTTCGTCTTCCTGTACCAATGCTGCACTTGTAGGTGTCACAGCAGCTAAAGCTGACTCTGTACCATTCCAGATGCCTTGGGGCGCTTTCTCGAGAAAGAGGACGGAGCCTCGCAGATTCCGATATGCCAATTGCTTCATGGCAACGTGTGCATCATTTGCTTCTTGGTATTGGACCACCGCCATCGTGCCTGTCGGAGGGAATATCAGGCGTTGGACGGCGCCGTATTGGGCGAGCATTTGCGAAAGCTCCTCCGAAGTGGTCCCGAAGGAGAAGTTTTTCACCAGTATTGATCTGTCATCTCGACCGCGGTTTTTGAAGGCATCGACATTTAATCCGCTTGACTTCAAGTACTCTTTGGTTTCTCGAATCACGCTCGTTTCAGCATGCGCTTGCTTCACGGCTGCATCAGCCGACGCTGGGTCGAGCAGGTCTGATTTGGACACTCCCAGACGATCGGCCACCGATGCTAGAACAGCATCTGGATTCATATACAATGAGTTCCAGCTGAACGTGGAGCCGGATGCCTCGTTCTTCCTCTTGATGGCTTTCTGCTTTTTCAAGGGAAGTTTGGATAGTTCGAACTCAGTGAGCTTTGCCGTCTTCTTATCGGAAGCTGGAAGGATATGCATCAGACGACCTTGGAAAGCCTTGCCATCGAGCTCCACGAGAGCCTTCTCAGCATCTGTGGGCTCGACGAACTGGACGTACCCGAGGCCCTTCCCGGTTGATGTTCGGGTATCTGTGACCAAGTGAATCTGTTATCTCGTCAGTGGGATTCTCATAGCTTGTGTTGGTGAATCGCAGAAGAGGATGGAAACATCAGAGGTGAGAAGCATCTACTAAAATACTCTTTCCCGGTTCAAATCATATGCAAGAGCATAATTTGTCCCTATCAGGAAATCATCATGAAATATGGTGGTGGCAGAGGAGAGTGAGACATGGAGGGAACATACTTCTGAAATTCTCCCATAGGGCAAGAACGTATCTCTAAGACTTTCCTCTTGGGCGTCAAATGGCAAATTTCGAATGAATAGCCGTGCGTTTGGTATTGTCATCGTTTGGCCCTCTCCCATCGAATCGACTTTTGGTGGCTCGCCTTCTTCAGCATCCGCGGTGTCCGTGTCAGCATCTCCGGTGGTCCCCGGTGCAGTTGAGGGCGGTCGGACAGAAGCGCTCTCATGATCGACCAAGTCCAGCAGCCTGCTTGTTTTCCCACGAAGCCAGTCCATGTCAGATCGGGGGGCATCCGGCTCTGTTGGTTCTTCCGCACTTTCTTCAGGTACAGACGGAGGTAGGGTTCCCTGCCCGTCTTTCTCGTGACCGCTCTTTAGTGTTTGTGCTTTCTGTTCCCCATCATCCTGGACCTCTCGCTTTCTCTTTTTCGAAGGCATTTCATGATCCACATGTCTTACTCCGTTCTGCCGTAGAGACCTTTGCGAGACCGGGGCAGCGTGGCCTGCAGTGTCTCGCTTGAGCTCGACCGGTCGGGCGAGGGTGACGGAGATCTTGGACATTCGCACGAAGGATCTGTTGAAGTACTTTGCAGCGCTTTTAGCAGACTCATGATTGGAAAATCCGACAAAGCCGATGCGTCGGTCAGACACGACGTGAGCATCGGTAACGGGGTACTTTCCTGCGAAATGTGACCGAAGCTGGTCTCTGGTCATAGACGGTGGCAGACCCGAGACGTAGACCCGGGTCACCGAGGTGTCATCAACCTCGGTATTCTCCATCGTTGAGCCACGGTATGAAGAGTCAACAGCAATGGCACATAGAAGGCTGCAGCTTGGAGAATGCGGATGTTGTTTGATCAGGGAAAAGTCGAGCAGCGGAGAAAAAAGTTGGGCAGTACGACTGGCCTCGCCAAGACAATAATGGTCGGTCAATTGTTAATCCGGCATCCGGCATCCGATACTGAAGCGGAGCATCATCCGACCGTTCTGGATGACGAGGCTACATATCTAATTATTGAGAAACTATGGCCAGCTCTTCAAGATGGATAAGATGCTGCTTGCAAGCTTTAACTGACAGACTACATAGACTTGGGCCCTGGATTGACTTGTGGTCTCAAGTGGCTGGGGCCAAAACGTTCCCAATCAAGGGAGCATCCAGGTTGGGATTCATTAGGGCTGGGTTTAGCTGGCGACTTGCAGAGAGTTTGCACTCGGATCAGATTGCCCTTGGTAAGAGTCGATTTGAATTCTAGACAAGTCTGACGATTTTGCCCAACAAGACCTACAAACTCGGCTTTCTCCACATGACTCAAGTATCGTACACTCAGAAGTGCTCAGGCTATTTTCGTCGTTTCCAGCTCCAATGATCCTTGGGATTGTTCCTCATGTTGCTCCAAGCGGCGAGGTCTGGTGCGGAAGGTCCAAGTCTGATTTTGATTGCCTCGATGGCCAGGTCTACGTACTTCGTTGCCCCTCTGGCGCTGCCTACTGAATTGTACATCAGTGCGGCATGACAGTATGCCGGGTCCAGGAAACCATCCAGACCTTCGTCCTGGTAGAATTTGATCAGCGCCTCGGCCTTTTTGACGCTGGCTCCGGAGTGTGGCTGCCAATCACCTAGGCTGCGTTGAAGCGTGTCGATCTCAGTAAGGACCTGATCGTCAGAATCGCCTCGCAGACAGCGGGGACAGTTGCAAGTAAAGTTGAAAGAATCGCGGAGATATTTCTGACGCCTGGCGTACGGTTCAAAGGGGCTATAGTACGCAATAGAGATCTCTTCGTCTTTGGAGATATGTCGTGCTGCATGCACCCGTTGCGTGAGTAGATCGGGTTCGAAATAAAACTGTGCATTCGGCATACAGGCATGGTTGATCCGAGATGCTTCTGGAAAGACGGCGAGATGCATTTTTCCGCCAACAGGCATCTCGAAATCGTTGGCGCTGACGATGTCTTGGGTGATGATTCGGGGGTTTTCAGAGAGCCTGGTAAGGCCATAAAATGCATCTCTTGTCGGAACAGGTAGCTGATCAATAGCAATCTTCAAGAACTTCTCTCGCTCTTCAGTCGACAGTATGTTCTCCTTGTACGCGAGCAGGACAGGAGTGTGGGCCAGGATGGCATCCCCACGTTCGAGATCCTCCTTTGCTAGCATCCCCACGCCTTTGCCAGGGACGCTTTGCGTGTACCAGTTGCTGTCGAAGCCGTTGATACGTCCATTAGCCAAAATACTGGAATCTTGGAAGGGCAGCAGGATGGAATATTCTTGGGCAATCCGGGGTGTAGTGAAGACGGAGATTCCTCTACCACCACCAAATGCCTGACTGGTGTAGACACATAATTTGCTCTGGATGGCGTCAAGCTTTGGTGTACAAATTGGCTCGTATGACCATGTAGCATCGTGGTCATCGGAGTGCAAGTCGAGGTGGCTTGTTTGAAGGAGTTGCCGCAGATCGAGGTCGTACAAGAAACCCTCGTCTGCCGACCCAAGGACCAATAGAATCAGTGATAGGAAAAGAATGAGTAAGCTCACGCTGGGAGGCATGATTCATTCGCGGTAGAACTCGAACCAACATAGTGACAGCATCTTTTGAAATCTTCATCATGGCGAGTTCCGAGGGGGACCCATGAGAGAGAATCCTCAGGCTCTAACAAGGCAGTTTGACGAGTGTAACCTCTCGTCCAGTCAGAGGGGCGGACGGTGAGGAACCAAGCAAACCAAGACGGCCCGAGACTAAGGGTGTCAGGCTGCGGCGCTGCGCGGTGGTTCACCAGTCGGCTAGGAAAGCGATCTGATATCAAACGAGCGGGCTGTGGAAAAGGGGCCCAATGTTGCCTAATTAAAGCGGCAAGCGAGACTAGCGCGCCAAGATTATAGGGGACTTGGTTTGTTTGGGTTAACCTATGATTTGCCGATGACTAAGTACCTAGGTGGTACTAGTGCGCGGGTGTCGTCTTGATCTGGCTGCGGCGTTCAACACTCAGGCAACAAAGCATCTGACAGCTTTCCCGGCAGCCGCTTCTAAACCCCTCCATTTTCAACCCAGCTGCTGTACCGCTCAGCCCAAGTATCCATACGTTCCAGGTGAATCCGTCAAATCATGGCGTCCGCAGAGATTATGCCCGAGAAGAAGGTCAAATTGGAGCGTGAGTCCATCTGGGTTGGCCCGTGAATCAACACCCTGTTGACCCTGGTGCAGCGCAGATAAAATCCGTTGATATGGTGAGACCCTACGGCCGAGGAGTCCGGCCTGACATTGACACATGCAAAGAGCGAAGACATGCAACAAGAGGCCATTGAAGTTGGTAGGGGATTTCTCAAGATGCGGACAATTGCTCTGGTTTGTTGACCGTCTTTCAGCGCAAGAAGCCATGGAGAAATACAGTGTCGAGAAGGTATGCCACCGGGAAACCCGTACTCTTGGACATGGCTGACACGGATCCAGGACATTGCACAACACATCAAGCGCGAGGTCTGTCTTTGCACCTCTACGGTGACCCTGCCACGACGTCTGACCCCTCTCGCAGTTTGATTCCAAGAAGGGCGCAACATGGCACTGCATAGTTGGCAGGAACTTTGGAAGTTTTGTCACCCATGGTATGGAATTATCTTTCCCCCTTGGACATGGCGGCCAGGCGCTGACACTCGGGCACAGAAACCAAGCACTTCATCTATTTCTACCTTGGCCACGTCGCCATATTGCTGTTCAAGACCCAATGATTGAGAATGTTAGCGGGACGGCGTTGAAGGGATAGGTTTAAAAGGGTGGTCCATGCACATGTCTTGTTCAGCCTTGAGCGCATCGCCCGCCCGTCAGCGGCCTCCTCGAGGCCAGTGTCTGTGTTCGTTTGCAGACTAAAGCATCCTGGATCTCCGGTAAATATATCGAGCAGGAAAAATGAAATCTGACCATGAGGATAATGCTGAGAAGACTGTTTGCCTTGGGGGGAAAAGCCAGGAAAAGTGCGTTCCTTCGTAGGTCGTATCACACGACCAGTGGCTGAACCTGTAGAGCGCACGGAAAGTGTGTACTGTGTACTGTGTATTGTCTGCGGGTTTGAAGACCCTCGGCGTGCCAGGGGTGCTAAACACACTTAGCGTGTCAAGTAATAATACCTTGATACCGTACGGAATACTCAGCTACCCACATACCTAGGTAGGTACCCAGGTCCCTGGACATCCGCGGGTGCCCGGGTGCCCGAGTGCCAGTGCCCGAGCCTCAGAACGTTAGGCCCTTCACGCCCATTCGGCGCCTATAATTCGCCAAGCGACGTGACGATGGGGCTTGCGCGTCATCGGCATGCGCCTCCTTGCACCTCCTCGATCTCGAGATGTTCAGCATGCGGCCGAGAAAGCCATCCAACGTCCATCTTCTCTCTTCCAGACCTTCCGAAATCTACCTCTGGCAGAAATACTACCGACTCCATCCGTAATTATCATTCCCGATCGCCCCTACATCGCTGCCATCATCATCCGCAATCCCTCACTTCCTCAACCATGGCATTTTGTTTCGTTGTGGGCACGAAGGGCAAGTGACCCGTCCCTCCTCTGGAACTACGCACTAACAATGTCAATCGCCAGACTTTACTAGTCAACTCAAAGGCTATGAAGGAGTGACTGCGCAGTGTCACAACTGTGGGAACTGGTCGGCGCATGCGATTCAGTCCTGGGACTGGTTTACCTTTTGCTTCCTTCCAGTGATTCCTCTTGGAAGCAAACACCGAGATGTGCGACTATGCTCGATACCTTGACTCGCGAATATCGGCTGACCATCTTCCCAGCTTGCCTGCACCATCTGCCGGTTCCGACAGGATCTTAGGTACGTCCTGCTTCGTGCGCATCTCGAGCTATCTGAGGCGACTAACACTCTACTAGGAACCGACCGGATCTACTGTCTCAACAGGGTCAGAGCGGACCACCGCAGCCAAACCAACATGGACAAGGGCCCCCGTCGGGCTGGAATGGTCCCCCGGGACAGCAACCGGGACAGCAACCGGGACAACAACCGCAGTACAAATGAGATGGGAGTGGTTCAAGAATGTACCATCCGAGGCACCCGGATTTCATAAGCGCTGAATTCGATCGGTTCATGGGTTGGACCTGCGGGGTCACTGTCACAATACTATTCCTTCAGATGGCGCGGCCACGACACGGAGTATCATCGGCAAGATTCATGTATAACGGTTTCTATCCTTACCCTATTTTTGGCTTCGGTTACTCGGTACCACTCGACACGTATCAGAAATGCGGCTTTCCGTCGTTGCACTAGGTGGATCAGCAGACCGCCTCCAGCAGGCGAGCGTTTCTATCAGGAGGGCTAACACCGAACGTGTTATCTACCAGCGAGGCTATTTCGACTTCATGCGACGGAACCAAGTCTGCAAGGCAGGGATGCTATTGGTTTTATCGGCCTCGCATTCGTTCCTCCTCCGAGACAACAGCCGAGTGTCAGTTCGATTCGAAGCGATCCCCTGCGGAAAATTACATTTCTAAGGGCAAGCCTTTTTCTGAGCGCCAGACACCTGAGTTCGTCGGCATACGTACTCTTGGTTGGGTATCACCTGGAAAAAATCGAAATATCTTGATAGCTCAGGGGACCATGTCAATGGCCGAACATATCAATCAGCTCCATCTGTCACAGACTACCTAGCTAGCGAGAGGCCCTTCTTTGGTGCACAACGTACTGGTAAGAGAAGAAATACGCATAATCACGTGATAAAGGTCCTCCAAGGCGGTGAAGTGACCGGTGGCAGAATAATGTGACTCGACTATAAATTTCCTCGCACCGCGTCCACAACTCTCTTTCTTGCCTTCATGCGTCGCTCCCCACCCGCTGCGTTCTCTGCTACCCACGGCAAATGCTCCTGCTCTCACGGGCGGTTGAGCATCTGCCCCGTCCTTGCAGATGAGAAATTCGGAGTAATCTTCATCTTCCCACCTTTGTCTCTGGTGTCAACATTGACACTGAAACAACAGGGCTGCCCGCGAGGGCCCGGCACGATTTGCGTGCTCGCAATTTGGCATCAGAAATTTACAGGGCCTCGGGATCCACCGCGTTGGGACTTGTCCCTTCGCGTGTTGGCTCTCCGGGGGATTCCCTATGGAAGAGCCGTTGCGAAGATTGTTTGACGCACCTCGGTGCGGACTTACTTGAGTGCAATCGCAGCGGAGATCTGATCCGTCTCTTGGTTTCTTTTCGGAGAGCCGGGGGCCGCGGTCGGGTTTCAATTCGATTCCGATTACTCTGGGGGGCGGCGCATCTCTCTTTTTCTTTTCAGGTATGGACCCAACCCAATCAGCCAGAGGATGGGATACTACTAATGTACCATGGTGCTTTTGAGCACTATTTAACGCCTAGAAATCCGCCCACTCAGTGTCCGTTGACCCCGTTGACCCCGTTGACCTCGTTCACTCCGTTCGTCTCGGCGTGAGCCGAAAATTCCCTAAAAGTGGTCAAGTCGACCCTCCGCAACGCACTGTCCTCGGTTGCTTCGAGATGTACCCTCGGAACAGCGTTTTTACCGATCCTACCATCCTTGAACGCTTGAAATGCTTCCAGCCACCGAGACGTGCACAGGCACCATTTGCAACCGCCGGTCAAGCCTGCGACCCGAAGATCATTCCCTTGTGATGCCGAAAAATCCAAAAACTCTTCCGTGACCACACCTGCGACGGCATGATTGCCGAAATCCCCCGCGCCGGTCCTGCAGTATCCGTCTCGGTAGAATCCTGTTACGGGGCGGTTGGAAAAGAAGGCGAGGGGTTGCTTGAAGACTGTGCGGTGTCAGTTGAGGCAGCGCCAAATCAATGGGCTCCGAAAAGAGAGAGGAGGGAAGCTGCGTTCAATACCACAGGTGAGGCTCACCATTCAGCGGAGACGACATGATTTCTTCCCGAGGGATTTCAGGAGCTGGAGGACTTTGTCCAGGGATGCCCAATATTGGAACTTGCAACACTCGGGCTCTGAGGCTGGACCAAAAGCCGAATTGGCGGACAAGACGGAGGATAGGAGCGGTGTGGCGCGACTTAATGAACTGCATTCGATCTCTTGTGGTGATGATTCAAGCTCCCTGATGTCGACAACGATTTCCAAAGCTTTCGTCGAGCCGTCCACTTAGTTTGTGTTTGGTTTTCAGCCGTGCTATGACGTCAACACGTCTGAGGGGTGTCAGGCTAGGATTAGAGTCATGAAAGTATGTTGGGTTCTAGAAAGTCACAACACTCGACGGAGTCCTGGATTATGTAGAAATGAATCACTGTGCCTTGAGCCCACAGTTCTGCTGGAATCACTTTTGTTTTATATCCACTTCCTCGGCAGCGGGCGAGCTACGGACACCGTGGTCCAAGGTACTCGGCTCAAACAATAAACCGTCGCAAGCCATCAAAGCGATCATCGATGTATCCCCGGTAGACATAGACAGGGTTCTATTCTATATCTCTGACAGAAAAGCATTTCAGCGCAAACAATGAGCTGGTCAGGTTCCGGTCTCTGTCTCGATCTTTTGCGGCGGTGAACATGCAAAAAGAAAATACCCGATCCGATGCCCGGAGAATTCTAGCAGCTTACAGTGTGGTCGTACATGAACGAACATACATTAACATGCTCAAACGGAAGGAAACCTAACCCCCTCTCTCTCCCTCCCTCTAATATATCCAGACCCTCTTCACCATGAAAAGCACTATAATTGTGTAGGTACCTAGTTAGTACATACCACCCAACCACCATACCTACCTACCCCACCCCCAAAAAAATCCAAAAAGAAGTCTTGTTGATGAGGGTGGGATTCGAACCCACGCGGTTTTACCCACAAGTAAGGTATTGTATAGCGATGTCTTTCTTTCGGCAGAAGTCTTAGGCATCAATAGGGACCTGAAACTTGCGCCATAACCACTCGGCCACCTCACCACGGTATTTCAGGAAGATTTTGCGGTGCTTTTGATTTTGGACTGCGTTTTTGTGTGGGGGCGCTTAAACGCCTGGCTGGCGCTATAGGGTGGGGTCACACCAGGGGTGGATGGGGAGTTGGAGGTTGAGTGGCATGGCGTACTGAGAGTGTGCAGTGGCAGGTACAGTGATGTGCGAAATCAGTGTCCTGTTCGACTATGACAGATACTTTCTAAGACAGAGAACTGAATCCGCTTCTAGGCACGCAATACGATGTCATTTGAGCTGGAGAAATATAGGGATGTGGTTTCCCGTGTCAAGGTGGCTCATAGGCTGCCAGCTCTGTCCCAAACTTGAATCCTTTATTATCTGTAAGTCGAGTGCAGTGCAGGCAGGCACATCTACAAAGGTCGACAACGACTGCACGAATCTACAGCCCCGCTGCTTGTGAACACCGTGGCAGCAATGGTTCTCAATCCACAGAACCGTCTACTCAGTAGACGTAAGGTAGCGAATTTCTTGCTGTGCCAGCGTCAGGGTTCCTCTGAGAATAGCCGAAAATGATCCGAAAAGCCTTGGCGCAGGAGAATTGGTGTTGTTGACCTGGCCCGACCTTGTTAAGAGTCTCAACAGCCTCTCCTACTGGTACCGAATACATAGCAACGTCAACCAGAATCGCTGTTACTGGTTTACTGTACTCGGGTATAATTTGCACAGACATTGATCCGATTTCCTGTTCCAGACGACTTTTGAAGAGGTCGGAATGACCAGCAACAACGGTAATTTAGCGCTCCTGATCGACGGGGACAATGTCTCACCCAAAATCATTGTTGGCCTGATGGCTGAGATCGCCAACTACGGCACAGCCAGCGTGAGGCGGATATATGGCGACTGGACGAGTCCCTCGCTGAAGGGCTGGAAAGGATGCCTGCTAAAGCACTCGATAACGCCCATGCAACAGTTTGCGTATACCAGCGGGAAGAACTCCACTGACGGCGCCATGATCATCGACGCCATGGACCTCCTGTACACGGGCCGCTTCTCGAGCTTCTGCATCGTGTCCAGCGACAGTGACTTCACGCGCCTTGCAGCCCGCATCCGCGAGCAGGGGGTCACGGTCTATGGCTTTGGAGAGCGTAAGACCAACACTGCTTTTATCGCGGCCTGCGACAAATTCATGTACTTTGATGTCCTCAACGTCGAGTCCGACGAGCCGTCGCTTGCGGCGCTGGTGGCTCCTCAATCACCCAGGGCGGACATGCCTCCGGTTGTTCTTGTTCGGACACAGCCCACCACGCGACCTCTCGATCGGGCCGCCCTCACGGGATTGGCAACGGCGGTGACTAATGCCCCCAGCTACAGCGACACCTGGGTCAATCTGGCCGACGTCGGCAGCTATCTGAGCAAAATCTCCCCGGATTTGAATGCACGCAATTATGGCTACGAACGTCTTCGGGACTTTGCCGAAGCCTCGGGAATCGTGGAATGGAAGTGGAAGACCATTGGCGATAAACCTCCCATTGTCCTCGTCCGCCTCAAATAGTTGGGCCCAGTACAAATCCTCTGCATCTCCAACTTGTTGAGATGGTCTTATTTCCTCCACTAACCTAGTCTTTGTCGTTATCTTGTGCGTTTTTCCAAATTTGTTGAAGAACTCCTTCGAAGGGAGTCAAACCCAATGACAGGCAATTGGGCAACGCCATCCCATTAGGAAGCTTGGGGCCAGCCGGCATGCAAGAACTTCCTTGTCCACAGATCCCAGCATGCAACCGAAAGAGCTGCACGCATCCTAGCGAAGTCAGTATATATACAACCTTGTCAGCATGCCATAGACAACTTCTTGCGATATTCGCCCTAACTACTCTCGCGAATGTGGCTACGGAAAGAACGGACGACGATGGCACCCCTGATGCATTCAGTCCACCAGTCCTTTATTCAGTACGAAAGCTTGTCAGCTAATTCAGAACATGAAACGCACAGGCAGGCGTGATTATCTTCAAGACGAAGGGGCATCAACGCGTCTGAGTCTGACGCGTGAAGGACTTTCATCATACTAACTACGAGGTAAAGCTTGGCCGCACCGCTGCTTCTGATCGGCCTGTCTAACGATTGCGTGGAGCTTCAAATGACAGAGACAACTTTGTAACGAAAATACAGTGTCTACAGCTCCATACCTAGAAAGGTAGCTGGGCGACGTTCAATTAATACTGGTAATATCCGCCACGGACTTGGTTGGACATGGATTCCATTACTCATGCAATCCATAAGAAAGCAAGTGCTCAAGCATGACCGAGTACATCCATCCATCCATCATCTCTGGACCTTGATTAAAACAACCCCAGTGCTTAATTGTCCCGGTGGCCGAGTGGAATTCCTTCATAACATATCTCGTGGTATTTTTATCCAATCCTGCGGTCGAAGACCAGGAATCCATCCCTCCCTCCATAATATCATCTTCCATAATATTATCTTCCATATCAAGGAGGTCCGAGTCCCTCAACATCAGCCTGTGCGTCTCCAAAATAGTTCAGTACATCCTGCGGTAGGTACTCAAGCCAGGGTATCATGTCACTTCCGGGGAACTGGAAATTCAGCTGTTGGCCCCCGCTCATGTCAATGTCCTGAGATTCAATGAGCATGTCGTTGAAGTTTTGGTTCTGGGTGTCGATATACTGCTGCTGCTGTTGTTGCTGCTGTGTTTGGAGATTCATTGCGGCTGGGTGCTGTTGAGGTGTATGCTGGGTAGGGACGAAATCGAACGGATTTGGGGTCTGGCCGTGCTGTGCAGATCCAGGGAGGAGGACAGATTGGTTGGCGGAGGTGGTGCCGAACGGTGAGTGCAGTCCGAGTAGAAGGTCAGCTTCAGCGGTTGACACAGGATCGTATGGCAGGGAGGACGGTCGGGTTTGGGAGGGTGACGCGTTGGGGGGATAGGTTTGGGCTATTTGATTGAGATTCGGAGGTGAGCTGGCTTGCATGTTGGATAGATTGATGTTTTGCGATCCCATATTTGACGCGTGGTTGGGGTGATTGCGATTCATTGTCGTTTCGTCATCTCGTTCCTCTCTTAAGTGGGGCATGAAAAACACCTTTTCGTTGCCTTCGGCGACCGTGTTGGGATACAAGAAACTGAGGTTCGGGGCGGGGGAATTGGCTGTCCCGGTCAGTGACCAGCCGATGGCATGACTCAAATCCACCCCGGGGTTGAATGCCATGTGGTCTTCCAGGGCTCTTAGACCGCGAAGCCTGTGGAGCGCGCTCCCATAACCCCCGAGAGACGCAGCCAGGGAGGTACTCCGTCGCCAACCCGGCGTGGTGAATGAAGGTTCGGTCGACGGCATCTCCCCATCTATGTCTTCGGCCGTGAAGAGAAGTGGATCCATCAGCCCTTTCGATTTCTGATCGAGCGCAGTCAGAATGTACCGACATCCGGCCCAGTATGAATCTAGAGTCTTGAGCGCTTTGTAGCATCTTTGATAATTCTGGTTCGCTGCCGTGGCCAATAGTGTGTGACGAGCTGAGGCTGCCTTCTGCTCGGGATCTCCTTTCTCCAACATGTTTTCGTGCTTGACTTTGGGCAGCTGAGCAAGTACCGGTGGGGAGGTTCTCCGGGATGGCGGTTGAGATGTGTGAGCAGCGGCTTCTGCTAGAAACGCACAAGCGGCGACGTACATTGGCTGACTCGTAAACGGGTTACCAATAAAACTTTGGATATCGATCAACTCGGCAAACGCGAGGATATCAGCAATGGTCTTTGCCGAAGACATTGACAGTTCCCGACTGTCAGGGAAGAGCTGTTGAATGCGACCCTCGAATGAATGCAGTAGCGTCGGTTGATGAAGCAAGACGATCAAAGTGTGGAACCAGAAGTGCAGTAAAATGAAATTGGTCCCATGGCCGGCTTTGACATAATGCTGGAAATTGGTCGCGTTGAAATGAACCTTCGGGGACAAACGTTGGTAGATTCCTACACATGTGAGCAATTATCACGGAAAAGATTCATGCGTCTTACCAGTCAGGTCCTTCTCCATACTTGCTAAACGCTTCAACACATCCGGAGTGACTTCGCTAACTTCCTTGATATTGTTCAGGACGTCCGCAACCCTCCCATACATGTGGACAATCTTGATCATAGCTGGAAACGGGTCCGGGTAGCCATTAATGAGTTGTTCGTCCTGGCGAAAAGGGAAAGATATCTCGATGTCCTTGTCTCTGAGGGTGACAGGACGTCCGACGCCAGATGACACCGCTCTGTCGAGGAAGAAAATTGCCCAGAAAGTGTCGATTCGCTCTTGTTCACTCGCCCTCCTATCCTCAAGTTGGACGCTGCTCTTGTTCGAGAGATGGTGTGATAGTCGCTTATGCTGTTCGAATCGCCGTCGCTCTTCAGCCTTGCCTTCCTGCCCGTGCTTTGCAGTCTTGGGTGTAGGACCTATTCGGCCTTCAAGCTGCAGACCCTCGAGTTTCTGAATGCCGAGATCTTGTGCCATTCGAATGGCAGTGCCCAGATACATCCACAAACCACTGTCATGATCCGTCCCAAACTCTTCGTAGGCCAAGAGTAAACAAGCTTGGGCGACAGCCATGGTTGGACATGAGAATGTTTCAATGGCTGCTGCCATGGCCCTTTGCGCGAAAGGGTGGCCCCGAAACGACCTCCGGACATTGCCTTCGGCGTCCAGTGGGACGGAGGGATCGTTTGTGAGGTAAAGGAGAGGATTGGTGGAGAACCGAGCGGCGACGGCGCAGACGGCGTCGACGAGAATGGCGTCGACTCTCTTTTCTTCCAAATCCCGGAGGAATCTCTCGCGTTGAAGGAAGGGATAGTTACAGCCCAGACGGGTGAAGAAGGTTTCGCAAAGATGGGTGATCAGAGGCGGATTCTGCTCGGGGTCCGTAGCATCGTAGAAGGGTATCTCAACGGGAGCCCTGTCCTGTCCAACCACAGAGTTGGACTCGAAGGGCGGTCCAGAGGCTGGAGAGCCGCCTGACCCCGAAGGCAAACTTCGGCGATGATCTTTGACCTGAACCACCATCTGCTTGAAGCCGGGCACGATGGCAGTGGGACCGAAATAGCGGAAGTAGGGGACCCGATTTCTGGACGAATTCAGGCTACTATTCGTATGATTGCTAGCGGGGCTTATGATCTCCCCGACCTCCTCCCTGTCGGCCGGTTGTGCCCATGGCGTAGCGCTGACCGAGTTGCGCTTTTCCAGACGAGGGTACGACCGTGTCACACCCTCAGAATCTCGGGGGTATTTTCGAGGGGTTGAGGACTCAGATGTGGCTTCTTCTTCACCGTCGTCTTCCACTCGGTCGCTGTCCTTTCGCGCCGATCGGTCGACATAGCCTGAACAGACATGGCCGTTCTCGGTGCACGTTTTGCACTCTGGGCGCTCCCCGGAGCAGCGAGTCTTTCTCTTACGACATGTCAGACATGCAGCGTTGATGCGCCTCCTCTTGGTATGCGGTTGACCATCGGTTGAGACGAAACGGATCTGGCGCGGTGGGGGAAGAGAGCTTCCTGCGGTGATTTGCGGTATCGATGGGTCATGATTGGAAAGGCTGCCCATGGTCGTGGTCATGGTCATGCCGGGGCTGATACTTCGCGGAGTGGGCGCGCGGTCCTAGCCCTGGCATAACATTATACATAGACTGGCACTGAGCTCTTGTCGAGCGGTCGGGTGACTGCGCGCAAAGTCGAGTGGGTGGTATGATTTCGAGATAGGCTGGCGGAGGCGTCGTCGTTCTGGAGGAACTTGGACTCGAGCGACTCCAAGAGGCAGCACGTGGGAGATGCGGTGTGGTCTGTCGACGTTGGAAGTGGCCGAGTGTGGTCAGTTGCAGTTGAAGGAGTGGCAAGAGGAATGGCTGGTAGAGAGTGGTTTGGAGTTGGATCTTTTCCAGCGTTCGATGGGGATGGAAGTCCGTGCCCAGTATTAGTACTTAGTTAGTGCGATGTGACTGCCCCATTCCCCAGGCTGCCTTAGGCACGCTTAGGCCAACCTTAGCAGCTTAGACGGCACTGACTGCGGGGTTGAGATTTAGTTAAAGCGGTTAAACTTCGATCGCCTAAACAACCTCTCCGGGCCCCGGTAGGTGCCGATCATGACTGACTTGGGGGCTTGCATCCCCGCTGTTTCCTGAATTCCTGTCTGTTGCTGTCTACTCCGTATGTTTGTAGTCTACTCCATTCTCCATACCTTGCCAGTGGTTCCGAGGTTCCTTGAGCCTTGGAAGTATTATTTATTGTCCGTCCGCCTTTGGCTTCAGCATTTCATCCCGGATCTTGCCCTGCTTCTTCTCCTCTTCAAGCACCGGACGGAGAATCTCAAAGCCATCCAGCACTCGGGCATAGGTAACGCCTCCCAGTCTCGCAATGGGTCTGAAAATCTCGGGGGAGATCAAGCTCCGCTCTTCATTAATGGCGTCTTCTCGGACCCAGAAGTGAACCCCTTCGACGATGGCCAGCACGCCCGTCTTCTTCCCCGGCTGCGACCTCGACTCAAACTCCTGGGTGTTGAGCAGCTTGCCCTCGATGCTGAAGATGGCTTCCTTGACCCGCGAGCACGCCACGACCTTACTGTCCGCCGGCGTGAGCCCCGAGACTGCCCATTCTGACTGACCGTACGGGAGATCGACTGAGCAGGCATTGGCGGCCTCGATGAAGTGCTCGCTAATGATGTTGATCACGCACTCGCCACTCTCTATCAAGTTCTTCAACGTGTCCTTTGCGTTGTCGAAGCCGCCAGACATGCCCAGGCCGAAGATCGGAGGGTCGTGATTGAAGACCTGCGTGTAACTAAAGGGAGCGAGGTTTGTGGACGATCCATCCTTCGACCTGGTCGAGACGAACCCGATCGGTCTGGGGATGATGCCAGAGATGAGCAGCTTGTAGTTGTGCACGGGCGACCTGCCCTCGGCATACGGATCGATGGAGACGTGTGAGAGCGAGGCAGCCGTCTTGTCACTCGCCCCCGAACCGTAGGTCCAGTTTGGATCCCTGGTCTTGGAGAATTGCCAGTGTTTGGATTCATCCCAGTCGGGTCGTGATGCTTGGACCGCGCCGAAGTCCCCGTGAGGATTGCGTTTGACGTGGGATTCCGAGTCGTGCTTTTCTTGCGGCTTCGAATCCTGAGAAGACATGTTTGGACGTTGTTGTGGGATGGAGGGATTGTGAAGTATGAATTGATATGAAGATATTTTAAAAGGAAGATACGGAGTACCAACCGAGGAAGTCCTTCGAGTCACGTCGACCACCTGCCTGATCGAGAGATTTAGTAAAGTGGGCGAATGGCAAATGCCCGGTCAAGCAGGACCTAGGGCTCACCTTCTTAGTAATGAAGACAAAACATACTGTGCTAGTCTCCATGGAGTACGGTCAGAAGTCATGAATGATGCTGAGAAAGCTAGGATTCCGATATCATTGACGTCAGGGGGGTCACTTCAGGAACTGACGCGCTGACTAGGCGCCGTCGGCACCCAATTAAAAGTTGGGGCTACGGAGTACATAGTACCCAGGTCAGGGAATAATAAAGAGAACGGAAGGTGGTGTTGTATATACATGTATGGAATATCGGTCTTCCTCTAGAAAAGTCAAGTCAAGTCTATTCACGTGCCAGAATCCTTCGGACACCCCCGCCTCATCACAGTTTTGACTCTGGGCTTCTCGCAAAGACGGCCTTGTCGTGGACGCAGGTGACGCAGAGCTTGCCATCGACGAAGATCTTGCCCACGACATTGGCCGTATGCCTTCCCCCGGCCTGAACCTCGCACTCAATCCTCGCCGTGGACCCCTTGGGAACCGGTCGTAAGTAGCTCATGGTGATGGTCCGGCTGACATGTCCGCCGTCGAGATAGCCGGGGCGGGCTATGGTCAGCAGCGCCGTCGAGGTCAGGTTGTCCAGGATGGTGGCGGCCGCTCCGCCGTGAAGATTGCCTGAATGGTTGCACAGATGGGATCCGACGTTCAACTCCCACACGGTCTTGCTAGGTTCGGCATGGAGCAGGGTTACCGAGTCCCGGAGAGCGAACGTGTCGAAGCCTTCGAAGTCGGGATTGTTGGAGATTTGGTCTGCCAGAGCAAGCACGCGTTCTCGGATGGGCAGGTCCAGGAACGCCGTGTGCTGGAAAATGGGAGCCCTCTTGGGGCTTTCTTCTTGAGACATGATGCCTAGGGGACGGCAAATGAACGTGTGTCTAGAAATAAACGACGGTACATTAATAATTCTGGAGGAGAGGCAGGTGAAGAATGAATTCTGGGTGTATCTGGATAGTGGACACGAATAACAAGGACATGGGACATGGGACATGGATATGGATATGATGGACACGGATTACTTATTACTGGGTAAAGAGACCGACCGAGGGGCACGACGAGGGAAGCGTAAGCTGGACCGAGGCCCGGAGATTTCCTGGGCAGGCCGCGGCAGGCCCTTTGTGCGGTTGTGGCTAGGGCCAAAACAGCTTTGCTCACTGGCATGGGCACATGGGGCACCTGCTGTGACCTGTACCACTGTCCTTAGCCGGTAGTACTGAGTACTATTAGGTACCTTGTAATAATCACCGTGGCCGCCGTGACCTGCTTACTACCCAGCACCAGTATGTCCATACGTTCCCGTGGCCCCTCGGCCCCTTAATAATACCAACCTTAAGTTACCCCAGTAGGTATAAGTACCTAGGTAGGTACCTAGGCAGGCTCGTGCCCAGCACACTCAAGTAGGTACATACTGTAGTGACTGCACCGCTATCTTGCCTCAGCAAAACCCTCTTTGCGTACTACCAGTAACCCTGGTCGCATCAGCCTTGGCTGTCCAAGTGGCGTTCCACTGGCATGTCGGGCTCCTACACGGCCAGCAAGTAGCCACCGACGGGACAACATTGGGTCTCTGACTTGGGTCTTACCTGGGTCTTACCTGGGTCTTACTCGGGCCACTGCCACTGGCACCTGGTGACTGCCACTGCCAATGCCCAGGCCAAGGCGCAGGCGCAGTGAATGCAGATGGTACTTAGCTACTATTAAGGCAAGTCAACCAAGTCCCAAGCTGAGTCGCAAGTCCCAAGCTGAGTCCCAAGTCCCAAGTCCCAAGTCCCCCAGTCCCCCAAACTCTCACCAGCCAACAGCTGCCTCAGCCTGCGCCCGCAATGCACGGGAGGCGCACCTCAGCATTCCAGCCAGCCGTCGACGCCGTCACCTTTTCCTCGTCTGATCTGACGCGTCCGCCTCGACCGGTTGATCCACTTGTTTCAGCCTTCCACTACCTGATCGACCTCCCGCCGTCTGTCTTCCCTCCCTCCCTGCCATCGTTCGAGACCATGATCCCCGCGGGAAGAGGTGACCAGAATGGACGAGGACGATAACGGTAGCCCCGAGAATGCAAAAGGCACCAAGCGAGATCGATTGAAGGGAGCCATTGCGCGGACCAAGAGCAAGTTCAAAAAAGACAAAGCCCAAGACACAGGCATTCTCAGTGATGATGTGAACGAATTCCTGTCCGCTGGGAGGACGTCGGTATCGAGCTGGTCTTCAGCCGGAGATAGACTCCAACACCAACCCCCGTCAGCCCTCTCGTCGGGAGCCGCCTGGGACCAACCGTCCCCTCGACCCTCGACATCCGATTCATTTTCCATTCCCAAACAATCCCCCCGCCGAATCCCTGTCCCACGAATCGATGTCTCCAATGCCCAACGATGGCCTGATGCCCGGCCCGTGGATGAGCAGGACAAGCAAGCCACCGGCAACCTTCTCGCTCCTGCCCACCAGGGCCGCAGCCATTCTGTCAGTGCGTTGTCGAAAGGAAAGGCACGGGCTCGCGGCCTGACGGTGAGGTTCCTCGAAGCACCTCCCGTCGTCATTGGTGAAGGGGGCGATGAGGCTCCAACACCGCCGATGGAGATCTCCCGGGCCAGAGCCAGAGCCAGAGCCAGGGCCAATTCCGTCCCACCCACGGCGACCCGTTCACAGTCCCAGGTCTCGGACCACCCTCACAGTCCAGCGCCTCCCAACGGCCCTGCTGGTTCAAGGCCGGCGGGAACCCGCCACGAACCCCCAGATGTGTTACGTCCCAGAGTGTTACAGAGAGTTCACACGGGCTTGTCTTCGGCCAGTCCCATATCAGCCACCTCGAACCTGGACATGGAATTTGAAATGACCTTGCGTCTTGGATCAGGAGTCAACTCTCCAGCCAGCGATGGAGCAACACCGACCACACCCGAGATCATAGCACCACAACCCGTACGCCCTGTGCGTCCCCCGGCACCAGTCATTAATTCAACCGATCCTCAAGTGAGAAAGATGGAAACCCCGAGCGTCGATCTACGGAAGCAGTTCAGGGAAGGAGACGTGCTCCGAATGCATCATAACGGCGACAGCCTGGACCATGTCGACGAGTCAAGTCCTCTAGAAGAGCGACAGCCTTCCAAGTGGATATGAGGGACTCGACATTCAATCATGCCCACTGGAGGACCTTCCTCTCTATAATCTATGACATTCTATGGCCCCACCCGTGCACGACGGTATCAAGACTTGTCCTCGCTCAATGCTTTGAACCCCTGGATGAGGTCGTCGAGCAGATCCTTTTCGTCCTCGATACCGATGGATATCCGCAACAGATCCTTTTCCACCGTCGAATCTGTCATGGTGCGCCATTCAATGAGGCTTTCCACCCCACCGAGGCTGGTTGCATGATGGAAAAGTTGTAGTTTGCTAGGCAATGCCCGGGCCAGTTCGGGCGTCTTCAGAGCGATTGCAAAGACCGGGCCGTATCCATTGGGCATCTGCTTCTTCAGCCAGGTTTTGTAGTCCTTGGTCTGCAAACTGGCGTGATGAACCTGTTTGAGCACGGATTTGATGATCTCGGCGTCTGATTGGGAGAGTCCAGTACCAACAGTCATTCCGGTCAAGGCGCCATCAAGAGCATCAACTATCCTGCCAGCACTCTCGCTCTGTTTCGTGACTCGCAGTTCCAGAGTCCGCAAACTCCTTACCCCCAGCCAGCCTTCCAGGCCGCCCATGACGGATCCAAGATACAATCGATCATCCACCATTTTGGGAATCCATTCCTTCTTGTTGACCGCCAGGACGCCACAGAGCATGTCAGAATGTCCCCCGATGTATTTCGTTCCGGAATGCAGAACGATGTCGGCGCCATGTTTGAATGGGTCTTGCAATGGCGGTGGAGCAAAAGTGGAATCCACACTGAGATATGCCCCCCTTGAATGGGCAATGTCTGCATAATGCTGGATATCGAACGCCAGCCCTGTGGGATTGATGGGTGTTTCCAGGTGTACCAGATCTCCTGCTTGGAGCTCTTCAGGCTTGCAGTCCAACGGAAGGACCTTGAGCCCGGAGATGCGCTGGTGTAGTTTCAAAACTCCATGACATCCGTGGTATCCCCCACTAATTGCCACCCGCTTGGGATTCAGAAACGTGACCAAGGCATTGAAGGCTGCCAGACCCGACGAATATGTCAGACAAGGGTTGTGCAAGAGGACCCCTAGGATGGCCTCCAAGCGTGAAGTGCTGTGAGTCGTGTGGCGGGAGTAGATGTGTTCAGTGGGTTCGAAGATCGGATCAGTCCGTTCGTAGTATGGACGCAGTTGCTGGGGGTCTCTGTCGTACCGGAAGGTGGTACTGACGTGAATGGGCGGAGCGACGTCATCGACGACATTGAGAGGATCATCGGCGTGGATTGCTTGTGTGGAAGGGGAGAGGGACTGTATGTTCAGTTCGTGAACAGCTGGGAGAGTGGGAGTCTCCGAGGATGCAGGAGGAATTTGGGGGGACTCATCCGAGTCAACGAAATGGCCTGAGACTCCATTTGTGGCCATGTTGATGTTGGGTGAATCTCTCCGACTGAATTGAGAGGCTCTGAGAACAAAAGTAGAATGAACACCTGCTCCTGTTTAAACGGTGGACGGAGTAGAGATTAATGATCACAGATCATAAATGTCGTGATTTTATCTACACCAAGGTGCGAATGACGGAAGATGCGGGGGACTACTAATACTGAAGGGCGCAGGCCAGACACGCCGGGCACATCAAGCCACACACCCAAGCCACCCAAGCCACTCAAGCGCAGGTACATTTGTCACGTGACCGATGAACCCAGGACACGTGCCATGCTCGTGTCACCTGACTTGGCCTACCACTATGCTACCAACGGCGTCTTGAATTTGAAGTCGCGACACGTATTTGAAGATTCATCCCCATCCCTCAAGCTGATCAGGCAGATGCAACTTTGGGGACTCCGTGACGGCTCTGTAGCGGCGAAGAAGGGTGAAACAAAGGTCTAGCAGATTTCGATCTGGCTGATTCCAGGTGGATAGACCGAGCGGCCGGAGCAAGCCGAGACATGTCTTCATGAGAGAGCACGACCACTTCAAGATCAAATCAGTACGTCTCACTACCAGGAGTCTCCTCTGGAGATTTGAGTTGATGACATCACATCGAATCCCCGGGCTCCCGACAAGTTCCAGCCTCAGAAGCGGCCGCTCTGCCTCGATTACTATCTCAGACGATCATCAAGAGATTGACTTCATTCACTGATTGGTGGTTCCGCGATGATCTTGAGGTCCCAGGATGCCACCGGGTCAAGAACATGCCTTGGGCTGAGCAAGTCGCCCCGCGTAACCCCGGAAATACAATCAGCCAATAAGGCCGCGTAAGCCTCTCTAAAGGGTATTGCTTTCCCCAGGGATCAGAGGTGGACCCTACTAAATACTTGTCCACGTATGCCCTGTTGTGGAGAACCGCAATTTTGTCTTTTACAAATACATGAGAAGGTACTACTACTCTGGGGAAAGGCTGCGGTTGTCATAGTCGTGGATGGTCGCTTTGAATCCATCCCGCGGGGTACCGACGAGTCGACGACCCATCCGGAGGGTACCGACGACGGGGTGACTGACGACTACTCTAGGCCCCTCATATGTTAGCTTCAAGACAACGAAATTGACCTGGGGGCCAGTCACAGAACACGTAGATCTCTATATAAGAACCCTCTTTATAGGGAGGATGACAAGATATGCTGTATCGGACCGGTCCACCCCGACAATCTCCATTCACCGACAGAGAGGGATCATCATACACCAAACGCCAAAATGGTTTTGCCACAAGTTACCATGGTATGCGGTCTTCTGGCCCTATTGAACAATTTTGCTGCCGCCGATTCAGGGACCTGGACGAATCTGACCGACATTCCACATGCCCGTCAAGAGCATAGCACCGTTGCTCTCGACGACAACACTATCGCCGTCGTCGGCGGCATCTTGCCCGTTTTCAATGGCACCGAACAGATCGGATTGAGCACCACAGACTTGCTGGAGCTGTACGATATATCAACCGGGGTTTGGAGCACCGGCGCTGCCGTACCCTTCCGGGTCAATCATCCCAATGCTGCAGTCGCCGACGGGAAACTCTACGTCCTCGGCGGGTTGGTCGATGTCGATCCGACTTCGGACGACGTTGTCTGGGAAGCGTCGGGAGAGAGCCATGTGTATGATCCTTCGACCGACTCTTGGAGCCAGCTCGCAACAATGCCTCCTGGCACCGAGAGGGGCAGTTCCATCGTTGGCGTACACGGCGAACTGATCTACGTCGTGGCTGGAATGACGACTTTGTCCACCACCTACCAGGATTCCATCACCGTGGTCACGGTCTACAACATCACCGCCGATGAGTGGCAGAGAGTCGCACCCGCTGCAGCCCAAATCCCCGAGGGTCGCCAGCACGCGGTCGGCGGCGTGGTGGGAGACTACATGTATGTAATTGGCGGCCGTTGGTTTGGCCAAACAGAAACCCGTGGGACCGTCTATGTTCTAAACTTGCTCGACACGACAACTGGCTGGACCACGGGCCCGACTCTGATGCCCACGCCTCGCGGCGGCATTTCGGGTAGCGTCGTGGACGACGTCTGGTACACCTTTGGTGGCGAGGGCAATCCCGCAGCCGCGGATGGAGTCTTCCCGAATTCTGAAGCGTACGACATCGCCTCCGAGACATGGACAGAGCTGAACCCTATGCCCGTACCCCGTCACGGAACAAGTGCCGTCGCCATCGGACACACAATCTATATCCCTGGAGGTGGTCTTCAACAGGATGGAGTCCAAGTGCTCGTCAACGGCGTAGAGCAATACTTCCACTCGTCAACTCATTTTGACAGCTACACCGTCTGAAAAATATCCAGTTACCCGTCAAAAGTCTTCGGCCAGTTGCCAGTTGGCCATTTTCCACCACCATTGTTTCAACACTTTCTCGGACAACCATGTCCAATAATTAATTGTACAGTAGATCGTACACAAAAATCTACCATTGACATAGCTTGAACACGCTTACTATTATTATTACGTCTATTCTCGTTGATGCTCTCTTGCAGAAGCCCCTAGTGTCACACGTAGTTTGCATATATCACGGGTTGCTCTGGTGGGTCGACTACGGGAGATTATGCTGCCGCAAGAGAGCAATATAGATTGTAGTATATTTTGAACGCCAAATATCGCCGGTAATGTCGAGTAGAGTAGTCTGTATATGATACAGCACCTATCGGCGGATTCCTCTTTCTTCGTGGTGCTAGGAAACCGTCACTTGCCAGCGTCAGGCACACAAGGGACAAGCAGAGATGGCAACCCTTCTCGAGTGTGACGGCGAAAGACTGCCTGAACCATCTACTTGCCTGGATTCCGAAGCAGATCGACTCACTACCAAGTAAACTTCTGTTTGACAAATCCTTCGCTCAAGTCCCACAACTTGGACGCATCCGCCTCGTCGACAGCGTGCGGAGGGAATCCACCAATCTGACAATCGTTCAGAAAGTAGCCACGGCCATCACTGTCCGGTCGGACTAACTTAGGGTCCAATGCAGCGACAAGGACAGTACCTGCACCAGCCGGCAGCGATTTCCACGTAGGGCCAAATGCCGCCTCCCTTTTTTTGACCACAGTTTCGAGCCACTCAGGATCTGTGCTTCTTGCGAGCTCACTTCGTAACTCGCCGGGGTGTAGGGCCAGACTCAACACGCCGTACTTTTCGTACAGTCTCTGATTCAGCTCGACAGAAAAGAGAACATTGCATGTCTTGCTGTGTCCATATGCCACCATCGGGATATAGCTCAAGTGGTCGTCAGCGGCCAGGTTGCCACCCTTGAGCATCTCAGCATTCGGCCACTCTTTCTCAGGGAGCTCAGAGGTGGGTTTGCTAAAGTTAATGTCGCTGGCGCGCAGAGCCGACAGAAAGGCTCCAATACTGCTGACATTGATGATCCGGACCGAGCCCTGAATGGAGCTCTGAGCTGCGGCAATGATTTTGGGCAGGATCAAATTGGTGAGAAGGAAATGTCCCAGATGGTTAGTGGCGAAGTGCATCTCAAGTCCTTCGGGGCTGAACTTCCGTTCCGGTAGGTTCATGACTCCAGCGTTGTTGATGACAAGATCGATAGTTGGGACGTCATTCCAGCCGAGAACAGTCGAAGCAGCCTTCTTGACAGACTCCTGCGAGCTGATATCTACCTGGAGCGGACGGATGTCAATCTCTGGGTATGAAGCTCTCAAGGCATCGATGCATTCTTGCAACTTGGCGGTTGACCGACCAGCAAGAATGAGACGACGCGGGGCCTGCGACGCGATCGCTTCCGCAATGGCAAATCCAAGGCCGAGTTTGTTGACTCCGGTTATGAGAATTGTGCGGTCCTTGATGGCTGCTGGGAAGGCAGCAGCAACCGTGGCACCTTCAGTATCCCTGTTGAAGTCGGAGTGAGTGGTGGAAGTCATGGTGAGTACTGATGATTGCGATTTAAAAAACAAAAGGACGACTGGTGATGAATGGTGCAGCCTGAAGTATCCCGGGGCAGCGCGACTTCTTAAGTATCTTCTTCGCAACGGAAAAGGCACGGACTTAGCACAGCCGACATCGTCGGCACCTCAATAAGAAGGCATTTCTGAGAGCAGCTTGCTGGATGAACCTGTCAAGGACTAGCTGTCTTAAGTCCTTCTCTTTGATCACTTGCTTGCTCGGACCTGCACGTTCTTGATTGGGCCATGCAGCATCTCCACGTACGGCAAGCAGCTCCTGCACCACTTGACATGGGTTGTAAGCGTCGGAGTACTTAGGATATGCAAATACAACTCGTACTACGACTATCAATTTATTCTTGCCAGAGCGGGGTTTGAGACCCATCAGGCTGATTTTCGTCAGCCAATAGGAAGCGCCAGGGTCCGAGCGAGCCAGTCAGTCTTTCATAAATCCAGGGGTGTTTCTCACCACGCCTGCTGACTAGCTCCTGTTAGGCGTACCTTTGAGCACGGATACAACGCCTACAGTATGCTGCTCTCCTCCTGACTGGAGTCTCGTCGAACGACGCACACCCCAATATCTCGCTGATGTTTGACGTCCGTTCAACTGAACCATGCGAACGAACAAGGTCAGATGGGTACGTTGGCAGTCGCAGGCTTTGATGCTTTCCAGCTTTACACCAATCAGTGCGACAGTCACACAATGACTCAAGGGGTGTCACCGGTTCGACCGAAACTCCGTAAGGTCAGAACAGGCTGCCGAACTTGCAAGTAAGTGCTTCACGGCCACTTTCCAGGCCAAGGCGTTGGCTGGGCGTACAGAGTCTCAATTAATGGAGTGAAAGAGTCCGAAAAGTAAAGTGCGATCAGGGCCGACCGTCATGCCATCGCTGTCTCTCGACAGGCCGGATCTGCGATGGTTACGGGATCTGGGGCGGTGGTAGTAATAGTGACCGGAGGGGGAGTGGAACTACGTCCAACGGGGGTCATTCTTCGGGGTCCAGCACACCGCCCAGAATCGACGGTGCCATGTTGCGACGTATTCCTCTCAATCTGGTGTCGGCCGAGGAGCAAGTCTGCATGGAATGGTTCGTTGACCGATCGGCCCACAAACTGCCCGGGGTGTTCTGCTCGGACTTTTGGAGGATCGTCCTCCTGCAAGCCAGCGTGTCGGAGCCGGCGGTGCTGCATGCCGTTATGACCCTAGGTTCGGTCCATAAGAGACAAGCGCACGATGACTACCGCACCGCCTTGGGATTGTGCTCGGAAGCAGATGCCACAGAGTCGTTCATGTTGCAACAATATACCCATGCGATAAGTCATCTCCGTCGACGAATTCAAAACCGGTTGAAGAGTAAGCTCTCCACCCAGGTTGCATTGATTGCCTGTGTCGTCTTTGTCCACCTTGAACACCTAAGGGGCCGCCATCAAGATGCATTGACTCACCTCAAGCACGGCCTTGTCTTGCTCGAAGATCACCTATCACGTATCGACAGCGTGGCAGCAGAAGGTCGCCGGGACTTGGTCGACGGATGGATCATCCAGAACCTCACCACCCTGCTCACTCAGGCCGAACTCCTCGGCCAGCATCTTTGTCAACCCCGACTGCTCTATCTGATGGAAAACCTTGTCAATCCAGAACATGACAAATTCCCATCAATCTATCATGCAAGACATGCTCTGGAGCTCATCTTGCTTCGGATCATGATCCACCGCCGAGGACGTTGTTGGTCCGCGTCAATGGACACTGGCATGTCGTCCCCTTCAACGGTTGACGGCGTCAATGACACAACAAACACAATTCAGCTGCAGCTCGACTCGTGGCTACGAGCGTGTGAAGCGACGACTCCGAGCACCAAAACAATAGGTGCCCCTCGAAATCCATCAGATGCATTGGACCAGTTTGCCTGGAAACTTCTGCGTCTTTACCATACATTGGCTTCCGTCATGGTTGCCGAGAGCTTTTTATCTACAACACCAGCCATGAATCCTAGGTGCATATGTGTTGATCCGTCGGCTTCTTTTTCCCTGACTACAACCAGCATTGTTGGGTCGAAGGGAAACAGCCAGCAGCAGCAGCAGCAGCAGCAACAACAACATATCTCCAGCGGCTCCGTCACCACCAACCCATCACCCCTCAGGCCCTTATTCCTCTCTATCCTGTCACAATCTGACGTCCTATTCAAATTGACCTTCACCCCCATGATACTAGCAAGTCGACTACACACTTCCCACTCAGACCGCGACCTATGCAATGCCGTCACAGACATCGGCTGGATGCCACTCCAGTACTACACAGCCATGCACGCAGATGACCCCATGACGAGGAGAATGGCCATCGACGGGCTGCGCAGGTCTCCGCACCGAGAAGGGATCTGGCATACTGAGATTGCTGCCGCCATCGCAGAAAAGGTCTTTGATATCGAAGAATCCATCTCCTCGGTGTCCACTGGATCTGATTGTCAACCAAATTGCAATCACAATCAGACTCAGAGACACCAGTCGAGTCTTGTGTCTCCGGAACGGAAGATTTGTAGGGTTAGAGACCTGCAGATTCATTTGCCGGAAAGTCCTGATGGGAGGTTGGTGGTGGATTACTGTGTGCATAAGAGCAACCATTGGCAGGATGGTTGTTGGATCCAGGGCCGCACGACCTATGATTTATCGTCGAGTCGATGGATGGACGAGCAAAGAAACTACCCGTGAATGGCCATGTCTATAAAGGGCATTCCGTCATGGAGTAATAATAGCTTTGGGACACAAATCATTTCTTACTCTACTATTTCTACGCAAAATCGTCGCCAGTCGAAATATTCCGTGACATTTCTTCATTGCAAAGTCTACACATCCTGGATATAGTTGGCAGGCACATTCCTCGTCTCTCTGTTCTTTTCCACATCTGCCTAACTATCCCCAATGCCCATACTGATCAAAAATGAATCGTTCTCCTTCCATCATGTCGAATTCGGCGTCTCCGGGGGACGGATGTCTGCGGAGGACAAACCTGTCGTAAACTGCGAGGGTCTTCATGGCGGACATCTCGTAGACAATGCAGGAGGCTGTGATGATTCCTTGCGGGGTTCGTGCCGTGGCATCGAGAATCCGGTGGGGCAAAGCTAGCCTCATGGCCGCTCAGGATTCTACGGTCAAGGAAAATGATCAAGCCCGGTGGCTCCTGTTCTCACATTTCATAAGTGCTAACAAGGTCTACATCCGGATCAGGCGGCTTTCATGCCGCGAGTCAATCAATAGATCGCCAATGGCGAAAAACCGCGCATGTCAAGCAAACGACGCACGTGGGCCGGAGCGGCATGAATAGCGAAATTTCGGCTATCTATATCAAGTGTGGGTCTCTTCTATCCCCCTCTTGCAAACGGCTTTTCATTCGGACAGGGGCGTGTCAAGTTCTATTCTGAAACTCGATTTTCACAGGCTTTTAGGAGCAGACTGTTATAACCAACCCGGGTACGACTATCATTTCAGGCCGCCGAGACAGCCCGCATATTTCAACGACCACCTTCCCTCCAATGTCACCACACAGTACAGTAAACATGGACTTCGACCCCAGTGAGATCGCATACATACCCACGACAGGGGTGCGCCGCGTATTCGAGACACCAGTAGTGCAAGCCAACGCGGAGAACCTCAAGGGCTACGGCGAGCTCGTCTCGTCGCCCGAGACGCACAAGATCGAGATCGTGCAGTGGCCCGCGCAAGGATGGCGTCCCATTGACCCGCATTCCGGCGACCAGGGCGGCATCACCGAGGGTCTGTTCGAATTCTGGTGGAAAGGAGACGTGCTGTACGCGCGCAACAACGCCGTCGGGGACAGTTACCTCTTCGCCTGGAGCCAGTTTCCCGAGGAGGCGGTGACGACTGGCCACAGCCGGCCTCGCGACAGGGCGCTGATCTGGCGCGCGAACTACCATCCTGACGGTGGGCAGATGTTCTTCCCCAAGAACAGGCAGAGCTTTGTCATCCCGCTCGCTCTGCCCGGCGACGACGTCACTCCGGATAAGTTTGTCGCTTTCCGTTGTGATGGCGGACACGGCCTTTATATCCATCCTGGCATCTGGCATGGCGCTGTCGTGCCGATAGATGATCGGAGTGAATTCTTGGATCGTCAGGGTCGTGTGCATGCTAGGGTGTCGGTGGATTTTGCCAAGGAGTTTGGTGGCTATCTGTCCGTGCCTTTGCATGCTGCGAATCCTTGAGTAAAGATCTACGTGCTTTCTGGAGTGCTCTGTGAGACTTTAGGTATAATTGTGAGAGAAGCAAGGTGGAGATGAAGAATATCACCCACAGCTCAAATCGATCTCCTGTACAAATCACCGTTCTTGCGAGATCTGTAGTGGTTGTGTCTAAGGAGGAGATTCGTCTCAGGTAGGGTGGGGACACATCCTAGGATCCTTGGTCCTCGATCTTACCGACTAACTGAAAATGTGGCTGTTACCATTACCAACGTCTCGCATCGATTAGGAAGTCATATCCAAGGAATCCAGAGTCATTTAAATCTCCAAACCCGGTTGTTCTGTCGACTGACATCCACACCTCTCACAAAAGGGAGATGCATAGAAAACTCACAATGCCGTAGTAGATTCCCCTCCTACTTGGCAGATTTGCTGACCACAGATTGCCGTGATACTCAACAATTATGACATGCTCGTGTGGAATTTTGGCATTGTGTAGAGGTCAATTTGCGGAGCTACCCAAAATTTGAGAAACGCTGCCGAGGAGTGTGAATGTTAAGCCTCAGCATGTGGGAGGCTCTTATTTTGTTTTAGAAAAAGAGGTAGAAGACTAGTACAAGTCCAAGTTCCAGAATGGAGGGCATGTTTCCTGATAAACCGCAAATTTATATAGCATCAGCTACAGCCGTCGGTTTACATTTGTACGAAAGACATTGCCAAACATGAAGAGAGTGTAACAAACATCGTACCAATTACAACCTCCACTTGCGCCACACGATCTCAATTTCTGGGAGCCTGACTTGACCCACGATTCAGAAGCCGACCTAGGCCTCGGCATCCTTAGTGAAGACTGTCTCCCGGCCTTCTAGTTCAGGAGAAGAGTCGGTGTGGGATGACGGGGAGCTTTCGATGCTGATTTCGTCGCCGTAGATAACTCCCTGTTCGATCTGTTCAATGGTAAGGCCCTTTGTCTCCGGAATCAACAAAGTCGTGGCCGCAGTCATTGCCATGATCCCAGTGAGAAATCCGAGCACACCAGGAAGGCCGATCGCATCAGTCATAGAACCAAATGCAAACGAGGTAACAATAGCACCGACTTTGCCTGAGGCTGCCGCGATGCCGTGGGCGGTGCCTCGAACGCGTGTGGGAAATGCCTCGACAGGGAGGAGAAAGGTCGTGACATTAGGTCCCATGTTCAAGACGAGCTGAGACAAGGTGAAGATGGTAATCAAGCCGCCGGTGGATGCGTGGTGAGACACTCCAGCCCAGATAGCATAGAGGATAGTGACCACAACGCAGCACCAGAACTGCTGCTTGACCCTTCCAACCAGATCAGGCAGGAAGATGCCAATGTAGAAGCCTGGCAGGTATCCCTAGACGAAACTTGTCAAACAGTGTCTCTCAAATGCAGACTCGCGGAAAAGGAGGACTTACAGCACATTGGACGATCAGATTGCCTACGGCCGTGTTCCACAGAGTGCCCCATGGCGTCGACGCCTTTCCGTACCCGATCTTCGACAAGACGATGCTTTGGTTCAAATTGATGCCATAGAATGCGATGTCGCTGAATACATATCAGCAATCAATAAGGCTCTGCTTCCCCACTTGACTCACAAGAGAAACCAAGATGTACAAACACCAATGAGGGCTTTGGCGTGCTTCCATTCCGAGAAGTACTCTCGAAAATCCTGCCATTGTTGGCGAAGACCTCGTTGACCGTTATGCTTCAATGATGTCTCCTTGGCGACGTCTGCTATCCGTTAGCTAAAGGAATGTTTCAGCACAGGGAAGTCTGCGTACACTTTTCATACGGCTTGGTTTCGGGCATTGTCAAGCGGAAGTAAAGCGTGACAATGGAGGGGATGATACCGATGCCGAACAGTAAGCGCCACACCCATTGAAGATGATAAATGTTATGGTTGATCGAGGACTTGAAAGCAGCCAGCAAGACCATGTAGACAATGCTTGACGTGGTCGAACCAAGGCCGATGTTTGAGAAGACAGTCGCAACGAGTTTGGCACGAGAGCCGAATGGGGTGTGTTCGGCAGACAGAGACGAGGTCATTGGGTAGTCTGTTGATGCCATCAGTAGCTGAAGGCCACCATTGTGCAGGCGGCAACATACCTCCGCCGGTACCAAACCCAGTCACGACCCGAAAGACTGCCATCCAGGCGACCACGCTTTGGTGAGAGAAGTGCCCCCAAGGCATCAAAATGACCAGGAGTGTGCCGAAGATGGTAAAGAGAAGTTCTTTTCCGTAGATGCGATGGCGTCCAAGGGCATCACCAAAAATTCCAAAGCACACCTGGCCGCAGACCATGCCAATGGCAAGACTTGCTTTGATCAAGTCTCCCGAGAAGGTAGGAATAGTATGTTTCTCGTCTTCGAAATAGAGGTAACCCAATATTGGAACAACTACCAGAGTTTAAGCAGAGAGAAGTATAGAGGTAGGAGAAGGACTGACCGAGCCCAATGCTGATATTCAAGTAGCCATCACAAAAGAGGCCGACTCCAGCCACGATCAAGAATTTCAACTTGGAGAATTGAGTAGACGAAGACATTGCGTTGGTCGGAGAGTGCAAGAGGCTCTCTGGGTCTGTAGCTGATTTCTCGTTTCTATGGTAGAGGGAAGCTTGATACGGAAGTCTTGAAACTCTGCCTTGAGGGTCGAACTGTCTTCTGCCCGTTGCTGAATACCCCGTCTATATTATACACATGGTGAAATATGCTAGTCTATTATCAACCTCGCAGCACTCGGGCCAAGCACCGTTGTTCGTGATATCGACATAAGTCGCCACTCATATGAAGGTGCAGAGTTCCAAACAAATGGACGGCACCAGGATCACCACGTGTGGCTTTGGGAGAGAACAGGAGGTCTTCGGGATGCCGGGGAGTAGATCGTGGCAAAGTCAAAAAGTGATGTTGGGAGGCACGAAGCCCGCTGGCCTAGGCACGAAGCCCGCTGCCGCGCCGGCAACGATCCTAGAGCACAAGTAATCATCTCGGAGGTTGTGCGGTATGGAGCCTGTGAAGGATTGAAGCGAACCCGTATGCCAGGAGCGGGAACAAAAGGGTGATAGCAAAAGGAGCCAATCAACGCCTAGTCATTTGCACGTGTGGCCTCTGTCGATGATTGGGCATTGCCCAACGACAATCAACTCTCCATTCCTTGATTCCTCGTCGCAATGCCCACACTCAAGTTCTGATCTCGCTCAGAATAGCGATGGAAGCCGAAATGGAGGTCGGTTCAGCGGCCGCACAGGCTTTGCGAGACTCATTCGGCGATCGTAAGCCTGTGGACATCAGCCGGAAAATAACAGCCTGCGTGTCCTGTCGAAAGCAAAAGATCAAATGCCACATGACAGGCGGCTCGCCACCCTGTACACGGTGTAGGAACCGAGGGCTCTCTTGTGTTGTCAATCGAAGTTTACAGATGCTGTTGGAAGGAGACGTGTCGTGAGTCAACGGCTTCTCAGAAGCGCCAATCGGTGCCAACGACTGACGATAATGCAGCTGGAAGGCTAACATTGAGCAAAAGCTGCGAGAGATAGAAGAGAACATCGACAGGCTGAATCAACAATGTCAGACATCCACGCCCAACGGCTCGACATCTTCGAGTCCTCAGGACAACCGCATCCCGGCAGAAATTTCTGTCCAAGCACAGAGTGCAATGTCTGGCTCGTCACATACTCCACAGCGGCAACACCAACACAACGCGCAAGGCTGGGAGGTGGTCATGGACCTCAACCGCGGCCCAGGGGTGGTTCCCGCCTCAGTTGTGTCCGAGGTTTCCGACCCATCTGCTGAAGCGCCAGGACAAATTCTAGCCGACAATTTCGACATTGTCGACCGCGGCATCGTCAGCCTAGTCGATGCTGAGGCCTTCTTTCATTTATATTTCCAGCGTCTTGACCACTTCCTGTACAGGATTCTAGACGGGCACGACTCTCTGGCAAGCGTCAGGAAAAGCTCATCTCTCCTGACAGCGGCCATATGCGCGGTCGGAGCACTTCACACGCCCTCGTCTCGCTACCAGGCTTGCTACGAGCACTTTGTTAACCTAGCGTCGACGAGGATGTTTTCGAAACGGAATAACCACGATGATGTCCGAGCTCTGTGCATTGGCGCCTTTTGGCTAAGTGATATATCGTGGACACTAGTCGGCACAGGTACGTACCCCTATCAACTTCACTTTTCTTTTGGTGCGACTAACCCAACACACCTACAGCCACTCGTCTTGCTGGAGAACTGAATCTACACCGGTGTATACCAAAAGCGCCACATACTAAAAGGGCTTGCTATCTCCGGACTCGCCTCTACTACCTTGTCTACGTCTGCGACCACCATTTTTCAATTACATATGGGAGACCACCATTGACACGCGACTTTAGCTCCGTAACTCCACTAAGCGAATTTACGCGGTCTGAATTCACGACCGAAGACGATTTACGACTTGTTAGCCAAGTCGAGATCTGGTCCATTAGTACTCGGGTCTTCGACCAGTTCAGTCTAGATCCCGAAGCTCACCTCTCGGACCAACTCACGCCGCAAATTCGTCGACTGAGCATCGCCCTGGACACATGGCGAGCCGACTGGCAAGACCGGTTCCAATACAATACCTCCGTGGGCAACTATCCGCGCAAAGGCGTCGGCTTGCACTACCACTTTGCCAAACTATTCCTCTGCTCGCACGTGTTCAGACGAGCACCTTCACGCAACGACGAACAAATCCAACTTGATTCGGACCTTCAAGAATTTGCAAATATGGCCATCCAGTCTGCCATGTCAATTCTACAAACGATTGTGGCGGACGAGGAAATCCAGTCGTATCTCCAGGGCCTTCCGGCCTATTTTGACACCATGATCGCATTTGCCTTTGTCTTCCTACTCAAAGTCACGGTCAAGAATACTCTGAATGTTAGAATCGAAAAGGGAGCCATTGCCGATACCTTGGACAGTCTCGTGAGAGTGTTGAAAACCACAACGGCCAGCATGCACCCCCAGCACCTTTTGACATGCGTTGCAAGCAGCATGAAAAAACTTCTGGAGCGAATTTCAGCCAGCAACCTCGGCCAACCGACCGTGGGTTCAGCAGTGCAACCTCTGGCAGCTCCAGGTGGACCTTCAGTCTCATTTAACGCTAGCAATCAATGGCTCAGTCCGACGGATGCCATGTTTCTTGAAAACTACGATTTCCCGTATTTTCCAGGCGCCGATTTCAATCTAGACTTCGACTTTGGATCGACGCAGACGCACTGATCGACCTTACACAGACCCCCAGATTCAGTAATTCAAGAGCAAATCAAAGAGATCGTAATTGTGCCACTCCAGCTTCCCAGCAGGCTCTGCGATAGGCAAAGATCTCAGCAACGGAATTTCTTGTTCCGACAATCCACCGTGAGACTGCAGTCGATCGCTCACACCATGATCTCCGGTCACGGCGACCAAGGCGCCCAAGTCGACGAGCCGGCCAACACACCGGTCGACAGCGGCCATGAAGTCGTTCGCTTCCTTGCTGCCGGGCGCGTACTTGTGATGAATACGGTCTGATAGAGTAAGGTAGCATAAGTCTACTCTCTTCTCTTGGAGCAGCTTAATTCCCGCTTCTAGTACGAATAGCGACAAATCGCCAGAAGATTGCGTTGGCGTGGGCTTGCCGAGCCACTGCTCGACGTCGTCGATACCGTTGGCCTCCTTGGTACATTTGTCCGCGGTCTGGGCTGAGAAGGAGATTGCCCCGTTAGAAAAGTCCAGGCCGTGGTTGATGATAGAGTGGAGTTTGTCTTCAGCTGTAATTGCCGCAACGAGCACTCCGCGGTTAGACAGTTGTTCGAGTATCGTCGAGCTGCGGAGAAGACTATTGTCGAAAACCGTATCTTCTTCCTGCGTCACACCGTGCTTAGACGTCGGTGCGCCAGTGATAATGGATACGCTGGTCAGGTTCGTCAATGAGGGCAGTGCACACCGTGCCATGCTCGAGAATCCCGATTTGACCATCGCCGCCATGTTAGGGATGATCCCGTCCGCGATGCCCTGCGAGAGGTACTCTGTGTCAAAGCCGTCAAAGCAAATCGCCACGGTGGGTCGCGAGGGGAGCTTGTACGTTCGACCGTGTAGTTCGAACTCGGACCTAGATTCTTTGGTGGATTCAGTACGATAGGTCAATGAATCACTAGATAAGAGGTGGTGGCTTACTCAGAAGGCTCTTGACGGCCATTGGCTCGTAGTATTGTAATGAGAGGGTTTCGAGGTTGGGTACCTTGGCCATGTCGTCCCATTTGCGAACAGCCAGTTTGGCCATGAGAAGAGGGTCTTTCTGTGCGTCGAGTACCTGCTCGTCGGTGAATGTGCCGCCCTGATTTGTCTTGCGTCAGTCGTCTGTTCCATCTCATCTCATTTCATCTCATTTCATCTTTCCTGGATATGAGAGTGTCAACGTACCTGAAACTTCAGCGTCGTCTTGCTCGACCGACTGAGCCCATCATAGTAGCCTTTATCCACGGCGGTCAGGTAGCGTTTGGCCATGACGTGAGCACCCACGAGCTGGCAGATAGTCTCGCTGAAGCCCAGGCCGCGAAGGTACTTCTCGCCCAGAACCTCGTGGCTCTGTCGTCCGACGTACATGCCGCTGGGCGTGATCATGGCCGGCATCTTGTCTGCGGCGGGAATGAAGCGGCCGACGTCGTGCAATAGGGCGCCTAGGACGGTTTCGTCGTCGGCGTCGGCTTGCACGGCCAGCTGGCCCGCTTGAAGAGAGTGCTCGAGTTGCGAGACCTTTTCGCCTATGTAGTCCGAGTCGCCTTGGGCGGTGATGAATGCGAAGAGTTGCTCCACGCATGAGTGCGCATGGCGTTCGACCGAGGCGAGCATTTTTGTCCTGCTCATCCAATATCTTTTGTCTTTGCCTGGGATGTAAAATATACTTGTGTTTGACTGTGTCGTGTGTGTCGTGTCAATACTTGGGATAGATGTCTGAGAACGAGACGGTAGGATGGTCGAGTACCTATATGGCAAGTTACTGCTTTTTTTCTTCAAGGTCAGCCACGCTGTTACTAAAGGAGGTGGGCTCTGCTAATACTGACGGTGAGAAAGCCTGTGGTCTGCAGGGTGGAATGAGGTTGTATATCCGCGTCGAGATGACTTCATTGCCCTTCGGATATTTTCATAATGGGACTATATCTGAAGGCTGCAGAAGCATCAACGGAGGAACGCCGAAGCCCCACCGAATCTCGGCACGAAACTCGAGGTGATTGATTCGAAGCCATCCAATGCCCGAAGAGAGCGAGGTCACATGCGATCCCGGCACGAAGCCCGATAGATGAAGAGAGTCGACAAACGATGTATGTTAGATCTACTTAAACCGCATCATCAGGCCAGAACAGTAAAGAGACAAGGTTTGAATCTCATGGGCGAGCCTTTTCCGTTGCAAGAGCGATATACTAGCCTACCCTATCTTCAGGCTTTCACAGATCCTATTCGAATATGACGTCTTTCATTCCTAGCCCAAGTCAGGTTGAGCAGTACCATCGTGATGGGTATCTGCTGCTTCGAGCGGAAGAACACGGACTGGTGGACCCGAAAGAGCTGCAGGCGTGGACCAAGCAAGTGAGGGAATGGCCGAGTGAGAAAGGCAAATGGATGCCATATCATGAAGTCAACGTCAGTGGTGAGCGGCAGCTGATGAGGACGGAGAAGTTTGTCGACTACCATGCCGAGTTCAAGAGCCTGCTCTGCGGAGATGCCATTGCCCAGATATTGAAGATCATCTCTGGTGATGTGAGTATACCCAGTACCCTGCTCATTATGTATATGCTGCGACGTCATGGTTCGAAAAACGGCACTCGGCTGACCAATATTCCACTCTCAGGACATGCTGCTGTTTAAAGACAAGGTCAACTATAAACTACCATTTGGAAACGGGTTCGCCGCGCACTTGGACGCACCGGCATACGACCACATGGGCCAAATCGAGCATCTGACCGCCAACTTCTCCGTTGACGAAGCCACACGGGAGAACGGATGCATCGAAGTCGTACGGGCATCACACAAAATGGACGTCGAGCTCTCACACGGCGGGGCCATCTCGCAGGCCTGGCAGGATAGTCACGAGTGGACGGCGGTGCCTCTTCACCCAGGGGATGTCTTGTTGTTCGGCAGTCATCTCGCTCACCGAAGCGGGCCGAACAGGACCAACACCAGCCGGAGCATGGTTTATGCCACTTACCATGCCAAGAGCGATGGCTCGAATCTCCGACAGGAATACTATAAGCACAGAAGGGAGAACTTTCCCCCTGATAATGGTGAGTCGGCTGACACGGTTGACCCCAGATTGACGAAATTGGGTACTGATGCCGTATTGTTGCAGAACGAGCCGAGGGTAAGGACTACTCGCAAGGATATAAAACATATGGCTTTGCTGCGCCTTTCATGTCGGAGAGGCAGGTTGAACAGGCCACAACTGGCTTACAGGCTGTCCATTGAGGAACCATACCGACAAAACTTGGGCATCAAGATTGCTGTAGCTGGGACCTTTTGAAACTGTGAGGCTTGCACGACCAATTACCCACCGAGACCAGACTCTAGGCTTAAATGGTTCTCTGGTGATGTGAAAGGTAGTTGGTTGGACGGAAACGCAATTTTGTTGTACAAAAGCTGATAAGAACGGGAGCGATGACGACACTTATCAGCATTCGAGACTGCTATCATAGATTGTACATGTGCAGTGCGTCGATAACCTTCTCGTGACTAGGGAGAACTCCGACGCTGAGTCCACTTGTCGGCGACTTTCCGTTCCTGGAGCCAGAGCCAAAAAATGCCAGTCAGTGACCCAGGGAAGGAAATTCCAGAAGACAGTGGATGAAGCTTGCTAGAATGGAATGATGGAATACGAGTTCTCTAAAGTTTGCCATGATCGAAGGAGTGAGGAGTGAAGAGTGAGTGCCTCGAGAGCTGACGAGGCCACGAGGCTTGGAGACAAGGCTGAGCCCCTCGCCAAAACTGCCCGATCGGGACGTGAGCCTCGGCTCGTGAGTGCGGAGAACGACTCGACGGCTATCTCGACGTTGTATCTAGATAGTATTCGAGACTGGTCTTTCCTCCGCAATCCATACTGTCTAGACGGAATTGTAATTACAGCACCTGCGAGTGAATTGAATCTCGTCCCGGACTCAGAACCCCCCCAGGAGGTGTCAACATGTCATCCGCAGCGCAAGAAGAACCCTGGAAGGCGATCGCGCGGCGCAAGCAGGCCGAACGAGCAGCACGGATCCCGACGAAATGGCACATCCCGTCGCACCTCGTGCCGCAAGACCCTCCACAGGCCAACGCGGGGCCACAGAACGTACTCTCGACGCCGCGACAGTGCCTCACGGCGCGTGAGGTGGAGATCACCGAGTCGCCCAGCGCGGCGGGGCTCCTGGCGGCGGTGGCGGCGCGGCAATTCAGCGCGGTCGAGGTGACGACGGCGTTCTGCCACCGGGCGGCGATCGCACACCAGCTGACGAACTGCCTGACGGAGCCACTGTTCGAGACGGCTTTGCAGCGGGCGGGCGAGCTGGACGCGTACCTCGAGCGCAACGGGCGGCCGTTCGGCCCGCTGCACGGGCTGCCGGTGTCGGTCAAGGACACGTTCGACGTCGTCGGCGTCGACAGCTCGATCGGGCTGGCGTACCTGTGTGGCAAGCCCGCGGGGCGGAACGCGCCCCTGGTCGATCTGCTGCTCAGCCTGGGCTGCGTGATCGTGGCCAAGACCAACGTGCCGCAGACGCTGAGTTCGCTCGACAGCATCAATAACGTCTTCGGCCGCACCATGAACCCGGCCAACCGCCTGTGCACGGCCGGTGGCTCGTCCGGCGGCGAGGGCGTGCTGGTCGCCATGCGCGGCAGCATGGTCGGCATCGGCACCGACATCGGCGGCTCCATCCGCGTCCCCGCCATGTGCAACGGTGTCTTCGGCTTCAAGCCCAGCAACGGCCGTCTCCCTTACGGCGGCCAGGCCGCGACCGGCCTCCAGGGTATGAGCCGTACGAGCGTCCAGGCCGTCGCGGGGCCTCTCGCGCGTTCCGTCGACGACCTGGACGTCGTGCTGCGCGAGCTGATCCCGCGCGCCCATCTCTGGGGCGAAGACTGTATGCCGGGGTCGTGGTCGCCGGCGACGGCGCCAGGGCCCCGGACACGCCGACGAGGCACAGGCTGCGGGCCCAACGGCGAACTGGTCATCGGCGTGCTCCGCAGCGACGGCAACTGCACGCTGCTCCCGCCGATCGAAAAGGTGCTGTCAGACGTGGCGGGGGTGCTGGCCCGCGACGGGGACGTCCGGGTGGTGGAGCTGGCGACGCCGGCGGCGTGGACTAAAGCACAGTCGGTGATGAGCAAGCTGATGGGGGTCGAGGGCGCGGGGACGATGCACCACATGATCTCGAGCACGGGGGAGCCGCTGGTGCCGTGGATGGCGACGCGGTTCCGGCACGGCGACCCCCAGCCGTTGACACGGGTCGCCGAGATCCAGGCACAACGGACGGCGCTCGAGCGAGCCATGTTGCAGGACGTGTGGACACGCAGCGACGACGAGGGCCGCCGGTCGCCGGCCCTCGACGCCCTGATCTGCCCTCTCGCCCCGCACCCCGTGCCGCCCATCGACGGCTACAACGCTGTCGGCATGACCAGCTCGTGGGTCCTGTTCGACAATCCCTCCGCCGCTGTCCCCGTGCGCGACGTCCAGCTCGCCGACTTGGAACTCGGCCGTCCGCTGCCCGCCAAGTCGCTGGGCAGTTGGGACGACCGGAACCGTGAGCTGTGGGACGAGGACCGCATCGATCGCCGCGTCTATCTCGGCACCAAGCTGAGTGTCCAGGTCGTCGTGCCGAGGTTGCAGGATGAGAAGTTGCTCGAGGTCATGGCTGTTATCGACGCTGCCGTCAGGGGGGCTGCCGATGGAGCGAGGCCGAAGTTGTAGTGCTTGCCTAGAGGCTAGAGTGCGGTTCGGGACAGAATATCTATGATGCATCGATGAGTGGAGATGTGTCCAAGGATAAAAGGGAAAAAGGGATGGAAAATCTACTAGGAGATTGATGTGTAACATGGCAGAAAAGGAGAATATTATCATTATATCCCACGTTGCTCCCTCGCTTGCTCCCTCGCTTGCTCGATGCAACTACCTAGGACTTATGTACTTAGTAGCTAAACACGATGTAACTTGCAGATCCAACTCTCCTTTCCTGCCCATCAGACCAAAAATCCACAGATCCAAGTGCCAATGTGCCATGCCATCTCCTTTCCAATTCCATCTCTTATCCAATCCCACAAACACTCCTGGGTACTTAGGTATCTTGGTATTGTGACGCTTCAACTTGGACCCATTCAAGCAGTCTCACTCCGTTCCGTGTTCAACTTCAACCCATTCGTCCCGTCGTCACCGTGATGATCGACACTATTTCCAAGCCCGTTGACAGCCGCAGCATTCCCTTGGCCCGCAAGTCCTTGGTCATGACGACCGGTGGTAGGATCAGTGCTGACCCGTGATTTCGCCGGGGCCGGTCTCGATCCCTGGCCAACGGCAGCGGCAGCCTTACGACGCTCCGCCAACGCCGCCACGACATCGTCATAATCCCGCTGCATCTCCGGCCAGAGGTTCAAGACCAGTCGCTCAAAGTCAGCCAGCTCGTCCTCTCTCAGTTCCAAGGTTTCGGAAAGTCCCTCGTCCACCAGGACCTGGACTTTGCGTTTCCCCCCGCCACCGCCTTCTCCTCCACCTCTGCTTCCCTTGTCGCCCCGTGCCACGAGCCGCTCAGGATATATGGCCTTCTTCCAAACGACGTCCGTCATCCCGCCCACAGGCCCAGGCTCGCCTCTCGCAATCGGGGTCTGGGGATCCGTGACCTTGCCGCCCAAGACCCACCCTTGCAAGGCCTGGCTCTCGTACGTGCCACGGTCATCATAGCCGAGCCCCTTCCTCCCCATGCGAATGCGCACCGACGCATGGATGGTCTCGTCTGTGCGTGCGAGACGAGGCAGGAGCAAATGGCGCTTCATTACCGCCTCCCGGCCCAAGATGAGTCGCTTCGTGTTACGCACCAAGTTCCGGGCGATCCAGGCCAGAGCGCCGTGTTGGGCGGCGAGTTGCTGCTCGCGGTACTCTCCCGGCGTACGGATCCGCGAGCCCCCGAGGTGGAAGAAGGTCGTCATGCTGTTGTGGATCTTGCCGAGGCCCCAGGGCCGCGGGTGCGAGAGGTGTGTCAGTGTGTCGGTGCGGTGCGGTGGTGCGATGCCGTCGTGGATCGCCGTCGGGGCTCGGTCCAGCGGTTTGTTCACCGTGCTGGATGACGGTGGTGCAGGTTCGGGGACGGGTTCTAGCTCCGACTTGGGCTTCGGCGCGATCAGCTCCATGATGTACCCGTGGTCGATGGTCAGCAGCGAATCCAGCTGGCCGACCATCCACGCGAGCGTCAGGTTCGCGAGCGCCGTGTCATCGTAGCTGCCGCCCACGTCGCTGTGCACGCCCGGGAACCAGGTCTGCTTGAGCACCTTGAGGTCATTCGGCTCGACGTGCGGCCAGTCCCAGATTGTGGGCGAGTACGCGCGACGGTGCTCGTCGAGTGCGAGCGCCTGGAATGCGTATTCGATGTTCGACTCGACGCGCGTGTCGACAAAAGCAAAGTCCCGGCTCGGCGGCTGCGGCAGCAGTCCGATCAAGGGGATCCCCAGCCCCCCGACCGTGTCCCAGACGGCGACGCATTTCACCTTGATGTCGGGACGGGTGAGCCTTCGCGCCAGGAGTTGGGATTTGTACGCGTCCGCGGTGACGGGGGGACGGTGGCCGGGGAAGGGCAACGAGGGCCATTTGGAGCGAAACTCGGGGTTCTGCTGGAACTCCCAGTCTTCGAAGATCTGGATGAAGTAGTCGAGTCCTTTGACGGTCAAGAGGCCGACGGCGTTGATCAGGCTGGAGACGCTTCGTGCCGTGAAGGCGCCGCGGCTGAAGCCGATCAGGAAGATTTCATCCCCCGGGTTGTAGTTCATGCAGATCCAGCTGTAGGCCTCGCGAATGTGCTCCGCCAGACCTTCGCCGGTCACGCCGCCGACGTATTTGTCCCACAGCGACGGCGAGCCCGTGCCGATGCCGTTTTGGTAGAAGATGAGTTGCGGGATCTGTTGGGGAGGCGTGGCTGTCTTGTCGACCCCTGTCGGTGGGATTGCTCGTGCCAGACGGGTCACGTTGGACGGCGTTTGATAATTGCCATCCGAGTTCATCCAGGTCCCGTCCAGAAAGCAGAGGATCCGTTTTTGGGGTGGCCTTGCTGAGGCCGGAGGGGATGGTGTCGGTTCCTCCATGCTGTTAGTCGAGGGGTTGCAAGTTGTTGGCCCCCTAACTTAGGCTGGTTACAATCGAGAAGTTGGTTAGGGACACAGAAAGACTTCCAGGAGCAAGGGGCTTCGGGTCTTGAAGTTGCCCCCCCGGTCTGGGGAGTTCGGCCTCTGCTCTTGTGTAAATACCGCAATGCGGCGGTGAGCCAGATGAGCCAGATGACCGATCAGCATTCAATCGACAAAGTTCAGCTGACGCCGCAGCACACAGACATGGCCTCGTCTCACCTCACCACCTCTCGCCCTCCAGAAGGACAAGCCACGGCTGCTGCAGGACACCGGAATTCTCAGCCTTAATTGGGGGCGAGATGTCTCGGCGTACAGGATCCGGGCCAGCGACGGGGCCAGCCTGCAACCGTGCGGCCCAAAGCAACGATAGACCAACAGGAGGCCACGGCTAAGTGTCCAGCTCGGGGACAGGAGGTCTGGGCGCCTTGATGGTCTGACGGGGGGTGAGGAGGGAGGTGGTGGTGGAGATGGGAGAGGGAGTGTGATTGGTGCTAAAGAACACAAGAAGCAGAAGAACGCGGGGGACAAGACGAGGACAAGACGAAAGACAGGACGAAAGACAAGACAAAGATGAGCATTTTCTCTCAGCCGCAGAGGTGCGTCAACCATTCATGGCCGAGGCGTGGACGCCTGATCACCAGAACTCCGTAATTACGGAGTACCATTCTCGACTACTGGCTAACGACTCTTGACTAACGACTCTTGGTGTCACTACTATTTGCTGCGAGCCTGCGACCTGTAATATTTGCTCCAGATCCGAAGATCCTAAAACTCTGCTTGTCATTTGTATCTCTGCACGGCCGCTGCCTCTTCGCGAAGGTTGGCTATGCTGGCTATGCTGGCTATGCTGGCTATTCTAGTGATGAGATGAGTGCTCGGGCCAATGTACCGAGTATCTACACATAACAGAAACAAATTCCCCCCTGGCCCCCTTGATTCCTCAATCGGGAGAAAGAAACTCGTAGCCCCCGCCTGGCCGCCTGTACTTTTGTTCTCGGTCCTCGGTCCCCTGTCCCCTCTGTCTGCTCTCCTTTGGCCTTCTGCCGTCGCGAATCCCCTTCAGACCGAAATCGGAAACCAACCTTCCGGAGACGCATTCCATTCTGCAATTGCACGGGTGCTCTGATGCGGTGTGTGCTGTGCCTGGTTAGTCTCTTGATCGGGTGTGGTACCTCACTTGAAATACTGTGCAGTCGAGCTGCAACGAAATCCACTTGTTTTTGCCTTTTTCTTCTCTGCGTTTTCACCTTTTTTTGGTGTTTCATTGCGATGGATTCTCAGCCAGCCCTGGGGCGGTGTTGGAATGGGCCGACACGGCGGGGGTCAACAAGTCCAGGCGAACAAAGTCTGATGTCTCACGGGCATAGAATGCTACGGGTCAGCTCATCACAGTCAAGCTGGGGCTGCCGTAGGTGTGGGTGCAGGAGTGGGCGTGGGAGTGGGCGTCATCAATTTCGGTCTCTTCGCCGGATTGCCATGAGATTCGGCGTCCTGGGAGGGGTCAGCACGTACAGCCTAGCAAGCAGGCCAAGCATTCAATACATACCTCGACCTCATTGATTCCTCGTGTGGCCGCCTTGGGCTCGGCCTTGGAAGCCTTGACCACCTTCTTGACCGGTTTGCTTGGTCGGATTTCGCCAAATTTCTTGTCGAAGAGGTCTTCTGGGAGATCCCAGCTGTGGCAGTCAGTATCCGCGGGACCCAGAAGGCACCGCCCACTCACCTTTTGGTCGATGCCAGATGCAGAAAATGGGTGTCTTTGCTGAAATTGGCCCAGGTTTCACACGTCTCTTTGAAGATCTGGAATGCCGGGACCAGGTTCAGACTCCCCTTGGCCGTAGTGTCGATTCCAATGTAGAATGTGTACGTGTACACGGTGTGCGACGCCTCGTCGGTCTCTGGCTTCGCACCGTCAGCAGCAGGCACGGCGGCAGCACTAACGCCATTCGCAGCGACCAGGTCGGGGTCGGTCGATTGCACTGTCTTGGTCTCGTCGAATTGGTATTTCATGCTACCTTTCTGCACCTCACGAATCTGCGCCTCGTCGGCACATTTGTGCACACGCTTGAAGCCTTTGGTGAAGGGCCGCGCTAGCGAGATGTCGGCGATGGACTCCAAGTGCATGACGAAAATGCGGACTTTGGACTCCACCAGCCCCGACCATGCTTTGGCAGAGTCGGCGTTCAACGAGCTCGCAGTCACACTAAGATAGTATTTGTGGTCCGAGGTGAAAAAGGTGTGCTTCTTGAACAACTCGCTCCATTGAGCCTTGCCCGAAAAAATGCGGTTGGTTATCTGCCCTCCTCTTTCCAGTTCGCGCAGGATGACCGTTTTGCCCGACTTGGAGATATTGAACGTCGCACACATACTGGGGAACGCCGGGGTGATGATGGGCATGATATTTCTGCGGTCACCGGCGTAGATGGCCGGATTCCACACCTTGAACCCCTTGGTCTGCTCCGCGTTTTTCGGGTACTCAATGTCCTTCAACATGACAGGCGTCGGCCACTTCCAATCCTTGATCACGAAGAAGAACTTGTCAACCACGGTCCCGCCAACCGCATGCGGGTATAACTGGCACACTCGAGCCACCAACATAGCCCAGGCCACTCCACCGGGATACCCAACAATGTTTGCGTAGATGGCTCGTCTCTGAGCCCACAACTTAATGGCTCGTAGCGCCGTGCGGAAGGTCTTCTGTTCAGGCACCAGGGATAGGATCTCATCGGTAACACGCTGGGACACGTTAGCAGGGTCCAGAGAACCTCGACGTTGAAACTTACGGGGCCAGTGACTGCTCTTATCGTCGGCTGGTCCAAACCCATGAGGAGGTTGTTATCATTCAGGGTCAGGTCTTTGGGGATCGTATGAAGGCTGGTAATCGAGGCAAAGATGAGATCAATCTCAATCCCGTTGAGCACCAGCTTGATGATGGGCACAAACGAGTCAGGCACTGCGGTCAGAGAGGTGATTGCGCCTTGGCCGGCCATGCGTTCCAAAATGCCCGGGAAGAGCTGGAAGAAGTCACTACGGGTGACATGTCGAGGGGCGACGGCGAGTGTGTCTATGTCGGAGCCTGTCTGCCATTAGCCTCTGGTGGTCTTGGTTCAAGGGCCATGTCTCACCTGGTCCAAAGACACCCAAGCGATAACTTCCGTAGGGATAGATCTTGCCGCCGAAGTGGTCGATTTGGGACGGAGGCAGTCTTTGTCTGCGGCTCACTTCTCGGACAAACTCTTGGGTGACCTTGTTAAGAAGGCTGAGTGTACTCATGCGCTTCTTGGTCTCGTCATGTGGCTCATAGTTGTTTTCCGCCTTCAACTCTTCAACCAGGTCCGCAGTCTTCTCGGTATCAAGAGGCTCGGGGAGGGCGGTGGAGATGGGTCGACTGATGCCCCATTGTCTGGTGCTGGTGGTTGCCATGGTGGCAGATCCCGTGTGGACGCTCGAGGGAGGAATGGAGGATCGCAGGCAGGTGGGCGAGAAGGCTGGAATTAATGGTGGAAAAGTGAGAAGGCAAGGCGTGGAAATGACAACGACATCATCACCCCAAACTCCAAGAAAGATGAAGGCGAAATATGTAAAGACAGGATAGGTGAATGGAAGAGAAGGAAGTGAAGTTGGGCCTTGAAGCAAGAAGTGAAGGCGAAGGAGAAGGCGGCGAAGGAAGGGGGGTTGATTGATGAAGAATGAGAATGAATGAATAGATGTTTGACGCAGACGCAGACGCAGACGGGAGTGAATCGAATCGACGCTTTCGACGAATCTGGGGACGACATCGTGAATAGGAAGAGGACAGGAATGGGACTAGGCCAAGAGGCCATAAATAAGCCTGACTGACTGAATGATATTACACGTGACTCCACCACAGTCGCGCACAATCCACGCCGTGCACTCTCAGACTCCCACCGCAGACTGCGAGCTTACTGCGTGCTGACTGCGTGCTGACTGCCTGCTCCCATTTTGTCTGACGAGTGACTCGACTCTCGTTGGCTGATTGGCTGGCTGGCTGGCTGCGCAGGCTGCCGCCAAGACTTGTCCGGATCCAGCGAACCACAACATTCAACAATATTAAAACAGTATTAAAAGAATATTCAACACAACCAGCCAGGTATTCACCATTCCATCCCTCCCGTCCCATCCTCCTACAGGCTCATCCCCGCCACTTTCCCTTCAATCCCACCCAACTCGGGCGCTTCGGCGAGCAGCTTTGCAATCCTCTCGTCCAGCCACTTGACATCGTCCATGTTCCCAGGCGGCCCGCCTGCCCAGTGGCCCCAGATGGAGGGATACACATCCAGCGTGCCGACCCCCGGCGCCATGTTCTTGACCTCGTACTCGGAGTCGTCCGGCCTGCATGGCTCTCGTTAGCATCGGCTGCGTCTCGGGGTTCAGGACGATCAAACCACTTACGGAAAGTACAGATCCGTCTTGCTGGGAAGCACCAGTGTCTTGGCCTTGATGCTGGCCAAGGCGCGTTGGAAGTCGCCGTTGAACGGCTCTTGTTGACTGATGTCGCCCGCCTGCCAGGTGTACAGCATGACCAACAGATTCTCCGGGTCCTTGCTCAACGCCCACTTCTCCCAGAAGTTCACCATGAAGTCCTCCAGGCTCTTGGCCCCGTACGCTTTCTCGTGCAGCTTCTCGCGGTAGAAGCTTTGGCTGAAGCCCCAGCCGGCATAGCCTCGTCCAAATGCCTTGAGTCCCACCGTCTTGGCCTCATTCGTCCACGTGCGCTTGGCCCCTTCGGAGCCCTTGGCCTCGACTCTCCCGAAGGTGCTCCCGGCCGAGGAGGTGCCGTTGGCCGCCAACAAGGCCGACTTGACGCCCTCGAGGAACACCTGGTTGTGGATCGACGTCTTGGCCGACCCGCAGAACGGCACGCAGATGTCGACAAAGTCCGGGAACTGCGCCGCCCACTGGAAGCTCTGGCCCGCGCCCATGGACCAGCCCGTCACACAGCGGAGATGGTGCACGCCCAGCTTCTGGGTCAGCAGCTGGTGCTGCGCCTTGACGTTGTCGTAGAAAGTCACGTCGGGGAACGGATTGATGTCCGAGTTGGAAGGCGAGATGGACTGCCCGTTGCCGAACAGCGCCGTGATAATAATCAAGTATTTCTGCGGGTTGAGCGCCTTATCTTGGCCCACCAGCCACTCGTTGTCCGCGATCGTCCCGGAGTACCACGATGGATACAGGATGGCGGGGGATTTCAGGTCGCCGAACGTCTTGTACGCGATCCAGGCGCCCGGTAAGACGCCGCCGCCTTGGAGGTGGAAGTCGCCCAAGTTGTAGGTCTCGTAGTCGGCCATGGCAGCTGAGGGCTTTGGTCAGGTTGTGCGTTGTGCTGGAGATGGTTGCAGTCTTGCGTCGACAGTGACTAGAGATTCGTGTCGATGTGCTCGTAGATTGACGTCGACAGCATGCCTATGATGATACGTAAAGCATGCACCCAACGCTACGCAACCCCGCAACTTTCATCAAACATGGACGGGCATCTCCACCGCCACCGAGCGCCGTGATACGAGATTGTCCGCGTGCCATTGGCATGCCTTCCAGAGTCCGGAGAGTTTAACTGGAGTTGGGATTCAATATTATCAATCATCCATTTGTTGTCATCCGTTCGTTCCTTTGTCCGTTGATTGGAATCCCCTCCACTGGCTACGAGACTAACCAACCCTGGGCCTCTCGCTCCTCATCATGCCTCGCCCAAAAACCTCCTCATCTCGTCCACCACGCGGTGCAGCCGCTCGTTCTCGGCGCGCAGGCGAACGACCTCGACATCCTGCGCCGTACGCGGCTTGACGCGCTGGAGCATGCGCGCCGCCGCCTTGTACATCCGCCCTGGTGGCGTGATGCCCCCCTCGGCCGCCACGGCGTCCAGGATGTCCTGGTCGATCTCCGCCGCCAGTTCCTCGCCCAGATCTTTCTCTACCACTTTGCGCTGGCGGAAATCGATCGCTGTGTCTGTGTTGACGAGAAGAAAAGGTTTGGTCAGTGTGTGGATAGCTGGCACGACGGTAGGTGACGTACTGGTCTGGGAGAGGGTTTTCTGGCCCTTGCCCTTGGGGGTGGCCTTCCCCTTGCCCTTGGATTGTGATCGGTTGGCCTTAGAGTTGGCGACGCGAGTTGAGGACAATGAAGGCCTGACTGCCTCGCAGCCACCCCGTCTACCCGGTAGCGTTGGGCGAGAGACGGCCGCTCGCTTTCTAGCTCGAGGGTCCGCCTCATCCTCTTTCTCGTCACTGCTCGACGTCCACTGGTCGCGAGAGATCGCGACACCCGCCTTTCTCTTCCACTGGGACCTGGTGGTTGTGCGTGAGGAGGGTTGGCGGCTCGTGGGAGTTGAGAGGGGGCCGGTGACAGGGGTGGGCTCCTCGTTGTCATCCTCCCCTCCCTCATCCTCTTCGTGGTTGATGTCGCCCGTGTCGTCACCAGAGGAGGGAGGAGGCGAGGAGCTGTCAGAGCCATTTTCGAGCAGGGACAAGGCTGGCGGGCTGGCGGCCGTTTTTGTTGTTGTTGTTGCTGCTGTTGTCGTTGCCCGAGAAAGGGCTGCCTTGCTGGCAGATGAAGGCCCCGGTCTTTCTGCGACTGGAGAATCCATCGCTGCCGATTCTTCTGTCTTACTGTCTGTGCAGAGAGGGGGGGCTTCTGTTTCTGTCCTCTGACAAAGACCAGATCAGGTTCCGGATCCTGCCAGGTTGAATTGCCCTTGTCAGTGAGATTCGACGCCACTGTCTGAGTTGAATGTGGCTGAAGGGGAGAGGTTTATTGTGTGCTGAACTGGAGAAGATAGTGGGTGACTTACAGAGGGATGTATGCCAGTGAACTGCTTTCAGACTGCGACAAACGAGACCGTCAACGGGTCGACTTGGTGTTTCTGCGTTTCTGTGCTCGCAATCGTGGCTGCGACTTCTCATGCAACTGCGACGAGAATCTAGAATCGCAAGACCGATCTTGTCGGAGTCGGAGGAACAGATTTTCCTTCACTTTCTGCCGTCTGCGAACCTCGACCGCCTTGTCTAGAGCAATGACGTCCTCACGGCGAGGCTGATTGATCTTTGTGAGTGCCATGATGACTTATGGGGAACAGATTGCATCCAAAGAGCCGGTGGGATACAATTGTGGTTTGAGATCCACGGCCTGACGGGTCTGAGGCTCTCCCATGCGCACCGGAGGGCAACCCTGGTGGAAAGGGGGCACACTGTCGACAACAGAGGTTGGTGAAATCAATTCCAGCTGCCCTGCGAGGTCACTGTGATGGATGGTGCATGTACTATATAATCATCGACAACACAGCTCGCATGAAAAAAGCAAGACAAGACCTACGTCTATATCCATGTTGACGCGGATGGAGCGAATGAAGTTGAAGAAAGGTGGATCGTCCCAAAAGGGGCATAGACACACGTGACACACGTGACCAACAACATGACCAACCACGTGACCCGCTCTGTTTACGTCAGACGAGGCTGCAGCCTTTCATGGATTTCCAATCAAGTTTCAACCAGGTCACCCATCCACCCATCCTCCAGCTCCAGACAGCCGAGGGTTTTCTCATGTACCCAGTACTTCTCCACAGAATCCCACTCCTTGCACCGCTTCCACCGCCTCCACCATTCCACCTCTTCTCTCATTTTCTCCAGTTGGGGGCGCCCTTCACCCACTTTCCAACCACCCCCTCATGTCATCGGTCGGCCTGGTTGGACAGACTCTGGTGATGCAGACATTCAGACTTGACCCGGGCTCGTTTCGACACAAGTGCCGAGAGAAAAAATGACCGACATGCACAACTGCGCTTGCGCGTTGCGTGCCGTGTTGCCTCCTCCGCCACCCCGGTCTGGAAAACCCCCATCTTCCCTAGGGCCTAAGCAAGCTCTGTGGTTTTGGTTGGGCCCCGACACGCCCACCGTTGGGTCTCTCCACTGGGGCTTCCCCGTGGGCTACAAAGGAATACGGAGTAAGGCAACGAGGATTCTCGCTTCTGCGGCCACCTCACGGCGGCATCTGACCGGTCGATGCGCTGCAGACTCAACTGCCGGGGGTTGGGAATGGAGTGGACTGAACAATACTGGAGATGAAGAGGATGAGCAATGCTGGCGAGTCGCCTGCCAAACACGCCGGGACCTCGGCGTCTTTTGTTGTGTGTTGTGCTGTTTTTCTCGAACAAATACTCCCTACCTGGCAGCAAGCACTTAGGTCGTGTGTTCAGCTGCCTCTGGTAGATTATCATCTATATCGTTGCATGCGCGTCTGGTGAGCTGGTAATTGCGGCATCAATATCCCAACCCGCATCTCATCTGACCTCTAGCCAAAAATGGCCTCTACCGAAAAAGATCAAGTTCAGCCCGAAGCGATCGAAAATGCCGGCACAGAAGTCCACATTAACAATGAGCGCGATCGCGAACGCGAACGTGAACTCGCCGCCGAATTCGCAGCTCCGATGCAACAGATCGAACTGCTGAACGAAGCCGAACACATCAATCTAAGTTGGCGATCATGGCTCGTCGTCTTCATCACCTGCTTTGCCATCATGGCACAGGTCTTTGTCGTCGTCGCCGCCGGCTCCGTCATTGCATTCATCATCCGCGACCTGGGTGACGCATCCATCGCCGGCTGGATCATTCGTATGGCTCTCTATCCTTCTCCATCAAGTTGCCTGGCATGGTGTTTTAGCTAACCGTGTCCACTTGCTGGTCCACAGAGGGTCCGCTCCTGATGCAGAGCGTGCTGTCGCCCATCGTGGGCCGGCTGAGCGACGTGCTGGACCGGAAGTACCTGGCCGCCATCCCGCCCCTGGTGGCATTCGCCGGTGCCGTCATCTCAGCCAAGGCAACCTCGATGCCCATGCTTATCGGCGGCGGCATCCTGATCGGCGTGACCCTGAGCACCATTTCCATCGTCCAAGCCATCCCCAGCGAGGTCCTGCCGCTGAAGTACAGGGCCCTCGCCAACGGGTTTGCATTCCTGGGCGGCGCCGTTGGTGGATTGTACGTCCCCAAACCCCCTCCTCCGTCCCGCCCCAGTCATCCATCCGAGGAGAGTCTCTTTGTCTTTTGAGTTCAACTGACCATGGTGCTTGATCTCCGATCACAGGGTTGGAATTCTCGGCTCCGGCAGCGTCACCAACGTCAGCGCGTCAGGCTGGCGCGACATCTTTTGGATGCAAGCGGCCTTCCACCTCGCCACTTTCCTCGGCATCATGTTCTTCTACCATCCGACACGCCGCTCCGACTACCCCAAAATGACCCTGAAGGAGGTCATCTGGGCCATCGATCCCATCGGATCCGTTCTGTTCATCTCGTCGGCCACACTCCTCTTGCTGGCGCTGGACTGGGCCGGAGGCGCTTACTCCTGGTCTGATGCCCACGTCGCAGCTCCGCTTGGTGTCGGCCTCGGACTTTTGGCCTTGTTCGCCGCTTATGGTGAGTCGTAGCTAGGGAGACCCCCCTTACCGCTGCCGAAAGAGACGACTCTCTCTCCTTTTGGCCTCCCTGCGAGCATCTTTCCCCGTATTGTTTCGTAGCCGGACTTACTAACCCGCATATGCAATGCAGAATGGAAAGGCCGGTCCGACGGTCTCGTGGCCCACGTCTTCTTCCAGGGCTCGCCGAATTTTGCCCTTTCAGTCTTTGCTTTCGCCGTCGAAGGCTGGCTGTTCTACAGCGCCGTCAACAGCGTCACTCCTCAGATCGTCCTGAATCTCGGCTTCGAAACCAACGCCTGGAAGATCTCCATCCGACAACTGTCGTATAATCTGGTGACCTTGTTCGCCTCGATTCCTTTGACGTGAGTACCAAAACCCCCCTGGAGAGAGATCAGCATTTCCCAACGGTTGGCCTTGGGCGACGGCTGACGGCGGGACTTTCTTTACAGCCTCTACGCCACAAAGTACAAAGACTTGAAGTCTCCATTGATCGCCACGTTCGTGATATTCCTCGTAGTGTAAGATTTGTTCCCCCCCCCTTGCCTCTTGGATTTCCCCCAGCAGGTGCTTTGTTCGAAGCGACTGAAAATCGGATCTAGTACGATTTGCTATGCGACCATCACGCCGAGCATGAACAATGCACAAATTGGATTCAACGTCTTGTCCGGCATTGGACAATCGGGACCACTGACGCTTCTCGTGGCCCTGGTCCAGTTCACCGCACCTCACGCCTTCCTCTCGACCGCGACGGGACTGGGATTTTCCGCCCGCGCAATCGGCGGCGCGTTCGGCAGCGCAGTCCTAGGTATGACAATGATGCTCATGATCTCCCGATGAGAAGTCACACTGGCGGAATGATGTCACTTACATTTCTGACAGACGCGATCATCAACGGTAACCTCAAGTCGTACCCGGCCAAAATCAGCCACGCCGCCATTGAGGCAGGGTTGCCAGAGTCCTCGGTTCCAGCACTGTTGGAAGCCCTCGCTGCAGGGGCCGGCTTCTCCGCCGTCCCCGGACTCAACGCGACGATCGAAGGCACGGTGATAGATACCAGCCATAACGCCTACGCCCATGCGTATCGACTTGCATGGTCGAGCATCATCCCTTTCGTCGTGCTGGCCTTGGTCTCGGTCATTTTCCTCAAGGGTGTCAAAGAATTGATGACGGAGAAGGTCGAGGCCACTGTCGAACATGTCGATACCCACGAGCCCACCAAGACCGCCGACGCGTGATAGCGACTGTAAAGTGTCTCGTCCGTCGACTCTGACCCCTGTCCGGAGAGGGGAAGTAGTCGAGAGATAGTCCACTAGTTTGATGAATCATGTGAGGAGCTTTGCACTGCATCTCCGTAGTGTCCGTCAATGAGCATGTGCAATATTAAGACATCAGCCGACTTCCCGCTCAGTCTCCGTGCCATACCAGTGCAATCAATCTCTCACGAGCTGGTCCTGGGGAAAGTCTCATGTGTGAATATTCCTGTTCACTCTAAGCGATAGCATCAGACTATTAAAACCGTCGAGGGGTGAAGAGCCGTGTGTTTCTTTTTCTTGCTCTGTCTCAAAAAAATTCAGAACTTGATAATCAGATTGCTACAGTATTCCGTACATACATAGTGTACGGAGATGTCAGCACGTAATAATCAAGGTGCCCCCACTCGGTGGCCGAGAAACTGTTCTTGGAATACTATTGCCTTGTCTTAGATAATATCTTGTTACGAGGGGGCCAGGGTGTTTCGAGAAAAAATGAATGATACGCGTCATGGGCGACGAGTCTTATCGCACATGCAATATTGCAACAAGCATGCGTGGCAGGGGGAACAACAACAAATTTCATCCCCAAGGCCAAGGCTTTCCTGCTCGGTCGATCTAATCACAGGTAATCAATTAATCCACGGCGTCTTGACTGGTCGGGTCAGGGTCTGAGGCCACGAATGTTAAGGCTGGCAATCTCCCGACGACTCCACAAGTCATCAAAAACGACAAGGACTCAGCCTCACCTACTCACCCCCTGATCTGGCACTAGTCTGCTGTCGTCGACCTGTCGTCGTCTCTGCCGTCGAACTCACAACGAGATGTTTCAGTGAAACATGCTCTCTGTCTGTTTGGTGTGTCTGTCTGGTGTGTCTGTCTGATGTGGCCTCTCTGTGGTCGTCCTGGTCGTTCCTCTGTTCAGATCGGCCCCATGGACGCTTTTCAATCACATCACACATGTCAGTTTTTTTGGCGCCAACGGGCAAGATCGATAGTTCGCCCGGCTGAACCCTCGCCCGCCCCCCGGCCGGCTGGCTGGTTCTTCCCGTGCGCTGGATGCCGTTTTTTTCCTTGATTCGGTATGATGGAGATTGCGGGCGCTTCCTTAGCAGGCCCCTCCCCATCTCATATCCGCTTCAGCCACGGCCCAGGGCCCCCCCTATCGTGATTGGCGAGCCCGGCGAGATTTGTTTATCGGAACGGCGCCCTCTGGCGCTCGCCGGAGTGGCATTCCTGATCCAGTCCGTCTGTTGCGGCTCTGGGATCCCATGGCCCTGCCTAGGCCACGCGACACTCTGGACGGCAAGATCGACTGGTCGTGTGCGTGGCCACTGGGTCCCGAGTGGGCTTTCCTGCTTCCTGGGATCCTCTGGACGGAGCCCGAGTCTCTTCAGCACGGTGGCTTGTAACACCGGTCCCCCGGCTCTGTCGATTCAGAAAGGCTTGTGAAACCGAAATTGTGATTCAAATGTCACTCTGGTCAGAGCTGTGGACCCAGGTGCAATAATGGGTGTGAGGATGCCACTGTGTGCGAGATTTCTTCGGCACGCCGCTGTCTGACATTCGGAAAGGTCCCCTCAGTCGTCGTCAAGTCGTCGTCAGTCTGTTTGTTTTCTGCCGAGTACCAATACCGATCTTCTCTTCCTTCTGTATCCCTATACCGGTGCAGCTTCTGGTTTTTCTCTTCTTCCCTTTCACCTTCCTTCAGCTCGACCATGTGAGAAGGTTCGCTCCTGCATCTGAACCTTTTCTTTGCTGGCGTTTCACTCTTTCTTCAGATCTGTCGCACTCACTCGTTCGTGCTTCAGCATCGTCCACTCATTTCCGGAAAGACCTTGTTGATTTTGGTCCAAGCACGCTCCGCTAACCAACCACCTACTACAAGGGGCTCGGACACGCAACCATCCAATTCCCCCCATCCGCAGTTTACTTTTGGAGTCCTCGGGACCTACGAGCCTCACTCTATCCGATCAACCGTCCAAACAACATCCATCATGTCCGGAGTCCGCGATCCGGCGTTCTGGCGACGCTTCTCAATGGCTGTACATTTGGACGAAGAGAAGGGAACCATATCAGATGCCAGGTCAACCTCCGCGGAATCTTCCAGTCCCATCTTGAAACATACGTATGTCATGGCAAACAACAAATGGTACTCAACCCTGTCTGGGACAATACTGACAATCTTTTTTAGGGACTCTTGGCTGGAACGAAATCGAAAGAAACAGCGTCGGACTAAAGTCATAGGCTGGATCATTGCATTCGCTTTTCTCCTTGCTATCGGTGGCGTGGTTGTCGTCCTCTTGTGGCTCTTCCACGTCGGTCCATTCAAAGGTATATCGACGTGATCCAACCACTGAGGATTGAACACGACCTATTGGACGCAGGAAGAAGACATTTGGTCGCCACAATCTACATTACGCCTGACCCCGGAATTATTCAATCAGACAGTTTGCGAGTATCGGTCTGGCTGTTATAAAGTCGACATCATATCGACAATCACCCGTCCCATCGGTCGCCCATGTCGAATACGAAAGGCTCTCGATTGAAGGATACCTTTCACCAGCAATGTTCGACGACGGACATTGGTCAGGACACTTGGATTCGATCAGTGGAATGGACCAATGCTGGAGTGTAAGTCACATCGACCGGGCTTACTATTGGAACGGCGATTGGGGTAGAAATAGAAGACTGGGCATCGGATATCTACTGGTCTATGGAACATGGAATATGGGGGCAGATGCTAATAACGAAATAATGAGACATGGTCGCTATATCCGGCACTGTACCGGTCATAATAGACAGATAGACTGTATCACTTTTGTTGTACAAATCCAATTATCAGAATCAAATCTTTTATTGACTGGGTCTAGCTGAACTGTACGACCACATTGCTCTCAACCACATTGCTCTGAAGAGTCCTGACGTCCTGTTGCGTCGACTTTGCCTTTTCGTCCGCGTCTCGGGTATATAATGCCACATTTCGAAAGGCAGGATTCGAATACTCGCCGGCACTTCTCCTTCTGGCGGCCCGTTGTCCCTGTGATATTCCCATGGCCCAATATGCATCCCGTCCTAGCCTATGCCTTCTTCCTCCTCATATCTCTCTCTCCGTCCACGGGAATTTGACATATCAGGGACGACGCGTCGGGATGAGAGGGGGCATCGATCCTCCTCGTTTCCGCCGCAATGAGCGCTCTCGTTGTATGATTGAAGGATATCCGGTTGAGCGGGCCGGTAGGGCGAATGAGGGAGGGTGGGGGGACTTGTGTTGTGAAGCATGACCTCGCACTGTACGGAGTGCGTTTGCCGACTGCTGGAAGCTAGATTGCTCAATACTGACTCGTGCTGGGACGGTCATGACGATACAAGGCGTAGTGCGGTGCATATCCATTCGGCCTTTTCAAGATTGACGGGCCCGCATTACCCTCGCCACATAATGTTGTGCGGGGACATCAAAACATGCCCGAGTTGTCGTGGGAGCTTGGAGGGCCACTTGTGCGACCGCCTCATTCGCTCGCAGAATCGTTTCGCGGCTCGGATATCCCTTTTAGCTCGGTGTTCTCGATGGCGCCCCAGATCAATACCGCTTCCTCGTCGGCTCCGGGCTGGGAGTCCGGGTGACGCTCCTGTCGTCCCGGCCCCTCTCCTTCAACCACTTCTTGGTACTGAGCTCCAGATCCCTCTCCAGTTCCGGACTGGGCTCCTTTCGATGAATGAAATTGCAGAAACCACCCCTCACGCAGCCCTCGCCCGAGTTCAAGCGACAGCACGCCTCTCTAAAGTCAGTGACTGGGCTTAATTCGCAGTAGATGGGTCGCGCCGCATACCAGCGACTGTTCAGGGCGTCACAGGCAGCCTGCGCCGAGTCCTCATACTTGAAGCGCGCGTAGACATTGCCGATCAGATGGTCGTTGTTGTTGTCACACACGACCACCTCTTCGACCTCGCCGAACTTGCACATCTCGCACCAGAAATCCTCGTAGAAGGCGTCGAAGTGGTTCTGCAGTTGGGATGCGTTCATCTTGTTCTTCGGGTCATACGCCGGGTTCTGGTACAGGTTCGGCAGGAGGATCGTTTGGCTGTAGGACGGTTTCACGTGTTTGCGCGAACATCGGTCGCCGTGGCGGCAGGCGCCGATTTTGTAGTAGAACGAGCAGTTGACCTGGTTTCAAGTGTGTTAGTTGACAATCTGAAACGGAGGGATGGGAGAGGACTCACTTTGTCTTGTTCAGTACCGAAGATGGAGGCGAGGTAGTTGGCCATTTTGAATGAGGCTGGAGGCTGGAAGCTGGAGACTGGGTTGTTTCGGTTCGAAAATCTGTGGTCTGGTGGTTGATGAGGACGTCCAAGTGCCGTCAATGCTATCACAGTTGATTGAGAGAATCTGTTTTCAAAGGCTGTCAAGTTGCGGGAGCTTGTAGGTGGCGAGGAGAAAGATGTGGGTGTCAAGTTCAAGTTGTCGGATCAACCAACTCACAAGTCCAAAAGATGAAGTCGCGGTTTGGAAAATGCGGCAAATCACTTGGTCACGTGGCTGGTTACTAATCCCGATTCTAGAAATTTCTTGGCGTCCTTGGGCGTCCTTGGCGTCTGATGCAGTGCAGTAGGTGCCAATGCCTGCGTCAGTCCACGTGATCAGTCTTAGATATTCCGTACACATCCGTAGTACGTATGTACATACTGTTCCGGACTCCGTAGTCCGTAGTGCTTCGTAGCGTGGCGCTACTTGTCCGCTTCTAGAGTCTGCCATAAGAAAAGGGCAGTCCACCAGGCTTAGCCTAAGCTTCCTCCTTATCCTCAACGCTTTACTACTGGACAGAAACCATCTATACTTTGCTTACCCCCGTACTTGGTGTGGACAAGCGGCAGAGGCGATCAATGGAGCTACTCTAACGCCATCATGAATGCCGCGAGATATACCGCTTCGCGACAAAAGGTTTGCATGCACTGTTCAAGGGCCAAAGCCAAATGCGATCGCAAAGCTGGACGCTGCACTAGGTGTACCGAGCGAGGCCTGCCTTGTATTTATCCCCAGGCTCTGCCATCTGGACGGGCTGCACATGGTGTTAGCTACAACGGCGACGCCGTAGGACATAGGCCCATGTTTTCTTCCACCGAACTTTCCACATCCGAGGGTCCCTGCCTGAGTCCTGAACGCGGGCTGCGTGCCAGAGCAGACACTGGGAGTTTGAATATTGAACCACCACGGTCCATAGGTGACAACAGCCAGACCATCACCCCTTCGACGACCTCCACAACAGGTCACCTTCCAATCGGCTCAACGCCGAATGCTATGAGTGGTGTGTTTGCAGGGTCGGAGACGTTTGATTTTTCGGGCCTAGAGCTCCTTTGCCCCATCAATGCAGACGACATCAGTAACCGCTGGCTGCAGTCTTATATTCCTGTCCCCGGACAGAAGATCAAACAATACCCGGCCATTATCACGACCTTTATCTACAAAATTCTCAAGTCCTATACAACCGCCACGGTACGCGGTCGCGGGGTCCCTCCATTCGTGCATCCCTCACAGATGACAGCAACCTCAACAAGGTCACCGCTCGCTACTTGCCTGACTTTGATTCGCATATGTGAAAAGCTTTTACTAGGCAGTGAAAGCGTCGCTGCAAATGTGCTTCAAAGAGAGATGACAAGCCTCTACCAAGATCGTGCGACATATGATGATATGACTCTACTTGCAGCATTTCAAACATATCTCATTTACTCCATGGTTCTCTTCTTCACACTTAATCAGCGCTCGAATTCGTTTCTTCGGCAAGCAATCATGAATCTACAAGATCTTGCCTGCTCAAGTAGTCGGCGTGGGCTCATTTGTGGAGCGGAGAAACAGCGTGCCCGTCCCAGATGGGAAGCCTGGATTGTCGCTGAGGCGAAGCGACGGACGTTGTTCGCAATGTACCTCTTCGATAGCTTGCTGTCATCCCAGGACAATCTTCCGACGTTTTTGGGAACCGAACTGCAGGGGCTCCCTGCCCCCGGAAATAAGTGTTTATGGAGAGCACAAACACGATATGAGTGGGAAACAGCATATAACGTTCACCTTGCAGACTGGGCGGAAGGTGGTTTGAATATTGACGAACTCTGGCCCAGTCCTGCACACCTCGACGAACCTGGTCTTCTCCAGAGACGAAACAGAGTGGAAAAGTGGCTGGAGAATGTTGATGAATTCGGAACCATGCTCTATGCAGTTACGAGTTGCACGCATGGTGGTTGACATTGTGCTCATTGCTTTGCGAATGGTGTCTCGGTTTGATCGATGTCTAGCACGCCAAACCTCAATTCCACATAAATGGACATTACAGGTACAAAGGCGGGCTAGCTAAATTCGCTCCAGTGCCTGTAAAGCCTCGTCGATGGAAATAGCTTTCAGGTTCATCTTCGGCAGAAGAGTGCCCAGTATGACTTTCGAGAATTCTTTATGGTGAGCCGGTGGCAATTCCAACACATTGTCCGAGATGACATGAATATTAAAGTCCAGATGGAACAGACGGTAAATTGTGTTCATAACGACGCCTGAAAGACTCAAGCCAGACTTCGAATATCTTTGTCAACATAGCTTGGACTGAACTGGAGACGAACGAATGACCTACAATGATGACGGTGTCAATATTTTGAGCCTTCAAGATTTGCTCCAAGTTATTGCCTGCGCCAGCTTGCCATCTGGTCTTCTGTAGTACGAGGTCTCTCTCATCAACTGTGAAATCAGAGGCGATTTGCACTTTAGGGGAGCCTGCAGCAAAGGACCCAAAGCCCTCGAGAAGCTAAGTGAACGGTGCGCCTCTTGCCAGCTCCGGCTGTCCAAGCGTGAAAAAGAGAGTCGTAAAGATGGTAAGGGGTTGCGAATCCTTCTTGTGAACCGCATCGTTCCAACGGGAACAGTTTGAAATCAGTTCTTGCCCCTCTGTCGTATCCTTAATGGCGTCAATCAGGATACTCATTAAATCCAAGTTGAGGACCGCATAGTTTTTGCCGAAGGCTATAGCTCCTTGCGCAGAAAGATAGCTCCTTGCGTAGATTGCTGTCCGACAGCCAGTGCCACGAGGTGGGTAACCTGAAGAAGAATATGAGAGTTGTCTACAACATATAAACCAATTATATACCCCGAGTCTACTGCTTATGCTCGAGTAGAATCCTGTCCGGAGTTCAGACCTCAACTCCGAAATCCCCTCGCTCAACTCCGGAGTGACGCTGTAGCATTCCGGAGCTAGTGGAGTGAGACTGTACAAAAGATCGAATACTTCTTGGATTCGTCGTTCTATGTTTACACAAACCTCTCATTTGAAATCGCACGTTATTCCCAGAGGAACGAGCAATGTCAGCTGGAGACCAGCCAGGAAAAGTCTCAGCGACCGCTCCCAGCCCACCACCACCATCAACTCTAGAAGAACCTTACAGCATCTTCGACAAGCGACAGAAGGCCTTGATCGTCGGGATCGTTTCGACCGCTGCAACTTGTGAGTCTAGCATTTCTGGGATTCGGATGTTCTTGATCGGCTGATAGGAGAAATACCATGCAGTCTCTGGTTTCGCGTCCAACATATATTTTCCCGCACTTCCTACTATTGCTACAGACCTCAATGTTTCTGTGGAGTTGGTCAACCTCACCGTGACGTCGTATCTCATTTTCCAGGGGATAGCACCCAGCCTCTGGGGTCCTGTATCCGACGTCAGGGGACGGCGAGTTGCGTATTGCTTCACATTTCTGGTGTTCCTCGGCGCCTGCATCGGCCTCGCAGAAACGAAGAACTATGCCACCCTTGTCGCGTTACGATGCTTGCAAAGTACCGGCAGCGCAAGCACGATCGCCATCGGAGCCGGGGTGATCGGAGACATTACCACCCGCGCCGAGCGCGGAGGATTCATGGGAATCTTCCAGGCCGGACTGCTTGTGCCTGTTGCCGTTGGCCCCGTCATTGGCGGCGCTCTGGCCGGATCTTTGGGGTGGAAGGCCATCTTCTGGTTCCTGGCCATCTATAGCGGCATCTTCTTACTCCTCTTGATTCTTCTCCTCCCAGAAACACTGAGGTCAGTCGTCGCAAACGGAAGCCGGACGCCTTCGAACACCATCGCTAGATATCCTCTCTCCATCTATCAACGGTTCACCAAAGTGGCGTGGAATCCGAATGCAGATCTTCCCGAGCTCGCACAAAGAAAACACATTGACCTTACCGGGCCATTTCGCATCCTGATCAGCAAACACGCGGCTCCCATCATTGTCTTCCTGGCCATTTACTATGCCGTCTGGCAAATGAGCATCACCGCCATGTCTACTCTGTTCAAGAAACACTATGGCCTCAGCGAAACCCAAATCGGGCTGACCTTTATTGCCAACGGAGTGGGCTCTATGATAGGCACATTAGTGAGCGGCAAAATTCTGAACATCGACTACCGTCGGGTCAAGGCTCAATATGAGGCTCAATCAACTCAACCGAATATCGAAGCGGGAAACGCCATATCCATTTCCACGACAAAAACTGAAGACAACTTCCCTCTCGAAAAGGCACGTCTGCGACTGGTTCCTATCTTTTCCATCGTCCAGTGTCTGTCCATTATGGTCTTCGGCTGGACCATTCAATATCCTTCTCATGTCCCTATTGCAATCCCCATTATGTCGACTTTCGTCACTGGTTGGACTGCAGTCTCTACACAGTCGGTCATCATGACGTACCTCGTCGACGTCTTCTCTGATCGAAGTGCCGCGGCGAGTGCAAGTCTGAATCTCGCGAGATGCTTATTTGCTGCCGGTGGCACAAGTTTTGTCATGCCCATGGTGGATGGAACTGGGGTCGGCTGGGCTTTCACAATTTGTGCTCTTGTTCAAGCAGTTGCGTCGATCAATCTGGCCATCCAATGGAGATATGCAGGGAAGTGGAGGAAGGAAGAGGAAAGGAAGAGGAAAGCGATATCAGTACCAAGTGACCTAGGGTGAAAGATATTAAATTGAACCACAAGGAATCCTCACAAGACATCCTTCACTTTGGCATGTGTTGTTATGTTATTGTATTGGTAATAGTATCGTAGAGTCAGGGAAGGCCCCGCAGTTTGCCGACCATAGGCAAGAAAACGGTTGGTGTTTCCATCAAGAGTGAAAGGGAGTTGAGAGAGCAAGAACGACAGTGGTGGGAAACCCTGGTTCCGTCAAACCTGCTAGAAAAAGTGAGGGGGAGGAGGCGTCGTCCTCGATATACCTGCGGCGAGAGTCGAGAACAGTCAAAGGGGTTGAAGCAGCTCTTACTACATGCCGAGGCCAAGCGCACCATATTAAACCAGGGGAGAAATGGACATTCAGCGTTGCTGCTTTTGAGAACCCCTATTTTCATTGGATAGGACCTACCGATCTCACAAGCCAATCACAGCAGTTGTTAGGCGGTCTCACCGGGGTGGACACCGCGCGGCGGGAAGCCAGCTGACTACATATTAGTATTTCTACCCTCTTCTCTGAGAGTAGTCCGAAAGATTCAAAGTGCAATATGTTAGCTAGGGTATCCGGATTTCCTGTCACATCAAGTGCTACATCTTGCTTGAAATCTTGCAGATGTCTTCCTCCCCTAGCAGGTTCATCCCCATGCTTGGAAGCTCGTCTCGTGATTTGCCTCGAATGGTGATCTGGGTGTTGGCCATGCGCAGCCGTGCTTGCCCTCGTGGATGATCTGATCAAATGCGGCTTGATAATGGTGTCCACAATTACCTCGGTGTGTGTCCACGGTATTGGATAGGATCGTCCAGCCACACCCTGAGACGACCCGGGTGTACACAAGTAGATAGATTTGGACAGACGCCGATATTGCGAGAAGACAACATCGTCAAAGTTGGCTGTGAGGTTTGCTGATCTCTACCGAGAGAAATGATGGGATGCCTTTCCGTGTCGATCCGTGAAAGGTAGACGTGCTTTCAGGTAGAGAGGTTAGATCGAGATTCGTGCCACACCCCGGCAAGAAATTCACTGATTCTCGACACCGCCCTTCGCCAAGTATCCAGTGGCACCATATCTCCTGCCGACTGACCACACAACAATACCTTGTCAAAATTAAAAATAAGACGAGCGCAAAGAAAGCAAAAAAGCAAAAAAACTTTCTCACAAACCCTGTTGTCAGGGGTTGTGAGAAGAGAAACCCGGGTTCGCAGGGTTTTTTCGTCGGGGGGTGTCTTGAGAGGGGGTGAGGAGTTGTCGTCGGGCTTGTCGTCGGGCTTCGGAGGAAGGAGTTGTCGTCGGGCTTGTCGTCGAGCTTCGGAGGAAGGGGTTGTCGTCGGGCTTGTCGTCGGGCTTCGGAGGAGGAAGTCGTCGGGCTTGTCGTCGGCTTAACCACTACGCCTTCTAGCCGGTCCAGTTTGTCCTGAGGTGGTATTGGGATCACTTTCCTAAGTTATTATATATATTGTGAAGTTTGTAAATCACACGATCACGTGATATCGGAGCAAGGGGTGTGGCAGCAGCGGGATGACACGATATTGGAAAGAAAAGTGCCTGCTATTGCAAGAAGACTTACAGCTAGACTGTGTCTAGATCGAAGGAGCCTACTGATGGCCTCTATCGTCGGCGCTCTTGTATGGCTCGACCTGGTGGAGAGTGCGTAGCTTACGTGGGGATTCGCCCGCTGCAGTTCTGCGGTTGCATACATTTTCTATCACTCACAGAATAGGAAGTTTGAGGTTCAAGGGAGGTGGAAGACGGGCTTCATGTACTCGGCATCATCCTCATGATGGAAAAAGAGAGGTCAAGGCTGATCTGATGGATGTTATGTGGTGTTCTGGTGGTGTCTGGTCACACCACTGAAATCTGATGCCAAGCCTGGAAGCTCCAAGCTCGGTCCAATCATCGATCACTCAATCTGTCTGTCTGCAATTCAGTTTCTACAACTCTTGTCCTTCTTGAAGTCCCTCGTTGCTCACCCCCCTCTACCCAACTCTCTACTCCCTACTTGACTTGTATCCAACATGTCGGTAGCACGCGCTGCCTTCTCGCTGGCCAGGCGTGTGCCGCTCAAGCCGACTCGCTTCGCCCCTCGAACGTTTGCTTCCGTCTCAGTTTGCCGTACGTCAATCACGCTCCCGCAGCTCCGGAACAACAACCTACGCATGCTCCTCCGAGTCATCGACCTTGGCTGACTTCCATCGACTTCTAGGATCGAAATATGAGCTCAAGCAAGGTGAACAAGGCGGCAAATTGCTTCCCTTCGAGGGTGAGTGCCCCTGCGCGACGACCACCAAAAGCATCCCGTAGGATGCAACAAAGACGAACGACACTGATACGCGAACTGCAGAAATCAAAACCGAATCGGATCTCCTCCCTCCCGGTGCTGCACCTGGTACCGTCCCCACCGATCTCGAGCAGGCAACCGGTCTCGAACGTCTTGAAATTCTCGGAAAGATGCAGGGAATCGATATTTTTGATATGACGCCACTGCAATCGGACCGAGTTGGTACGTACAATCTACTGAGGGTTCAATGGAGCCACATACAAGCTCGATGGGGAATGCAGGCAGCAAGGACGAATACTGATTGAGGCTCGTGTGTGCAGGTACCTTTGAGAACCCAATTATTGTCAAGTCAGCTGGAGACGAGATCCAAGCTGGCTGCACCGGCTCCCCAGCCGACTCTCATATCGTCAGATGGTGTGTGGTAAGTTGGCCATTGTTGAATACCTAGATCGGCTGGCAAAATGGATGAACTGACACATGAAACTTGAAAGATGTCTCGAAAGCGCCCCTATGAACGATGCGACGAATGCGGCAGCGTCTACCGAATGGAATACATTGGTGCCCCTGATGACCCACACGATCACCATCACCACGGACACGAGGAGCCCAAGACCATGGCCGACTTTGTCAAGCCAGAGTACTGGTATAGATAAGCAATCTGAATCACTTACACGCTGCTGTCGGGAGGGTCGTGGGCGAAAGTTGTACATAAGGCGATACCGGGGTTCATCCCCTCAGAAAGCAATCGATCTTCTTTGGCTGACTAATTATTGATCTCTCGATTTTCTGAAAGCCGTTGATTTAACGTCCAGGATCGATGCAGGGTTTGTACCGAATATTCCCCTCGACAGCGCTCTCATATTCGGGTTCATTACGTTTCAGCTCTGTCCAAATCAAGCACCCGCATGGTATTACACTCCTAACCACAGACATCCGAATCCATGGACTTGCTCGATACTGATTCCGGGAAACACGAGCCCACGAGCGGTATGAGCATATTCAACCACCGACACGCGACACGCGACACCCCGTTCATTTGCTTTTCCATCATTTATTGAATATCCATTGCTTGAAATTGTTCGCCTTGCATTCTCATGGAGGGGAAGAAACCTGCGCTCGCCTTAGCCAGTTAGTGATGGGACAACGAAATCAGGCTTCTCCTCTTTGAAATGGGCCACCAATGAGATGTAGCAGAGAGTATACTCAGACTTGCCAGCTGTCGATGCTGTTCCAAAACCCATGACTAGGTTTGCACTACTTAGAACCGTCGGCCGTGGCATCGTCCTGATCCCGAAACTTAGTGACCCAGGGTCGACCGCTTAGATCATAAGCCCCGGACCTGGAGTTCGTCTACTCCATCGGCTAATACTCTCATGGGTACTCGCTACTGTTGTCCCTGTTGACGGTTGGGTGGCGCATCAAAAGAGCAAAGTTATCAACTGGGCACACGTTGCCGAATTTACATACTTGGTACCTGGAACGAAACACCTGGCGGTTTGGTTGCAGAGACGAAATCCTCTCCGAGCCATGTTCACTCTAGCGTTTTCTTCACTTAACAATGTGTAAACGTATTCTGTCCAGAACAAACGAGAGCATTCATTGGCCAGAGGGCACCGGTAGCAAGCATCATTGTCCACGAGTAGTTCAGTTCGACTATGACATTCGTTAGGGGAAACTCTCCGCCTATCAGAGCAAGAGCGGGAAACTGTCAAGGAAGGGTGACAATAATATGGATAAGACACCACGGGGGGCCAAACAAATGGAACTCGGGCCAGCACACAATGTCAGTCACCAACCATGAGCTCCGAGACAAAGAAACAAACGGGAGTCAGCAGACCCAATCCCGCATGGGTGAGATGCTGCTGCATTACGGAGGGAAATCAATTCTCTGATACTCTTAGATATATGCTATCTCGACCATGAAATAAATCCTGAGCAAGGGGGATGCCTGGAATTTTTGTTGATGGTACTGAACCTGTATTTCTGCTGTCTGCGTAGGTTATTCATCGCTCCGTAACCGGCCAAGATTGAAATCCATTTGTTCTTCCACGGTTCAGCGTGAGATGCCACCAAGAACAAGGAGATTTGGCGGCTTGGTGGGTCCGGGGTGCACGTCAAAGTCATCGTTTGGGTGAGATTGTTCGTGTTAGACCACGAAGACTCTGAAGTGTATAATTTTGCTTTGTGGTTGGCTTTCTTTCCATAGTCCTGCTTCCATAATTTCTCGCCTTGTCTGGACTCTGATAGATACCACTCTTTCTTTCTTTAGAAACGGTCGTCTCCGGAGTTCCATATATTTAACTCTATCAAGGTTTCACATCCACACGCTCCTTTTGTTGAAACGATGCGTCTTGTTTGTCGTCTTGATCCCGGAGGGCACCCTGAGAAAGAACGGCCCTTTGATTCCCAGGTGACAACGATGCCTGCCCAAGCTTTGATCGTCTGTCAACGGCCTTTGCCTCTGCAAACAGATCCGTTGAGCTCTTCCTCTCAGATGAAGAGTACAAATGCTGCAAGGAATGCCGGTGGCTGCTTCACCATGTCATCTTCACCACCAATGAATACAACACTTGCCGGGACAGCCCAGAAATTTTCACCACCATGGGGTGTTGCGGAAGTACTCCGAAGGCACTGGTCTCTCAAGATCGTTCCCAAAGCAGGCGTCTCGGACATGACTCCGAAGTTCCTCGCCAAAATGATGATAGACGTGGCACTCCAAAAGATCCAGGGCACTTACGGCCTAACTTTCGATCTAGTTCCCAAAACAGCAGCCGCGAACACACATCCGAGAATGAACGCAAAGATGACAAAAAACCAGGCACTCCAAGAGATCCACCGCACTCACCGTACTCACCGCACGACTCACAAGGTGGTCCCCCAGGAAGTAATCGCCAAAAACTTCCACCAACTGGACGAGATGACCGAAAAGAGAGACGTTCGGATAATTCATCAGCATCTCGATGAATACACTGACGGTTCCATCGATATCAAAGAGCAACCTTTGGCTCCAATGGTGACCTAAGCCTCAAAGAGAGGTCTGTAAGTTTGTGGACGAAGAAGACGTCAAAAGGAAACTTATTGACAGATACCAGCAATGCATCTCAAGGCGTCCGTCTCTCAACGACCACGGAAGTCAACAACTAAGCTGATAAGACATTAGAAGAACAGGACACAAAGGGGAAGAAACCCGGGTTGAGAAAAGTCATCGGAAAATTAAGGTTGATGTCATGTGAAGGAACTTCGTCAAGAGAGGTATGAAGTGACGAATGAACTCCGGGAGGAAGTCAAAGACAACGTCGGTTAGACAGGGATGAAAGCAAGGTGTTTCGAAGAGTGTTGGGTCACGAGGGGTCACTGCGCTCCAACGCCGTGAAACAAGGCTGTACTTAGTTGTCATACCAATTCAAATAGGCCCTCAGCGCCCGGCTTCTTAAAGTCAGACTCCCATCGTGTAACCTAGTGTAACCGACAGCAAAATGTTATTAGGCTCGACAGCACAGCGCTTCCCCCGTGAATTTCTTCTGCTGAAACCATGGCTGCCATCATCAATCGACTTTTTTCCCGTCTTTCCCCTGGCGTGAAAGTATCTCCGGACCTTGAGAGCGGGGAACCTGTCGGAGCTGACGAGAACAAGGAACAACCGGTAGAGCGCTGGTACAGGCATCTCACGGTGCGAAGATGTACGATACGTCAATGTAGGTTCGGGCGAGTTTTGCTGACTCCATGGAGTGGACGACGCTCCAGCAGGTTGGCCTAAAATAGCGTCAGTCATAGACAGCGACTCGAACTTCCGGATCTATCGAAGGTTCGGGTTTCTCAGAAGCCGCCTGTTGCTGTATCATCAGGACATCCTGAGTGAAACCGAAGCTCGACTGGAAAGATTGGATTTCGACGATTCGAAGGATCCTAGCACGCAGTGTTTTCTCGGTAATCGAAAGCTGGATGATGACCGTGACAACGCACCGAGAAAGAAGTTGTTCCAGCTGCTCCAAAAAGAGCTCAAGCTTTATGGTGAGCGAACTGTTCACGGTGCACCCTCAATTTTATCTCACTTGTCTTTATAGATGATTTGCTGAGACGGTCGGCGGATCTGTATCAATTCCAAGCAGCCCCGATGAGGCATCGAGACAGCGTTGCCAACCTTTTCTGGGATGATGGTCGACTGGAAGCCCCGGATCGATATTACATTCAACATGTAGATGATTTGGTATCCCTGGATCAAGATACTGAGTCCAGTTGGGTCCATCAGCTCGTCAGCCAACTTTTGGGTCGAACAGGGGAAAGAGTGAGGGTAGGTTCCGTTCCGGTCCTGGTCCCTGCAAGCCTCCCACCCTAAGAAACCGTAGAGTATATTTCGGACGCCGTTGCAGGTAGAAAAAATGGGAAGACAAAAGATGGACTCGGATTTGAAGGTATCCTTATACGACAAGAGAAGGTTCAATGTGCTGGTCAATATTGTCTTCACCCTGTTGATCGTAATACTTGTGATGGGACCAGTCCTGGTTCTGTACACACTTCGAAAGTCGAATGGATATCTCCAGAATGGAACTGCAGCAATCTTCACTACAGCCTTTGCGATTCTGTGCTCAACAGCGACAAATGCTAAACGGCAGGAGGTTTTCGCAATTACAGCCGCGTGAGTGTTGCCAATCTTGCAATTGTGACCCAAACTGACCAATGGCTTCAATAGGTATTGTGCGGTGCTAGTTGTGTTTACGAGTCAGAATACCTCTAGTTCCCACAGCTGAATGGCGGTTCAAGAAGGTGGAAGTAGAGACGGATGGGAGGCTGTATTTCCGATCAACTTTGCCGACGCTTCAGAATGAGACCAGAGTTGGCCACCGGGTATGTGTTTCCAAACATGATGACAGTTGGGAGCCTGGTAGGCGTCGAATATCTGACAGGAAGCAAAGATATGCATCGAGAGGTATAAAGGGGGTTTCTAGTGCGAAAGGAGACATTGAAAGGTCCGGAAAACATGTAGAAGGTTCCCAAACTGAGGTGGAACGATGGAAACTGAAGCGGCGTGATAGAAGTGGCATCGGCACAACGATGTTGGATAATTTGATATTGGATGAAATAACATGCGCAATGATCGTGACCTTGGGCCTTTGACCTGATCTGGTGGGTTTGATTAGGTGTATCAACGGCCCACTGTTTATCTGGAGTAAAACCTCCATATTTTTGAATAGATGGAAGTTGACACATCGGCCGACGGGGGGGAAGACGCTTCATGTTTAGACCAGGAATTTCAATCCTGACTGACGGTTGGGTCCCAGGCGCAAGGGGCATATGAACCAGGGAAATGAAGGCTCTTCATGTCTTCCTCATCAAGCTCAAAGTCGTAGAGATCTGCATTCTCATCAATCCTTGTCGGCGTAGCACTTTTAGGCAATGGCACAAATCCCTTCTGCAAGCTCCACCGCAGCAAGATCTGCGCCCACGTTTTCCCATGCTTTTGACTCAGGGTTTTCAGTACTTCTTCATCGGAACGCTGGCCACGGACAATGGGGCAATACGCTTCGAGGACGACGTTCCTCTTCTGACACCATTCAACGATATCATCGCGAGGGAGCCACGGGTGGATCTCCCATTGGCCAACATCTATTGTGCCGCCAACACCGGAAGTCTTGATATACTCTTCCAATTCGTCGAGATGGTGGACACCGTAGTTTGACACGCCAATAGAACGGATCTTTCCGGCCTTTTGAGCCTCAGCAAGGGCTTTCCAGGTTCCGCACCTCCCTTCCTTGCCACCGTACGGAGCATGAATCAGGTAGAGGTCGATGTAGTCTAGTCCGGTCTGGAAAAAGGTTGACTCGATTGATTGCTTTGCCGCTTCGTAGCCAACACTTTTAGGGGGAACTTTGCTGGTGAAGAAAATTTCCTCCCGCTTCAAACCGGAAGCACGGATGGCATCGCCACAGGGCTGTTCGTTACGATACGCTCGCGCAGAATCGATGTGTCGGTAGCCAGTTCGAAGTGCATGCAGGGTGACCTCTTCACAGGCAGCAGCAGGGGTCTGATATACACCATAGCCAAGGACAGGTATTCTATGACCCGAGTTCATCTGGTAGGTGGTGTTGATGTCAAACTTCACTGGGGGTTGGGTGGCCATGGTGTGTGTTTGTTTGACACGGAGGGGGCTAGAACTGGGAGATGCGAGTCGCCGGAAGGAGGGGATACTGCCGCGGATTGCTGGTACTCGCATATCAAGGAAGCTGGATGATGGCTTGGAGATTCAAGAATGGCGAGAGGGAGTCGACGGGAGATATATACGAATGATGCTTAGCAAGAACGAGTGACAAGAGCGCGATCAAGCTTCACAGCCTCTAACTAGAAAGAGAAGGCGCCAAGATCGGACCCAATGACATCGCGCTTGCCGGCTCTGGCGTAAATTCCGAGCCGGTTCCATCGTTACAGAAGAGCCTTGTGACGAAATACGGGGTCGTTTGCTCCGGACATATCGGAGACACGGCCACTATTAATGCCGTACAAGGGCACGGCATATGCTCATGGTTGAGACTTGAAACATCAGTGATAAGGAGACACCTGGTTGCGCTGTATAGTACATGGGAAAGGCCCTGGGAAGTCTCTAATGGGAGGGTGAGCTATCGCGCCACTCCGCATCGCTGTTCAGCACCTTCTTCCCTGGTTCGTCAAGCTGCGGAATATCGTCCTCCTCATCCAACGCAAATGTATCATCGTCCAACATCGGATCGGTTTGAGCGTTTGATCCGACCGCTGCCCTTTTCCCCTTGTCATGCTCGTGCAGCGTATCGTCTGCCGAAATAGATATACCCCGGGGCCCCCACCGGTTGACCTTGGGCTGTTGCGGCTGCCCGTTGGGCTCAGCATTGCCAGCCTCTGGGTCTTCTTCTGGTTCTTGTTGTGGTTGATTGATGACCCGGTTCACAAGCCATCCTTTCCTCAGGTCTTCTGCATCGACAATTCCGCCTCCTCTTAGCTTGACGCGTTGTCTGGTCCAGTAGACCCACGCAAAGTCGACATAGAAGGCGGTTTGGAGGATGCCGAAGATGACGGAAATGACATCGGGCTTGGACGGCGTGAATGCACGATAGATCCAGTTGAGAAGGTAGAATGCCCGATACGATCCAAGGGTGACCAGGTAGAAGGAGTCGATCACCGTCGGGACAGTCGTCTGCCGGAGGAGGAGTAACTGGGGCAGGACGCAAACCGATTCGAGGATGATGGAGAAGGTCCACAGGACTTCGAAGAAATTGGAGCGAGAAACGCCATTAAAGAACAGAGAAAAGATAGGAGCAGCAACCATCGAGGCTGCAGTGGCATAGGCGCCCCATTTCCAAGCCTTTTCTCGTTCACGTGTCCTTGCATATATTCTTGTCATCAACACGATGATGTAGATCGAGGACCAGATGTAGAAGTTCTTGAAGAAAAAGTTCCACCATGATGCGGCAGGAGAGACCCAGAAGAGGTCGAGGTATCGAGTGCAGAAGACGGCAATGTAGAGGAGCTGGGTGAGGAGGGAGACACCTGCGATGTTGTTAGCATGGGCTGGCGGGCTTCCTCAGGGAACCATTCTGACCTTCACTACTTTTGTTGGAATGGATAGCCCATATCAGAATACATTTGGAGGCTGCGTGGGACACGTCGGCCAGGATGCGGAAGACGTTCATAGTCATCGTCGCTGAACAGACATGGCCTGATCCACCGGAGGCTTCCTCTGACAAGCCGGCGTTGAGGCAACAGATTTATTCGGGAGAGGGGAGGGTTTATTGTGAATGACTGGCGCTAGGCAACCGTAATTGTCGACGAGAGCGAGACGGCTGTCAGAGGCACAGAGGATGAAGCGGGAGTCTCGTGTGTACGGAGTGAGTACGCGGCCTGTCGTTGGAATTGCGCAGCCTGAGACAGCCAAAGCGGCGGGTTGTTGGGTCTAATTTGGGCTACAAACTCATGCTGCTTTACACTCGTAGGCACTCTACTCGCGTCATACCCACACCACTCTGCCAGTGCGCTCTCTTCTAAGATCCTCGTCATATTCGGTGATATGACACCTAGTAATGCTTCATGATGAATGGGTTCACCTTTGATTAGCTACAAGGGCACAGATGTGGTGTCTCCAATGTCGGGCTGCAGGTCCAGCGTAACTCAGGGACTCTCCTGCATCTCAAGATAGGAAAAAGAGCCCAGGGTTTCCATGGTAGTCTCAGCACATGTCCTTGGGAAAGTGAAAAGGACAAGTCTGTACCATGTTCAAGTCTGTGCTCAATCACGACTGCCTAACACAGTGATAATCTTGAAATATCTCAATTTCCGTCAACGACCTTGCTCTCTCAGAATCTTATCAAGCCTCAGCAGGTTGGAAACGAACGGTGCTAATGTGGGCTACGGCTCAAGGCCTCTGGCTACGGGTCCGGGTCAAATTTCGTGTTCCAGACATAGTCATAGGGGTGATTTTGACCCGGGACGAATACAGGCTTTTCAAGTATTCAGGTTCAGGCAAGAACTGCTCGAGACTGTAACCTCGACGATCTCAAATCCTGGCCCGACGCGATTTGGATTTTCATATCACGGTTTGCTTGCTTGGAAGGCCTGGCTTCAGACTCGGGGGCCAGTCTTTGGAAGACCATCCATCGTCGGCACTAGGTGAATGAGCTCCCTGGACAGGATGACAGCTTCGAAGACGCCAACCCACGAAACCATCCTCTCGTGAAGCATTGGGCAGACAGTGGATTTGCTTTCGATCTCACCTGACTTGGTCCTTCTGTGTCTCGAACTCCTTTTAGGGTCTGGCGTTCCATTGACACGCAGCGTGTTTACCCGACCGATCGGTTTCCACACATACGCGATCCCTGGCCGTTCTTTCCAGGCAAGGATCAAGAGGAACCGACGGGTCAAAGAACATTGCGACATCTAACGAATTGTCGGTGTGACAAACCGAAATGGGTCCCAAGCCCTCCTTCGATAAGGCATCTCTGGAGTCGTTGTCTGAGACCAGGAGTGAGAAGGCATTGTTGCAATGTTATGCAAGAGCGGGCAGAGCCCGACTTCATGTTTGGTGGCAGCGAATTAAAGGACGCGGGAGCAAATCACTAAGTAGGTCGTCCCTAGGGGCCCGTTTATCGACCTTGTTCCTGCACCTGGCGCGCTTCCATCAAGCCAGACAACACCTCTGGCCCCCAACCACCAACCCACGGCTGGGATCCCGCGGGAAGCGGGGCGTGGGCTTTGCTTCTCGCCCCCAACGAGGGCGGCCACGGCCAGGGCCCCTTGGGCTAGGTCCCTGTCCCCCGTGGCGCGACTGGGTGACAGCTCGATTGAGGCGACTACTGGGTATGAATCATGTCTCGACTTGTAAACGCGGGCCACACCGAAAGTTCCTATTCAAACGAACGACGACATCTGAACATAATCTACTGTACGGAATGTACTGCACTCGACGGAGTACTTTTGCTATTCATTTACGCGGCCTCAAAGGACCTAACTCGAACGTCGGCCGTGGCTTCCCCTGCGTGATTCGCCAGTCCTTCAGCATCGAGACAGAAACGCGGTTCCGGTTCCCGAGCACCTCCCCTCCCCCTGTTTGGTGTTGGCAAATGTCATGCTGCATTGAACAAACGTAAAGGGATTCCCTCCCCGTGCATGTTCAAGGATCAATCAAAGCTTCGAATGCTGCTACTCCAAGCTCAATGGCTCCGAGAACTTGGGCACAAGACAGTGAAGCAGCCAACACACCCTACTGCGCGGCGTTCCCTGTCTCTAGTTGCAGACATGGGTTCTCGCTGCATCTCTCAATCGTCCCTCAGCAGCATCGCCAACACGACCCAGGCCAGAGACGGTCAGCGGCACGATGCTATTGATTCTACGAGTCCCCAGATTTCAATAGTGCGGTTGGTCTCTCGTCCTTCCTTGTTGTGTGGCTTCCCAGCTTTGGATTAGCCGCCCGCAGACTTTGGCGCTTATTGGGGCCTTTCAAGCTCCCCTTCGATTCGTTGGCTTCACACCCTAAGGCAGGGCAGACAGCACAGTCTCATTGACTTGAGCCTGTCTTCTCCGTCTTCCCCCTCCAAGTTGGAGCATTTCACATGTGTCCTATCCGGACTATGAACGCGGCCGGTGGCTTGAACTCTCACGTGTGCCTTCCCCCAACCGCAGGCGAGGCGCACGGCCCGAGAGATCTTGCGAGACTGACCTAAACCTTGCATTGGAATGCTGATCAAGGTCCTGTTGGAGGGCTGAGTCCAGGACATACCTGGAGCTTGTTGTCGGGTGTTTCAGGGGAGGTTGCTTGAGCCTCCCAAATCGCCTGGCCCGCGGGTGCATCGAGGTGCATCGAGGTGCCCGAGTTGTGGTTGCAGCCGGCCGAGGGATTTGGCTGCATGAGCCCTTGATCGTGGAAGGATGTCTTGCATTTGCTACTCTTTCTTTCTGCAAGCCAGCGAGGGTCTAGCGAGCCGGGCCCCCCCTCCGTGGAAGGCTGCTGCAGCGGTTCCAGCGGCTAATCCATCCCCTCACAGTGATGTGAAATCCCAAAGCAATACTTCGTGTGGGCAGGCCCAATAATTCCGGCACTGCCAAAGGTCTTTATGAGGTCGCACGATTGCAACGCCCTGGGAGAATCTGCCTTAGCGGATCGCAAAGGCAGATCGGAGTCGACAGCAGATTCATTGACCGTTCATATACCGAGTGTTTGACTTGACGGACGACGGGAATGCCACTCTTCCCAGAGCTGCAACTTCCTCGGCCATCTCCATCATCCCATCCTCCTATCCAAGTCAGCAGAATATTTGCTGTTCCAGAAGTCAAATCTGTGCCTTTACCTTGAGGCCACCTGTCGGAGTTAACTGTCCCATCACTCTTCCATTCGGTCCTTGAATGGCGTGCGTCATGGCACCCGCCCTCGTGCCGGTGACGGTGCCTTCGGTCCGATCAGCCTCACAAACCCGCCGGATTCAGAAGACACCCAACGCGGCCAGAAGAGACAAAGTCCGCCAGGGCAAATTGATCCGCTGCTGGACGGATGAAGAGGTCAGGCAAATAGATCGTCGTGCCAGTTGATTGCTGACTCGATGCAGGAGTCGTTCTTGTTCCGAAGTCGAACCCAAAAGCTTCCTTACAAACACATTGCCCACCGACTCGACAAGTCGGAACTGGCCTGCCGTCTTCACTATCACCACATGACAGTGGGACGAAAGGGCCACCGGGCGGAGGACCTGGATGACGATGCATCCGACGACAGTCGACACTCGTCGCCCTCAAACCTCCCTTCCGAAAGCAGATGTCCGCAACCGCCGCCGCCAGCGGGCTACGACCTCTGTCCTCCAAAAAGGGGCTCGGGCTCCCCGGCTGTGACAACCAGCAAGAGCTCCTGCACTCTGCCAAGTTTCAATACCTTCATCCGAGACACATTCCATCGACGGAGCCTGTCACTGCCCGAGTCAATCCACAGCGCGGACCATACGGTGGCGGAGGACGAACCCGAGAGGGCCATGTGCCTTACAAACAGTAACAGGCCGTCAAGGACACTCTCAGGCACGTGGTTGCGGGATGATGGGGCCACGGCCACGGCCTCTGGGCCACCGCTGGCTCTACGGCCACGGGGCTCCGACATCCTACACGACATGGAGTTGAGTCGATCACCGGAGATGATCCACCTCGGGTCCGAGGATTACCAGTCGAACGAGCGACCACATGTGCATACCAGGCCGGCACAAGGATACGCAAACGCAAGCCAACGTTGATCGGCTTTCTGACCAAGGGCAGCCCAAGTCTCGACCACGACCTACACCTGGGCGAGACCGAATGGGCCACTCTGACACTGACCCACCTCCTGGCCAGGCGGCCAGGCCAACTTGAATCATGATAACCCACACGAGTTTCCTTTGTCACGGCCGATTTTCCAACCGAATATTGAATCCAAAACCATACTTGAATCCCCAACTTTTAGTACATTTGCCCGGACTTGTTCCACTGCTTGACCACCAGGCAGGTGTGTACCAGGCATGGCCATACGATTATCATTCTCGACAAGACTCTTTGTCCTAGAGAGAGGATTTACAAGGGACTAGGGACTCGGGACTCGGGACTTGAGGCTGGAGGCTGGAGGCTGGGAGATTTGTTTTCGTTCGTGTTCGGCTGCATCTGTGGGAGGGGAGGCGTGTGATTGACGGCGTTGAATATCGACCAGACATTGGCGTTTGGTTCTGGACATCAGCACCGCTTGGGACACGAAGCCCTGTGCAGGAGGCGAGACGAGGGAGTGAGAACGATCATTGCGCACAGTCTCTGAAATGATGACGGTCTCTGACATGGTTTCTGATGGCAATGGGGGACGGATTGAATGCTATATTCATTTGGATATGTCGATTGTCCCCACCATATTATGAAAATGCATTATTCTACCCTCCCTCATACCTGACGAGAGGAAAGACTCGTCACTCGTGTTTCCAACAACATATCAAATCCCCCATTGGGGATCTAGTCCGGCCATTCTCGTTGGAGGCACCGACATCAATCCCTCGCTTCGCTCGCTCATGGCTTTACTTGAGAGCCCACCATAAGGCAGGGCACGTCCCATTAACCAGTTCATACTAACGAGTTCATACCTAGGTACATATAAACCGAAGTTATAAACGACCCGCGACGACCTGCGTGCGGCTGGCTGCCCTACTTATGTAGTCTACGTCGCTCAAAGTTTCCCACCAGTGACCCTCCACCCCCCACCATTTATCTATCATCGCCTCGCGCGTGCGGGACGGTCCAGAACGGTGGGAGTGAAAGAACCGCGTCGAGAACGGAAGTGGTCCACCTTCCAGATCCAGCGGGCCCCCTCCAGCCAGCAGGGCCTCGGCTTTGAGATGCCAGTGGGCAGGCAACAAATGGGCCACGGACGGGGGCACCGAGCCTCAATGAGTGAAATGTTTTGCCGAAACTCTCGCGGCAGTTGAGTTGGGAGTTGGGGCACTTGTTGGGCCCTCTCACTTCAGCACGGGGCTGCTGCCACCCTTGGATGATGGGTTGGGGGCCTCCGGCGATGTTCTGCGCCAACCAACCGCCCGGATGAACTCCGGACGAAATGGATTTTCGTCGTCGCGGGGCGGCGGGTTCTTCCAGGTAGAAACATATTATTTATTATCTAGAACGCGGATTACGGAGGACAGGGGCCGCGGGGGAGGACCGAGGATGATTCTGGTGTGGTGTGTGCTGTGCTGTGCACACCAACGGTTTTTATTCGATTCGTGATTCTGCCACGCTGCGGGTGCGGATGACAAATCTGACCAGGGAATGAGAGCGAAAGATGGAATCGGTGGCACGGATTACGGGGTAGGATTTAATAATGACGTGATAACCCGTCTTGCTGGCCTGCTTCAGTGCTTCTATATAAGCTGCTGCCTGATCCGCTGCCCCAGATCTAGATTTCTTTCTCTGATTCCCAAATACTGACTGTTTGGCGGCACTCGATCCCGACACATCCACTTCCTCAAAGTACATAGCAGACCGAGTCTTTTGTCTTTGGCCGATCACTAGTCTATCTATCTTATCCGGCGAAACGGGCGGAAAAGGATAAAACCAACACCAAGATGTCGTCGGGTCCTATCACCGTCGTTTTCGGCACCGCCAGCGTGGGCAGCCGCGAACCCTTCATCGCCGCTGACTACCTCGATTCCGTCTTCTCGACGCTCGAGGCCCACAACGTCAAGATCCTCGACACTGCCCAGCTGTACGGCCCGTCCGAGACCCGCCTGGGCGAGGTCAAGGCGGGCGACCGCTTCACCATCGATACCAAGTGGATCGGCGGCTGGCAGCCCGGCTGGTTGACCAAGGAATCTGTCGTCAGTTCAGCCAAGGAGAGTATCAAGAAATTGGGCGTTAAGCAGGTATGTTCATTTTCCAACCATGCCATCGATCGAAATGACGACGACGACGGGCCATCGAAGACTTGAATGCGGACGAGACTCGTGAACGAAAAGATGAAGAAGTAAATTCTGGGCTGACGGACTACCTCCCCCCCAAACAGGTTGATATCTTCTACATTCACTCTCCTGACGCAAAGGGCGACCTGGAGGGCGCCCTCGCCGGCGTGGACGAAGTGTACAAGGCGGGTTTGTTCAAACGCTTCGGGCTGTCCAACTTCGTGGCGGCAGACGTGGAGAAAGTGTACGCCATCGCCCAGGCCAAAGGCTACGTGCTGCCGACGGTGTATCAGGGCAACTACAGCCCCGTGGCGCGGTTGCAGGAGACGGTCCTCTTCCCAACCCTCCGGAAGCTCGGTATCGCCTTTTACGCCTACTCGCCGCTGGCCGGCGGCTTTCTGACCAAGACGGCCCAGCAGGTCAAGGACGGCGCTGGCCGCTTCGGCAAGGAGGCTCTCGGCGGCATGTACCGGGATCTGTACGCAAGGCCGTCGTACCTCGACGCCCTAGAGAAGTGGGAGGCCGCGGCTGCTGAGGAGGGCATTTCCCGCGCTGAACTGGCCTATCGCTGGGTGGCCTCCAACTCGCCGCTTGATCGTGCCCACGGCGACGCCCTCATTGTCGGCGCCTCTTCGATCGAACAACTGAAGCAGACTCTGGAAGGGATCGAGAAGGGCAAGTTGAGCGAAAAGGCTGTCAAGGCCATCGATGATATCTGGGAGACTATCAAGCACGAGGCTCCCTTGGACAACTTCTCTCGCTGATCGGCATGGTGCATTACCAATCACCGTTTAAAGTCGTCGATGAATCGCTGTCAATTGTAGCGGCATAGTGAGGAAACAACCAAGTGGTAGAGACCTCGGACGTGATGCCCTTTCTGAGGAACACCATCGAGCTGCTTCCCTAACTTGGCGTAAGGTGAAGTAGAGTTCTGAGGAATTTGATAGAGAAATAAGAAAAGAGTGCATCCGTTAGTCTCCGGTTTGTTAAGATCCTCGCCTCCCCCCCAGCCTCGTGTCTCATTCTAATCCCCTGAAGCCCCTGATGTGTGTGGTGGAAAATCTGGCTCCGAGACCAAGTCTGGGACTCTGCCCAAGAGGATCTTAGTATTCTGCACTCACCCCCCCCCCATAACCCGGTAGCTCGTATCCCGAGAGCTGAATTAGGGACGGTTAGAAGGTTAAGCCACGTTCATTTCCTTAGGGGTGGACGAGGCTGGCTTTAGTTGGACGACCCTGGTTGGACTCCACGTGGTGGGGCACCAGGAAGGACTGAAATCGCGGGTATGCTTGAAGCCCTGGACGCCGTTCCAATTCTAGGGTCGGATTGGCCAGGCTGGACGGGGCCGTTGAGGCGGGGAAGGGTTGAGGTGAACGGCAAACGCTAGAAGGGAAATAGGGCCCGTGACATTCTGCAAGGCCGACAGCGCGCCGTTCAGCCGGAGCAAGACATTCAGGCTTCCCACTGCGATCATCCGTGCTGTTCGTGTGCTCAGTCAACGGCTTCAGAACATCGGTAGCCTTGAAGGACACCTAGACCGGACCCAGAGTAGTCTCCTAGTTTGACGGGACCGAGGTGCGAGTACACGAACGGGCATGTATCGGGATGTGGTAGATCTTGAAGCACGGGTTGACTTCGACGGCTGCCGCGTATATTTGGGAGTACATGCTGCAGGGGCCGCTGAAGGAAGAACCGTATTTGAACAGCTCATACGAAACCAACTCACCGTCGATATCCTTCTTCGGAACGATAGTTCTGGAATAAGAGCAACCTTTTGTCCAGGTCATTCTTTCGAATGCCTTGAGGGACAAACCAAGTTGGACGAACGGGGGGCTTGGCTAGGGAAGGATCATTGGTGTGGAGTATTGGTGAGAGGTCGATCTCGAAATCCAGGCGATGGTAAAGAGGACACAGGACGCAATGAACAATGAGAGAGTGCGTGAGAGTGCTCGCGTGCTACGAGGATCTGTAGCGCAGGCAATCCCCGCCATTCCCGATTGGGACTATCGATAAAATTCTTGGCATCCGGGACCTCGGCTGACCTGCTCTCTTGGCAGCAATGAACTAACTATATAGAGCTTAGCGCGTTACTCCGCCCACACAAATCAGCGCCCCCATCTTTTGTCTTGAAACAAGTCCAAAAGACTCCAAGCCTCCAAGCTGATTTATTGGTTCACTGGGATACGACGCTCCCTAACTCCATCCTCCACTTCACGGAAATGATCACAAGGCTCTTCCCTTGTGACCCAACCTCGCCGCATTGATGATCCCCCCTTCTATCCTTGCTTAGTCTTGGCTGCTCAATATCTCCCCGCGTCCGCCTCCTTCCGCTTGAGAGTAGATCTTGAAGCGAACGACAATGCGGTTCGATGCCAACCGTTCAAAATGCGTCTCCTGATTTTGTCCGTCCTCCTCCATTGCACCTGGCTCGCGCAGGCCGGAACAATTGAACGGGCTCGATCTGCCCACCAAGATGGCCTCCAAGCTGGAGTCCCTGCTCAGCAAGCATTGATTTCAGATACAAGAGATGGAAACACCACGGGGTCATGGCGGTCAGGGCTGTCGCCCGTGCTGCAAGATATGCTGGATGCACTAGAGGTCATGCAAGACACATATTTCGACATTTTCACGGGCACTTGGCCGCAAGCTATTGATTGGACTTCGGCGGTCATGGGGACGCAGGTATCTGCCACCCTCAGCGCCATTGTCTCCTCGCTCGATACGTCCTCGACCGCGTCCTGCTCCGACATGCTGAAATGGCAAAACATCATTGATCGATACTACGCCCACACTTCCGTCTTTTATTTTGGCGAGAATGCTTTTGGTCTACGGAACCAAGCTTATGACGATATGCTCTGGGTCGTTCTCGGCTGGCTCGAGAATCTGAAATTTGCCGAGATGTTTTCCTTGAAGCATTGGGATTTTGTTGAATCTGGGAGGGAACCCACATCGGCGGGTGAGTGGCACGGTTTGCAATTTAGCCCCATGGCAGCCCACCGGGCCCGAATCTTTTACGATCTTGCGTCCGAGGGGTGGGATGAGTCGCTTTGCGGGGGAGGTATGAATTGGAACCCTTATTTGACCCCTTACAAGAACGCCATCACGAATGAGCTCTACGCAGCGGCAAGCATCGGTATGTATCTCTATTTTCCCGGCGACAACAATTCTTCGCCGTATATGACACAGAATTGGGACGGCTTTGTGAAACCACACGACTCATTGTTTTTGGAGAATGCGATCAAGAGCTATCAATGGTTTATGGAAAGCCAGATGCGCCATCCAACGTCTGGTCTGTACCAGGATGGTTTCCATATCACTGGATACCGCCGTTATCCAAACGGGACCATCAACCCAGGCACTGGGCAGTGTGACGAGCTGAATTCCATGGTGTACACCTACAATCAAGGGGTGATTCTGTCGGCCAATCGCGGTCTCTGGCTCGCCACCGGTGCTAAGAGTTATCTGGACGAGGGACACGCCTTGGTGGAAGGTGTGATCCGGGCTAGTGGCTGGCCAAGTATGGACGCCGCCTGGTGCGGCCTGGGACGCGGTGGCGTTATGGAAGAGATTTGCGACCACGGGGGATACTGCAGCCAGAACGGACAAACCTTCAAGGGCATCTTCTTCCATCATCTATCGGAGTTCTGCCGGCCTATGTGGCCGCAGGAAGAAGCCTTTGTTGCAACGGACCGAGCAGCGGACTTCGACCAAGATGTCTATGACTATCATCTCGCTCGTTGCGCGGCTTATGACAAATGGGTGATCCATAACTCGGACGCTGCCTCTGCCACCAGAGACTCCCACGGCCGCTTTGGCATGTGGTGGACATTTGAAGACCCGGACGAAGAGACCATGGCAGAGATTGTCGAGAACACCGTCCTCCCTCCTGGCGCGGATGACTACCTCAACCCTCGGCCTGACGGTTGGCAGGCACTCCCTGTCGGCGCCCGTGATAGCAATGACCGAGGCAGGGGGCGCACGGTCGAGACTCAAAGCGGAGGACTGGCGGTTCTCAGGGCCCGGTGGAATTGGGAGGCCCATTTGCGCCAGATCTCAGCATGACGGCATGATGGCATGAAATGGTTATTTGGATACGCTTTTGCATATACGTATATACGAGCACGTCGCGAAAGGAATGGCAGCCAATTCTTCCGCACTGCATCTACTTTTCAGTGGCTTATGAAAGTACCCGCCACGCCTCTTTGCAGGCCGAGGACTTGATGTACGCTGTGTGCACTTACTGATACGAGTTTGACTTACGAGCACTTGGCTGCCAATGACAGACGACCTCCTCATAGGTCTATGAGAGTGTTCTGATGAAAACTGTGTTGCTGACATACATCTTACAAACTTCTCCGAGAAGGAATCTGCGCCGCCCCGCCACTAAGATTGCCGCGTTATCTTCAAAACTCAGCCCGAGACTGAGAGCGGATCCATTGAAACGCCGGCTGCCCCTGTATTACATAGGTGGCAAGCTGTCCAGCTGTAACAGGGCGGCCTTGGACCCCCGGTTCCTGTCAGCCTATTAGCCTCAGCTCAGGGCTGTGCGGAATCAGTGCTATTCATCTTTTGTCATCATCTTCGTCCAGACTCTTTGGCGTCTTGCATGCACAGAGATTGACGTCGCTCTTCGTCCTTGGAAATCTTGCCTCAGTTGTTCTCTCAAGGTAGTTTCTTTGAAGCGCAAGATGCACGGGGGGCCTGAGAGCCAATCCGTCGTTGCAAGAAATCTTTTGGTTTTCTTAACACGCCAGTAAAAAGTCGATGTTAATACAACACCAAGCATCCGCTGTTGTTGGCTGCTAACTTGCAAGGCGACGTTTAGTCTCAACTCTTGTTGCAAGGGATCAGAAACATCAGGACCCCTCACCCACGCACAATATGCCGAATCCGACATTCATCAACTATTCCCATCCGCTGGACAAGAACGATCGTCGGAATCGGCGAATAGTGGCGTCTTACATTGGCACCCACTACCGAAACAGGTCGAAACCGTCAAGTAAAAAGACGACCAAGGTTGAAAAGCTAGCGATTCGATATCGAAGCGGAGGGCCTCCAAACAAGGACGGCACCCCTGATCCCGAGCGGGCGCTGGGACACAGACAACCAGAGAACTCTTCGTCTGGACGGGCTCTGATACCCTGGAGCTCATTGCTCATAAGAGGTATCGGCCATGACAGACATGGCTTTCGGTCTGACCCATTTCGATCCTATCCGATCGAGTTTAGGGATTCGATGCCGGCAGCCATCGATTACTGTGAGCATACTTCTGCGTCCAGTGCTTTTCCCTGACTGATGGGACTGAAGTCATCGGGGTTTACGGTCCCGCTCACATCATTCGCCCGGATGTGGTATCTGCGCAGGGAGGGGCGGTCTTATTGCACCAGTATTTCCGATACGCCATGCAAGAGTCGTTAATGTTTGAAGCGGTCGTGGCCTTGTCGCAGGCCAATCTCAAGATTCAGCATTGGGTTCGCAATGAACCTGACCAAGACACCTTGTACCACTACAGCCGGTGCCTGCGCCGACTGAGGGAGCTTCTCCATGACCAAGAGGGATATACCCAAGACTCGGCTATCTTTGCCATCGTGTCACTCATGGGGGTAGATGTAAGTTGGCTTGTTCGAAGATCCCATCGAATACCTAACTGACACAGTGGCGGCCACAGTATCTGCTGAATGACTTGAGCGCGTTTGAAACGCACCTCTGTGGCCTGCGGCAGATTGTCGCGCTCAGAGGGGGACTAGATCAGCTAGGGTGGCAAGATCTCTTGAAACCCTGTTTGGCCGGGTGAGTTCCACCGTGAAGCTGGATCTGTGGAATCGAGACTGATATTCAAATTCCGATCGATAGAATCGAGACCTTCTGGGCATTCATCTCGCCGGACAAACAGCGAGCTCCGAACTCACTCACACCCATCGAGGATGACATCCCCAACCCTCCTGACAACCAGCAAACTACCGCGGAACTCGACGAAATGATTTCGGCTTTGCCTCTAGGATTCCGCAGTCTGGCACAGAAACGCCGGTTGAGCGCACCGGTCATTACCTTGATTCACCGCGTGGCGTCCAAGTCTCACTACATAGACCAGATCAACTCCTACGGCGCGGCCGTAATCGATGCCGCTAGCATCGAGGAGACAGAATACTGCGTGCGGCTACTGAATGACCCCGATCTCACGCCTGTCAACCGGGCCTGCTGCATTGGAATCCTGGTCATAATCCTCGACTCAGCGCGGGGCGAGCGCTTCAGTCCGCGTTATGCAGAGAAAACACAGCAGCATGCGGAAGAGCTTCTTAGTCTCTTGACGCAAGAAGGTCCCGTGGATGCTGACCTGGAGGAATTCTATCTCTGGGCGGGATTGGATGTCGTGGCGACTATGGTACCCCCAAGGATCCCTTCGCTACCTGCAGATTGGCAGGCCGATAAACGAGCCGATCTGCTCTCGGCCGTCATGAGAAAGTACCGACCTCTGGGCTGGGACAAGTCCTCGGCCATCCTCAACAAATTCTTCACGACACCTTGTTGTGCCGAAAGCTGGCATAACGCATGGAAACTCGGGCTCGATCGACCGACATCCACGGAAAAGGATTAGGGGATTTGTTTCACAAACCCTTCACCGTGGTTCCAATCAGTCCAGCCGCCATCATCTGGCAGGCGTCGTCCGCGGGCAGTTTAGCAATTCGAATTGACCCGAGACATTACAAATTGGAGCAAAGTACGTCTGGCGGAGACAGTACTAGGTTTTGGCTAGCCACGATGGTGCCAAATTGGACAAAAATGTTCCTAGGCGTCGTGGATGACCACGCGTGACTCCCATAGCTGCCGCAAATTGGGTTGGCAGGCACGCAGTGAAAGTTCGATGACGTCGATCGGCAGTTCCAAACAGGAGAGGATTCCAACGGCATGAGGCCAGCGGTCCTGGTGGAGGGCCTGGATAGAGTGCGGTACCTCATCAAAGTAGGGTGATCAACTAAATGGCGACACAATCATGCTCCTATCCAAACACCTTCTAAGATGCCGGAGCAGACGGAGAGTTTCTTCGCTCTACCCGGCGAGTCTGCGTCGTTCAATGCAACAGATGCCATTCAATCGGGCAGTTGAAAACATCCATCTCGATTCTTCGATCGCATCCGGTGCCCTCATGTGTGAACTCGACTTGGATTCATGTCGTCAGATGTTCGATGACGGTCGGAACCGACCACTATGCTGTGCCGCCCGGATTGGCCATCCAAGCGGATGCACGCAGCCGCGGCAACTCTCGAATGCGGGGGATTGACACCGTGGGGTGCTGTGCACAGAACCGAGGAGAACAAAAGGCCACAAGCACTCTCCGGGGATTGCAAATCCAGGACTTGACATTGAATTCTGCCAGAGTGTCTTGGAGATGGGTGTCCTACCTCTTGTCCCCGAGGACTCGCCATTCAGTTGGGACAACATTCCATTTGGAGTCATCTCGACACCCGGGGATACGAATACTCGGTGTGCGACGGCCATCGGAGACTATGCGCTGGATCTTGGTGGGTTGAGCCGGGCGGGCTTCTTCCAAGATACCTCCGTGGCCCAGTCGCTATCCCAGGTAAGCCAGACTGTCTTTTCGAAGCCGCTCTCCATGTCCTGGCGAGGAAGCGGAGCATTGTCTGACCGAATTGAAAGAGGACCTTGAATGCCTTTGCAGCACTCCCGGCGAGGCTCAGGACATCCGTGAGGGAGCAGATCATTTCGGCTGGCAAGGATGCGAGGATCCCTGAAGATTGTCTACATGACTTGAATTCCGTCAAGCTACACCTGCCGGTGGACATTCCGGGATACACCGACTTCTTCTGCTCCCTAGAACACGTACAGAATGTAAGTCGCAATCCCGAACATGTCGAGTTCCGGGCCGGTCCTGACAATGTCTCTGCAGTGCGCACCCATGAGTGGTGGTAAGATACCAGGCAATTTTTACCACGCGCCTTTGGCATACAACGGTAGAGCATCGAGCGTGATTCCGTCTCCGTCGGTGGTTCGTCGGCCCCGCGGCATCTCCTGGAAATCAGGCACCCAGGAGGCGACGTACGGGATCTCCCAAATGATGGATTTCGAGCTGGAGATGGGGTATATCGTCTCCAAACCCGTCCCGTACGGCGAGACGCTGAATGTAGACGACGCAGCGGACCACATCTTTGGATTCGTGCTGCTGAACGACTGGTCGAGCCGTGACCTGCAGGTCTTTGAAATGCCACCCCTGGGCCCGTTCAACTCCAAATCGCTCGGCACCACCATCTCGCCCTGGATCATCACTCTCGATGCCCTCGAGGCATTCCGCTGCGCGCCCAAACACGAGACGCAGCCCTTTGAGCATCTCCGGTTCGGCGATTTCGAGCACGGGACTTTCGACATCAAGCTCGCCGCTCACCTGGAACGGGACGGTCTACGACACCAGATCTGCAGGAGCAACCTTCGCTATCTCTACTGGACACCCTTCCAGCAGCTCACTCACCATGCGTCGGCCAACTGTGGGATCCGCACGGGCGACCTAATGGGAACGGGCACGGTCTCAGGGGATGGGACAGATGAGTCCGGCAAGAAGGTCGAACTGGCGTGTCTCTTCGAGGCCACTCAACACGCAACGCAACCCATCAAGTTCGATGGGGGCGTGGAACTGGGTTATCTTCTTGACGGGGATTCAATTGTTCTGTCGGCATGGTGTGAGGATTCGACGGGGAGGCGTGTGCTCGGTTTTGGAGAGTGCCGTGGCAAGCTGGTGGGGGCGGACGCGCCGACCTCTGACTGAGACAAGGAGACGAACGACATATTGCATCGTCTTGACTCTGGGGCCGGGGTTGCGGGTCGTTGTGTAGTGGTGCACATCACTTGATCCACTATTACCCGGTTCGAAGCAGAATAAAAACCGGTGGCCCTTTGCTCAACCAGAGCAATGGAAGCTTCCGTCGATGAGATGGCGGTGCGTTGTTTGGAAACCGCCCGTATGAACCAACTTCGAGTTCAACTCAGACCTGCCACCTATCAAGGATGTTTTCATTAATCAGTGAAGGAAAGTTCAGGGATCGAAGACTAGTAGAAAGTTGTTGGCAGTAGTAGTACAGGTTTAAGCCTCGCTGGTTCAGGTCAATAGCAGAATGATCCGTGACTCCCTCAGGACTGTACTCCATGAGACGTGTAACTCCCCTGCGTCCCGTCGTCGCCACACTTCTTTGGCCACCATTTCGGCCGCTTCTGCATTCTGGAAGCCTGCCCAAGCAGCGTGTCTCATGCAAAGTATGGCACGACGACGCAGGCCATCTCCAATCGCTTCGCAGGCGGCGACGAAGCTGGGCCACACGGTGACGCCTAACCGTGTCCCAGGAAAGAAACACCGTTTGCTTTCATGATGCGTTTCCAGGTTACTGAGAACGCTTTCGACATAATGCTGTAGTATGATAGGATTGGTGCCTCGCACGAACCGGGAGAAGTAGATTATCAACGCATGATGCATCGCAGTCGCTATATTGGACTTCATCGTTTGGGCAGGATCCGGGCTACTGTTCATAGAGCCGAAGCCCACTGAGACGGAAGTTTTGCCTTCTGTTTCGGTCTGTCGTTGCCCTTTCTCCCAGTGAAAAATGTCCCTTTCTAGGGCCGCGGCAGCTTCGGCCAAGCTTGCAGACATATAAGGCTGAACGGTCCCATGATGTTGCGGCGGGTCGATCTGGGCAACCACATTGTTCGTTCGTGCAATGAGCCTCAAGACGGACGCAGGCATGCCATAGAAGTCGTCGAAAGTCTCTTCCTCTGGTCCATTTAATCCAAGATCCGACCAGGTCTCGTAGTTGGACGCCATGTCAGCTAAATGGGGAAAACTGTCCTCGGGTATCTTCTCCACCAGTTCGACTTCGTTGGGAAGCATGGGCTGTTTGCCTAAGGTAACGAGATACTGATCCCTCGTCTGGACAAAAGTTGTTTGTTCAATCACCCTGACGAAAGCAAATATTCGGTGCAGTTGTAGAGCCTTGTCGGAAAACTTCCCCTTCTTTCGGCCTATCTTACTGACAATCTCTTCACATTGGAGGATGAAAAGTCGTGAATCCCATGGATCCCCACTGATGATCTTTCAGACTGTCAGCCTCGAACGTTTGTGGACTTCGGGATCTTGTGGAGAGCTGAGGAGAGACATACCCCTGTACAGATCAGACTCATCGCACTCGCGAAAAGCTGTTTGTATTTTACTGGTTCGGTTGGCTCTGTTGACATTTCATGGAGACATTTTCGAAATGCCGTTCGCGCTATCTCTCTGAACTTGAGACCTTGGGAGTTCCAGAACTGCGACCTCGATGTCTGGTCGTCAGACAGCAGTTCCTGGGTAGCATCTCCGCTATAGGTTGAAGCGGGCCCATAGAGAGTGCCGAGGTGGTAGCATGTCAGGGAAAGGAGACTGTACAGGAGCGAAACTCTTGCGAGACTTGATCGTCCCATAATGTCCAGCTCCCCGTACGCAGCCATCGCATATGGCACATGAATCCCTTTCCAGGGAGCCTCGGTCTGAGGTAGCCCAGAAAGAGATTCAATCACATGGTTCATATAGTGAGATAACAGAAATCGGACGTTGGAGGGCATATAGGGCGATCCGTTGGACAAGGGGGATGCAGAAGGGCTTCCACAAATCGCAGTTTCTGTAAGTGTTGGTCGAGTAAGTTGAACATCATCTGCGAAGGATGGATTGGCGTTCGGTAGGTACGTGCCTGACGTGACGTGTTAAGCAAATTCGCTCAACTAATTTGCTAGAGTCCTTACCTTCCAACCAAGGAACATAGCTGGTGTTCGTCAGAAGATCACTAGAGCCTTCTCCAGCAGAGATTCCAATCATTTCAGTGAAGAGTGCTTGAGACCCAATGTCGCCGTTCGGCATCGACAACGACCAGTCAGTGCTCTCCAGCAGTGCCATCGAGTCAAGTTCGCTATCAAGTTCGCTATCAAGTGAGCCCAGCGTCGAAGGAGGCTGCATTGTCGTTTGCCAGTCATCTAGTGCTTTGAACATTTCAAGTTCGGGCACCAAGTGCAAGACGGAGAAGGGGCCTTGGGATATTTGCCAGCCCTTCTCATCACGAGAATTATCAGACTCTGCAACCCGCCCATTGAGCTGCTCGAGAACCTGGTCGACGACCTGGTCGTGGTGCTGTGGGTTTGGTGTGGACGAAAGTTGCCGAACCAGGTCGTCAGAGAACTGACTCCTGGACTGGGCTGAAGTAATCCTAAGTATCCAGGTCTTCGACAAAACACGTTCTGATTGTACATACCATCAAATATCTCTGTTCGATTGCGGCGACCCTCTGGCCCTGCCAACGGGGATTTGGCTAATGAAATCGTATCAGGTTGTTCTGGATCCCACCCAGGCAGCCACTGTAGCTGGATTTGATATCCCCGGCATTGCTGACCCAATCTCTCACAATTGTGACAGCTTGGGCGATGCAAGTCGCATTTCACTTTGCGACTCCGGCATGTCAAACACCCTGTGAATGTCCGCGTCCTCACTTTCGTTGCTGGGCGCCTCACATGAGCCATGAATCTGGAGCATCAGCATCACCTGAGGATTCGCTGGAAGCTGGAATGAAGTTTCGAGGGGATAATGAAAAAGGAAGGCTTCGGCGATGGGAGGCGTCTGTGAGGGGCTCGGGCTGTTATCTAAGTAGGTAATAGCACTCGGTATTAGCGATAATTGGTGGCTGCTTATCGTAGATTCTCAAGGTGGGCGGGGAACGCCTAAGGGAGGCCAGACACCCTCTAATGCCCCAGTTTTCACTAAGTACTATGACACAACGAATAGAGAGTTCCGCCAACTCATCCGAATTGCTGGGAGGAACCACCCATCGAAGTGGGTTAATCTTAGTCTTGGATGTCACACGCCTTGAAATCCCGTCTAACCAGATGCTGGAAACCTCGGATTCATTAATAAGGCATTCTTGGCCGATGGCACCTCCTCAGGAGTCAAGACCCAGCCGAGGAATGACAGTTTCGTAGCAGTCGCAAGCTGTCCAGCGGCTCTATCTCATTCTCGAGCTCTCCTTGCTTTAGTCCGAGGGCTGCAGGACATCATGTTGTACGAGCAAGATGCCATGAAACCGGCCAACGGTCTGTCCCACGGGTATGTAAATGCTGCAACTATAGTAATCGACTGACAAGAAATTTGCAGCATCAAGCCTCTCAATTACCATCTCAACATCTTCAACATAGAATTTGGGGGAGGATGGACGTATGAAGGTCTGGTAGAAATTGATGCTGAGGCATTTGCTCCTACAGATCAACTCATCATCCATGCCAGCCAGATCGAGATATCTCGGGCCCAAGTCTCGTTCAACCGCAATGAATCTTCATGTACGCTTTCGGAATGATGCCTCAAATCTTTGATATTGGCAGCAGGGCTGATTTTGTTTTTGTTAAGTGACGTATTCGTCTACATCGGTAACTTCCAGTGGAAATGACCAACAAGTGTGCCTATCATATCCGGTCACTATCCCGAAAGGATGTTTTCAGTTGAGGATTTCATTCAAGGGGAAAATAAGCCACTCAATGAACGGCTTTTGCCGAGCTCGATATGAGCCTCAGTTCGAGAGTAACGCAGCGTCCGTCAAGGTTGGAAAGTATCACTACCAATTAACCACCGACTTTGAGCCTTGTCATGCGAGAGAAGCGTTCCCTTGTTTCGATGAGCCTCATTTGAAAGCCACATTCGAGCTGGAGCTGGAGATCCCACAAGAATTGACGGCACTGAGCAACATGCCGGAGACATCAGTACGCCTGCTTGACGGATCCAAAAAGGGTCTGAAGGCTGTGAGCTTTGATAAGACGCCGATTATGAGTACATATGTAAGCGAAACAACCCTTGCGAGGACGTCATTGCAAGCTAAAATTCTATCAGCTGCTTGCCTGGGCTCTGGGTGATTTTGAGTATGTCGAAGCATTCACCAAAAGACAGCATGCGGGCAGAAGAGTACCGGTTCGAATTTACACCACCAAGGGTCTCACACAATATGCCGAATTTGCACTGCAAGATGCTTGCAATACCCTCGACTTCTTCGGCGAAAGCTTTGGAGTGGACTACCCTTTGCCCAAGTGCGATCACCTGGTGGTGCACGAGTTTATCTCTGGCGGCATGGAGAACTGGGGCTTGATCACTTACAAGCCAACCAAGATACTTTTTGATCCATTGAACTCCGACAACAGGCTCATGTCCAAAGCTTCCTATGTTGTGGCGCACGAATTGGCACATCAATGGTTTGGCAATCTGGTCACCATGAGCGGTTGGAACGAACTTTGGTTGAATGAAGGCTTTGCAACATGGGCAGGCTACCTGGCAGTTGACCATCTTCACCCAGGTGAGAAAGGGCTGATCGCTTCCCAATTTGAGCTTCTGGAATCTGGACTAACCGGTTGTAAACAGAATGGAACATCTGGGGTCAATATGTGGTAATTTTTCCGTTTCCTTATCTCCGATGGTCTCTGACGGCGACGTAGGATGAAGCTTTGGAAGAAGCCTTCTCGTTGGACTCGTTGAAGTCTTCACATCCGATAGAGTCACATGTCGAGAACGACGCCCACGCCCACCATATGTTCGACAGTATCAGTTACTGCAAGGGAAGCGCTATCATCCGCATGCTGGCCGGCCACATTGGTCAGGATGCCTTCCTGAAAGGCATCGCGATCTATCTGAAAAACCGATCGTACCAGAATGCCACTTCGAATGACCTCTGGCAAGCTCTGTCTCAAGCATCTGGGGTAGATGTGGCGGCGATAATGGACTTGTGGATCCATGCAGCAGGATTTCCCATCGTCACTGCTGTGCCAACCTCGGACGAACTCCAGTTGAGCCAACGACCATTCCCCAGACATGAAGAACAGCTGGAAAAGACGTGCTGGCAAGTGCCCCTTGGACTGGACGCGGTGTCTACAGTGTCTTCCACAAACACGGACACTAGAATCCTGGCTGCAAAGTCATGTAGCGTCAAGCAGCTTTCCTCCTCGGCAAAACTTAATAGAGATCACGCCGGCTTCTATCGGACTGAGTATCCTCAGGGCTACCTTATGTCGCTTGCTGGATTGTCAAGATTATCGCCAGTCGAAAAAGTTGGAATCATCACCGATATGGTGTCATTGGTCTTCGCGGGCTTCAAACCTATAGGCGAGTTATTGTCCTTGCTAACAGCCTTCCGGGAGGAGAAAGACTGTTTTGTCTGGTCGCAGATAAAGAAGTCTATCGCTATGATTCTATCATCCGTGTCTGATGACCCAGAAGTCGCCGATGGTGTCAAGACCTACATTCAGCAACTTATGGGAGCAATCAAGTCGGAAATCAGCTGGACCGGCTCAGCTGACAGCTATGTCAAAGGCGAGCTGGAGAAGAATCTGATCTGGCTTGCTGTTATGGCTGATGATGAGGAGATCCTGGCCCAAGTCAAGCAGAGATTTTCCCGTTGGGAGGCTGGCGATAAGGACAAGGTCAACCGCAACCTCCAGGCTCCTGTCTTCGGCATATCCGTTTCCAAAGGTGGCGAAGAGGAATATCAGGCTATCAAAGCTGAATATATCCGAAACCGTACCATCGATGGACGCGAAATCTGCATCGCGGCCATGGGAAGAACGAAACAGGCAGCCATGGCCCGAGACTTCCTGGACTTCACATTCTCATCCGACGATCACGTCACACTCCAAAACATCCACTTCGTTGGAATGGCCCTGGGTAACGGACCCTGTGCTGCTGTACTGTGGGAATATGTGAAGGCGAATTGGGACATGGTCTACGAGAGACTCCGGACCAACAGCATTGCTTTGGGGTGGTTTATCGACAACGCTCTCAGCAACCTTGATGACCTGGAGGCAGAAGCAGACATAGCTCATTTTTTTGCCGCAAAGACGCTTGTAGAGTTGGATCATACCGTTGAGATTGTGAGGAACAGCATCAAGAGGAATGCAGCATACAAGGCACGGGTGGGACAGGAAGTGCCGCAATGGTTACGAGAGAATGGCTTCTTGGAATTGGCGACGTCCAAGGTGTGAATACAGTAGTAGATAGGTCTCTGATTTTCCTCCTCCAGCTTCTTCCTAACAGCATCATAACCCATGGCCGTATCCTTGGTCAGTGTTCACTATCAGGGCGCCGCGCTCCCACCTATCTCCTGATTCCCCTTGGGAATGATGATCATGTTTGCCAGATAGTCAGTACGACGATTGGCAGGCGGGTGGACCTATAGATAAGGCTGCGAACGGGGTCTTCGGGTAGTTGCTTGTGGTGTGTTTATTGGTTAAGTTTCGTTGCTCGTCTACAGATTCCAGGATTGAGAGACCGTCACGGTGGAATCCGCCAAGGATATGTCCCTTATCGTGGGTCAAATATGCTTTCATGCACGGCTTTGTCAAATGAGATAGGGACCGATGGCGTTAGTTTATACAACTCAGGAGACATGAAAGCTTATCGGGGTACCCTTGATACGAGAACCCTCGCGTGTGCTTGATGTCCTCCTTCCGTGTGACGTAGACCATATTAGCGCACTTTATCCTCTTTATGAGGGCATCATGGCGATTACGAGGCAGTGGCAGACGTTCTCTTGGTCTTTCGTTCGTTAAGGGGCACATTACGGTTCGCTTACCACGTGGTCATTCTGCGAAGATGGCAGGCTAGCCTATCCTCGCAGGGGGAGTTCAAAACAGTTCGGCAGCTTGCCAGAAAGTGCGAATCCTGGAATGGGAGAACATTGTAGAATTTGTTACTAAAATTAAAAAGCTCACGCAGCCGCCCGCACCTCCACTGCATCAGTAGTGTGGTAAGACACCCTCAAGCATCATGCACTCCATTCTCAGACACTTCCTTTGACTCTATACCCTTTGTCTCTGAAACAAGCACAGCCTCGACGTTCGTTCCGCCAGACTCGGAACCCGCATGCTCCTCTTCTTGACCATCGATAAGCGACTCAAGGAGGGTCGTCTCAGGATATTGATAGGGGAAGATCCAATGTAGCACGTAGGAAATGGAGGCGGCTATGAAACCTCAGGTTAGCAAAAGGTCGACTTATCGCACGAACTTGGTTGGACTTACCAAGGACGAATCCAAGGACGAAGGAGAGAGAAAAGACTCGAATAGCGCCAACTCCAACCGTGATTGATGAGTTGACGGTGGCAACGAATCCCGGCATACTAGGAACCACGGCGCAAGTCCAGGCCACACAGGTGCGCCAGTTGATGCCATATTTGTACCAGTACACGGACTTGCTCGATCCCTCGTACAAGTCGGGGATGTGGAAGAGTCGTCTTTGGATGATCCAGTAGTGGACGCAGAGTATCCCGATCATCGGGCCCAGGAACACCGCATATGCTGACAGAACGGACAAAAACCTGTGGCACCAAATCGTCAGTCAATCTGTCAATACCAGCTAGTAGCGAGTCACTCACGTCGAGCCTGAAGCCAGTTGTTTCCAAGGCACTGGGGCCACACTCAGGATTGCCAGGATATAAGCTCCACGTCGCAGGTTGATATATTTGGGAAACACGCTGGCAACGTCCAGGCCCCCGGCCAAAACATTACCAACCACATTGATAGATAGCTGTGAGATGATGAAAACGATGCCGAGGAAGAAAGTGGCAGCTCGACCTTTGGAGCCATGCTGGTCCTGGATGGCCATGAACAAGGTACTGGGATCCCAAAGAGGCTCGCCACCGCCATATTCTGCAAATCCACAACGGTTAGCCTTGTCCAGTTAGCAAAGATTATATTAATGTGCGCTTACGGTTTTGTGTTGCCGCGGTCACAATAACGCCCACGACGGACATGATGGTGCTCGTGAACATGAACGAGAAGGCTTGCGTGTAAGTGACATGGCTCGGTCGCTTTGCAAATCGGGTGAAGTCGTTCTGGTTCAGGATACCGGAGGCGATGCTTCCAATGACGGACATGACGCCCGCGGTCATCTGCCATCCCAGCTCGGTCGAGGAAATGGTGGTCTTTGCACTGAAGACACTACCATAGCCGTCGCTGGTTCCCACGGCCCAACCGAGGAGAATGAACAGGGTAATTCCAACCACGACCGATCCAACGTGGAAGTAGGGACGGAGTTGTCCGGGTCTGAACCAAATGAAACCGGCGCAGAGGAGATTGAAGAGGAAGTATCCTAGGAACTGCGCCGACGTGATTCCCTGCGAGGGGGAGAAAGTGTTGGGAATGCGCTGGTCGAGATCGATCCAGATGGAGCGCAGGCAGACATAAATCATCTTCCCTCCGATGACGGCTTGGACACCGTACCAGGTGATTGATGTCAGGATCCGGTTAAGGATGGGAAAATATGCTCCCCACATGCCTATATGCAGCATGGTTAGATACCAGTCTGTGTGCGGCAGAGGACATGTCGGAAGTACATACCCCAGGCGCTTCTTGAAACGATGGGAAACCCCAGGTGACTTGAAGCACCCGAAACCGAGTTGAGAACGGCAAAAAAGCTGGCAAGACCATTTCCAAGCAAGATGACGATAATGGCTTGCCAGTAAGTCAAGCCAGTAGCAATCAAAGATGACCCGGTTTGATAGGTGCTGATGTTCAGGTTGACGAGAAACCATAATTCCACAAACTGTAGCGGACCTGTGCCCAGTTAGATAATTGTCGGCGATGAGAATGTACAAGAAGTTCATACCCCAGGTTTGTCGTTCGAGAGGGACTGGTCGGATGTCTTCATTGCTCCAGCGGTCACCTCGTTCTCTATCTGGAAGCTCAATTATTCGCAAGGCTCTCCTGGTAACAGACATATTGGTAGGCGAGGAGTCTAGGGCTTTAGTGCTCGTACTTTGTGAGAGCCATCCGACTGAGTGCTTTCACTATATACCTCCCCTCTCACTCTCGACAGCGGGTGATAACATGATAACGGCATTCACGGAGACCCCAGAGGCAGAAGCCTCGAACATCAGGACCGAGGCAGGATTCGCCGCGTCGAACGTTTCGACTTAGGAAAGCCTGGCCGAGATCATGGATGGATAAGCCCGCCATGGATCGGTGGGTCAAAAGCGGGCATCAATAATTACCCTATAGGCCACTAGAAACTCGGAGAAGAGCGGAAACACGAATTGAGATAAGGCATCAAAATTGGAAGGCCTCGCCGATAGCGGGTCCACGATTCTAGGGATCCGGAGTTGAGCCGTCTCGAGCCTCAGTGCACGGCTCGACGGCAACCTGTGGAGCCGGCAGGCTGTGGTGAACCTACCGTGCCGACTAAGGAGACTGTCGTTATCTGTTCCATACATAGTAATTGTTGGTCTCCAAAAAGCGAGGGGCCTTATCCTCAATAAAGGCATGACGAGGCTTGAAGCAACTTTCCATTTGGTGCCATATATCTCGTTGAACCTGAATCAAAGATAAGGACGTACGACAAGGATTCTCACAGCACAACAATGGCAATCAAACGAGTGTACCGAATCGGCGTCGACGTTGGTAAGGCTCTGTACCCAGATTGTACCCAGGACGACCATTGACTGTGAGAAGGTGGAACAAATACAGACTGTGTCATCATTCGTATGTCAAAGACTTCTGCAAAAAGAGCGGCATGATCTGACGAAAGCGTTGGGATAGATCCTGGAGAGGCACATTTGCCCGAGCGTGGAATCCGCAGTGCATTCAAGACTCCCACGACGGCAAATGTGACTGAGGGTATAACCAAAGCCATCGAGGGAGCCATATCAAAATGTGGCATCCCACTCGAGGCGGTGGCAGCAGTCATGATCGGGACAACGGTGAGCCTGGACTTCGGATCAGCCTCTAGAATCCCTGAATGGCTAATATTAATTCTCAGCACTTCATCAATGCTGTGGTACAAGCGGATGACCGAAATCTGAGAAAGGTTGCCGTTCTCAGAGTCTGTGGACCATATACGAAAGAAAATCCGGCATTCATGGACTTTCCACCTATTTTGAGCCGGACTATGAATGGCCATGTTGGCTACTTGGACGGCGGTCTTGAATGTCAGTCTCCTTGTGGTGCGATCCGGTAGGCAAGATTGCTAACGAAGGGCAGTTGACACTCGAGAAATCATGCCTCTCAACGAGGCACAAGTCCGAAAAGAATGTCAGATTTTGAAAGACAAAGGTCTTACTGACATTGCCGTGGTTGGGGTTTTCTCACCTCTCGACATATCTGGTAAACAGGAAGCACGAGTCAAGCAAATCATTCTCGAGGAGATCCCAAAAGCAGACGTTGTATTGTCCCGAGACAGTAAGTCCTATGTCTCAGCACTCTGTCTGTGTGTATGCATAAATATTAATTTCTCGGGCAGTTGGTCAGCTTGGTTATCTCGAAAGAGAAAACGCGACTATTCTCAACACCTCTATTCTGAAGTTTGCCAGGAAGACGATTCGTGGATTCAAACTGGCCATCCGGACATTGGGTCTTTCGTGTCCGCTGTTCCTGACGCAAAATGACGGCACTATCATTGATGCAGACGCGGCTGAGAAATGCCCTATCAAGACATTCTCCAGTGGTCCAACAAACTCCATGTCTGGAGCGGCTTACCTGGCTGGTCTTGATACCGAGGAAAAGAAAATACGAAATGCCCAAGTCATTGTCGCCGACGTCGGAGGAACCACGACCGATGTCTGTGCACTGTGAGCCTCTATCTCTTCTTCAGACTTCAGACTTCAACCATCTGCTGACATTTTGATGCCAGTTTACCATCAGGATTTCCCCGCCAGGCGGGCACATGGGTAGATATTGGTGGTGTTCGAAGTGCCTTCCCTATGCCTGAAGTCCTATCCGTGGCTCTTGGAGGTGGCACTAAGATTGATGAGCGAGACGGCAAGGTTGTGGTTGGACCGGAGTCTGTTGGCCATAGACTCCTCAGCGAAGGCCTTGTCTTTGGTGGTAAGACGTTGACAACGACAGGTATGCTCTTCGACAATCAACCATCTATTAACCCTGACCCTGACCTCAACCCGTAGATATCGTTGTTGCAAGTGGTCACGCAGAGATCGGCGACATTTCAAAGGTCAAGGATGTTCCCAAGGACATCATCACAAAAGCGCGATATCGCATGAAGAGAATGCTCGAGAATGCGGTCGACGCCATGAAACTCAGTGCAGACGATGCTGTCCTCATCCTCGTAGGTGGCGGCAGTATTGTACACATGGATGATTTGGACGGGGTGGGACAGATCATCCGCCCACCGTAAGTGGACCTGGGTACTCTTTTGCTAGGCTTTGCTAATGTTGCTAGATTCCATGACTGTGCGAACGCCGTCGGAGCAGCCATCGCAAAGATTTCCGGCCAAATAGATGTTGTCAAAGTTCTCGAAGGTCAGGACGAGGAGAAGGTGGTCGAAGAAGTCTGCGCAGAGGCGAAGCGAATCGCCATCGACTCAGGGGCGGATCCAGAGTCCGTCACCATCGTCACGGTCGAGAACATGCCACTTCAATACGTACAAATGCGTGCTTCACGGATAGTTGTCAGAGCGGTAAGTCGACGATCTGTTTCCTTTTCCCTTAGTCTTTACTAATTGGTGACCAGGCCGGAACTCTGAACGAGAAAGCTCTGCTGCACTATGTACCCAGCGAAAGCACTGAAGACCTGGTGGCACTTCAAGCAGTAGAGGAGGTGAGAAAGTCGACGACGACCAACGCCGAGAAAGACCCCAAGGACTTCTTAGTCAGTCCTTCAGCACTCGTCGACATCCGCCAGTACACTCCCGAGGTCGATAAGAACGGTACATGGTGGGTATCCGAGATTGACTGTGAATTCCTGGCCACTGGTTGCAGTACCTTGGCTTGCGGTGGTGGAGGGCCCGGGTACATGTGCTACATGGCGGCCAGAGCAGCCATCAAAGCTGGTGAACGCTTACCCGTCGTCGACGTCGAGACTTTGCCGGACGATATATTTGTGCTCGGTAGCATCTCATATGGGTATGTTTTCTTCGGCTTGAGACCGCAAATACTCACACCGCTTCCAGTGCTCCAACCGTCACACTCGAGCGTATTCCGAGTGGCACGGAATCGGTGGACGCTACGGACGCCCTGTTGACTTGTTTCCCTGGAATCAAGATGGGTGCTCAGATAGCGGTATGATCAACCGTTCGTTCCAAAGCCTGTAACTGACCACGTCTGCAGCTCGAGATTGGAGGAATGAACGGCATCCGTCCACTTCTGGTCGCCAACAGTTACGGCGGCATACCAACGGTCGATGGCGATCACATGGGAAGAGCTTATCCCAGGATCGGAATGGACACTCCCGCCCGTAAGCACACAATGACTGGTCTCCAAATCATTTCTGACGGCCAATAGTATTTGACTTCCCTCTTGCGCCTTGCACGCAGAGTGACGGCATGGGCAACGTCGTGACGGTCCACAAGGCATCCTCAACCGAGAAACTCGAAAAGATTCATCGCAAGGCTGGCCAAGAACTGGGCCTGTTCTCACAAATGGTCACTCCACCCATGTCCATCAAGGACACCAAAACAATAGCTGTGTTAGGGACCACTTCGCTAGCATGGTACATCGGTCGAGCCGTGTATCTCGCCAAGCAAGAGAAAACTGATATTATGAAAGCCATTGTAAGAAATTTTTTTGCCCTTCAGCAGCGGAGCATGAGACTGACACAGTTCACAGGTCGAAGCCAATCCTTCGGGCCGGATCTTGTACACGGGGAAGATTGTCGCGGTCAATCGACACATTTCCGCCGGTGGCTACACCGAGGGCTCAGTTCGTCTCAAGCCCATTAGCAGCGACGAGCAGGAGTACGGCGATAAAGCCACGACCGAGACCCGCGATATGGTGCTGCCTTTCCAGAACGAGTATCTCTACGCCGAGCTCGTCGACCCCAGCGCGCCAAAGGGGACCAAAGGAGAAATCCTCTGCACCGTTCCGGACTTGATATCGCTTATTGGATCGGATGGATATGCTCTGGGAACTCAGGATCTCAGATATGGTGTCAGAGTTAGCGTCGTTGCCTTCGTGGCTCACCCGCACTGGTAAGTCAATTTCCCAAAGGCTTTTATGATAATGTCTCATACTTCCAGGTACACACCGAGGGGAGTTGCAGTCGGCGGGCCTAGGGGGTTTGATTACGACATGGACTTCATCCCACTGGGTACACCTTATTACGAGCCCAAGCGGGTGACAAAAGAGTTTCGGCCCGCGTAATAAACAGAAAACTTCTAATCTAACAAAGTAGCATGCGAATCCCCTTGTACTTGCACACTCGGAGGGTCGAAGCAGGAGGTTGTCCTCTTTTCTTCTCCTCTTCTACTGTGACAGTGCAAGTAGTCGTTATCTGCAGGACTAGAGGATCTTGGCTACCATATAAAATTATTTAAATATGAGTCTTCTATTTATGACATATGTTCCATCACATCTTTTCGAAAAGACGTAAACTGTTCGGACGCTTTTCGAGTGCTATTTCTACCGGGCCGAGCAGGACTGTCGTACAAATCGACGCCACAGAGTCAATTACATACTCTTGGCCTCGCTGTATGCTAACATTAACCAGATGCCCGACGGTAAGAAACAGGCACGTTGTATTTCAGCCCTTAGTACTCCGTACCTCGCTTATAGTTCATATCCTACCTACTCCCAAACGCCTGGACGGCAAAAAGTCGAGAGACTGAAGATCAATCCCAATACTTTTTCAGCAACTCCTCCTCCAACCCAATCCACCTCGCGTATGTGGCCAGAATCTTGCCGGCATAGTTGATCAGCCCTCCCTTGAGCCCGGGGAATTTCATATCACTCATCTCGCCAATGAGCGCTGTATGTAGAATGCTGACTGGCAGGCTCGTGGTCGGATCCGTGAGTCCATCGTTATTGAGTCCGAAGAGGATATATAGACTTCTCTCGAAGCCGGCGTGGGCTGGGAGAACGTAGCCCTTCATGACGACGTCCTTGTCTCCGTCGTTGAAAAACCGGTGAGGTGTTCCGATAGGGATGTCGGCCGTTTCGCCTGGTTTCAGATGCGTCGGTGGGTTGTTGCCCACCATGACCCCTAGCTCCCCTTCGACGGCCTCAAACCGTTCCGCATATGTGGTGTGATAGTGGACTGTTGGTCCGCCGCCAGGCTTGCAAACAATGACGGCCATTGCTTCTTCTCCGTTGGTCTCATAGCCATACTTTTTCCAGGTGATTTCTTCGCCTGTTTTCTTGTTGGTAATGGTGCGTCTCTTTTCGTCCTCAATCCCAGGGGGGATGTTGCGGTCTCGTTTGGGCATTGACATTTTGGATAGAGGGAAATGGTGAAGCTCGGCCTAAAGGAAACAGTGAACACCGTTGCAGTAGAGGTGCAGCCACATCTACGGCAAGTTCTCTTTATAGTTTTTCAGCGTGTCTAAAGGGTAAGCAGAATGAGCTTTGTACCAGACAAAGATCGGTGCTACAACTTGCTCACGGTAGCATCCCTGCATCCTGACCTGCAGTGTTGCTAAGAATTTGATTTACCAATGAATCGATTCAATTAAATGGACTACTAATAAATTTTTGATGGATCGATTCAGCTAGCGATTCATGTCAAGACTACCGGTATATCACGTCAGCTTTGATCTCATGCATCTATTTGGAGGCTCGTCGCTGACAAAGCGTGAATCGATTTGGCATGAATCGATTCTTAGCAACGCTGCTTACCTGACTCTTGAAAGAATTTCTGACAAGGAGGAATGCGACACTGTTTAGCTGTTGCATAGACTAGGCCCTCAACGAGGATAGTTTCGCGATTGTATTTACGAGAAAATGTAGGAAAGAGTGATTTCTGGAATACATGCACTGCCACATTTGGAACGGGGGACTTCAGCACTAAGAACATGGTTCACAGAAGGCGTCCAATCCTGCCTCCGACACGCTCAACCACAAACGGTACTGCACATACCAGGCTCGGCTACAGCTGAATGATGCCCAGAAAGACGATGACACCCTGCGCCGACTAGGGCCTTGGAATTGGTGGTGGTCCTGGGACCTTGATTGGACCCCTAGAACAACCGCCTTCCACTCTTGGTCTGTGGCAAGCAATAAGTTTGCTAAATGCTCAGACAGTTGGCAGTGCTCGTATCCTTTCAGCGTTTCGGCGAGGGCGAGGGCGAGGGCGGAATCTTGGATGAGTCAGCATTTGCAGAGTCGCAGGTGCTTTGTCACAGTGCAAAGTGCTACGTGGAGTACTCTTGCAGACACTATACTTGTCGTATGGCGACATGAGGATGTGTGATTGAAAATCGAAAATTAGACAGGTAGTTCCAATCTACATAAGGTGTACATTATTCAGTGTCACTCAACTTGCGAAGGGAGCAAACAGGTTGTGGCTGGTGGCCAAGGAGCCACGCTCCAGACTCCGGTTCCAGTGCCCTCAACGGCCACCCCGAACAAGTAAACAGGGAGTTCGATTCTAGATAAACAGATCCACTCTAGAGCGGTAGACGGGCTTTCTAGGATGAAAGGTGAACGGATGGGACGAGGCAAAAGAATGGATCACGTGACAAGGCTACTTGATCAACCCCGAAGACCTGGCTGTAACAGCAAGAAAGTTAAATTGGTCTAGAAAATGCTATGGTGTGCTTAGCCAGTCTTTACCACCTAGATATCGATCACGGAATTATTGGGAGCAATCTGTCACTCCGCAAAGAGCCAGAAGTTCTTCTCCTCTGCTATCCACTATCAATACACTCCCCACCTGCGAGAATGACTCTTGTAAGACATGGCGGGCATAACGTCATCAGAAGTCGTGTTTGGCAGCTCGCAATCACACCTCCCGTCCAAGAAAATCCATCTTCCCCACGTCAACCCCCTTCATCCTCAAGATATCATAGGCCGTGACCACATGGAAATAGAAGTTCGGCAGGCCGATGGAACCAACATAGCTCAAGCCCGTGAACTTGCGGTGGTTGAATGTGACCTCAATTCCTTCCTTGCCGTCGAATTCCTCTCGCTTGATCGCCTCGATGAAATCAATCGTCTTGGTGATTCGAGCTTGCAACTCATCGAAGGTCTTTTCGTTGTCCTCCCAGGGCGCGTTCGGGACGCCCGAGACGCGTAAGGCGATGAATTTGGCCGCGTTGGAAGCGCTGTGGATCTGGAAGGGGAATGCATTCATGTCAGGGGCGATGCGTGCTTGGAGAAGCTCGGAATGAGCAATCCCTTTCTCGTTGGCCCATGTTTCGCCTTTTTTGAGGATTTCGGATAGATTTCGAAGGGTGCGGAGGACGGGGACGACGGCGGTGTCATACAGTGTGAGGGGAGGCATTGTGTTCGGTGGTGATCGCCGAGACTTTTGACCTAGAGACACAATATCTTTTGAGGGAGAAAGGTTTCCAGCGTTGAAGGGGCACTGACGGGATATTTAACAAGATGCAGAAGTACTCTCCTTTGATAAATAAAAAGGCAACGCCCATAAACCCACGGTTGATTTGTCAGCCGCAGACGAAATGAAGAGGTCTGTGGTTTCATCCCTTAAAATTGGTGGCCTTCATGCCCAATAAACCCACAGCTAGGTGTCACTTGAATGTTGGCATGAGCATTGATTGACCTCGGGATTGACCTCCTGTGCATTCGTATCCGCATTCGTCGGAGGAACATTTCAACCAAGCATATGGACCGCGCTTAGAGTGGGCGGCTATTTCGAGGAGTGCTGCTCCGGTTTCTCGTTATACCTCAAGGGATATCACGAAGCAACAAGGATTCTTGGGTAGCCAAGACTGCACGGAATAGAGATAGACCGGTTGAAGCGAAGAGATCTACTCTATCGCGGCGTTTCCCTTTCACGTGCTGAGGTCAGGCCATCATCACGTGATAGTCCCTTGTGACCTCGGATCGCCATTTATTCCGAGGTCCGGACAACGTAGGAGGACCACTAGCCCACAAGCTTGGTATATGTTTTGCGTCCAAGTATCCGTACAATGGCCCGGAAGCCATTCGGGCAGGAGTGAGTTTTCCTGGTATCCGCGCCGAAAGCCGCGACGACCTCGATATGAAATGTGCAGATGTCCAGTCCATCATGGATTCCCCAGCGCCATGAGTGCCGACTGAAATGCGATGGTGTTGATACCTCGGTCGATATGACGTCAACCGGCCCAACGCAACAACGACGGCGATGGCGACGGCGTTTTGTCGGGAAGATGACGGTACACGTGACACCACGTGACACCACGTGACCACAAGGTCATCATGCTGCGTTATATCACGTGATCATGCCCTCACTCTCGGCGAAAACTCGACGGGAGCGATTCCGCCACAGCCGCCAATTTATTATTAATGAAACGAACGAACAGAAAGGTCGAGTCGAGGCCTCGACGGTCGACGCCAACCGCGGCTCGTCGCTAGGCGTGCGAGAAAAACCCATCGCTTTGCAACCCCCGCCCTGCCGCCGATCCGCCGTCAGATGTTTCGCTCCAGGTCGTCGAGTGAGAGAGATTGGAGATCGGAAGTAGACAGTGTCGCCTTCCCCCCGGATCCCGAGTTCCCATCCCCCGCCAGCGATCATATCTCGTCTGATGACGCTAGGTAGCCTTCGGCATGGTTTGAAACTCGACATCTTGTCCAGAACACGTCCTTTTTCGAGGTCGCACTCACATCCTCCGCCTTGCTTCTCCACCACAGCGATCAGCCCACGGGTGAGCGCGCCATCCAGCTGCCCAACATGCAGGCCGCCGGCGGGCCTCGACGGACACAGTTCTCGAGCTGTGATGCCTGTCGCAATTCGCGCCTGGCCTGTGACGCCGCTCGAGTCGGAGGGGAGCCGGGGAAGCCAGGTTGGACCGGCTCTTGTACGCGGTGTACTCGTCGAAAACGACGGTGTACGTTTGAGGTATGTCGTCGATGCTGGTGCCAACACTTGAGGTGGAATCTTGCGGGAATATCGGGCTCACGTTGTGGTCAGTGGATGAATAGTGTCAAGAGGCCGACAGTGAAAGGTCCTCGAAACTCACGAGCTTCGTCCTTTACTACGGCCGGGGACTCGCACGTCTCGTCATCATCCCCAGAGGCCCTACAATCCAGAAATGAGACGGATGGTCCATTCCCTGACATCACCTCCCAACCCGCCTTTCCATTTCAGAGGTCAGTGGATCTGAGGTTTTTGCCGTGATTTGACTGATTGGATTCTAGGCGCCAGTCGTCAGAGTCTCTCCTCACAATGCCGAACCCAAGTCCGCTGTCCTCGGCCAGCCTCCCCCTGGACTCGCTCACCCTGCCAGTGGGGGACTGGCTGGACCGCATCTTCGAAAACTGTTTTGAGACCATCTTTGGATTCTGGATGGGTAGACACTGTTGTCCATTTGTGTACGAACTCTGAAGATTCTGCGGACCCAAGACTTGCTGACCCCTCCAGCAACGACCTAACCACTGATATCATTTACCGTCCGGTCCGACTATTCAGTGAGCTGGATGCATACATCGATGAAGACTGGGAAGCACAACATCTCGACTTTGTAGAATTGCTACCCAGGAGGCAACAAAGGTCTCGTGAGATCGAAGAGTCTCTTAGGCTTGCGATTGGAACATTCGCTGCTCCGTGGCTGCCACTGGTGCCCCCAGGAGACCGGGTCGGCGTCCTACATGAGGACATTGTTCGTGGATGTTGGCGAAAGTCTCGAAAGGACATGTTGAAAGTCATCAATCGTGTGTCCTACCGTTCTGTCCTGGCCCTGCTTCTCTTCGGCCTCACCCCAATCCCGGTGGGAATTTCCGAAGAAGAAGAAATGGATGGTCTGTCTGGTCAAATTTGTGTTCAGGCGGCCCTCCAACAAGTTCAACGGCTGCGTGAGCGACAGCGAAATTGGCAGTTCAATGGAGCTAAGGTATCTCCTGGGACCGATGCGCTTTCAAGCCCGGCGCCGGCGTCGAATCTGAGCAACAGCTACTTGAACTCCGAAAGTCGAGCCTATTGGGCTGCATTGGTATTTGATACATCGGCGTCGTTGACTCTCAATTTCAGATCCTCGCTCTCTTCGGGGTTGCACGGCGTCGGCTACGATTCATCCTGGCGAGTTCTCAAGATGGGCGTGGGCTCATTTCGTAAGCGGACGGAGGACTGGCGGACTGGTTCCTTTGAGGTCTCGGATGACACTACAACGCAGATACTGGCCGCCGCCGCGGCATGCAAAATGCACGTTTGGAAAATGATCGCTGTTTTGAAAGAGGCTCTTCGAGAAGGCTACGAGGAAGACCTGGTTCTTCAGGCCTGGACGGCATTTACCGAGGCCGTGGATCTTTTCAAGACGACCTTCCGCCCCCTCCTCAACGATTGCGAGAGGCGACTTGCATTCCTGGCCCAAGACGTGCGGTTGAACTGGTACGAGCTCATGCTGCATTACTATTTGGGCATTTTGATCTTGGTCGACGGAGTGGAGGCAGCGGAGCGGTCCGACCTGCTTTCCGAACTCACCGACACCAGACTGGATGCCGAGCACGAAGTCTTCAACGCGCTGAGATTTGGCCTTGAAAGCACCTTCATTATTTACCGGCCCCAGAGATCCAGGCCGGCACCTGAGTTCCAACAGGCGGCTCCAGATTCATCGATATCGGTCTCATTCGTTGCCATCGACCCGTATCCGCACCATCTAGTTGCGGCCGTGCAATTGATGGATAAGGTTGTCAGCCGAGAATACCGACAAGGAAAAATCAAGCTGGAGGCCTACAAGTACCTCAAGTCGACCTTAGTCAAGGCACTCGACCAGCTGCCGCAGACCTCGAAATCAGTCCAAGACGCCCGGGATCATCTGCATTCGTCACTTACGGAACTGGAACCTGGCCCTGAGAAGTGGGTGTCGACCACAGGGACAGTACAGTGGCCTCCTCTAACTTGATGACCTCTCTGACATAATTTTAATACTAACCCCTTGTGTCTGGTTACGAAAACCTCAACGTTTTCAACAGGTCACCGACCCCTGCATGGTCCGGATTTCCAACGGTGCGTCAACTACTGGTAAACCTATGGCAAATTTTGGCGTCGTATCCCGCTCCCGATCCAGACGTATCAACGCCACGCACTCAGCCCTACCGATGGCCGTTGCCACCCGTGGCGGCAACTGCTTCCTTCAATAGTATGGCAGCCTGGTTGATGGCAGAATACCTGGCAGTTATGTGACGATGCTGCGACGGGCCTGAACGAAGCATTCTCCGAAGAGGATGCATTGCTGACCTTCAACCTGGATCCATTGGAAGCCGTCATCAAGCTGATATTTCAGCTCAAGGAACAGTTCGAATTGTGACGCTCGCTTCAGGCGAATGTCACCACCGCGTATGCGGCAATGGGTATCTGCGACGAAGGCAGACAACATGTCAAGCAGCCGAGAGACCCGACCGTGCATGGGTCGGACCTTGGATTCTACCACGACTCGGCGATCATTGTCGAGGAGTCCAACATGTTGGTGCGACGGCTAATAAATACTATACATAAACTATATACTATACATAATAGAAGAAGAATGAGAATAGCAATACCGCTGTCAGTCCTGTCTGGTTTGTCATGGCGAGGCTAAGGAAGGCTGTGGGGTTCCACGTGACATACCGCGATCATGCCATTGGCCAGGATCGTTTTATGGCGGTCTCAACCTTCAACGCCAACATCAACGTCAACCCTCGTGCCGCTTTCACTTACTTCATCCTATCCAACTCTCGGGTCTCTCTGTACTCTCTATACATGAGGAGAAGAAAGCACCAGGCCTTCAGTTCGATGGAGAGAGATAAGCTAGGTCGCAAAGCCGACTTCCCCGCGGCAGAGTCCAGGGACCAAGAAATGCCCCTCCTCTGATAGCCATCCTCTTGCACAAGAACCCCACAATCCTCCTCACTAATATCACCTTAGTTCTTTCCCGCTGATCGACATGTGTGTAACCGTACCCTTGCTGGCCAGGGTCGCATCCACCAGAATGGGCAATTCAAGGGAACGACTTCATAACCGAAGACGCTCATATCCGTGCCATTTCCCATATTACTCCTACACCGCCTCAATATGATCCCAAGCCTCTATCTTCGAAATAATCGACGATATCACAGCTCACGCTGGTAGAATCTCAACCTATGCTAGCCGTCAGCGCCTGAGGTCGCGAAGAGCCAAAATGGATCACCCATCCAAGGACATCGAAGAAGGCAAAACCGCCGACGATATCGTCGATACCCAAACTGAGACCGAAGACCTCAAAGATCTCGACCGCGAGCAGCGAAATGTTGGGACCCTCGAACGGCGTCTCAAATCGCGACATGTCCAATTCTTAGCCCTCTCAGGGGCCATTGGTACGAGCTATTGAAACCAGTCTACCACTTTCATTGCATTCTGGAAGGCGTAACTGATGGGCGATTGCTTATAGGGACGGGTCTCTTCGTCAGTAGCGGCCAAGCTCTCAGTCTTGCAGGCCCCCTGTCAACCTTTCTCGCATACCTGATTACAGGATTCAACCTGTATGCTGTGATCAATAGCCTAGGCGAGATGGCGACGTACCTACCTCTCCCTGGTGCGGTGCCCGTTTTTGCTGCGCGCTTCGTCGACCCAGCATTGGGGTTCACACTGGGTTGGAACTATTGGTACCAGTTCGCGATAGGGGTGCCCATTGAGATCTCGGCCGCCGCCGTGGTCATCGGGTACTGGCCAAACTCAGTGCCGAATGCCGTCTGGATCACCATCTTATTCGTACCCATGGTGCTGATCAATTGCTTCCCTGTCCGGATTTACGGGGAGGCCGAGTTTGTGTTCGGCGCCATCAAACTCACGACCATTGTCGGGCTGATCCTGCTCATGTTCATCATCACGCTGGGCGGCGCACCGAACCACGATAGAATTGGGTTCCGATACTGGGACAATCCTGGCCCGATGCTCGAGTATCTCGAGACGGGTGCCCTGGGCAGGTTCCTGGCCTTCTGGAAAGTCTTTATCCAGGCGACATTCAGCTATGGTGGGAGCGAAATGGTGGTCGTCGCGGCGGGCGAGACGGAGAATCCTCGCCGGAACATTCCCAAGGCGGTGCGACGAGTCTTCTGGAGAATTGCCATTTTCTATGTTCTCGCCATCTTTCTCGTCAGCATGTGCGTCTCGGCCAAGGACCCGCGCCTGTTGAACGCCATCAGCAACTCAGCGCCCGGTGCCGCCGCGAGCCCCTTCGTCATTGCAATCACCAACGGCGGCATCTCGGCGCTCCCGTCGATCATCAACGCCGTCATCCTGTCCTCGGCCTGGTCTGCAGGGAACTCATTCTTCTACGCCTCTACGCGCATCCTGTATGCGACGGCCCTTGACCACCGCGCTCCGGCTTTCCTGCGCTTCGAGCGCTTCGGCGTGCCATACGCCTGCGTCACCGCCACAACCGCCCTCAGTCTGCTAGTCTATCTCAACGTGTCCTCTCGGTCGACTGATGTCTTCTTCTGGATCTCCAACATCTCAGCCGTCAGTACGCTCGTCGTCTGGGCCTCGGTCTGTGTCGTCTACCTGCGCTTCTACTACGGGTTGCGCCACAACGGTATTTCCCGGTCCACCTTACCCTTCCGATCCCCAATGCAGCCCTTCCTCGCGTACTTTGCCGTGTGTTTTTGCACCATTGTCGCCATCTTCAACGGCTTCAACGCCTTCTTCCCGGGTCAATTCAGTGCCAAGAGCTTCATTCCACCATACATCAATATCCCCATCTTCTTTGCCCTGTTCCTCGGTTACAAGCTGGTGATGAAGACCAAGTTTGTTCGCTTGAGTGAGATGGATCTGTGGAGTGGAAAGGCCGAGGCGGATAACCTGGAGGGTACATGGCCAGAACGCAAGCCCAGAAATTTCATCGAGAGGGTATGGTTCTGGATCGCTTGATCTGACAGGAAAGACTGCCGTTGGCCGTGTATGAAATGGTGGGATAGGATGAGATGGGATGGGGGGTTTTCTGTGGAAAATGCTTGATATCAACGTAGTTCGACATGCCAAATATTCTAACTCATACGTTGATATTGGACCTGGGTGGTTGTTTTGGTTCGCTTGGTCCCAAGACTCCTTTCCAAATGTATGATCTCTCTAAACCCCAGTAGCACAAACCTAGCGAAGGGGAAGATACTGCCCATCTTGTCACTCACTCGCACAAGGCTGTGATCCCAAAGCACGAGATTCGATGCCTACCAGGGCAGTTGTTTGAAGCAGGTGATACGATTCCACACACACATATCCCGTACTTCAGTGCCTCACCCAAGTTCTGCCCATCTGCTCAGTTATCACCCGACCGCTTTCATGGCTGGCAGAACAACCAGTCAACCTAACACCCGCGTTGACACCGCCCTTATGGGGTGCGGTGAAATATGGAAAGACACGATGAATCGGATCTTCTATAAAAAGGAGAGAAGATGCAGTTCTCCCTACAAACAATTGACAGCATTGACAAAGGCAGTGAGCCCCCTCCCACTTTGTTTCAGGCCGACACCCAATTACTGATATCAGACCCCTTCAATAGTCCTTCCTGACAGCCAATTCCGCAGGCACTGCCCTTCCGATAGACTCTGTCCAACTGCTCCTCCTACCAACTTCAAGATGGCCGCCAGAATGCTCGATGCCGGCAAGGACGAGTGGATCATCGTCCAAGAAATCGATCTGGAGAGCTTCGACATCAAAACCTTGTCGATGATCAAGGAGGTGGTCGCCGGTCGCGATGTCGCAAGCATTGCGACTCGTCATCGACTTCGCTTGGGGGACATGATATGCATGATTGCGAAGTATGCGGACGATTTTGCTCCAGCGTATGTCCCAAAATCGGTGAAGCAGCATAAAGAAGCGGATGAAGACGGTGCAATCGGGGAACAGAGCGTGGATGGTAGTCTAGGAGAGCAAACAGACAGGGCATTCGGTGGCACGACTTCAGAACTAGGCAACAACACGAGAACTGTCAAGGGAGGAGACAGCGATACGATCGAGTGCTTCCATGCCGACATCTTTGATCCCTCGAACCGACAGCTCCAGGCCTGGATAAATACTCAAATAGTGCGAGAGATCAATCGAGGCTGTCTACCGGAGTGGGTTGCGGCTAAACTTGAGGTCACTGTCGTCAACATGGTGCGGAGGATTGCGAAGGCCGTGGAGGGGGATGATGGTGAGAGGGGTTTGCTTCGGGAATGACGACAAGATGGCAAACGAATTCTAAGAGCTTGCCTCAGCATTGTGTTGGTCTTTTGTCAAACAGCACAGGGAGAAGGCTCTGGTGCAGTGGCTGATGAATGCGTTGCACACTACTGGAAGGTCTGGACACATATTAGATCGAAACAAAGAGCAGCTGAATACAGGTTGAGCTGAACAAAGGCCCTTACTTCCATTCTCCTAATATGATCCAACAAGCAAGCGACAACAAAGAACTGACTAGTATTGATTTGTTCCAAAGTGCAAGAATGCAAATGTCCGCCTGGCATTTGTGATTGTCTCCTTCGGCTTCGGAAAAACAAAGAGCCGGGCATCGGACGAGGCTGGAAATCCTGACACCATGTTTCTTATAAATCCAGTAGATTTCCTTCTGTATCCTTGCACTCTACGACTGACGACCACACCCTCAATCCGACGACTGATACTATATAAATACTCCAGCACCATGATCATGAACTGAATCAGCCGTATTTCGTCACAGGCGGCCATCGACTGTGAAGACTCATGTTCCAGCGTAACGACATAAGCCGCATTCAACGCAAGCCTCACTCCACTACTTCACAGCCGCGCAGAGAGTGTTCCGGATTAGCTTGGGCGGCTGTGAATCGTCACTACCATTCACTGAACAGGAAAACAGATGGATATTTATGTTCTTCTTCTCGAGCCGCGATTCCCTACTTAGTTTCTTCTCCACCAACTTTTTCCTCCACCCAGCAATATCTTCCACAACCAACACTAAGTCTTCCAGTAGGCACTCCATCCTCACCAGACCAGCTCCAAGCTCTCTTTACTCTATCTTACTATCAATTATCGCCATTTCCACCATGGATAAGTCTTCGGCAAGTAAGTACACACTGCACTGCATCCATCGAACGCCTTGCTGCTCCTCTTGACGATCTAAACTGACTGTCCATAGAACCAACTCGAGCTCAGGTAAACCCCAATCCTTTCTTTGATGATACAAAGAGCCATGGCTCATTCATATCGTTGAAGGTCAACGCAAAGGCAGGCAAGGCCACTGCTGCCAAATCGTGGTTGTCTCGTCCTCACCAGGACACTGCCATGAGCGGAACAGGGCCAGAAGAGACCCGAGGAGGACCTGTTGCTGCCCGTGGAGGCAGAAATCGAAACAACAGAGCCAAAGGAACCTCAAAGGGAAAGCGGAACAACCACTTCGAAGATCCCAGTAAGTATTTTCCAATCCCGATCTTATTCATTGACAGTATCTATCCACATTGGTGCCCCCTAAATTAGACCCCCTGCACTATGCTCTATAAGAAGATTGACTAACATATTATCCATAAGAATCTCGCCGCTTCCGCTCCAACTGGAGGGATAATCGTTCTGAGCCACCCGCTCCGTCTGCCCATGATACCACCGACGCGTGGGATGCAGACCTGAAAGCCCAGAAAGATGGTTTCCGCGACACGATTGACGACAAGAATGGAAACTGGGATACGGACCCTGCCAAAGACATAAATTCCGATTTCGATGGCGAAATTGTGGATTTGTCAGATGACGAGAACGAATGGACCTTCGTTGAGGAATCCATGCCTCCTTATTCCAATCCCTCTGCATACATGGCATCCCCAACCACCAAGTCCGAGATGGCATCTTCGAAGGCTCAGGCCATTGCCAAAGACATCAACAACGGGATGCACCCCAATGCAGTGGCGGCAAAGAACAAGATGCAAGTTCTAGATATGGTACGCAACCTGGCCAAGCTTGCAGATGGAAAGACGGGGGAGGCCGAGAACACTGAGATTGGTTGGTAAGGGGCGTCATCATTGCGGGTTGCAGACCAAGGGGTTTTGGCAGAGCCGGAAGAAATCGAGCAAGATGGGCAGAAGCCGGAGACGCATGGCTCTGTTCAGAAGGTAGACGACTGCTGCCAGTTCAAGTTCTTGCAAAGCAAGAGCTCAATGAAATGATCAATTAGCACGAAGAACTGTACTGTATTCAGAAATAACACACCAAACTGACACAGAGTGGATATCATCGTCAACTGCAAAGGACAAATGACCGGAGCATGCATCCCGGCATCCCAGCTACTCCGTAAAGCTCAGCCTGAGAATCATCCTGAGCTGTCGACGTGGACAACTGCCATTGGGATGACATCGGCCCAAATGCAAGCTTCTCCATTTGCCCCTCGCTTGTGGGGAGGAGAACACAACGGAGAGGCAGGGGTCTTAGGCGAGCCTTTAGGTAAATCTTGGGTCACCGATCGGGCCGCTTCTGTGGTTCCCTCTTTCTGCGAGGCCAACGCCTGGAATGGAATGGTGTTCGTTCACATGCCACATCGGGGAGATGAGATCTCGGGCTTTTCATTGGGGCATTGCCCTGGTATTCTGTCGCCCAATGGCCAGCGCACACGCGCGAATTCCAGTGTTGCACAGGCGTTCGTCCAAGCACTCCACAGTGTTTGGTCAAAAGGACACGGCGGACCAAAAGACGTGGACCACTAACATGGACATTTCCAACTCGGCACTTGAGTTTCCTAGTCACATGAGGCCTAAATCGCCCGCTTCGCGAATCTTTCGGTTATCTCGAGCCAATAAGTTCTCGCGTTCGATGTAATTCCCATGTGTGTCATGTGGGTGCAAGATGGTGACGGATGCTTCTGTTTTTGGAGCCCGGTTCGCCCGATCCGCCGTTCAATAGACGCACCTCGTGGTTGATGGCTGACAGCGTGACAGCATGACAGCATTAGAGCGAGTCCACAGCATCGGAACCGTTCTCAATTGAAATTCTACTGGCTGCATCGGGCGGGTGTTGAAGGCCATCTGGACAACATGACTAGTGCCAACTTTCGAGCTTTGAATTCCCGCCAATGAGTACTGGAGTTGATGGCGCCCCTTGTTGGAGCGCGCCGATCATCGCCCAACGGAGCGCGGAATCAGAGCGGAGAAGACCAGAGGCGCGTGCAGAATGGACAACATGGGTCGAGGGCACAAGAATAGGGACAACTTAAAACACCCGACGATGCCGTCGTGCAGTGCCCATCTTGAAACCCCTCGTCACAGGAACTTCCAGGCCGACGGGGGCAATATAGGCTGGAATTGTATGAAATACCTCGCATGATCAAGGTATGCCCCCCGTCCAAAGAAAAAGTTGAACGGTTGATATAACTATTTTTTGTGCAGAAGATGTGCTTTACTCAAGTCCAAACCTTCAGCGGCACCAATGGCTGCGGCCATGAGTACTCGTTCATCATCGAGCGTTGTGCCCTGTCCAAGGCGCGCCGCAACCAAAAGGCCTGCGTCCCCAAAAGCGGGAACATGAGAGACATCGACCGAACCTGGAACCCTGAAGACCAAAACCTGAGCGGCAAGTGTCCAGTTTGCAGGAAGAGAACTCCACCGAGCTCCGCCGGCTCTCAAGCCTAGTTTCGCTGCGAGCGATCCCAGGCCTTCATCCTTGAAGCTGTGAGCGAGTCGCAGAATGGAGGCGACGGTCAACTTACGTCCTACGCTACGAGAGTAGCCGGGACTTACTTTGTAAGACGAGTGTCATCGAGACACGCGGTTGTGACGATGACTCGGTTCATGAAAGGAGTTTGTAACTGGCAGGGACATCCAACCAAATTCAACCGGAATCTCACATCCACCAAACAAGCCCTGTCATTTCCTTGTTTGGAAGAATATGACTCGAGGCATAGCGGTGGAGCTTCATGGCGTTGGTTTTAATTCTTGTACTGTGCTAAACAGAGACGTTGGGGACGGTGACATGGCACCGGGAAAGGGTTTCACTCCGGAGTACCACCACTTTCACTTCAGGTAGTTGATACATAAAGGTCGGAATTCAATCATGTTCTACAATGGAGACGATAAGTTTCCAAACAAGCCGACTGGGCCCATTGACAACAGGGAAGTGTTCCTTTCGGTGAGTGATCGATCCCTGCTCGAGCAAGTCTTTGGGCCCAGACTTATTCACTAAGCTACTTATCCCTGGTCAGGTTTGACATAGCTCTCTAGTCTACGTTCAGTTTTGGTTCCAGTCATGGAGAATAATGTGTTCCCGTGCTGACTAGGAATGGTATCTACCCTTGAGTTTCCCAGGCAGCCGCCAACATATCTTGTGGAGCCGGTTTCTGTATTCGCCTAAGCCTAATGGACTAATATCGCCCAAGTGACTCGAACAGGGCCACTTAAGTAGTGGTATTCCGTAGTGGGGGGACCGGTGAGGTGCATGCGCCCTTACGGTTGGTTTGATAATGAATTGTGACGCTATACGGGCGTAGGAAGCCTTCCTTACCGCCGCGACAAAGCAAACAATAACAGTAGGGTGGTGAAGTTAAACTAGGGGGATATTAGTGTAGCTTGGTAACATCCCTCCCCGCCCATGAATTGATGGTCTTCCGTCTATGTCCCTGTACGGACATCATGTAGTGGATTTTGCACCTGATTAGGCTGTTGAAGCGGGATCACTGTCATTGCTCTTTACTAAACTAACTGTGTAGGACAGATTTTCGGGTTATTCGAGAGGCACGCTGTCGATTCACGACTGGCTCCTGCAAGATGGTATTTCAAGCTTTGCTAGGATATTGCGGGAATCGGCTCGGTAATTGTTTGACCGCGGAGCCTTACTCACATTCGGCGTTCTTCGTGATCCGACTGAAACAGAATTCTGCATCTCGATGGGAGGATGAAGACAGACCCAATAAGGCGGAATTTTAGTCGCATTGCAGGACCCAAGACCGGCAAAGATATCAAGGGTGATCTTTCGCAGCAAGTTAGAAACCAGATGCTGCATGATGGGATTGAGTTATCTGTCTAGGGAAACTTTTGTAGTCAAACTCCAGATCAGAAACGACAGGGATACAGCGCTGGGGATACTCTTCTCCAGGTAGAGACGTCGTGGGGATTGATCCCCAGAACTTGGCTCAGATAAAAAAGGCTTTGAAAGCTAAGCCAATCACTCAAATGTAGGCCCATTAGGCCAGGATGTGAGGCGATTTGAACATCCACCTGAGCCCCGCGGCCGAGGGGTTCGAGGGGGCTGGTGTGGACCATCCATTTGCGGAGAGAATGTTCTACAAACCCCGCAATCTTTCTTCATCTCGTCTTTGTCTTCAATCTCTTCCATCTCCTAGCTAGGTCATTTCGCATTTCGTCTGGCTTTACATACAGGCCCGTGCACGCATCAGAAAGAGGCTGAAGGCGAGACAGCCATGACGAGAGAAGCTATTTCGGCAAGCAGTACTGATTGCACCAAGCGACTTTTCCCAGCCCTGACCTAAACTTAGTGTTTTCGTTAGCAAAGATCGAATTCAAATTCGATCTTTGCGACCACTAAGCATAGCATGAAGAATGGACGAAGGAAACCGAGGTCACGCACCGGCTGCAAGCGATGCAAAGAGAGGCGGTTCAAATGTGACGAAGAGAAGCCTGAGTGCGGACGATGTCAGGCTTCAGGAGTACCTTGCCCTGGATTTGATCGACCGCTGAAATGGTCAACAAAGTATGAAATGTATCCAGCCAGGAAGAGACACCCTGAAGTGTTCCAGCCCAAACAGGAGCCGGTGATTGATGGGAGTATTAGTCTCCCACTTTGTGACCAAATGGAAGTCGCCTACGACCATGTCCTGATTGGTGCAGAATTCGAGCGAGCAATTCAAGAGACGAGACATTGTTTGTCGGAATCGGTACCCTTGGAAACTCTGGATGGTGCTTTGGCTGCCCGCTTCCAGTCCGCCGACATTCTTCCATTCAGCCCTTTACTACCCGAGATCCCGGCGACGCCATTCGACGGAGAATCTTTTAGACAGCCTGAAAACTTTGAGATTGCCGGCGAAATGGGACAAATGGTGCCACCGTCAATGTGTGACGCTGTCGTGGGTCTTGAAAATGACTCAGAAAGTCACCTAAAGCTGCTGACCAGGCAAAATCGTCTACCACCACCAGCAAAGGGGCTTGGAGACATGTCCTCCACTTTGGTGGAATACTATTTTAAAGAAACCGCAGCCGTCTTCTCATGCTACGACAGCAGCATGAATCCCTTCCGCACCACAGTCGGCGACTTCTGGTCATTGTCGCCTGCCTTGCACCGGACATTACAAAGCATGGCCGCCGCCTGTTTGGTCAACGAAAACCCGTATTTCAAACGCTTGTGCCGGAAACTACGATCCGAAGCAATTTCTTTGCTTTGTCACGAACCTGCGCAAGATGAAAAGTCGTTACTGGCTTTGCTCATGCTGGGTCAGAGTTCAAGCTGGTTTGATCCTCAAGACTTGGGAATCCCCTTGTTCAAGATCTTGAAAGGGAGGCTCAACGTGCCAATGCCAGCATTCCATGGCCGTCTGAACAGGGCACCCGGTGGCCGAGGATTTTTCCAAGAAGCGCTCGAATATTGGGAGATGCTCTTGTCCTTTGTTTCTAGCGAGGTCACACCCGACTATATGTATGGTCCATATCCTCAAAACCATGACGATATGCGAAAAGTTCCGCATCCGTGGACAGGAATCTGCCGGGAGACCCAGTTACTTGTCAATCAAGTTGGACATCTTGTCAGAAAAGAAAGAATGTGCGCTAGATCGACAACTTTTACCTCGCAAGATTCCATTGACCAGTCGACCAGAGCACTGCAGCTTGCTCGACATCTTGAATCGAGACTGAATCGACTCAACGGTATCCCCTATACTAACGTAGTCAGTACGGGTGACACCGAAACACCAGTCTGGCACCTACAGACGATTGCAGAAATATATCGTCGAACTGGCCTCATCAATCTATATCGAGTTTTCCCCGATCTTTTGCGAGATCATCTCAACCAATGCAGGCTTTCCGATGCCGATAACAGACTTAACGCCACGAGTGACCCACCATCTGGGGTGTCTGACAGTGACAATTGGCTGTTACTAGTTGAAGGCCATCAAAGAGAGGGCAATACCACTGAAGGGTCATTCATGTGGCTGACCGACTTTGCAATTGAGACCTTGGAGTTGCTGGAATCCGTACCGGCGAGCTCCCGCACCAGATGTCTCCAGCCGTTTATGCTAGTCGTATGTGCGGGTGAATTGCGTGCTCCACCAGTATGCAATTCAGACATATCGGATTTAAATGTCGGCCAACCATCAGAAATCTATGGTGATATGTTCTCACTGTCAACGACATCGGATTCGACCTTTTTCAACCTCCTCCCGCTCTCAAACTCAGCATTCGATCCCATAAGCACTGCGGCTGACACTATCTCAAGTGACTCCATTGCTTCGACCACGCAGGCATTCCGGGTCTTTCAAGCGCGCAAATTTGTCCGAGGCCGTTTGAATCTTTTCATCAACGTTCTTCCTCCTCGGCCGACACAGACGTGCTTGGATCTTGTAGAGGCGTCCTGGAGCCGACTGGACGATAGATCCTGCGACACTTGTTGGATTGATGTCATGCTGGACAAAGGACTGCATACCACGATGGGCTGATTCTTTCCGCTTTTCTACGATTGGCCGAAAAGCCAGATTTGATGTTCAGACTCCCAAAAAGGGACGGTTCTGTAGAGGTGAAAAAGATCCTACTTCCGAAAGGTGACTTTTCCACCATTATTCTAGCTATGGTATATGGTTAGCCCATAGCGATCCAAAAGGAACTCCTGAGTAGTCTCATGAAAGCTGCATGAATCTTCTAGTCATATGATTCATGATCCAAATATTTAGTCTCAGACGACAATTGTATCCGTATCCCGGATCACTTTGTGCGTGAGTCGTCGCCTCGTCCTAGGCTGCTAGCCTGGCACTCTTTAACAACCAAATTAGGCATTCTCCCGGTGATAACTCTCCAGCTCCATCTCCTTCGCCTCCACGGCTCCCCTAACCTCTGGGGCGTTCGGACCCAGAATAATCTCAAATTGCGGCCCCTTGTAGCGGCCCTTCTTCGTGAACCAGAGCCCCGATACAAAAATCACAAAAATCCCCATCACAGCACTCACATAGTTCATGTTGTTGGTGTTCACGGGCAGGGAGCCAGGAAAACAGAAGAATATCGACGTGACCAGAACAAAAAGGACGCTGATCCAGTTCATTATCAAGCCGGGAATTTGGCCGAGGTAAAAGACAGGGCGGTTTGCAATGACGAGCTTGCGGCCACGAACTAGCAGGATAAAGACGGGAATGGCGTACGAGAGGTTCAAGAAAATTGTACACGATGCGCAATAGGCGTTGAAGGCGACGGCGGGACCGAGGTACAACAGACCGAAAAGCATATTGAAGACTGCAGCGACGAGGATGGCGCGGACGGGGACGTTGAGGCCTGGCGTGATGTGGGCAAGACTGGCATCTAAGGTTTAGCATTCGTTCCTAAGGGGATAGGGGGACTACTCACAAGTGTGAAAAAGGACTCCCATTGTCCCGCGCAATGGCCCAGAGCAACCGACTCCCACTCGTAATGCATCCGTTGGTGCCGTTCACGAAACAGATGGCCAGGGCGACGCTGAGCACAGCTGCTGCGGCACGACTTCCCGTCGCCAGATAGATCATCTCGGTGACAGGGGCCTTGGTGTTGGAGTTCAGAATGGCATCTTGGTCCACAATGCTGAACAGCATCACGAGGATGAAGATGATACCTGTCGTACCACCGATGCCCACGGCAGTGACCATCGCTTGCGGGCTGTCCCGTTGTGGAGTTTTCATTTCTTCGCTGAGGTGAGCCACCTGTACCTCCAGCAGTCAGTCTTCAACCTAAGAGTAAAGCCATGATCCCAGTTTTCAAGGTGGTAAATGTGGTGGAACATACCGCGTCGAACCCGATGAGTGAGAGTGCGGATTGTAACAAGCCGAGCATCCAAGCCATGCCGTCGCTCCAGCCCGTCGAGTTTGAAAGGTCGGTGAAGACAAATTTGGCAGTTGTCTTCTCGCCAGTGGCAAGAATTGTGATACTTACTACGATGCAGCCGGTGATGGACCAAAAGACTATGTTGCCTTGGGTTAACGAGAGCAAGCAGGGCTTCGGATTGTCGGGATGGCAAGGCTGATGACGACTTACGCGCAAATTCATTCCAGCGATTCAAGATGCGGTACCCGAAAATGTTGAGCAGCACGCCGAATGTAGAGACGGCAAGGAAGATAAGATAGGTTTTCCAAGGGGTGATTTCATAAGATCCGTTCGAGCCAACCACCGCGGCGGCCGAGAGGAATTGAGCTGCGCCCGCGGTTAGCTGACTTCCATCCCAAACCTGTGTCAGGCTGCTCACCAGAAAAAAATGCTTCAGTCGTGATCAGAGTCAGCCAGCCAGCGATATTTATCCAGCCTACTAAGAAGCTCTAATGCATCGATATTAGCTTGGTCGTCATGGGCTCGCAGAGGCGGATCCTCACCATCAACATCTTCCATCTGTCCGTCGATAAGGCATAAGCGTAGTGGTACTGGCCCCCGGCAGTAGGCCATATTGAGCTCAACTCCCCAACGCTTGCGGACAGGCAAAGATTGCAGATGATACAGAAGATGAACCCGTAGAAGAAGGAGGCAGAGCCGCCGGACGGCATCACGATGCCGAGAGAGCCAGCTAGGCAGATCCATGTGCTGTTGTGTTTGTCAGATAAAACTCCAATGGCGACGGACATGGTGCTGTTGTACTTAAGAATGCCAAAGGTTAAACCGATCATCGTCAGTCTAGAGAAGCGGTGTTCGAGGTGTCCTTCATCTTGTGTAGACGCGTCGGTGGCTGGAGGTCTCATCATGCTGGCTGCGATCACTCGCTGCTACAGTCAGATCAGTTCGAGCAGGCAAATTCGAAGGAACGGGGAAATAAGGTTGAACTCGAAGTTTACAGGTGCAAGGTGCGAGATCATATGAAAGGCTTTGTGCGGAGACACAATACCGAGGACGATCAATTGCGGCCGAGGACCACTGCACGTCACTATGGACATAGCCCAGAAGTGGGACCAGACTTGTATGAGAAGGGTAAATATTGACATGATTGACTAGTATTCTGTCTATTATGCTAACTCGGCGAATCACGTTTACCCGGTTGAGCGGGAAAGTAAATCGAGCGGGCTCCCCGGCATGGTTTGGAACACACCGGGCGTCGTAGATTTCGTACCGCAGGTTGAAAAATGTGGGGTATTTTCAGTGCTTCTAGCAAGGTTTGTTGAAGGGAGCAAATGTTATTGCGAAGGCTAGGTGAAGCATCACATTGAACCAATCACTCGATGGCTGTTGTTGCCTAAAGCGGTTTGGTCAAGGTGGCTAATACTGGCATTTGAGAATGGGGCACAACCACACAAAAAAGAGGAATATCAGCCCTGCGGGGATTGAAGAAGGCGCCTCTGAACTCTCCAGAACGATCGTGGGCGGGAGGGAAATCATTAAAAGGCTTGTTCAGGAAGAAGACGCCCAGGAGCGAAGAAGAAGACGAGGAAGACGAGGAAGTAAGGTAGCTCGAGGAAACCAGGATACGGATATGGAGTACAGAGTACATGACGAGTGATTGCATAAGTGGTAGCTACGGGAAATTCACCTGCGGAGGCTTAATAGCATGGAACGAAGGTGGGGGAAGGTGAGGGCCGAGGGGTTACTTAGTCTTGCGGGGAACTTCTCGCCAGCCAGTTTGTGAGAGGATGTGCTCACTACCCTTGACATGAACATAATTTGATCATGTAAACATATAACACCAGTCTTTGATCAATATGATGTCTGCAGTTGAGCGATCTCGCGGCAATGGTATATTGGCTATTCAACGCAGAGATTGAACGAGGCTGACGACAGCCGCAATGAGGCTTTCGGGAGCCAGAAAAGCGATGGAGATCCTTTGAGAAGGCGAGAAGCAATGCTCCTTCTCCCAACACCCGTATATTTCTGCCAGGGATCCTGCTGAGGGACTCTGATAGACGATACACTGATACACATGGGCGCGCTGCTCTCCCCGGGAATCAGGTGAGTGTCACGTAGGCGAGATGTACAGCCCGCGTCACTGATCTAGTCCAAGTATGAATTGCTAGTACCCCTCTTCTCCCAGTCCTCAAGAATCCTCTCATCGCGTACGTGGATCACGCACTCCTTAAGCGACGAGCCTTAGTCGTACCTTCGACAATGGGTTAATTACCCTAGCGACCATTCAAGTGTTCACAGGTTGTGTTAGGATCCGCAATGGTCTATCCACATCTACTACTGAGAACCATCATATGATAGGCCTATTGAGAAACAGGTTGTGCAAGCGCGACAAGAATCTTGACCGGCACTTAGGTAGGTTCATGATCTTAGCAATTAGTCCTTAGTTTCCGACCTTTGCTGTCTCCAATCTGCTGCTCGCTATCACCCCCAAGTCTCCAAAATCTTTCGTATCTCCGATATACTCCTTCTCCTCACTTAGAGCCGCGGTAATTGGTGGTGATCGTTCTTCGTTCAATGCAGCTCCAATGTCACTTCTACCTTCAAAAGCACACGATTAAAATATTTGCCTCTTTCTGAGCCTAGCCAATACGGCAACAACGGGGCATCCTTGTCAGGGGACAGAACCTCCTTCCCCCATTATCGGCACAGCCTCGTGAGGAGACGTCCTAATTTCATTGGTTGGAGTATTAAACGTGTTGGAGTCAAGTAACACCACGCAGCCAGTCTCAAACTCGGTTCATCACTGGTGTCGCATTAAATATATCATCCTTATAACTGCTCGTCGCAGCTTCATGGTCCATTGATTCAAAGTCTAGGCACCGCTAGTTTGCTCGCTATCGAGTTCAGTGACAACCAAAGACACCCTTCAACATGATCGTCAAAGAGGAGCCACAATATTCCCACCTGATGGAGCCCCTCCAGATTGGGGATTTGCTTCTGAAAAACCGCGTGGTGATGGCATCTTTGACAAGGAACCGTGATGCCGTTCCACGTGAATATTTGCACGTGCCTTACTACGTGGAGAGAGCAAGCGTCGGGCTTATTGTAGGCTAAATCAATGTCACTGATCTGTTGCATGGGAAACATTTGCTGACGGTGGCACTCCCACTGTGGATAGCTTGCGGAAGCCACGCTAATCAGCCCTCAAGGTACTGAATGGAGCTACATGCCTAGGATATATATGCAGGAACATGTAGGTGCAAGATTCTGACATCTATTTGGCGACTGCGCACTAAACCTTTAATCCAGGCAGAGGGTTGGCGAAAGGTCACGGATGCTGTTCACGAGAAAGGTGGATTGATCTTCTGCCAGCTGCACCATGTTGGTCGAGTTGCTCACCCAGGCACGATGGTGCAACGAGAGTCTGGCAAGCCGGTACCTGGCCCATCTGCAGTCGCTGCTCGAGGTGGGCGGTTTCGAAATGTTCCTGGTGCCCCAGGATATACCGTTCCCACTCCCATAGCGGATCCATGGGAGTACATCAACCTATATGATAATGCGGCGAAATGTGCCAAGGATGCTGGCTTCGACGGAGTCGAGGTACACAACGTATGTGTTCTCCCGGCTTGCACAAATTGAGCACCCCCACATCATCTAATCTGAGGCATAGGCAAACGGCTACCTTCCTATGCAGTTCCTCGAGTCGCATTCAAATCATAGAGAAGATGAATGGGGAGGACCAATCCAGAATCGTATGAAGTTCTCCTTGAACGTGCTGGCGACTTTGAACAAGCACTTTCCGTACAATCGGATAGGAGTGAAAATAGCCCCCTGTGGTGGATATAACGATATGGGCGAAATGGACACCGACGGGAACCCATCGGTGGAGAAAGCAAAGGACACTTACGGCTCATTCTGTGCGGAACTTGATAAGCTGGGCTTAGCATATGTCCAAGTTATGAGATGGTGGGCTGCGTACGATCCAATGATTGGAGGCAAACCGCGCGGTGTGGCGTGGGATCCGATCACATTCTTGAGACCTATTTTGTCCAATACCGTGGTAATGGGCAATACTGGGTTCACCCCCGAAGAAGCCGACGAGTGGATTGCTCAAGGCAAGGTCGACTGCGTCGCAATCGGGCGGCCTCTCTTGTACAACCCTGACTATATCGAGTTGTTGCAGGAGGGCAGGCGGGAGGAGATGTACGACGAACAACCTGGAGATGAATTCTTTTGGTACAAGTACAGGAACAACGACAAGCTGGATGGATATTTGAACTGGAAAGGTAGAAGCTCCAAGCTGGCACAGGGTGGTGAGAAGGATGCTTTGAGTTTCATTCACGACTAGAGCAAACATTGATTTAGTAAACACCAAGGACCATTTGAGGAGTTTTCTTAGGCCCTCAAATGTGAAAACACATGCGCTAACACATTTTCTAAGTGAATCAGTTGACATATGGGCTCGCACCACGCACTCTCTTCTGCTGTGCCATCTCCTCGCTTGAAAGGGGTGTCATCTTTGCCCCGGCCATCCTGCTGTAAACCACTCCAACACTGGGTCTCAAATCATACACTAGCATCATATCACTTGTGTTCTCATCGGCATCTCCGTTCACCATTTGAGAGGGTGGTTCTGTGTGACATTGATCTGGATAAGAGATATCGGAAGTTGCTGCCTTGATGAAGCCCTGGGAGAAAACTTCAAGCGCCGCTCCGAACCTCAAAAGACAAGCATCTCGCTTCGTCCGAGTGAAGATAATTGTCAGTGTCGACCATAGCTGCTGCCTCTCCCCTGCTGGTGATGACGTTCGGAGGAATCTCAAAGAATCTCCGCTCGGGGCGGTTTGCTCGTGCATCTCTTCCAAGTACCGCTCCCACGGCAGCTCAAGGACGTGTGAGAGGTTCTTGAACACTTGTGTTGCGATAAAGTGTACTGCCGAGGCGAAAGAGCTCAGGGAAGACGATAGAGGTGTATTTGAGGACTGGATCTCGTTCTTCGAGAGGATCGTGCGAGCTATGGATAGTCTGTCGGCTTCAACATACAGCTCATCGAGCTTCACGAGCTCGAAAACAGGGAGTCCAGTGATTTCGAACTCAGTAACGTTCCCAGAGCAGAGGTTGCGTAGCGTTGGTAATGCTTCGAAGTTTTGAATCGCGCCGAAGTCGAGACTCAATCTAGGGGACGACATTAGATAAAGCTGTCGTGAACAGCGAGGCTCAAGGAAATCCTAGCTCGACTACGAAAGATGTACTTTTGAAAATGATGAGAGTACCCAGGAAGAGAGATAAGGCAGATTGAAGCCTTTGTTCGGGAAACATGGCCGTTCCTCAATAGGATTTGTGGCTTCGGTTCTGCTAGAACTCCAAAACCCGTCCACCATTATCGGGGTCGTTTGCTCGTCCGTGAGAAACTGATGCGGGGAGGTCGTCTCGTGAGTTGAGAAACATGAGATCCGGCTCTTCAGCCGAGGAACTAGAGTAATCATGTTTCATTCTTTTGATGCAAACCTCTCCGCCGTGACCTGTAGGTGCGTCTATGACAAGCGTGGAGATTGTGACGAGATGGAGACTGTCAATTTCTCGAATCTCTAAAGTTACTCAGACGTACCGCCATCCAAAGGACCTCGCGAGGCCGTCGTCCCAGCAAGCCCGGTCAGTTTCCCCAAACGTCCTTCTTCAAATGACTCGATAAAAGTGCGAGGCGACGGTCGGCCATCCAAGGATATCCCATGTTAATCGCGGCGCTCAGCCTTCGCCTCAGACTTGCTTGCCACGATCGATTCCGAGACAAGAGCCGTTTTACTTGCTGTTATCAAAGCCTGTGGAAGTTAGTTTACGGCGATGCTTTATCTCCTGAAACTGACGCGCCGGTCTATTTTCAAAGAGTTTGTGGAAATCGTTTTCTCCAATTATGTGGTCAGACATCTTCAACCTCAGGACTACAGGAATCTACGGAGGGGGGGTTGTGAGGGGTTGACAACCTCCCGTTCTCTTGCTAGTAAGCGATATTTTGTAAGTACAGGCACACTTTTCTCAATGAATGAACCGCGGGCTCCCCACTACATCCACATGTCTGGAGATCGAGTGAAGCCTCTTAAGCCATTCTGAAATAGTACTCGAATAGTAGGTACACTAGGAGACACAGACCATGACACATCTTATTAAATACCCTTTCATCACTGACGGATCTCATAATATCGTACAAATCTCGCACAGTACAGGGGCACAGCTGCTCAATTTATTTTACATCAAGGTGCTTTCTTCAGCCCAGCCTTCAACGTCAAAATACCTTGCAATATCTGCTCCGCTTCGGTGTTCTTCCCCTGACAGTACAGCAATAATCCGAGGTTATACATAGTCATCCAAGTGATTGGATGCTCCTTACCCAGTACCCTCTCCCGTCCTTTTACCACTTCTCGAAGCATCGGCTCCGCCTCGATATATTTCCGTTGATAGCCCAATGCCACGGCGAGGTTGTGCATGGTCGTCAAGGTGGTTCGATGCTCCTTCCCTAGCTGCCTCTCTCTTGCTTGTAGCACTTCCCGAGACACCCGCTCTGCTGCGGCAAATCCCCCCACATCCGTTAGTATCACGACGAGATTGTCCATAATCGCCAAGGTATGTGGATTCTCCTTCCCTAGCGCCCTCAGACTAATTTCTGCCATTTCTTGTAACGTCTCCTCTGCCTCGATATATCTCCCTCGATTACATAGTGCTGTGGCGAGATTGTTCATGATTATCAAGGTGTCTGGATGCTCCTTACCTAGATTTCTCTGAGTTACTTCAATTATTTCTCGAAACATCTGCTCCGACTCGCTATAATTCCCCAGCTGGATTAGTCCCCCGGCGAGGGAGTTCATGCTCCTCAAGGTGTCTCTATGCTCCTTGCCGAGCACCCTCACTCTGGTCGCAACTACCATACGATATAGATCAAGACTGATATCGAACCGGCCCTGAGCTTGATAGAACCATGCGAAACATGTCGTAATATCACAGCTCGCAATATCTTGACCGGGTGGGTGCCCATCTTTAAAAAAGTCTTTCACATTCGAGAGAGTGGCGTCCATGTGTAAAAGAATTGACCGCTTGATAGTGGCATCGCTGTCTCTGTCTTCAAAAGTGCAAATAGAACTAACGATGACATGGATAGCTTCATTGGCATGAGTCTGACGCTCTTGGGAGCGCACTCGCAGCTGTAGCCAGTCGCGGATTAGGGGATGGAGTATAAAGCTTGCTCCTTCAGATGTTGTTGGCGGCAAGATGCTTTGTAATAGTGACATCTGGTATGCTTGATGGATAAGATGCCAGTACCTCTCTGCATCCCAAGTCTCCTGTGAGCGATTCATGGCTGTGTTATGAAGGGCTGGAGAAATGTCTCGTGTCACGTGCTCCCGGCTGTCAAGATCTTCTCCTGCCTCACTTGACGAACTCTCGTCATCTAGGCCGCGTGAGGTCATGAAAATACTAGACCAGGCCGGTGGAGGTCTAGTTCGCTCACTGTGAAACCTGAATAGTGATTCACTCACATGGACGGGACCGAGGAACGCCGCAACAGTCAGAACGTGCGCGACCGAGCCGGGCGGATCCCAGCGTTCGAGGAGCTGTTGGAATGACATCTCCCAGGTGGTAAACGCATTGATGGCGGTCTCCTGTCCACTTTCATCTTTGATTTTGGTGTATTTCCAGAAATGATCAGCCGTATGCCGAAGCACCTTTTTGCGCTGGGCCTCATATTGCGCTAAGAAACTGCCTAACTGGTCGATTGGTAGCTGTTTGTATGCCATATAGGCCGACGCTTGGTCGATAGCTAAGGCCAGACCACCCAGGCGTTTGACTATTGTGGAGCCTTCTGACGTATGATCGTCGACGTTGATTCCATTGTATCGATGTAGGAGAAGGGGAACTCCGGCCTTGTCCGTCATCGGTGGAATATCGAGGATAGTTCCTAGTTCCTCCAGACCGCGATGGCGACTCGTGATGAGGATATCTCCATTGCCTCCTGACGAAGTTAGCTTCCCGGGACATAGCGTCGACAAATCAAATACCTCGCGGAGTATATTGTTCAACATCAGAGAAAGCCGTGGGGTCATCGTAATTATCAAAGACCATCAACCAGCGATCGTCCCACTGCTCCAGTGTACTCAAGGCGAACTTCACTTTTGCCTCGTCGTCACCTGAAGCTTCGAGTGTTGAGAAGCCAAGTTCTTGTGCAACGCGGACCAGAGATTGCACAGTCGTAGACCTAGAGGTACTATTGATCCAAAAGATACCGCGGTACGTTTTGCGTGATCGTTCACAGTACTCAAGGGCAGTTTGACTCTTGCCCTGTCCTCCCAACGCACGGAGAATCAAGAGTCGGGACTCCTTAACTTCGCAATTAAAGAAGGAGCTGATTTTTTCAAGCTCCGCTTCGCGGCCAAAGAACTTCCTCACTCGCAGTCTTGGGACAAGGAAGTATGTCTTTGAAACTATATCATAGGTCAGTACCCGTGTGAATAGGTATCGGTTAGTAAGATGCGGCTGCGGGTTGCAAGATGAAAACTCACCTGGGCTGGGCGACACATCCTCTGAAATCCACTCCTGTAAGAATGCCTTCATGCACGCTGCAGCCGTGGCTGCCGCATAATGCTGCCAGCCCTTCCTCTTATGACTATCGGCGTAGTCACACACCCCCTTGATGACAATACTGGGGAAATAGTCCCACACGCCTGCCCCTTCCATCTCGAAAGCAATGATTTCATCGGTTTTGGAAACCTGGTCGCGATGTTGTCCGGATTTCATCACTGTGTTCCCGGAGCCCATGACACCAAAATGGACCATTGGTTGAGTTGTTGATGTGTTCTCCAAGCGAATTCTTGAGACACTCATGGCTGCTTCACACCCAAGGTCTTCGCACTCCATCCTCTGAGCTGCCTCACATATCTGGTTACCCCCACCACAATCGCATGCCGCCGATGCGTGGTGTTGATGTACGTACGTAGAATGGTAGAGGATATCATTTTCTCGGTTGGGAGGTTTCGTACTGGGTAATTTTTCGTGGACCGTGTGCAGAAATGTGGTCATGTTGTCTTGCATCTTTTGCTTATAGCGATTTGTTCTTAGCTTGGCCTGGACAGCACGGATCTCCGAACCCAGTGAACCAAGACTGTCTCGTACGGCATCCTTCCTCTTGAATGCTTCCGGATATTGCCTCCCAAAATCATACTGTATGAGGGCCTGACTGACAATAACGTCGCCGAGCAATATCTCGTTTTGATCACTATCGTGAGGCATGCCACCGCATATTCCAACCACAAGAGCCAGCTTAATGTTTGGGAAGCTCACTCTCATGGCTCCTGCAACAGCCGCCGCGCTGTTAGTCCCCATGCCGGGCATGTAAGCTAGCACAACATTATGCTCGCCTATTACGCCGGCGGTGTACGCATTGGGATCTCCGTCTGCTTTTCCATATTTCTTCCCTCCATCTTCCCAGAACTTGTCAAACAGCACTTGTACGCATTCGGCTTCCAAAGGTAGGGCGCATATCAACGCAATCGTGAAGTCGCGGCTATTGCGCGGAGCAGCGGGCGACATTTTGTGGTTCGCTGCGGAGCCGGCTGACCTCGGATACTCAAGGTGCGACGTCAAAAGGGATCCACCGATGTTTAGCACTTCTCGACGGCGCTAGAAGTTCATCGCATGAGGCCAAACAATGTTGAAGCAGGTCAGCATTCGAGAATGTTGTTGACTGTCGATGAATTCGCACAAATCGCGAAAGGCTATCCACCTTTGTGTGGGGCGACAGATGCGCCTCGAAATATGTTGAGATTCGAGAAGAAGGAGAGTCTCTGTGCATGAAGCACAAAGGAAATTCAGCAACTGACCGACTGACGGAGCCGCGTTTCAAGCTAAGCGATAGGCTGGCTCGCCAGGCAGCGCTCGCCAGTCAGCAACAACCACGTGAATATCTGTTGTACGGTGCAGGATCCGTTCGATAATGCGGAATTGGTCAGGACTGGGGTATTTCTAAACACATTCCGATCTAGAATCTTAGCTTCGTATTTTATCAGGACTCGCTAGGCTAGCCAGGGAGGTTTGACTTGATTTAGATTAGTGAAGATCTACTATGTCGTATGATAAAAGAATCTACGAGAATGTGTTGTATCACATAACTCCATCTTGCTGGGCGAGGATTTGCTCTGCAGTTTAATTACAGTGGAGCAAATCAGTGTAAAATGCACAACCTACAAGAAAAGTAAGGATGACTGCTGATTACAACAACCCAGTGTGGAGGAGGGCCACACCTTTGTATCGGCCACAACCTTGCACTAGTGGAAGTCGACCGGATCCTGCCCGTGCTCTTGAGGGATTATCCTTTGAAGTTGGTAGACGATAAGAAGGCTCTCGAGGCGATAACATATCTGTTTGTCTCACACAGGGAGTTGGGTTGGATGTGATCATAGAGAAGAAAGAACAGTGAGGTGAGAGTATCCCAATAAGACACAAATGCTTCCCGCAGGCTTGAATATTTTTGTATTCAGTCTTTTGAAGCGCAAGTGGTCCCATCCTGCACTTTCTGAAGCCTACTACAATACCTTGTGAGGGAATCAGCCGATAGATTTTGGTGGACATAGAGCCCTATGGCACTTATAGGACCGCACCGTCCGATTGCCGTTCTTTCATCTAAGCACACCTGGGCAGCCTTGCGGTCGTTGGTGTAATAAATTTGCTTATTAAGCCAGCCTCGTCATGTGAGGGGGCTTGGCATTGAATCTGACATGCCTTCTCCGTCACCCCGGCCACCTCTTCCATCTTCCGCCGCACACTTATGGACTCTTCCTCGGGGCCTCTCAACACATATCCTTACGAGCCAATCGACGAGCACTCGATCCGCCTGTTCCAGATCTCCAAAAACGAAGATGGCTCAATCACAGGCTCACTCCGAACGTTTGCCTTCCCGCCAGGCAACGGGCTTTCTTTTTCAACCGTGTCGTACTTCTGCGGCCCCGAGACCTTCGGGCAGTCGATCACGCTCAATGGAAGCAGACTCGGCGTCTTGGATACCGTGTACCCGATCTTGGAACTGATCTGCGACCACGACCACTTCGCCGCCGACCCATCGTGGTGGTGGATAGACTCAATCAGCATTAATCCGCATGATGCTGCGGAGCGGACCGCGCAGGTGGCCATGATGGACCAGATCTACCTCTTTGCAGTCAATACGGTCATATGGCTGGGCGATGAAGCTGACGACAGCGACGTGGCGCTCCGCTTCCTCCGGCGGTTGAAGAAGCGCCGGTGGGAACTCGCCAGCGACAAGTCGACGGCACGGGAGTTTCTGGACCCGCGGTCTAGGCTGAAGTGGAACGCGGTCGAGAAGCTCCTGTTGCGGCCCTGGTGGCGCCGCGCCTGGACGCTGCAGGAGTACATCGTTCCGTCGGAGGCGACATTTTATTGCGGGAGGAGCGCCATTAGTCGAGCCCATTTCACTAGGGCCCTCTACGCCATATGGCTGTGTAGCATGGCCGCGGCTGATGCAGGCAGTGGGACGGAACCTCTGCTGTCGCGCAAGGCTTATGACCCGGCGTGGAACCGCAGGCGGCTACGGCAATGGCATAAAAAGTTCGGCTCCATGCCGCTCGTTGCCTTGTTGGCTTACTTGGGCGACTGTGAGGCGACCGACACGCGAGACCGCATTTATTCACTGATCGGGTTGGTGTCTTCTCGTGACCGGGAGGATGTAATCAGCCGTCCGGACTATCTGTCAGATGTGACGGTCGTCTACGCCCGGCTCGTCAAGTCATTTGTGGAGACGCACAAGAGCCTCGACATCGTGTGCTTCAGGCATATTTTCTATCGCAATCCTGGGCGGCGGCAAAACGCTGACATCGATCTCCCCTCGTGGGTTCCCGACTGGAGGGTACGCGTCGAGTCCCACGTCGTGCCCTTGATGGTCAGCCAGAGCTCACGCAATCACATTGGAAACTTCCGCCCTCTGAGTTCGTTGAGCTGGGATGTTCTATACGAAGCGTCTGGGTCGTTGGAACCACAGGTTGAGTTCTCTGACGACTTACAAATATTGACCTGTTCGGGTGTCGTCCTAGGCCACATCGACGGTCTCGGTGGCTTGCAGGAGCCAGATCTGGATCAACGTCGGGAGGAAGAGGGCGGTTCTGATGGCGATTCTGCGGTTTCTATTCTCAACCCAGACGGAAATAACGATTATATCCTTCCTTCAACAAGCGCGGTCAACCTTCCATTCCCCGTACCAGGACAAACTACGCTTCCTAACGCTAGCATATCCCAAGAACTCAGATCCACATTTCTTGACACGCTCTCTGCCTGCCTGTCCCTCGACCGTGGCGACAAATATATGAGCATACACCGCGCCGAGCATTTCTGCGATGATTTCGAGGCTTTCTGCCGCGCGGTCACCACCCGGCAGGATAATGTCGACATCGACCCCTGGTTCGTCGACTGGTTCCAGCGTAACCGATCTCTGAAGATTCGGGGGTGGAGTCTCGAGGATATTTTCACCCCGTCATCGCTAGAAGACTCCGCTCCTCTCCCTCCGTCGGATTCGCCGTCACCTTCAACTCCATCCACCTCAGACAGTGACACTGATGATAGTAGAGACTTGCTGCTGACCGACACGTCGGACTGGAATAGTTTTCTTTCTCGCATGCATGACACAACAAAGAAGCTCCAACGTCGTCTATTTGTAAGCGACGATGGGGCCACTGGCATGGCTCCCCGCCGTGCTACGAGGGGGGACCTTGTCGTTGTACTATTCGGATGCAGTGTCCCTGTTGTGTTGAGGCGACAGCGGGACCAGGTGAAGACGAAGACGGAGATGCATGGGAATTTAGATCCAGATTCTAACAATGGGCCGAAGAAAGGGGAGGCGGACCTAGGAGTCGGGATCGACGATGGTGGCAACTACGAGTTTATAGGCGAATGCTACGTCCACGGATTTATGAACGGGGAGGTCCTGGGGGAGTTGGGGGCGGGGCGGAAAATGGAGCGGAGGTTTAAGATTACATGAATCCTCCCCTCTGCCTGATGGATAAGAAGTGCCCTCAACTGGACTTGGTGTGACAGGCTGGATCACCGGCGGCATCTTGATGCGAGTCGCGCCATTGAGGAGGAAGGATGGCCACTGAGGTTATAAAACCCGAACTTTCAAACCATATCCCCAATCCCATCGAGGTGACCCCTTCACCTTATCCAATTGAGCCACAAAAAGTCGATTGAAATCCATCATTATAGTCTACCATTTCTCTATGTCAACAGAGCGGTAGGTATGAATTTGCAAGAGCGATTGGATTATGGAGGCCCACTGCGTGTGGTCTAGGGTTAGACACTGAGGAAAATGCTGATGATCTGACCCGTGTAGAATTCCCGACGTTACAGAAGGAAAGCTTATATCAAAAGGCGAGAAATGGTTGGACGAATCTCAAACCTTTAATTAGTGGCGCATACAAAGATGATGCCCCTCATTGCATCGCCAATTCATCTCCTTGTTGATTGCGGCAAAACCACCATCTGGTACCCGCCGTTTCAACCCCTCCAGCCCGCAACCGCGATTCCTCCCAATAAGCCTTGCCCTCATCCGAACCCAAAGGAAGGATGCCCGACCAAAGCAACCCCTTCCGATTTGAAGAGCTCCGACAGCTTGCAGAGAACCAAGACATGGCCTGCTACGTATGTCTTCAGATGAGGTAGCGCAAAGCGGCGTGGACGCAAAAGGGGCACTCAAAGACATGGATCCTCTGCAACAATGAGTTTTGTGATATGCACAAGAGCTAGGCGGTTGCAAACACGTGCGAAATCAATCATGTCACATACTGTGGCAAACAACACCACCGAATTCGTCAATGGCCAGTGCACATCTTCAAGGATTTACAAGAGAGGGAAGCCTAGGTTGCGACCAATGGAACTGAATTCGCCGAGGAAGAGAGATGAAAAAGAAAAACATGCTTGAATGTCTTTCGTTCGCTGTGATCCTGGTGAATAGCTCGTGTTGAACGACTATGCTTGGTGATGGAAGTGGAAAGTAAGGGTCAGGGTCACCGCTATCCTTCGCCGGTGGGAAATGGGGCAGGGATGGATGAATTTCATCGAGGTTTGGCTCCTGATGATCTAGCTCTGTCAGGTAGTTGAGAGGACCAGGCTCGTGACGCCAGGCCGAAAGACAAGAGACTATGACATCGGCTTTCCAGCCGCCTGGGGTGAACTCGGCGGTTATGATTGGAAGACTTCTTGCCTAGATGATGACGGCATGTCAAAGATAAAGGGACTCGGAGATCTCTTGGAGGATTAGTGGTCCAGATATTGCAGTTTCGGCGATGAGCAGCAAGCTCCTCGGGCCATCGGGCACAGCCACTCGGCCCTCTGTAGCGAAGGGCCGAAACCCTCAACAAATTACTTGGTCGTAATGCATGTGTTCGACGGTCGATTGATGAGAGGGGGGGGGTTGAGCGGGTGAGTAATCTAGCGCCGGTCCGTCGGTGGTGGGATGCGGCGGCGTCGGATAAGGGGCGGCTCCACCGACGAGGCTGCCAGCCAAATCGCGGGGAAAGCACCGGATGAGACCCCGACCCGAACATGGCTCCGAGCGGGAGTCCAGCCGACTGTGTTAGAAGCGCCAAAAGGGTTTCGTGGTTTGTCGGTTCCAGCTCCGTCTCCCTCGATATCTTGATCTTTCTTGTGTGAAATTTATAGATCACCGTTTCTTTCTGCTTCTCTATTTTTATTCATACAGATCCCGTTTTGTTGTTCGCCTGGCCGAAGACGGCAAAGACCGAAGAGCCGCCCGGTGCCTCCGATCCGAAAAAAGAGGCAAAAAGAAAAAAACCCAATTGGCGATTTGCCGAAATCCAGGGCCGAACCACTTGGATTGGGCGGATAAGTACTGCGAGTGCCAGCCGCCGTCGTACGACTCGAACATGTCTGTTGGATGATAGATTGCATGACTTTCCCTCGCAGCCGGCTGTTTCCTTTATTTGTCTGCACGGCACTGAGACGCTAGATTCATTTGCACACCACGGGAGGACGCTGCTCTTTCTCATCCATCCCTCCCAGTCTTGTTTGGAGTATATCAGACGGTCGAACGGATCGCATTCTGAGCTCACCAAAATAGAATTGCGGCCCTGGATCCTTGCCGCTGGAGAGGACAGGGCGAACCCACGGCCCAACATGTCGCCGACATTCGACTTGCTCGTCGGGACATTCAACACGCCCGAACTCTACACGCTCAGATTCACTCCGCCGAGCCCATCGTCGCCATCATCGTCCGCCACAAAGACCAAATGTACCGGAACGCTGGAGATCCTCCATCGGGCACCCGCCGTCGGGTCACACTCGTGGCTCCACCTCTCGCCGCCCAAGGCCAATTCCGGCCGGCGAAACCTCTATGCGACAGCCTGGACCGAAATACCGTCGGTGGTGGCATACGCCGTCGACTCGCCCACGGAAATCCGACTGCTGGGGAGCGCTTCGACGGCCTCGCGGAGTGGTTATGTGACGGCGAGTGATGTCGCCGTTTACTCGGCCGGCGGGGCAACGGGGGAGGTCTTCAGCCTTGACCCTGAAACCGGGGATTTCATTCCACCACCACCTACAGCGGCGAAATCCAACGGGGCCGTCACCAACGGAAGCCTTGTCCATGGGGTCGTCACCAACGGAACCACTACCAATGGAGCTGTGGGCAACGGAAATACTACCAATGGAACTACCAGCAACGGAACTACCACCAATGGGAATGCCATCAACGGGACGACCTCCAAACCCAAAGCCGCAATCCCAGCGTTCCAAACGCTCAGTTTCCTCGACACACAATCACAACGCGACGACGGCAGCGTGATGGACTTCGGCGGGCTCCGGCACGGGGCGCACAGCGCAGACCTGTCGCCGTCCGGGCGGGCGCTGTACGTGGCCGACATCGGCCGCAACTGCATCTGGACGTTCGGGGTGTCGGCGACGACGGGGGCGCTGACGGCAGGCGAGAAACACCTGTCGCCGCGACCCAACGACGGGCCGCGGCACGTGTGGCCGCACCCGAGCGGGAAACACGTCTACTGTCTCCAGGAACACACGAGCATGGTCGACGTCTTCTCGACGTTGGGCCCGCACGGAGTCAAGCTGGTCCATGAGCAGGGCGTGCGCGTCATCCCGCGTGACCGCCGCGAGGCTGACTTTTGGGCGGACGAGGTGCGCACCAGTCTCTCTGACGGCGATAGGCCGCGGTTCCTCTACGCTAGCACCAGGGGTTTGCGGGACGGGAATAATGGCTACGTCGCCGTCTACAGGCTGACTGAGGACGGGCGGATTGACACTACTACTACCTCATCCAGCCCCTCGTCCTCATCCTTGTCCTCGTCCTCCTCCGTAACGACGAACGGCACCGCCCCAGCGACGACGACAACGACGACAACGACGACAACGACGACAACGACAAACCTAGAAAACCACTCCGACCCCTACACTGGTCTGGTGTGCATGTACGAGACAGCCACAAGCGGCGGCTGGGCCAACGCGATCCAGCCAGGCCCGACGGTCGGGGGAGTCGAGTACCTGGCGCTGACAGACAGCGAGGAAGGGTTCGTGTTCGTGCTGGGCTTCGACGGTGCCGAGCTCCACGAGGTCGCGCGCACGAGGTTGAATCCCGGTGCTGGGGCGGCGACGGCAGTTTGGTTCTGAAATGCGAGAAGACTCCAGAGGATGGATGCCAAGCTGACTGGACTGGAGAGGAGGGAAAAGGAAGGGAGCATTCATGAGGAAATCATGGCGACAGAAATGGAATCAGGCCGAGGTTGAACAGAAAGTTCCCAGGTCTTGTTTAGGACGATTACTACTAAGAAATAGCAGACGTGCTTGGTGAGAATCAGATTGGATCACTGAATCTGAGATATAAAGTAAATGCCAGAGGGAAGGAAACTGGCTCTGGCTGTTGGGGAGGGACCGGCAATATTTAAAGTCATTTGAGGACATCATCTCCTTGATAGATAGACAACCGTCCTCGTCTCGTTCCCCTATTCACATACATGTGTGTTGAACATTGATATAGAGTGGGTCCAAGATTCATCCATCCGTTATTTCCTGACCAGATCAAACTTGCCACTCCGACACTCGATGCACGAGGGCCACTGGGGCAATAGTTGCTACAGTCACATGCGTCTCTTGTCCAAATTGCTCAGGTGGTTTTCTCCGATTCCCGAGGCGGCGCCGGTGCTCCGTCCTCCACATCCGTCCCATCCGTCCGGGGCACAGTCCTCTGTCGGACGCTTTCTATGTCTTGATGTGCACGGCTCCTCGTAGCATGTAGTGCAGCCATCTGCCATTCCCCGTCGTCCATTTCTGCTTCCTCTTCGTCAATGGGTTTTTTGATCGCCATTGTCGGTGCGAACTTGGACTTTTGGCGTAGCTTCTTGCCGAACAAGTAGAAAATGACCGGAATCGGGACGCAGAGCACCGCCAGACAACCGACAAGAGTTGATGCCCATTCAATACCCAGATTGTTGAACATCTGTCGTGCGAAGAGTGGGAATCCCGCGGCGGTGATGGATCGGAGAAAGGTATTTGCCGCGATGGCTGATGCAGCACTATTGAAGAGTCAATAGGGGGAAGGATGCTAGGCCAAAGGGTTAGGGACTTACAACATGAGGTATGAGTCGATAAGGTAGTTGAAACACTGGATGAAAATAGCGAGGAGACCGAACCCGGTGAATAGACCTGACAGAGTCGGCACAATCCAAGGAATCGACTCTTTGTAACCGGTCCAGCCAAACCAGAAAAGGCCAATAGCGAACAAGGTCCCTCCAATCATGACAGGTGGCAGACGCCATTCAGGCACCGGGATACCTCCGTTGGCTTCGAGTTTCTTGTTGTAACCCCGGGAATCGTAAATGATATATCCGGCAACAATGAAAATTCCAAGGACCATCCCGAAGAAAGGAAGACCTGACACGCCTGGTTTGAATCCGTGGACACCCTGGAAGACTAGAGGGTATGCGGTCAAGAAGAGATAGAGGAGTCCGTAGATGAAAGACATGTAGATGGTGAGGGCCAAGATGATGGGCTCAGATACGAGCAACCGGAGGGGACGGGAAAAGTTTTTCGTGATGAGTTCCCGGAAATCAACCTCGACCTCCTCTTGCTTTGCGTGAATACCCCAATTCTTCGTTCGACGTCTCAGTTCCGAGGCCTTGCCGACCAAAACGACTGGGGCGTAGGTCTCTTCCAAGAAGAAAAGATTGAGTAACAATGCAAAGGATCCCATGATACCAGGAAGGTACACATTCCAGCGCCATCCGAGATACGAGGCATTGATAAAGCCGCCGATGAAAGGACCAAGCATAGGACCCATGAAAACCATGGCCGAAAATATCACGATCGCAACACCGCGTTGTTTGTTGTCAAACATGTCGGCGAAGACGGCCGCAACGACGGCCAGCGGGCAGGAGCCAAATATTCCAGTAAAGAAGCGGCAGATCATGACGGTTTGAATGTCTTTGCCGGTGGCGCAGCCAAAACAGAAGATGGAGAACCCTAACATTCCCACCAGAATGGGAAGTTTTCGACCCTGTAGTTCAGAGAAGGGGCCCCAAATGAGAGGCCCGAATGCATAGCCAAGCACGTAGAGGGATGTGCTGAGGGTTGCCACTTCGACACTGATTCCGAATACTTTGGCGACCGTCTGGGTCGAGGCGGAAAAGATGGATGAGGTAAATGTGCTGCACAAACAGGTGTAGGCGAGGATGGCGCCCAAGAAGAGTCTGAGCAGGGCATGTTAGTATCGTATGCGACGGAAATGTTTGTTTGGTCCCACTCACTTTTTCTTGAACGGCCAGTTTTGTGGATGAAGCGGGTCATCTTTGCCATCGAACTCGACAACGTATGCCTCCTGTGCAGGCAATTGAGGAGGATAGGGCTTCCCTCCACCGAATTCGGGAAGAGGCTTCGATTCAGCACGGCTCTTGACGCTTGCTCCTACCGTCTGGCTGTGCTGCAGACGATGTGTCTCAGTTCTGAGATCTTCAATCGGATGTGTTCTTGTTCTGGTGGCGGGAAAATCGGTGCTTGAGGCAGCTCCCGCGGTGGCGATGCGGCCCATTGAAGGGGCTTCGGAGGTGGTTGAGCCAGTGTCGCTGGACGAAATGGACGGCTGTGACCTCTGGCTGCGCATAGAAGAACGTCGATTTTTGCTTTCTTGCGACCAGGTCCGCGTCGCCTGGACCTCGGCGCGCTGCATATCACGATCGACGATGTCCATGTTGGCGGGTGTGGAGAGGTTCTCGGGATTCATCAGTCTTCTGAGGGATTGCGACGGCTTATCAGGGCTTCGGGGCTGTCGGCTATATCGGGGAGTGATGATGAGGTCGCATTCCGTAGCGCTCGGTGGGATGAAGGGTGGGGAAGGCGAGCGAGATGGCTGGAAATGAGGACGCCAGTGAAACAAGAGGACTGGGAGGGAGGATAAAGACGGGTACGAGGAGGAGACCGAGGCCGAGTGGAGGGAGGGAGAGTAGTAGGAGGTGGATGTGTGAGGTCCCAAGGTTGAAATGAGAGGTGTTGGTTGGGTGTGTTGCAGTGTTACAGTGCGGAAAGATCAACAACAAAAACGAGTAGCGCACCGCAGGCAGGCGCAGGTTGATCCCATTTCTGCTCACGGCATGACATAACCGCCACTTGGCAACGCTTGACCTTTCTCGACCTAGCGGCTAGGCTTAAAAGCATTAAGCTCATACTGCGGGGCGATGTCTGCATCACCTGTGATCCCATTGGCCCTGATGACGGCTGTCCTGTTTCAACCAGTGCCCACCACATCCCCAACCGCGAACTGCAGTCTGTGCGGAGCTCTGGGTAAATTGTCAGCGTGAGAACTTCACAATACCCAGTACACCCAGTACTAGCAAGGTGCATCCTGGGCGTGCGTGGCGTGCTTGGCGTCCAAATGGGCCTCATCACCATATGCTGACATGGGAATTCTTCCGCACTCAGGAAGCGTCGTGGCAGACTCCAGCGGAAAGTCCAGGTTCCGTCTTGCCGACTTGCCGAGGGGCGAGCTATTGTCCAATCAGTGTCCAGAAATGGCTGAGTCAGATGCCCCCCCACTAGCGCTGAAATGGCGTCGCTGACAAAGATGTCAACCAGGGGAATGTTTCAACCGACAGCCAACGGCGCATCAAGGCTACATATCGAGACCACCTGAGCCTTGAGTCGAACAAGGCAACGAGCTGGGTTTATCGTATGAATGTGGCGACCGTGTACTAAACGGAGGTGAGCTGGGAGGAGATTCCATAAACCTCGGAGCCTTGGAGCCTCGGAAGCATCACTGGCAGTCGGAATACACCCTGGGTTTGGACTCGGTGCTCTTAACCCCCCGTCAGCCCGGCATCCACACAGTTCCTGCGTCGAATCTCAGACCATCGAGTCTGCCCACCGGTTTCCAGGATACTGATCTTGCGTGTCAATCCACTTGGCTGCCCCAGGATCACCGGTTCCCATCCCGCCTCTCGAGGTCCTCCTCCCCCTCGGCTGCTCGGAATCATCTGCACGGTCTTCCATTGGTAAAGCACGGCGGTAAGGAAGATGGTCAATGCCAAAAGGACCCCCGCGACAATTCCCGCTGCATGCTCTGCGCCATACCTTCTTTCCACCCGCCCGCATATTCCCGTCGACACCGCCCCAAATGCGAACTTCAACGATTGAGTGATCGCTATGCCTGCGCTGACCCTAGGATAGCACGAGAAGTTGGTCCGTTGTAGCCGATACCGCCCCAGGGCCGACTTTCGTGCTGGCCGCCCTGTCATCCCCGGTTGCAGATCTGATGTGTCAAAGGTTTGCATCATCAACCCATAACATTCAGCAATCGCCAGATTCGATGCATACCCAACGAGACCCGCGAACAGACAAGGCACCCCCACAGGAAAGACTGGTCCTTTCGAGGTAAGAGCGTATCCGATGGCAGCAAGCGGCAGAAAGATGGTGAACAGAAACCGTCGAACTGGATGCGAGGTCCACACCATTACTTTGTGGAAAGTCATGCTATCGGTCCGAGGAGGCCGGTAACGCGAACGACTGAGCCATGAAGCCTTTTGGAAAGGTATTGCCAAACCCGACCCAATGACCAGAGAAAATGCGCAGAGCCCGACGTAAACCGGCCGGTATTTATATCGAGTGGACGCCAACGCACCGAGCAGCTGCCGATGTCAGTCAAGCTTCCCCCAAGCATCAACGAGACTTACCATCAGCACCAATGTGAATTGGGCATAGACCCAGGCTGAATAGATGGACAGCACCAAAAAGCCTGGCTGCTTGACCATCTTCCAGCTCAACAACAAACCTGCTTTGACCTCTTCGCCCCACCAATACGGTCCATTTCCAGAAAGGTGAATTTTGACTTCCCCCCTTGCAACTCTGCTGAACCCACCTCCCTCACCCAATACTTCTGCAACTGTTTTGCGAAATGCCGACCGTCGTACTTCGGGGCCGATAATGTTTAGCAGTAGAACAGCCAACAAGAGCACCAGCGATAGCCAGAACCCCCAGGCAACCGAGGTGCCATTGACAATGAAAGCCCCAATCGCGAACCCTAGCCCGACGGATCCAACCGTGCACCATGACCAGATAGCAAGCCATGTCCCCATCCCGCCGCCATGCCTGCGGACGTCATAGGGGTCAGCCAATTCCTCTGGCGAGTCACTGCTCTGTAATGACGCCCCAAAAACGTCCATCAACGTCCCCAAGTTGTTGATGTTGGCAAATCCAAAGACAAATCCGGAGAGACCACGAGCCAAAAGCAAAATGATCCGGTACCGGACTGCATCGGGAGATCTAAATGCGCTTACGACCAGGCCTTGGGGAATTTGGAGGCACAACGCCAACGTGAGGGCTGCGATGGTGTACGGTTTCCGTCCATGCAATAGTGGCAGTGGCCAAAAGACCAGTGTGGGAACTATGAGACCACAATACAAGAAGACATTCCCAGTGATCATGAGACGGTCCGTGTCGACAATGACATATTGAATCGCTGGGACCTCTCCAGAATAAATCCCCAGAAGCAGGCCCAGACATGCAGTGGTGACACAGCTGACCAGAGCAGCGAACCGCTTTCGAGAATTAGGCCAATTTCGGGCAACAGGAGCATGGTGACAGATGCTATGCACGTCGAATTGATCGGGGGCTTCTGGCAAATCCACATGCTGAGTGCCATTGAGGTTGATCTTGTAGCTGGGCCACGGGTTGGCGTGCGAGAGATTTATGCTTCCTTGTCTGGAATTGATTCCGAACATGTTCGAGAAATGTCTCTCGTGTCCTTCCCGCACATGGAGTATGTTCCCGTCATCCAGTAACCGTTTCTTCTCAACAGCATCCTCGCCGTGGAGAGAAACATCATCCAGCCTGAGGCTGGGTAAGGACGGCAACGCCGAAGGCCTCGGCGGTTTTGTTTTCGCAGCGCGTATAGAGGTGAATCTGGGGCCAATCTGAGGTGGCTGCAGCAACTTCTTTCGTCGATTCCGACTCGAGCCCTCCAAGGACTCAGAAACGGGTTCAGGAAGGACTACCTGCAAGTCCTGAGCGCTGCAGGCTCCTCGGCAACGCCGAATAGTGTCCACCAGGGGATCCACAGGCTCAATACTCCGACCAGTGGTTTGTGAGATAGTGGGAAGGATTATCTTAGTCAGTGACGAGGACTTCGGCCTTGCGATAGCCTCTTCGAGATACTTGTTGATTCTGGTCGAAATTCCTTCCGTTGGTCGTCTTGTTGGACTCCTCGGCCTCTCCTCGCCAGGCTCATCAACTTGGGTCTGCTGATTGGGTTTGCCCGCCGTTTCAGCAATCTTGACGGCTTCATCAAGCAGGCGTTGCAGTTCGTGGATGGTTTTCTCCAAGTTTGCGGATGCGCTTTGCTGAGACGGTTCGGCTTCCTCGTCTCCGTCTGAGTGAGGTTTGCTGGTCTCGAGGTTCGTCATACTGGTATATTCCCGACGGCGAACAGAAAAGGAGCGGGTGGGTGCGACTTTGGCGGTGGGGTTGGTTCCTGCTAAGCATTGCGATTCAAGGGAGATGTTTAATGGTCTGTCGTCTGGCACTGGAGGTCTCTTTGTAGGGGAGTTCATCTTATCCCCACCCTCTTAAACATCCCATGCTGGTGGCCTGGTGCAAATAGATTGCTTGGTGAGACCGGGATCAGACACTACAAGGGCAGGTGAGAGCCTCAGCAGAAAGAGTATATATCCTCGTCGAAGAATCGCTCTCGGAACAGCGTCGATAGGAACGGCTTGGTTCGATAAGAAATTAAGAATATCAATACCGCAGGGGGAAGGATAGCAACATGATACATGGTGTAGGCTTGATGACGACGGTAGTGTCGATTCCGATGAAGAGGACAGTGAGGATCCCATCTGATCGCACCTGCTTGCACAACAGTCCTGTTTGCATCAGATAGTACGGGCCGTGCGTGGATAGGATAGTGCAGTGAATAATAAAGAATACCAAGGATACCAAGAATACCAAGAATAACAAGCTTTGCCGAGCAGAGCTTACATGAGCTTAAATGTGGACGTAAACGGAAGCGGCGGGGTGACCATTGACCAGCAATGCCTCGGCGCGTACCGGAATTTTGATTCCTGTTGTCTCCAACACCAGAATGCAGTCTTAGTGTGGTGGAAGTGGGGTTTTTAATTTCCTGAGACGATGACCAACGGGCACTCTGTAGTCGCTGTGTCTCAAATTGTCAGAAGAGGGTGAGGTGGCATTGACTCGATCAAATCAGACCAAGTGCGAGGGTTGTCACTGCCCCTCCATTCCATCCCCCAATTGGTAGGGCTAGAATCACACCTCGTTCTTCAGCTCCCCCTGCGCCCTCCAGATCTTTCTTCCTTCTCAAACCAACCTCCTCCAGCATACCCCTACTCACCCAACCTATTCCTCTATTTAGACTCCTTTAATCCACTTGTGATATCCACCCCCGTCCTTTTCACTGCTCTTACCATGTCCTTCTTCCACCACCACTCCCAAGACCAAGGTGGCGGTTACTCTCAGCAACAAAGCAACAACGGCCCCCCTCAGGTTCCACCACCATGGATCGCCGAGTGGGACTCTCGCGATAATCGCTGGCTGTATGTCAATCGAGAGACCGGCCAACGCACCTTCGAGTACCCACAGCAGTCCTACGGCGGGGGCGGAGGCGGAGGTAGCTATAGTCAGCAATACCAAGGAGAAGGCCAGCAAGGATCCTATCAGCAAGAACCACCGAAGCAGTGCCATACTGGCAGAAACGTAGCACTTGGGGCCGTCGCTGGTGTTCTCGGTGGAGCTTTGTTGATGCATGAAGGCGAGAAAGTTGGTAGGTCCCACCTATAATCTAGAGAGCACCCAGCATCTTTCCTAACCAAATACAGAGGATAAATGGGATGAAGACAAGTACAAGTTCGAAGAAGACAAATACCGTGCAGAGGACAAGTTTGACAATGGTGTCCAAGACGTCGAAGATTTGCCTGAAGATGCGGCTCGCTGGACCGGACGCAAGGAGCAGGAGGTTGAGGACATTCCATATGATGTGGAGAGAAAATGGGACAATGGAGTGCAGGATGTTGAGGACATACCCGAAGACGTCGCTGGCTGGACGGGTCGGAAAGTGGGAGATGTGGAGAGATTCGACGACAATGTCGATAATTCCTACGATCAGGGTCGAGACGAGGCACGATACAACGATGACCGCTACTGAATAGGGTCCGACACAAATCTCAACTCTGGGTTTTGATGTCAAAGTGAGGGCCTGACAACCGAACCGGCAATATGAGCTTATACCACTAACTACTGTTGATGGGCAGAGTGGTTATCATGGCTACTTTCTCTGCGCCACCTCGGACCTGCTGAGAAGTCAAAGGTGACGAGCCTGGGGAGAGTACAAGAATTTGCTTTGAGACATGAATCTTCATTCATTTGCACAGAATGTGCTCTTCAACCACGAGATTGTAGATCATCTGGAGCTATGGTGGACAAACTCTGGGGGAGGGGGAGCTACATCGGGTCAAAGGAGCTCGACCTGCACTGCCATTGCATTGATAAATAGAGTAGAAGAACGGCTTCCTCCTCTCTTGCTAGTTCATTTCAGAGGGTCTGCTGTATTTTACTGTTCCTGGTTCCGTCCTACCACTTCTTATCCGTTGTGGAACACTGCACCGATGTAAAGCCAATGCATTGGTCGAGATATGAGCCGGTGCACCATTGCCTTGTCCTTATAATGGAGCGTGAAGCAAGGTAGATATGGCTGAAGGAAACAGAGTGGCAATATTTAAATTTCATTGAGAGGTCAATATCCTCGTACTTCACGGACTCCAATCACAAAAGTCATCTCCAATGTCCTGCGACCTCAAGTCATAGCACGGTATAGATTTTGCGCGTCAGGCTGAGAACCCCTGAGATTCGTCATCGCCTGCTCGTGCCTCGCCAAAAACAAAGACAAAGATTTGGTAGGTCATTAAAGGTATAAACAAAGCGAGTCCGATGGATTCATCTTTCGGCCTGAGCAACATTCATTGTTGAGCCTTCTTTCATATTTCTTTATTCTCCCTACAGAAAGCCACTCTACGGCTTTTTCTAGACTTCACAAGAACAAGGCGAGCGGGTAGACAAAGCCCTTTCTTCGCCCTGGACAAAGGAAGGGATATCCTATTGCTTTAGAAGTGACCTGAACAAATGCATTGTGAGAAGCACATCTCAGAAATTGGTTCGTTGTGTGGTCGAACTATATAGCTGTGCATAACCATCCCACCGTGGAATCGATTCCCTCAACACATCTATCCAACAACCATTCAGCCTTATCCCATCTCTCTTGGTCTAGGAGTTTCCCAAACACCACCATCCAACACCCGGACCTCGAGCGCCGAGATACAGCTGAAGCAGTCCACCATTGATTTGCAACCATCTTCTTACTGACAGGTAGCAAGTGACAAGCCAGAAAATGCCCACCCACGATAACCGTCACCCAACCTTAGCCTCGGCCAGCTCCATCCCGATCCGGGATAAGAACATGGCGAACAGCAAGACCCCCAAGCCAACCAAAGAAGCTGTCGTTGCCAACTTGCCGAAGCAGGGGAGCGGCGAGCGAAAAGCCCAAGCCCAAGCCCGAGCCACCGCAACCGCAGCCGCAACCGCAACCGCTCCAAAAGCCAAGGCTGGATTCAAACTGGACGCGGGTGGCGACGTGATCATGACAGATGCCTGGAAAAGTGACGATTCCAACTTGCCACCGCTCGAGCGAAGAGCCCAAGCCCAAGCCACCGCGACTCCCGCAAAAGCCAAGTCTGGTGTGAAACTGGACGCGGACGGCGACGTGATCATGACAGATGCCTGGAAGCTCGACGATGACGAGGAACGGCGCCTTGAGAGGGAATGGAGCGAGCAGTGGGACGAGTGGAAGTCTCAGCACGGAGATGGATCTGACGACGAGGACGTTGAAATGACCGACGTCAGCGCCCTGGTTGAGCGAGATCGCAAACTCCAAGAGCGCCGGGATCAAGCAGCCCTGAGACCGAAGGACAAACCGATCCTGCTGAAAGTCGCGCTGACCAACTTACAGGCCAAGAATCAACGTGAGCGAGAACAATCCAAATGTGCAGAGCTCAAGGCTCGACAAGCGGCGCCGAAGAAGACATCTCACTAGTCGTCTTGATGGGCCTTTCTCTCCTGGGTTGAAAGTCGAAGTCTCGAACGAGGCTCCACTTCGATTCGGGTCGGAAGGACTTGACGACTGGTGCGATTCGTTCGACTCGGTGATGCAGAAGGAATGCGGTGTTCAAGGTAAGTGAGTTGGAAGACGGACAGAGGTGTTCAAGGTAAGTGAGTAGGTGAGTGCCTATGCCTGGAGCATGGCGGGGGGGGGGGCGGTAGGTATACTTCATAAAGACCCAGTTCAGTCTGCGACTGACAGGGTGAGCAAGAAGCACGATTCTACCTAGAAAAGTGAATCGAATCTCCTCGCGGGATTCGAATAGACTCATAGAGGAATAAAAAATGCCAGTGACCGACTAAATGAATGTCGCCGCGTAAGAAAAGTGCACCGTTTTCATTCCATGTTTTGGAAATCGGATTTCATATCGTCTCCTCCAAACAAGCCGAACCCAACACGAGTAATAATAACGTCTTGGTGGTGGTAATGGTATTCGGCCCACCAGACCGCCTCAAAGTCTCGCCTTCTCCGTCCCAACAGGCCTGACGACAAACCCGACGCGCGGGAAATGGATTCTAACACGGGCAACGCCAGGCCCTCGCCCGTCAATCAGAGCGGGCGAAAGAACCACCTCCTCGGGCGTAATGGCCTCGAGAGTGCCGAGCGTGGGACTGTCTCGGCCCGTATCGTCCGGCGCGACACTGACCTGGACACCACGGACGAGCCCATTCCTCGCGTCTAGCGTAGGGTGCGGACTGGCCGGCGTCGGGATCAGCGGGATCTCGACCCCGACATCGCCGCCAGCGCCGGCTGTAGTGGGAGGATGGTATGTCTTCAACCGAGCCAGCACCCTCTCAACCCCCGCATCGTCGGAACTGGAGATCCGCGCCGTCTCCGCGGTCGGCAGACTGTCAATGTGCCGCTTGAAGCGTGCAAACCAGGCGACCAACCCAGGATAGCGCTCCTGGTTGAGCACGGCGCCTGTTCCCTCGCCGTCACCGTCGCCTGTGCCGCCACCGGTGAGGTTCTCAATCCCTTCGCCCCGGCTGATCTTCTCTCCCCAGTCGAGCTGGTACCAAAGTGCAATATCTGCCGCACTGGGCGTTTGGCCGTCGAAGATCCAGCCGCTGCCACCACGCCCACTGGCGCCCACAGACGCTGCTGGTGCTGTTGAGAACAAGGGCTCCAACAGGCTGAGCTGTAAATCCAGCCCGCTTAGGTTCTGCGGCACCTTTTCCTCCAGTTTCTTCGGGTCTAGTTTGTGCCCGATCAGATTCGCCCGATCGGTGCCAAAGTGCGTGCGCCACACGCTGCTGGGGATCAGGCCCGTCGTGACACGGAAGAGTGGTCGGTCTGTCCAGTCTTGATGGCCATACGTTAGAATCTTGGTCAGCATTGCTCTTACGTTTTTGGGAAGCTCAAGCCTGTGGATCTAACTCCCTTGGGGTGCCGGTGCGAGATGGTATGCTTGGATATTAGATGGAATGGGGGGATGCGAATGGTACTGCTTACAGGATGCGAATCCTCGGATGAGCGGCCGGTACCGGTTGGATGTGGAAGCGGATGGCGATGAGTCCGAGGCTGGGTATAAAGTTCCGTAGCCCTGAGTGGAGGAGAATTGGTGCTCAAGGGCTTCAAGGATGAGGGATGTGTCGATATAAATCTATTTCGTGGGCCGAGTGAGTAAATACGCTGACCGGTGGGAGGAGATGATTGTAACTAGTGCCTCCTTGGTCCCGTGGATGAAGATTGAGCGGGAAAGTAATCATCAGCAACCCATACCTCTCTCCCAATAGCCAAAACCGGTATCTTCCTGTAGGTAAGGTTGAAATTATCCTTCAGGACAGGTCGGGGCATCATTGAAGTGACGACTATGAATGCTAGCATCCGTACACACAAGATCAAATTAGTTTGTTAGTTCGATAGTCCGGCGAGGTCCATCCTGTTGAACGACGGTCCCTCCTCCAACCAGGAACTGGTATTTGGAATACTGAGCAACTGTGTCCACCACTCACTGTATGGGATCTGCTTCAACTTCAGAGCGAGCTGGACTTTCTGGGTGAATGGAGACGCTGTGGGACGCTCGACACGTTAGACACTCTTGTTCCAGGAGAAGATTTCACGAGACTCAGAGTAGTAGGCCGTCGTGGCCCGTTATTTGCGTCTAGGGAGACTTACAGTCATATCCGAACAAAACCACCGGAGGTGGCTCGGGCCTTGGTGCCGCCATGTTGGACTAGAAGAGGTCGTGACCCCGAAGAGAGCGGTAGGGTGGGAGGACTGAGGGCGTGCTGAGGGAGGCCGGAGGATCTGTGAGTCTCAGTGCCGTCTGAAATATAGGAAAACCAGTACGATCCACAACCCTCGACTAGGACACTTCGTAAGTGACAATGAGGGGATGATGATTTCAGACGATGAGGTCAAACTCGGTCCAAAGTCGGTCCTCCAAAAGAGAACCTCGGGAGTCGAGACGGTGTCACGTGCCCAGGGATTACTCCGCAATCTCAGCCTTGTGAGTTGCCTCCCTTCATCGGTTGAAGGGATAAACGTCATTGTGGTTAACCCTAGCTAGAACTAGCAGAGGCCCTGGAGACCCAAAGGCAAAGTGCCGACTGGGACTCGATTGGATCTCCTCATATTAAGCGAATGCCACAACATTCAATCGACGCAGCCCGAACAGCCGCCTTCCGTTGGCACCAGAGTTCCATCATATCTTCGACAAATTTCCTGTCCGACGCACTCCAGCTGTCCAAGCCCATGGCCGACATATCTTCATGATTGATCTCGACCTCCTTCTCCGGCTCCTGATCTGCGAGGAGACCTTGATGCTCCTCCTCTTCGGCAGAAGTCACTTGGTCAATGGAGTTTTGGTCAATCGGACTTCGATCCTCGTCATCTTCATCGTCGTCGTCTTCATATGCCTCCTCGTTTGCAGCACCGTCTGTTCGGGCAATGGCCTGCGCCATGGTCTGGAAAATAATCCCGGTCATACGATGGAAGAATGCCACTAGAGCCACTTCACGCGTCTGCTCTTCGTCGCCTTCGTCTCGTAGTAATGCGAGATCTTGTTCCACCTCGGTCTCTTCCATCTCAGCGAATCCTCCGCGTCGATCACCCGCCGATGCCCACCACACCAGGGACGTATAAGCCACACGCGACCACGATGGAGGCTCGACCACTGCCTTGTGGACAGAATAAGATGAAGAATGAGAAGAGATCGAGGAGGTGTCGTCATCATCGGTCCTCCTAGCCTTGCTGGTGGCTGTCTGGCTGGGTGGGAATTGGTGCAGACCTTGTTGGAGGTGCACATAGCGATGGAAATCTCGTCGCGTGGACTTGACGGCTACCTTGGGAAAGGCCTTCTTCAAATCAGGAGTTGAAAGGATAATCTGAGGGAAAACTTTGGTCGCCGCATTTTCCGACCCCGTCCGAGGCATCAAGACAAGAACGTCGTAAACATCTGGTTTGGTGCTCAAGACATCATCAGTCGTACAGGCGATCCAACTTTCGCCATGCGATGAAATGCTCCGTGGAGGCTTGCTCTTTTCGAGTTGTGGGATGTCCAGTACACCGACGGTGAAGAGTGGGCGAAGTCGGGTATCAGGGGACCCAGGATTGGAGAGCAAAAATAACAACGATTTTGATACAGATGACAGGACTGAAATGTTATACACTAGCACAAGTCAGCTTGACACCACTCTTATCAGCGGCCGAGCCTTACCAAGGTTGCAGCTGAACTCAACAGGGGTTTCTGTGACAATGAGGATCCGTTTGCGAAGTAAAGCCGCACGGTACAGTGGGAATATGAGCGGCCCAAAAAGCTTGACCGAGTCGAGTAATGTCAAGGCCGGCTGATGAGGCGTGAGGGTGTGGCTAGACGAAATATATGCCGTTGTCGCGCTCATTGATCTTGATTTACGATACCCGTTGGATTTCGGGGAGTTGACTTGTTCTGTAGATTCGTTGGGCGACTGGACAGGTCGGTCGCCTGGCTGAAGTTGGTATTCCTTCCAATATGCTTCCAGCGCATCGGTATCTTGGACATTGTTTATTTGCGCCCTATCTGGGTGAGCCTTCACTTCCGATGCAGCATGTGGCACTCGAACCTTGCGAGATCTTTCAGCGCATCTGCATGCCTCCAGATTCGCCCCATGCGCCCACGTTCCAGGGGCACGAGGACACCAACGGCCAGCATGCGCGCAGACCGTTCCGACTGCTCGTGCGGCTTGTTGACGAAAGCACTGAGACCGGCGCAGTCATCGTGGATGAAGTATCTTCCCCAATCCTTAGCTTTTGCTTTTTCTGATCGAGACGGGAACCACTCACACCAGGTCTTCTTCCACATTGTGTAGGCCGGAAGGTAGGGACTTGAATTCGACGAAGTCCTCGAGTTGGACTGCAGTCTCCAATTAGCCGGTGCACTGATGAATGGTGGGTATGAACTGACTCTTGTCCACTGATCTGTGCCATCCTAGCGTGTATCTAGTCCGCGTCAGTACAGCCGAACCGGCCGCGAAGGGCTATTCAAGGCGTACCCTTTTCGGTGGTCGAAGTTGACCAGGAAGGCTGCAGCAATTGGGGGAATGGGCTGTTCGTTGCTGGTGTCAATCCTCAATGGATTCGGGTCCGCCATAGGATGCAACTTCTTCTTTTCCCTCTCATACCATGTGAAGACACTTCTAGGCCCATGGGAGAGCGACAGGGAGGGAATACTAATATCAATTAGGTGTGGAGTTGCTCGAGAGATCCGTCGTGACTGCGGTTCGCGCTGCTCTAACCACCTGCGTTTACGCACTACATGCTCCGCCGCACACACTATGTACAGTGCTTGGTACGGATTTAGTCTACTGAGGATCAGTCGGCGACGAGACGCATTCGATAACGACGGACCAAGATTCTTAGTCGCAAGCTATCAATATCTATTCATCTCTCATCTTTGTCACCATCTAGAAAGCTGCTCTTCTATTTCAAAGCCTGACTGCCTTTCGTTTTCTTGAAGATATACGAGACCCCTCCGCCTCCCGTCATCTCAGGCCCGAGACCGAGAATATGTTCGAGACAAGCATCGTTGACCGCAGCAAGTATCTGGTTGCTGAAGTCGTCGTCCTCGAAAGGGTCGGTTATCTTCGAGGTGTCCAAGTGCAAGTACTTCATGAGCTCTTGCTCAGCCTCCGGCTCCGTCCTGCCTGATTGTCGTTTCGGGTCCATTGGCTCTTCGTTTCCATTCTTCCGCTTGCCTAGAAATTTGGGTGTTTTGACGCCCTTTCCGACCAAGGCCGTCACATCTGGAAACTCTTCTTCCGAATCCAAGTCGGGTTGATCGCCGCCGAAGTTGGCCGCGGAGTCTTGGTCAACTACCAAGCTGTCCTCGTCGAGTTCAACACCGTCCCCTTGGCCTTTGCAGCCACATCCTATCAGATCATGAGATCGTAGCCCGTCGCTTTCATCAAGACGAAAGAGATCCTTTAATTCTTCCTGGCTGAATGTCGAATTAGCCCCTTTACTATTCCCACCTCCGTCAAGACCACTGGTACCACCTGAGCCTCCCTGCATTATGCTGTCTGCCAAGGCCCTCTTGACCAGCTGTCTCTGCCAAATCTTTTCCTCAAGGCCGCCTTTAATCAAAAATCTGTAAATCTTGCAGTGGTTTTTCTGGCCTTGTCGATGTATACGGGCGACGGCTTGGTCATCGGTCGCAGGATTCCAATCCACGTCGAAGAGGATCAATCGACTTGCCCCAATCAAGTTGAGGCCAACCCCGCCGGCTTTGGCACTTAACAAGAAAGCAAACGACTGAACGGGCTTTGTGCGATTGAACTGATCCACGAGTGCTTGGCGTTTCTTTGCTGGTACAGAGCCGTCAAGACGTAGAAAGGAGAGATTCGAGTTCGCCAACAGCTGCTCGATCAGGTTCAGCGTGGATGTATAATTGCTGATAACCACCACTTTCTCATCTGTGTTCCGTGCAATGTGTTGCAGCAAGTGGTCGAGGAGCCGAATCTTGCATGAGACGGAATTGTGATACAGTTTGGAGAGTCCTTCGGGGAGCATGTCGTTCAAAGCTGTGAGCGAGGCTGAAGGTGTGGCGTCGTCGTTCCCAAACCTAGGATCCATTAATGCAGGACTGTTGCACAGCTTCTTCAGTATCGTGATAAGTTGAAAGGCCGTCTCATTGCTTCGAAGCGCAGTATGAAACATCGGGGACTTCAAAACATTTCGATAGATCTTGGCCTGCGCAGGGGTTGGCTTGCAGAATAGCACGTATTCTGTTTTGGGAGGGAGGAAGTCTGCCAGAATATCCGCCGTTCTCCGGAGTATGAATGGAGAGGTGACGCGAGCCAATTCCTCACCTGCATCCTTTCCTCGCTCCAGGTCTTCCTCGGAGGCATTTGGTTGGCGGCTTTTCAGAATGGGATTCTCAAAATCCTTGACAAAGCCCTTTTGTGACCCAAGGCAGCCATCATTGACGAAATTGATCATTGAGTAGAACTCTCCAAGATCGTTCTGTATCGGTGTGCCTGAGAGAATAATTCTCCTTGCGGTATTCAGCGACTGGATGGCCTGCGCAGCCTTGTTTTTCATCGTCTTTAGACGGTGGCCTTCGTCACAAATGACAATATCGATTGGCTGTCCTCTGGCCAGATCATCGGCTACCACGCGGAGCCTTTCGTAGCCAATAATCATCACCTGGTAGACCTTGCCATCAAAGTCGGTCAGACTAGCGTGCTGATCCTCAAATTCCAAAACCCCCAGTCTCTCGGAGCCGAGCCATTTCTTAAATTCTCTTTTCCAATTCCGAATCAACGAGACAGGGCATACAATCAGTGCTTTCTTGATCACAGGTGGGTCCTTGTAAACAGGATTTTGTTTTAGCAAGGTCCATAGTAGCGCAATTGTTGTCAGAGTTTTCCCCAGCCCCATATCATCAGCGAGGATACAACCCCGGCCATCGAAATTGCGTAGTCCCATGACGCATTCGTACAGGAATTGCACGCCATCCCTCTGGTGAGGCCGCAAGAGCTTCCCAACATTGGGGTCGAGGACTACATCAACAGCTTGACGACCTCGAGGTGGGTGGTTCGGATTCTTGAAGACCAGGGCACCCGCTGCTGAGGGATCATGTCGAGGAGTAGGCGTCTCGCCTCGTCTTTGAGGAAGAATTGAGGTTTCTTTGAGAGGTTGTTTGAACGCTGCCACCCGTGACGGCGGTAGGGGTCCCCTCTTGTGTGGTTGTGCTTTCTCTTTCTGTATTTGAGCTTTCATCTGGGCTTGTATGCTAAGCTTCGGCTGTTGAAGAGGTGAAGGCTGCGGAGCCTGAGATTTCGGCGTTGGTTGGGTGACCACATCCCCGGTCACTTTGCGTGGCTTTACGAGGTCGATGTATTCGTTCTTGGTGATACAGGAATCCACCTCAACTTCTTTTCCGCCGATAGAAAGGTTCGAACCGGGTAATAAGGGTGCAGAAAAGTCTTTGCGACCTATGATCTTTCCAGAGTTGTTGTGCAGAGTGGCAAATCCACCTGTGACGGACAGAATCCCATCATCCGTCCACGTCTTATTCTTCTTGTTTGTAGGAATACGCCTTCACATAACGATCAGAAACTAGAACTTGGTCAACAGGCCCAATATATCATACCACAGAATTGAATAATAGCTCTCCACTGCCTGCGCACCATTCTTCACAGCGTGTTCGACAGGACTCGGTGGATTTGGGATGGCTTTGAGTGCTTGCCTATCACTGTCGAGGGAATACCCTTTAGAAACACTGGCCGATACAGCTAATTGGGTCTTGGTTGATTTAGGTTGATCCTCCGGAGGGCTGAGTTTACGTCGTTTCGACGGAGCGGCAAAGTCATACTCTAGAGTTGGGCCAGGTTTTCGAACAGTCAACGGCTTGAACGGCTTGGAGAACATGATACCAAATTGATCAGTCTGTTGAACGGATCCGGGTGGGTTGTCAGAAAGTTGTCACCATTCAAGTTGACTAGAAATCACGAAACAAACGCGTTGGACGAAATCGACGCGTCTCGCCCTTCGCGATTTCACGTGACCCGAGCCGACATTACAGCTTCCTGGACCAGAGCAGCACAACTCACCGAACAGTCAGAAGATGAAAGCACCAGACACAGTCCTTTGTTTCATTATTCCATCACATATCTAAAGAAATATTCATCGGGCTGACTGCCGCCATGAAGCATGCACGCTCAAGTGCCGGAATCTATGACTATGAGAAGGGGCAGAGAACGTTCGACAAAGTCGAGAGGAAAACGGGTGTCCTTCTCGCCTTCTGTGGTTGAGTGTTTGGAGGCCTCTCAAATGGCCGCAGTGCCGATGAGTGTGGCCACACAAGACATAACCTCCCATATATTGTGCCCCAGCGTGAAAGATGCAAGGAGGAAGAGGAGAAATACCACGGGAAGGGTCGAGAGGTAAGTCGATTGGGAGGATTGGCTGACTTCTGGGGCGAGATTGGTCCGTAACGGTGCCTGTGCAGAAATTCCCTCCCAGGTGAACGATTTTTCCTCCGTGGGAGCTTGGGGAATTTGGCGGCTGTCCCATGTGAATGATTTGATCTCTGTTGGAGTAGGGCACTCTTCTCCAGACTCTTCTCCAGGCTCTTCTCGTCGCACTGAGCGCCTCTGCTGGTCGGATTGAAGCTGATTGTCTTTGGATTTAAGGTCCGCTTGTAGGGCTTGGATTAGACCTCTTAATTCTTGGATCTCATCCATAGCAAGATCCACTCTCTTCTGGAGGACAAGCATTGGGGATTTCGCGGAGAAAGGCGCCTCAGGTGGCGGCGTGCACGGCGAGAGAGAGGCCCTTCGACAAGGTGACTCTGGAAAGTCGGCCCGAAGTTTCAGCGGCGAGAATGGGTGCCTCCTTATAATAGGAGATTTGAGTCCGAAGTCAGGCCTCATTCGCCACCTTGCAGAAGGTGTCTTGGGTCCCGAGGCTGCGCTCATAATATCGTGGGGTGAAGTAGGAGACAGAGCCATTGTCCTGATCCTCCGTGCCCCCAAGGGAGTTCCGCAATGGGCTATGCTGCTATTCAATGGTGTTTCGTATTCGCCCTCGCACCTCCATTTTATTGAGGAAAAGGTTGTGCGCAGGATTTTCATCAGCACATCTTCCCTTCCGGACGCAGTGTCAATCGACAGTGTAAGCGACGGCATTGGTGATATTGGGGGAGTGGCATTGTTCTTGAGGAGTTGTCTGACTGCAATCTTGACGACTGGTAGAAGATATGTCGACCCCCATTCTTCAATGGCGTCAATCCAACCCTGGAATTCGCGGAAGTCCTCCCCACCGTCAAGGTTGAATCTGGAGATTTCAGACATACAATAACGCCCATCGCTGTCAACGTAATGATAGTTGATCAGCGCTGTCGAATTGTCTATAGCACATGAAAACGAGATAGGTCGGTCGAAGACGGGACGTGGACCACTGCATTTTCGAAAGAACAATTGCAACGCTCGGATGCAATGGGCTCCAGCAACCGCACAAGAATTTTTGGCACTCTCCACGGCATCCTCCGAGGTGCTATTCATCCGCTCAAAGACGAGAAATGGGAAGTAGACGCTGGTTCCGGGAGACACCGAGCCGGTTCCAAAATCCACAACAGTTCCCGTTGCAGACGCGCAGTGAGGGAGGATGGAGAGTTCCGTTTCATTAAAAGCGGCAGTGGTGAAACCTGTGAGAAGATTTGGCCGAGGGGCAGGTAGTTCGAACAAACTTTCCTGGGCTCGGACAGCGCGTGGTGGCAAGGCCTCTCGAGTCAATTTCGGGGCCAAGCACCTGTGCAAGATGCGATTGGTGCCCATGGGAGGAAGCACGTTCGGTGGAAACACCAATGTAGACCCAAAGCCTTTGGCTTCAGCAAGCTGGGCTCGCCATTCTCTTTCTTGACTCGAGAATCGCTGCAACCCCTGAAGGCACAGCTGCAGTCGGTCGGAGAAAGGTTTTGAAATCTCGGAGAATTGTATGTTTTGTACGAGGATGATCCGAAACGCGCGGAGAACAACTGTTCGAAAGTCGGACCATCCAAGGTGACTGCCGTCGATAGCTCTCATGAGGGAAACCGTTGAGTCTGGGGGGGGGCTGAGGGTCTCCATGGCTGTGCGTGGCACAGTTCGGTGGCACGCGGAGGTCGGTGAGATCAAACGAAGTTAAGTTGTCTCATATGGGGACAGCCTCCTCAAAGGTGCAGGTAAGATCGGCCAGCAAAAGGGGCACCAAAACACAGTGAGGCAAAAGAGGTCAGAGGATTGCAGGCAAACTCACAAGGTAATATTTGTAGGCACGTGGGTGGCATCTTGTACTGGGAGCGCATTGGCGGTTATGCAGGAGTTATTTTGAGGCGTAGGTATCAGACCTCAAACGAGCATGCAGACTCGCTACCAGTGGAGGCAGTTCTCCTAGTAGCTGCTATTTGCAAGAGTACAGCTTTAACGCCAGGGCTGTTTGGATTGCTCGTGTACAGACGCGGGACAACATTGCGTTGGAGCCGAGCCTCTCCAATGGCATCGGTGCATCTCTCGTGCTTGGGCGCGTAATTGAGCATATCAATGGATGAAAGAAGTCTCCGGCATCTGCTCCGTGAATGAAACGGTGATGAGGTCAAAGGCGACCAGGCGAATGGGGCGAGGTCCCCAAAGCTGGAATTTGTTAGTTGAAACCTGCACGTCGACCTCGGCGGTTATTTTTCAAGGGGTGGGCGGTTGCGTGGACAGGTCGAGCTTAGAGGATTGTCCGAGATGTTTTCATGAACCGAGAGATTTAGAACGGGTTTAATACCACTAGGGAGGGTCAAGAAAGTGACGCGGACTTATCAGCATTTCTTGGGGAAGGTCGGCAGACTGGTCGACCAAGAGTCATCCCACTCGAAATGTCGAGATGGATTGAAGCGACGCGACGACGTGGTTGGAGCGAGCACGTGAGCGAGCCAATGAAGAAAGCATCTCGTGATCTCCTAAAATAGAAACTTCGCCGAGACACGTGACTGCTCTCGCTGCGCTTCCGGCCAAGCTGCCTCGCTGCGTCGACAACGAAGTTAACCACGCCATCATTCTTCTCGGTCTTTCTTCAAGCATTCGGAGATGGAAAATTCACGAATAGGCTGTACGCAATGCCTTTACACACACAGCGGCGTATCCTCTCTTCCCTCCCAATTCTCCCCCTCAAGATCTTTTCCCTGTGCCACGCAGCAGAAGAACAGGTACCAACCTTAGCATCCGTCCCTCTGCGCTTATCGCCTCGAGATGGTCAAGACACTTGAAATTAAAGAGATGGGAGTGACCGGCCTGTCAAGCAGCACCCACCAGTCCTCGATATCTGCTTCGCTCTTTACAGGGTGCCTTTGTCCTGCAATGGGAGATGTAGGGGACAGACGAGGATCATGATCTTTGCCTCAGCTCCCACGGGTATTACACGCTGTTTGGTGTGTCATCCGCGGTCACGCTAGCGCTAGCCTGTCAGATAGAGAAGTGACAATAGTTGTAGACTGGGTGGTTTGCGGTATGATGTGTTGTGCCAGGAGTGGTGCCGGTGGTCATGACGGTGATATCCATTTGACATTTGACCAAAATCGAGGTGCAAGTGGTGGCGCAAACCTTGCTGACATTGTCATTTGATTTCCTTTACCTACCTGTCAACAACTTTGAAAGTCTGTCATCTTGGTCATTCCCATTATCCCATTATCCCATTATCCCATTATCCCATTATCCTATTATCCTATTATCCCTCTCAGGAACCACATTCGCACTCTCCAGTTCAAGTTCTGTCGCCATGTTCAATCTGCCAGCAGCAGCCTTGTGCTCCCACTTCGTGGTTCCCTAAATATCAGCCACTCACCAGTCGCGATAGACCCAAGCAATTGACCCAAGCAAGTCAGTCAAGTGAGACCCATCAGCCATGGCATTCATTCTGAGAGTCATGTGTCGCTGTCTGTGTCTGGATCGATCCATGTGCCATTTTTCGGCATGTCTTCCAATGGCAGTTTCCAGTCTGATATCAAAGACCGTCCAGTTGGCAATGCAGTCGCGACGGGCATCCGCATATTCCCTGCATCCCACCCTCAACTACCTCCTTTCCTGCTTTCCCGGACTTTTCGTCAGCTTCTCAGTCACTAGCGTCGAGGAAGTGCTTTTCTCTACCCTCATTGGATTTTTGGACCTCAGATTCACGTATTTCCGGCGTCCTCATCATTAACCGACTCCTCTCGGCGGGTCGTGAATCGACCTCACAGGGCATTTCAACGGGGATCAATAACCTTTTGAGTATGAAACATATCTCCAGTCGACAGATTTACCGTAACATCTCCCCCGCTGCGAGAAGAACACCCGCCGTCGGTAAATGCATGATAAGAGTCCCCAAATGACTTTGACGCCCTCGTCCACCAGCCGCATCAATGCGATGACCATCGAGAATACCTTCCCGACTCCTCCTAGCGGTGACCATGCCTCAGATACCTTGTTCCGTATCAAGACCAGAATTTCACCGGCACCCAAACGGATGGCGAATCTGGAACGCGCTCAATCGACTCCTCCGGAAATCACTCGTGCGAATCAATTCGGTATTCTGACCAGAAACGCCGACGGGCAGCTTTCGGACGTTGCAAGCTTGGAGCACTCATGGCAGCGATTGAACTTGTCCAAGAAGAAGAGCCAATACTATGGGGATGCCTTCGCATACCGAGAGTCAAACAACACTGCGAAAGAGCGTGTGGCCAAGGATTCGGTGATACTGGTGGATATCAAACTAAACTGCTGTGTAAGGAGCCGTTCCCCGCTCGTGGTTGCTGCTAACCGAATCACTAGCTTGACTCGGAGAAGGAGTTCCTCATTGACCTATCCTTTCGACTATCAGAGATCTATCAACGACCAGCATCATGCATCATGGTCATGGCGGCTACAGGCATATCCATTCTCCTGGGAGGAAATTCAGAACCGGCTTATCACCTCACGATCACGGCCCTGCCCCCAGAAATCGCAGCGACCAAAAACAAAAGAAGCACCCACCTCATTCAAGACTTCATGCTCGACACTCTTCAAATTCCGCCCAAGCGAGGGGTTCTGCGCTTTGAGCCTGTTGCGGAAGAGAATTTGGCCACAAATGGGATGACTGCACTGCAAGAGATCGAACAGCTAGAGGGACAGTCGAGCGAAGATGACGGCATTTTGAGGGCCCTCAGTCGGCAGAGGAGCAGAAGGAGCAAGAAATCAAGCGCACCCGCCATCAGCGAGAAGGTCCGAGCGGGCTTTCCATCGCTCCGGGCGGCAACCCCATCGCATCAGCCATATACCACGGTCGGCACTGCAGAGACGAAGTCCACAGAGCCAAGTATGCCAGGTAGGAAACGTGTGAAGAAACGGCAGAGCATTATGGCGTTCTTCAGGAAGTGACCCGGATCAAGGCCGGTGGGTTTTCGTCGTATTTCACCCTCGTGGCAGAAGTGGCTCTCCCTTTGCAGTATTGGTTGGGCCAATGAGGCAGTGTCTCTGGAATAGTGATGAGCAATCATTGGCTAGTATGCATACAGTAGAGGATGCATGGATGAGTCGAAACCTCTTGCTCGTCGTTGTGAATGTTACTGGACCAAGTATTTGCCCTGCGCTTGGTGCTTTGTTGGCCTCTATTCCGCTTGCCGTATGGATGATGGTTATGGTGATGAGCTAAATCTGGCCTGCCACTTCACTTCTTCTTCCCTTTCAAAGTATTCTTCACCCCAAAGTGAAACTTTCGCGATTTCTTGACTTCCAGGCTTATATGCAATAGCCATCAGCTCACCTTCCTCTCTTCTTTATTCGCCGTCCTCCACATTATTTGCTCAACTCATCCACTGCCGATTCTGTCATGGCCACCGGCGATGATCTGAAGTACCATCGAATCTTAGGGCTCCCATACGATGTGTCACTGCACGAACTTGATCTGAGATATCTTCAGCTGACTTCCTTATGGTGTGGGAAAAATCACCCTGGAAGCGACGAAGAGGCGAGAGAACAGCTCGGGCAGTTCGACGAAGCGTACAAAGCCATCCTACCCAAAACTTCGATGCGTGGGGAGCCTAAAGATAGGGAGACTAAAGAGACATTCACCATGAAACAAATCATGAACGCGCAGGATCGCATTTCGCTACCGCTTTGCAGAGATGAAGATATGTGGCTGCCGCCCGAGACGCCAGGGAGATCCACATCTCGAGAAAACGGCTTGGGCGCCATGCAAGCACCAGACCGAGGAATACCACCTGGCTTCGAAATTCGTGAAGTCATAGGAGATATCTTCGATGCTCCTGACAGAGCCGTCCTCGTCCGTACGTAAGGTGGACAACCCGCGATCAGCTGATACTGACGTTCAAGCAGATTCCGTCAGCTGTCAGGGCGTTTGGGGATATGGGATTGCCAAGGCACTCGCTGAGAAAGTACGGTGATTCTGTCCACGAGATCAATGAAGAATTCTAATTTAAGATCTAGTTCCCAGCCGCGTTCGAAGTCTACAAGTCGCTCTGTCGCCGCACATCGAGACCTTCCCATCTTCTCGGGACCTGCCTATTCATAACCCCGCAGGAGAGTGACTACACCCACGAAGGGAGCTCAGCCAACGGTACATTGGTGAAAGAGAACATACACCCTCCAGGTTCCACGGTATTTAGTAAGCGTCGCTGGATCGCATGCCTATTCACCAGTCTCGGCTATGGAAGGAGGAACATCAAGACCAACAACCCGGGAAGGGATCCCCCCGCGCAGATTCTGGAGCAAACACGCTTGGCTCTTGAGGATCTCCGAGTGCAGCTTGAGGAGTTCTGTCCTTCCAACTTCAACGAAGTCACCAACTGGCAAACGGATGACCATAAGCCGGGAGAAATCTTTAGCGGCAAATTCAACAGCGGTGCATTTCGAGTCGAGTGGGAGTCCACCAAGGAAATTGTGGAAGACGAGTTTGGCAGCTTTGAGCGGCCGTGGACCGTGATGGACAAGATCAACAAGGAGGATTATGAGCCTGAACTGGATGAGGAGAGGTGATCTCGTTTAGTTTTCCACGCCTCTAAGTAGCCTGTGATCTATCAATCACGACTCGGAGGTGACTGAGCACCGTCAAGTCTTGTCAGTGTGAGCGATGTCCGTGCTCGAGAATGAGGTGCATTTGTATGATATGTCGAATAGGCGAACGTGAGAGTCACACCGGTCTCTCTGAGAGCATTTGGTCTAGAGAGCAAGGCAGAGAAAGACTCAATCAATATCACCAATTCTCTCATTGGTCTGCAAGCTTCGACTAGAGGTGTTATGGGTGCAAGCGTGGCCCCTCGGTAGCCTCGAGGCTCGAGAGAACCTGAAGCCGTAACAAGGCGCTGAGGAATAGGAGAAGCGCTAATACCTAAACGGTCTAGCTTTCAAATCTCTTGGCGTATATTGAAATTTCAACTTCACTTCAAGTTGGCGAGTTGCGCAGGTTTCCCGGCGAACCATCTATATAACTTGAAGTTCACTGTTCTCACATGAAAACAGAAGACATGGACGGCTCAAGTGTTGACCTGCGTCCTCAGAAACGAGTCAAACTCGAAGGTGCCGAGCCTGCGCCGAACTCCACTCATATGGCCAACATTCTCCGCAGCGACGGTGATTCAAAGGAACTTGAGGTAGGTATTACTGATTTTGTCGATGGCTCGCGGAGAATCTTCAAAGGTACGCTCAAGAAACGATATACCGACTTCTTAGTCAATGAGATCTTGCCCGGCGGGAAAGTCTTACATCTTGAGAAGACCACGGCGAAATCGGCCATCAGGTCCGTTCAGGAGAGCCCTGCGCAGGCTACTGGCACAGAAGAGAGTCAGCACCATGTCAGCGCGGAGGCCTTATCGACTGATTTCGTCAGTGCCGCTGGTGCAGTCGGTGCAGTCGGTGCAGGCGAAGGAGCCCTTGATCAGAGTGGACCGGCCCCAACTGGCACTGATGAAGTCAAACAAGTGGCTCCGAGTCCAGAGGTAGGAAGGTTCACCTGGCTTCAAACTCCAATTCTAATATGAACAAGATATCCGACGACGACCGCGCGAAACTAATCGAGTATTTCAACGAGGAGGCCGTTCAGCAATTGACATCACTCTATTCATCGGTCCTCAGAGACCCCAAGAAGAAATCTCGAGAGCACCCGACAGTCCGAACGAGCTTTACCTCTGACCGGAGCATCCGATCGCAGATCCACCAGGACATCCGGCGCATTTTCCAAAACAAAATCGAATCTTCGACGGACCGGGACGGGGTCCTGGTTCTCACGGCCGCTGCACCCGACAACCGCAACCGAGGCGGAGGAGGTTGGGCAAAGCAAGATGGCAAAAACCGGCCCGGTAAGCTCGGGTGGTCAGATCGTGGCGGGGAGTATGTCCACTTCACCCTGTACAAGGAGAACAAGGACACCCTCGAAGTCATGTCCTTCCTCACCAAACAACTTAAGTCGAACCACAAAATTATGCAGTTTGCTGGAACCAAAGACCGACGCGCTGTCACGGTTCAGAGAGTCAGTGCATACCGCATCGAACCCGAACGACTAGCCGGTCTGAATCGGGTGCTGAAATTCTCAGCAGTGGGCGATTTCGAGTACCAGAAACATGGCCTGCAACTGGGTGATCTCAGTGGGAACGAATTCTGTATTACTCTGAGAGATTGCGACCTCGTAGGGATGTCCGACACTACCGGCCCGGAGAGCATCTCGGCAGTCCATTCCTATCTATCTCAGTCCCTCAGTCACCTCCACAAACAGGGTTTTCTCAATTATTACGGTCTACAACGGTTTGGCACTTTCCAGACGCGGACGGACATTGTCGGAGTGAAAATACTCCAGGGCGACTTCCAAGGCGCGTGCGATGCCATTCTTCATTTCTCTCCGGTAGCCCTGGAGGCTGCAGACTCAACGGACACTAGACCACGGTCGGCTCTCGTCGGCCATGATGACCGAGCCCGTGCTGAGGGTATCAACAGCTTCAGGACAACAGGGCGAATGAACAGCGCCCTGGACCTGATCCCTCGGAAGTTTGGCGCCGAAGTTGCTTTGATCCGGCACCTCAGCCGGCAACCGAATGATTATCTCGGCGCTCTGCTGTCGATCCAACGAAACCTAAGACTTATTTACGTCCACGCCTACCAGTCCTTGGTGTGGAATCTGGCCGTTGGCGAGCGGTGGAAATTTTACAGCAACAATGTCGTCGAAGGAGATTTGGTTCTCGTTCATGAACACAAAGAAAAGGAAGTGCACAAGGAAACCAACCAGATGGTTGACACTGACGGGGAGATTGTGGTTCAACCCAGCGGAGAGGACCGGGCCTTTGACCACGACGACGCCTTTGAACGCGCTCGGGCACTCACGGCGGCCGAAGCGGCCAGCGGGGACTTTACGATCTTTGACATCGTCTTGCCCCTCCCGGGTTTTGATGTTGTGTATCCTGCTAATGCGGTGGGGGAGTGGTACAAGACGTTCATGGCCAGCGAGGCCGGCGGTCGCCTGGACCCATATGATATGCGCCGGAAACAGAAAGACTTTAGTCTGAGTGGAGGCTATCGGAAACTAATGTCGAGGATAGGAGAGGACTTCGACGTCAAGGTATACAAGTACGCGGACGTTGAGGGTCAAGGACAGAGACAGTTTGTTGAGACCGACATGGATCGTATCAAAAAGAATCACGCTCGCGATCGCGGGGAGGCCGAGACCGGAGAGGCTACGCAGGTAGAGGGGCAAACGACGGCCGAAGGCGACCATGGAGTCGACGCTGCGCCGGTCAAACTAGCTGCGGTACTCAAATTCCAGCTCGGTTCGAGTCAATACGCGACCATGGCGCTGAGAGAGTTGTCGCGCGGTGGTATCCAAGCGCACAAGGCTGAGTTCATGGGGGGCAAATGAAGACGGGCCCGGGGGGGAGGGGGCATTTTAGATGAGCACCGAGCAGCGATGATGACCAAAGCCACGCTGAAACAACCGTGTTAAATGCTGTCAAGGGATTCTAGAATGAATAAGGGCAGTGGTGATGCAGGAAAGCCAGTGTGATGATGGCCACCAACTAGCCTTTCTCAATTCCTTCGACCCCCCGATCAATACCCCTCTTTCACCCTCACCGTCCTTTGGCACCGTCGCGAGCGTCCCTGAATTTCTCTCCCCAAGATATGCTACTAGGGCCTATTTCATTGAAATCCTACTCTGGCCGATGGGGATGGCGGCGTTCCTTGCCGGTGTGGTTGGTATGTATGTATGTGGTCACGACGAAGCTGGAAAACTGAAGGGGACAAGTCGGGAGGAAAAGCCAGCCTTGCAAAGCGGGTCTCATTCACCCCCAAGCACAAAGCACCGAAAGGGCGGAAACATATGTCACTTTACAACAAGTCACCCCCCATCCATGGTGGAATATCTCAAGTTCTCGTAATTGCAGGGACCAGTTGCGTTGGTTTTCGGCCGGGCGCGCAATTTGTGAGTGGTTTGGCTCCTATACAACGAACGTACTCTTCAACGGTCGTGCCCAAGTGCGAGTTGACCAGGCGAGAAAAAAGAAGCCGAGGCACTAGGGCCATCGGATCAGAAAGAAAGCTGGCGGTGGCTGCAAGGGCATCTTTTCTTGGTAGTCTACTCGAATCTAATTCTGTAACTGCCAAGTTGAACAGTGTGGTTGGTCCAGGTGAATGATCCAGTCTTCCGGTCCATCCTCCCAAATCTTTTCCCCTTCTACTTCCTTGTTTGTGATACTTGGTAGATTCTATTAACCCTCGGTTTTAGCAATTTCCCATCTAGGTCGCTCTCAATGTACGAGTCAGCAGGCTGGTGCCTGACTCAACCGGCCATCCGTTACTCGTGAGGTCTGTGACGCAGGTCTAGTTCAAATTCATCAAGCATGACTATGGCTTTCGCGCAAACCTTGTCCTTGACAGTTACAGGGTCGAGGTTCTTTCGGACCGTCAACCCTGGTCTGATGCAGATGTTGACCTTACTTCCCTCTGGAATTGGATCCTTGATAGCTATAGCCGGGGTCATCGTTTCTGCATTGTACTTTGCCCCTTGTTGGTAGTATGTGAAATTGGGTGCGATTCGACTCAGTGCTTAGGAATACCTCATTTCGAGAGCAATGAGGAATGCACCGTCCACAATCTGCTGCCAGCGTTCTTGCTGTCGAACACGATGCGCGAAACCGAGATCTTGGACCACTTCTTTATGGGGAACGCCGTAAAGAGTCGACTGCCCTAGTGGAAGACAAAGGCACCGGAAAACGTTGAACAGCTTCTGTTGGAGTTCGGTTGCACGCTTCGGCAGAGTAGGGAAGATCACTGTTCTCACGTAGTCCAATCTCTCCGCATCCACAAAGTTCGCATACACTTAGGGACTTTCTGTAACCACATAGGGTTAGTGACTTTCAATTCGAATGGACTCCAAGACTCTTTATTTACCCTTTTGAAACAAGCTGTAACCATCATGTATCGCACCAGACTTCCAGGTGACTGTTCCGGCATCAAGAGGGCAGAGTACCCATTTGTGGAGAGCAGCAACCGCGAACACTCGGAAAAATCCTTCTCGGGTCATTGATGGGGTGGCCAGAAGTGCAGCTAAGTTGTTTTCGATCCTGGTAACATCGATTGCGCTGAACATCGTCTCTGCGAGCTCCATGGCGTCTCCCGTCAAGTTGAATATATTTTCCTGGGCCATTGGGAAAACCTCGCAGAAGCACTTGGCAGCACTGTCGAATTCCCGGAGGACTCCATCAATATCGCTGATGGCAGTTTTTGCTTCTGGCGGGGGACTGTAGCTTCGCTTATATATGAACTTTCTCCAATCAATGATCAATTGACGCTCGCTGTCGGTGAGAGTAAGTGGTTTTGGACCTCCAGGCCGATCGGCACCTTCTGGCTGCTCAGATGGTTTTCCCAAAGGAGGGTCGCGAGGCTGAGAGCCTTCCCGACCAACCAAGCCTTCATGCTCAGATCCACGTTCCGCAGCACTCGACTGGCTGGCGGTGGAAGTGGGAGATGATGGAGGAGATCGACTTTCGGGATTTTCCACGGCGGTGCCGACGTCCTCTGTGTTTTTTGCGGGTTTGGCATTCGTGTCAAAGGTCTCGCGGTACTTGGGCCACAACTGGACCAATTTAATCCAGTCCCCACGGACATTGGCTTTCTTAGCCATTGTTTGTAACTTTGACCCAATTTGCGTCTGGGTGAACGAAGACTGCTTCATGTTGCCGGTGCTCTGAAAATGTTGATCGATTGCATCAAGGAGTGCAGGCATAGATGTAGCATCTTTTCCACCGAGGGTATCGAGAAGACGATGAAGTCCCTGGTTCTCTTCCGCGGTCCATTTTCTGGGAGCCATGTTGGCGGGAGACAAATAGGCTGGCCTGAATCACTCGAATCAGCTGGAGAACCAGGCGGGGATGAGTGACGCGCAGTCAAATACCTGGTCAAGTGAAAAAACGGTGCTCGGTAGACTTTTCGGTGGCAATCTTTGAGGTACAGTGATGAGAATTTGGGAGGAAGAGGTAGGATGGTAGAAGGGGGTTTGTGTGTGTGAGAGAGCGAGAGAGCGATCGAGCGAGGGAGAGACAAACAACTCAGCAGGTGGAATCAAAAGGTTTTAAATACGTCCAAATAACGGGCAGAAGGTCCTTGCGCGATGGAAATGAGTCCAACATGGAAGATGGGACATTCCCAGTCTCCTGGAAATTCAGCACGGCTCTCTCAAAGAATGCAAACAAACTTATCCAATTCCATCTTCAAATGGAGTGGATGATTAAAAAGGCTTTATTGCTTCCGCAAATAATGATCTCTCCATATGGAAGTGTCATTGCCATTCAAACAACTTACAAGAGGCTGTCGCAGCTGAACAAGGCTGTGTTTGAGATTGTTTGCTAGGATTTGGCACAAAGCGATGAAAATAGCAAACACTGCCTTCAGCTCTTCTTATTTAATTTATCCGTAGTCCTGATGTAATAAGTAGTTACACATGACTCACCTTCACCTCAGTTTCTCCTCACCATCGCCTGCTGTTTCCCTGAACAGAAGCCGAACAGATCAACACCCTTCTGCTACGTCTCCTTCTTCCTCATACACTTTTCTGGCCTTTATCTTCCGCTCTCCTCCCACCCACCTTTGACTGCTCCAGTCATGTCCTTGACGAAAGCCTTCACCTCACATTTGAGCCCGGAGTCTAGCTTTTTCAGTGTCTCTAGACTAACGAATTCGGGTCAGAATATGTGTGGTTAGCCGGCAAAAACAAGGGCCATTCGTAGCCAGCCAAGTCGGAGATTACTCTTCGGCTGCGATACAATTCTGACCCCATTCATAGACATGTCCTCGGTCCGCTTGCTCCCTACGGTCGAAACCTTCCAACATGTGGAACATATTCATATCGCTTGACACAGGCACCGATTTCACGAAGGCTGCTTTCATGGTTTGCCCGCAGTGCGATGAAGATACCTTCTCAATCAACGACATTCAGGCAGTAACATGGGAGGGGAGTCCAGTGGTACCGAGTAAGGTCGCATACGCTTGTCACGGGCGTACTGGCGATCTACATGTGCTCTAGAGGTTGAAAGAGCTCTTGAAAGTGGGCACATCAACAAGGCTGACATCATCCAATGCTTCAAACCAGTTGTATTTGGCGAGATGAACTTGAAGCACTGGCAGAGAACTCGTGCTCAGATTTCCGCACTCACCCCGAGGGGTGCTTTGACGGCACCGATGAGTACTACAGCTTTTCGTACGAGGTCGCACTCATCTTCCAGGGTACAGATATTACTTTCGAGTTTGTCTTCCCGCGAAACGGGCACTTCTCAAGTACACGCCTTGGGAAGGGCTGTGGCACCCGCCCAATCCGTCAAGAATGCCATTACGACGGCTCGGGGGTCTTCTCCTTGGTCAACTCTACGACGTGAGCGAAAAGGGATTGAAATTTGAAGCGAAGAAAGCCAGCGGTAATAATGGGTTTCGAGTTGTCAAGGATGAGGAGAGAAGTGTCGGTGGATAGAGTCAACGGACTGTGTCTTTTGTTTTTCCACAAGTTTCCTTTCCATTTTTCTACTCGGAACGTCACCTCAGCCATGGCAGCGCGTTACATCGTACTTTGTGTGAGAGAGAGAATGTGTGTGTGAGAGAGAGAATGCGTGTGTGTGTGTGAGAGAGAGAGAGAGAATGCGTGTGTGTGTGTGTGTGTGAGAGAGAGAGAGAGAGAGAGTAGTTAAGCGATAGCGCTACGACTGTGAATGAGCCAAATCAAGGTCAGGTCATAGCAGGTTCGAATTCCAAAAATATTTAGTTTTCTCGCTCTCCTCCACACTATAAGTACTATATATAATGAAGAAAAGTTTGAGAAACTAACAGAAGATGCAGTACGGCCACTGGCCATGGCGGAGGAACTGAAGACTGAAAGGTGCGCAGGCCGACGGTCCATCGAATCCGAACTGAAGAGAAGGAGGACTTCTGAAGAGAGAAGGTTAATAGTATGGTGATAAATATTTACAAAGTATTGATCGACTCTATGAGATAAGACATAATAAGGAGTAATTCACGGAGGGGGCTAGGTTAAACAACCTTCATCCTTCTTCAATTAGGAGCTGGTGGTGGGCCTTAGCTCTGGCCTATCTCTATGAATAATATTACACGATTAAAAGGGGCGTCAGCCTTACGTCTCTCGACAGAACCATGAGTCGACCCAGATTTCGTGATCACGTACCCATAACTTGGGCGAGTCTGGGTTGAGAACTTGAGTGCGACTTAGTAAGTATCCATCCAGGAATGGGAATGGGGTAGGAGACGAGCTCATAGCAATCGTAAAAGCGATATTATGTCAAATGGGCGAATTTTCAAGGTGGATTGCCAACGAATACATAAACCAAGTTCATCATTTAAAAAAAACCAAAAAAAAAAACACCCCACAAGCTCCGCCTAGTATCGTACCAAGGATGGCCAAGTCGTCAGCCATCGAACTCTCTCTCGGAGATGAAGTTTCTCCCCGCCAACCGAAAAGAATGTCCTAGTGGCTCCTGGTCTTGCTCATCTCCAGCTGCTGCATGATCTCCTTCATCTCGCCGTCGCTGGGCAGATTGACGACCATTAAGTACAGCACGTCCTTGTGCAGGATGCGGCGGATGAGGCCCTTCTTCCGGCGGGGCAGGCGGCCCATCTCGGCGTTCTTGAGGTCCGTCTCGGACAGCTGGTAGCCGCGCCTCCAGGCGCGACGCTGGGCCTTGCGGGCGCGCTTCTTGGCCTGCGGGTCGAAGTGCCCGCCAGTCAGCAGGGCCACGAGGCTGCCCGAGTTTGCCGGGTGGTTGGGGTCGGCGAAGCGCGACGCGAACTTCTTCTCCGGCGGCGGGCCCACCGCGAGCTTCGACTCGGGATGCATCCCCGCGTAGTTGGCCTGGGCTCGCCGGTCCAGGTAGCTGCCCACGAAGCCCGTCGACTCGCCGAGTTTGCGGAGTGGGTTGTACTTGTTGCTGCCAGCGCCGCCGCTTCCTCCGCTCGCGGCACCGGCGTCGGCTGGGTGTGGTTGCAGTGCCGCCTCCGCCGCCGCCGCTTCTAGACCCGGGTAGATCAGTGGCGCGCTTTCTGGCAGGGAGAGCTCGCCCTTGGTTACCCCCGAGGTCAGGCGGATGTTTTTCAACTTCTGGCGCATCTCCGACTCCGGGTGCGAGGTCGCCTTCATCAGGGCCTGGTCCTCGGGGCGGACGCCCGTCACGTTCATGCCGATGACCGCCTCGTGCGGGTTGTCGGGCTTGAAGGTCATGAGCATGCAGTACAGGCCGCGGGGCTTGAATAGCGTGTCGTTGATCTGGTCCAGGTACGTGTTGCGCCGGTAGCGGGTCTGGATCTCCTTGGCCGTCTGGCTGGCCACCTGCACCGCCGTCGTCACGGCCATGGCGATTGGGTTCGGCACGAACCCGACGGCAAAACAGGCCAGGTTGATGACGTCGAAGACCGGGCTGGCTTTAGACGCGGTGTCGAATTGCTCCAGGAAGTCGATGAAGGTCTTTTGGTCGATCCCGGAGCACTCGCCCAACAGGGGTGCGTAGGCCCGCACGAACCCTCGGCTTGTGTTCTTGGGTCGCCGTTGCGGGAGGATCACGGGGACCGGCAGGGGCTGGAAGTGTTGCGACGAATTCACGCCCATGTGGTGTGATTCGATGAAAATGTTGGCGACTTGCTCGGCCGATAGCGGGCTCGATTCAGAGGCTTCGCTGTATGTGGGAGGAGGGGCGAGCGCTTCGGCCGCTTCGTCCAGAGCCCATTCTGCCTGGTCGTTGTCGAGGTCGGAGCTGCTGATGCTGGAGGAGTCAGAATCATCGTCCTCATCATGGTCGCCCTTGGTGCGCTTTTCGCTCAGGCCGAGCGCCCGTTTCTCCTCGTCGGCGGAAGGATATTTCTCGTCGCCCTCACGGTGGGACCGAGGAGTCGAACCTTCTCCGGATTCAATCTGGGGATTGGGTGAGACGCCGCGCGCCTTGTTCGCTTTTCTCTCTTTGTGGTCGGCAACGGCTTCCGATGCAAGCCCTATGCCGCTGCCAATGCCTTTGACGACCATTTTAATCATGATGCCGGTGAGATGAGGGGATCCGGGGGGGGCGTTGACGAATCTGATGATGCGAAGATGCGGGGAGCAGTCAAACTCCCAGAAGCAAAGATTGGTTGAAAGTGAGGTGCTAGTCAGGTTGCGCGGCACTGTGAACGGGGAGTTCGGAATGAAGAAACGCTGGCTGTGTGGGTGACGCAGACCATACCTTATGTACTTGATGAGCTCTTTTGATATGCGAAACGGTCAAGATGGTAGAGGGGGGTAGACGTGAAACCATTCACGGTTAGCCGCGCGAGGGGCCGAGTTGGAGGACCAGGTGTGGGCCCCAGTGGCTTGTCAAGGTTACTAAGCACAATTTTCCTGAGCAGTGAGTACCTCCCAACTTCAAACAAGTTCCAAGTTTCCCTTATCACGAACCGGTACCTTAGCCAATAATGGGTGAGTATCTCGAATGATAGTCCCGATCAGCTCTAGTGCCTACTCCGTAGTGGGTCCTGGTGACTTTGACGTCATATTAGCCGAGAAGCAGCAGTCATTGGGTAGTACTAAATAAGCACTCCTGCCAAGCTTTACGCCCGCGCCATTTCAGGTTCCTCGACTACTACTGGGTAGTACTGGAAGTACTATTCTATCGGATCAAAGAATTTCCGCCCACCGCGGATTTGGGACTCTGGATTCCGAAGGGCAAAACCAAGCCATGTGAGACTAGCGTTGTATGGCTAGCCCCTCTCGCGAATCAACGGTGTTTTGGGGGCAATGTGCGAACACGGCATATCAGCTACGGCCTTCCTAACGTTGCAGCCACCACCTCCCACGGCTTCAATTCTTTGAGCAACTCTTCCGTCCAACCCTTCTGCCGGTGAAGAGCACAGCCCTGCTTTTGGTCCCTTAATATCGGAAACGAGCCCTCCAGTGATTGTTGACATTGGCAGCCCCAAGTTTAACCGCTAGGAACACCAGGTCCGGTCAGTCTTGATTTCAATCCCGTTGCTCTACCACCTCGTCTTCCATAGGAACAGCATCCATGCACCAACCGGCGGTCAGATAACGCATGTCCAACAGGAGGGGATGTCAGATCCGCACGGAGACCCTTCGACTTGAAATTCCGCCAGAACTCGCCAAGAGGTCCCATGTTGGGCCCGGTGCATTTCCCTGCAAAGTCGGGTTTTCGGTCGCACAACAGAGCAAGTCCGTGGTTGACGGCCTTTCTGGCATGGGTATCATCTGGTCGGCAAAGCTTGACTGCTTCAACCCCGGAAAGAATCCAGAGTCTCTCTTTGGATGACGGTTTGGAGGTTCCACCTGGCGCCCAACAGCTGCAGTCCTGTATGTGAGTGCCAAAAATCGCAAATGCCGAGTCTTGATCACATCACGGTCGAGCCATTATCGGACAGCTTCGCTGTACGACGACAAGCTAGCTGCCACAGAACAACGAAGACTCTCGAAGTTGCTAATCCACTTGCCCATTGGAGCGATGATGTTGCCAGCCCATTTCACCATCAGAATAAGAACCGGGTCAGTGGGTTGGGTTGGGTTGGGTTGGCTCCTGAGTCGCCCACCGAGACAGAGCTTTTGGTGGTGTGTGGGGGTGGTTGAAAAGGCAGGCTCGAATCGGGAGACTGGAGAAACTCTGACTGCGTGGTGGCTCACAGTTTAGGTTGCGAGATCTCCTCCACAGTTGAGATCGTGATGGCTGAAGCTGGGGTTCTGACTTTCAACCAGCTCTGCAATACCCGCACTGAGGCAAGACGACCTGGTCCTTGAGATTCAGGGATGCTCAGTGATGACCATCCTTGCAAGCCAGGGCCGCGGAGCGAGATTAGATCCGAGACTGGGGCGATCCTATGTCCTTACGTTGGCAACCGCCCAACGTCCAAGGGCGCATCTTTCTACAACACATGTATCACAACAAGATTCGAAGGTTTCCATCTCCCGGAGTTGCTGTAATAATAAAAGCTAAGATGTGCACGGAATGATGGTGGTTGGACTGGTCAATGGCCAGAGAAAAAGGGCCTCATGATTATTGAACGCTTGCCACTGCACTCCCCGCACTTGAACTCTGGGCAAGGGTCGAACAACTGAGCGAGCAATCCGTAGAGCGCACACCGGAGGGGACCGAGCAAAGCGATAAGACAGAGTCGTCGGGAATGAAATACGGGGGAAGTTAGGGAAAGGAGAACGAGGTCACCGTCTCCACCCGCTCGTCGCTGTAAGGAGGGAGGAGTCAAGGATCAAAATTCATCACCTGATTCATGCATGAGTGGCAACATTGGACCAAAAAAATATCCAACTTTCAGCAAGGAGGCCCGGACTTTTTGGTGACCTTACTCAGTAGGAGATGGCCAGCAAATTCTCTCTCCCCCGCACTTTTTGCAGCCATGGGCGGACGGTGGCAGCAGCAAAATGCAGCCACCATGACGCGGATCGGGAAAAAGGCGCCTCTAGGTGGGGGTGTCTTGTCTGCGGCCTATCATTGCTCCCTGCAAGACATCTGCTTTCTGCGCTGGACTTCGCAGCATAAGACAACTTCTTCCTCCTCGGTGGGAGCTAAGCTTTCGGCAGAATTGTGTTGGCCAGGGATCCTCTGTGCCTGAATCAAATTTTACAGCTGAACGTAAGTTTGCCGCCCGCCGTGGTCCGAGCAGAAAGCCTGGCGGTTGCTTTGCCCTGTAGGGGACCCTGGAGGGGATATCCGTTTGACAAGTTTCTTCTGACGCCTCTTTGCCGGCTGTGCGGTATTATAGGAAAATGCCCGAGGACCAGTCGGTCGGTCGCTGAAGGGTCTGGCTGTCTGGCCGCCCAAAGCCCGTTTTTGGTCAGAGTTTGAATCAAGCGGAGACCAGGCACGTCAACGAAAATCCGCAAAGAGTTAGATTTGGTTCGCTTGCTCTGTGCAGGGATGGCTTGTTTGACTAGCCAAGATACTTGAAACATGTGTGCTGCGACGCTCGGTGGAATGCATGCTGCTTGCCTTGGACCCGAAAGGTTGCATGTGCGGGAGGCCGAAAGAGTCGCCTGGCATGTGGCCTGGTGCCTTGTGTGATCGAGGGTGATCGATCTGGGACTGGCCATCTGGACGGACGAGAAGGGGCTCGTCGGTCTCTATTGCGCGGCTCGACTGCATGCAGGTCGGAGGGACGTCTGGCTAGCCTCCATGCATAAAATCGGGCACACGATTCGGCGGCCAAGGGCCACTCTGGCGCCTGCAGCCTTGAGATGCTCCGAAGAACTTCCCAGCTGCCGGCGCCACTGCGGTGCCCGTGAGGGACGCACTGGCAAGCTCCACAGAAGGCCCATTCTCCTGGCTATTATCCTTGTTTTGTATTGTGTAATCAACAGCATGCAGATGATGTTTTTTCGTGCTCGCGGAGCGGCAAGGAAGAGGATTCGAGGTGGTCTGTTCACAACTAGCGAGCGCAGCAAGTACTTAGTACCCCCCTAGTCAGTGCTCCATAGCTGCAGTCCCGCTGGATAAGCGGGCAGAGTGACGCAACAATGCAGTGGAACTTGACCACTTGGTGCCTTCTTTCTTCTCCGGGCTTGCGCTGCGTGAGGTATGAGGCATGAGGCGTGAGGCGTGAGGCGGTGACAGGTCACAGACTGCGGTTTGGTGTAGGCGGGAGTTGCACTTGTCGGACCTTCGCTGACGGGTCCCTGCAAGTTGCAACAGTGATTTCATCATGGTCTCTGGGGTCGGGAGTCTGGACGCCAGGGTGTCGAGGCGGTGACTCGCGAGTCGAGAAAATTGATTGTCCTGGGTACTGAGTACCGAGTAGTAACATGTTTAGTTTCAAATTGTAGGGGGACTGCTGAAGCCGCAGGGCAGCCACCGGTGCGCCGTGGCGGGAGGCCTGACTGGACAAGGCCTAGCTGCGGGGCCTTGGCCCCCCGGACATCCCTGGCTTGGGTGATCGTCAGGAATGGCTCGGTTGCTCGCACAGACGGCCTGTGGCCTGTGGCCGGTGGCCTGGGTTGCTGCGCTGCCTGGGCTGCGCTCCATCCGTTTTTAATGTGCCCCTCCCCCCTTTTGCTGCCTCAGACTACGTAAAGGACAGTGTCCAGTTGGCGACAGCCCCAGGGCGAGGGGGTACCCAGGGCCCGAGGGGCCCTTGGACGTCGAGGCTAATGCGGCCACCCAAACTAATCCCACGCCCCTCCAGAGCCTGATCGCCCGCTTATGCCTGGCATGCGCGGCGGTCTTCTCAGGGTGCCTCCCCGTGTCTGTGATTCTGTGATTCTGTGAGTCTGTGAGTCTGTGAGTCTGTGTGCGCGTCAGTTGTCATCCGTCGCTGCACCTGGCACCTGTTGCTTGCTGGTACTGGTCCCATGCAGCTTTCTAGAGGCTTTCTACCACCTGTCAGTCGTACCACCCGACTACCAAACCATCACCACTCGCAAATCGCACCTCGCAGCACGCAGCTCGCGAGTCGATTTGAGTAGCATATGCAGCACCCTGTAGAAGAGGAGCAAAACAACAAAGCTCGTTGCAGGACGACGCGTCCCGGGCCTCTTCGGCTGCTGCAGCCCCTATCCGCGCAGCAACCCCCCAATCCCCCAACACCCCAACACCGCAACAATGGGCGGGCTATGTGTCTGATCCAGCAGCAATTGGAGCGTTCTGCGTCCGTCGGGCAAATCTATCTATCTCTCTGTATTCGGCGGCGTGTCATAATAATAAAGCCCGCGTGTGGGTGACCCGTTGTTGTACTCCGTGCATTCCAGGCACGCTGCGCGGACCATGGCCTCGTCCATCTTTACCTAGTTTCTCGTTTCTCCCACCCTTCGCGCGTCCCTTCCACTCACGTCGCCTGCGCGAATCCACTCGGACGCCGCCGCTGCGACTTCCACTCTCGTTGCGTGCACCTCCCTACCTTCTCATCTCTCGATCGAACCTCCGTCTCTTCTTGCCGTCTGCCGTCTGCCGTCTGCCCTTCTCCTGATCTGATCTGCCTACCACCACTACGACCGCTCTAGTCGTCTACTACTGCCTCCCTCTGCGCACTCCCTCCAAACTGCGCTAGACTTCGCCTGCGACCCAGACACCCTTCCTTCATCTCCCTCACCCAACAACCACCATCCCATCTCTATTCAACTCCATTTCATCACCTCCCCCCTCTACCTCCTCGTTCTCGTCGTCGTCGTCGTCTTCCTTTTGTCCCCCCATCCTTGCCGTTCCACGGCTGCCTTCACCTCAACCTCCGCCGTGGCTGTCACATTCATTTCGTGACCTCGAACTCTTCAAAGCTCCCTGCTTTGTCAGAGGCTCTTGGTCTTCCAATCCTTCGCTTCTTGCTCCTCGACTTTTACCCTCAACCCTTAATCCACTCTCGTTCTTCCTGTCGATCTTCAAGCCGACTTGATCCTTGCCTTCTGGCCTAATCATAGTCCCCGGCCAGTCCAGCTGCACACCCTCATGCTGAACTTCCAAAGTCCGTTATAACCCCATCAGAGAGGTACGTCTGCTGTCACACATGAATTGAACCCTCACGACGTCGACACGTGAGTCGTTTGGTGCTCTTCTGCCCAGTGTGCTGACTTGCATCTGCAGTTTGGTTTTTTCCTCCAACCCTTTCCCTGCCCGGCTCCGAAATCGATCACGATTGTCGAAATCCGACCTGGCTTACCACTCCCCATTATTCACGCACGATTGAGAGAAAAAGATGGCTGCTTTGGTTCAAACACTCCCACCTCAAACTTCCACCGTCACCATGCTTGGTCGACCATCCTCATCTGGAGGCTATAACCCCCAAGGCTCCCACCCGCAAATGAGATCATCCCAGCAAAACAGGTACAATCTGCCAGCAACTGGGTACAGGGGCATACCAATCACCGGGCCAGTGGCCCCTTATGCCTTTACTTCCACACCACAACTGGCAAATACCAATCACAATACTCGCCAGTTTGCCATCAATTCAGGAAGGTCTATTTCGTCTCCGAAGGTAGCACAGTCACAGCAAGCACAACCGAACGCCTCCCCTTCTTCTCAGCCTACTTCTGACACTGGCGTGTCACACGTCGATGCTGGAAATCGACCTTTATCGCTGACTCTTCCCGAAATCCCTTCTACGGGGTCCCTGATGGCCCCTTCGCAGCCCGTTCCCTCACTCCCTCCCCCCACCACCACCTCTGCCAAACCATCCCCGGACCGTTACAGAAGAAATGTTCGACGAACTGAGGCGGAGACGGCTCCAAATCGAGCACCTGCCAGTTCTGCCTTGCCTTCTGGTTCAGGCATGGCTGCCGTGGGCTCGCTTTACAGCCACCCTACAAAGTCAAGCAGCACACCTTCTCTGACTTCGCAAAATTCATACCGAGGATCTACCTATGGTTCCAGTGCTACCCCTAAAGCTTCGAGTGCTGATGATCTTCAACTGGGGCGAAATCAGAGTGCTGAACTCGCTGCACGATATCGACGACGCAGTTTTGGTAGCATTGAAACTGCGGGCTTGAACCATGCCTCCGACAACCAGGACACTTCATCTCCCCATCCCGTTGCCTTTTTACCTCAACAGTCCAACCAAACTCCCACGACACAGCCACAGCCTCAACGCCCAACAGTCCATAGCCACAATGCAAGCTCTGACAGTGTTGCCTCCTCAAGGTCCACACGATCTTCCCGTCCTGGCTCGGTAAGCAATTGTATGATGTGATGTGGAGATCGAATTTGACAATTATATGCAGTCTCGAACAGAGCAACCTATGACCCACCCAGCTGGACCAACTGCGAACCCAGTCGTCTCGCCGAGGCCGGAGTCGAGACTTGCTGTTGCCTCCAGACCTGGAGATTCCAGCATTCGACACCCGTCTCCCTTGTCTCGACCGATGAATATGAACACGGACAATACAACAGAGCCCCAGACTCCTATTGTGTCTGCCTTGCCCTCCCCTCCACCCCACCAAGTACAGCCACCACCCAGCCCGGCCGCAGAGCAACTCGCAGCTGTGAGCCAAAAGGATGCGAAGAAGTCCAAGTCAAAATTGAGACGAGCATTCTCGTTTGGAAGTGCGGCGGAACTTAGAAAAGCTACCGCACAGAATAACCATGAAAAGAACCTGGCTAACAAAGCTGCGAAGTCGGCCAAGAGGACCTCCAAATACGAAGATGAATTAGAGCCCGAACAAGCAAGAATTGCTGAAAAACAAGAAGCTGCCGGACTGGGCGAGAGCATCTATTCTGGCCAGGGACATTTCTTTACCGGTTCAACCGACAATCTATCAATCTCCTCGACAGCCTCCTCGGCATCTGTCATGCTCCGCAAGATGGGCCACGGTGTTAAAAAGGGCACCCGATCCCTCGTCGGCTTGTTCCGTCCGAAATCGGTCATCGGAGTGGCCCCTGCAGATGGTCCAGTCAACCAAGGCAGCATGGCTCAGGTCTCCATGGTCACGGTGGAGGCAGAACGGGAGAAGGTCAATATCAACGCCAATCCCCATGACCAAGTCGGAGGGGGCACTGGCTTCCCCAAGCTGGAACGAAATTCCATCGACACCAAGTTGTCCTTCGACAGTGGTACCGTTTCTAGCGATACCCGATCTCGTCGGAGCATTGTTGGCGGCGAGAAGGAGCGTGCCGAGGTGCTTGCTGCTGTGAAGAAGGGGATCCTCAAGCGAGCCGATTCGAATCAACCATCACCTAGACTCAGGCCCTTCGATTCCAAGACGCCAGATTTCAACTTACCCCAGATCCCCAATGTCAACGACTCACCAAAATCAAGTGCTCCAAGTACGCCTGCTGATGACCCGCCTCGCTCCGGCCACCGCCGAACCGACTCCATCACCATCGAAAGCAATGATCATGACGACTATTTCACTTCCATGACTAGATTTGCCAGCATAGATTCCCACAGCGCACCAATGACCCCCCAAGGGCTTATTCGAAACATTTCTTTCAGCCCCAGGATCCAATTTCATGACACCTGGCCAAGTGCAGAATATGACCGCCGTGGAGAGATTGCCACCTGTAACCGCTTGACTCCAATGCTCGCGCAGCAGATCAAGGAGGAGCTCAACACCTTCAAAATGGTGAGTTTGGTGACTCCCATGTGTTTGCAAGATGCTAATCATTCCCAGGAAATGGAGGTTCACGAGTCATCCAAGGTCTACACGCATTTCTTCTAGGGCTAAAATTTCAACTTTGGATACAACCATGCCACTATTAAAACCGATTTTCAATACGCCAAACGTGATCAGAGAAATCCAGACTATCGGCTCCCTCTTCATGATTTCTACGACTCTGACAGTACATGTGCAACAAAGCATTTCTTTCGTCGCTAGACATTGGCACGAAGACTTTTGATGGGCGACATCTGATGTTTGACCCATGTGTACATTTAAAAAGGCCTCCCATGTTGCATCTCTTTTTTTTTTCGTTCACGACTCGTTTGAAAGTAAGGTGTCCGGCGTACGGAAATCAACGACCAAGGAGGTATGGTCGTTAGACAGCATCAGGGAGGTTATTCATTGAACTCTCGCAGCTCGCTAGGAATGGGATTTCCCCCGGGGTTGGGACCTCTTCGCTTTTTGTAATCAGCGGCCTGGGAGATTCAGTGGGAAGAGGTGCAACAATCCCGTTCCAGTGCATGCTGCTGTGAGGGTGTTTACTTGGTGGTGAAGAGAAAGGGCGATTGCAGAGCGGCTTGGATTCAATTCTGTCTAGTTAACAGAACAGGCAGGGGGCAATGGCGCTGGTGATTTCTTGCCTCGAGTTTTTACGTCGAGACAGGAGGGTAGGGGGACAGGGATGGGCAATATGTGTGCTCAGGAGGAAACTAATTGAATTTCTGGAATGAAGACTCTGACTGCTCCTCGATTACTGCTTCGCTTAGTCCCTCTTGTCTTGTACGACTCTGTAGTCAGGGAGTCAGGGAGTCAGGGCAAGGCTGACGACCCATCCGAATGGAGGCCCAAATGGTCCTGAAATGAACTTTGAATAAATTTGGATTAGCACCACAAAGCACAACGGCCAGGTTCGCCCACGCGGTCGGACCGGGTATATGAGCATGGGTTGATGCTATTGAAATGGCAGGTTTGAATTATCAGCCAATCGATCAATGCACTGGACCACGCCATGATCATGGGGTTCGCCATCGGATGAAGAAAATATGTACAGCTCACAGTTCAGGGACTAAATCGACACCAGCCCAGCCAAGGCAGCCCAATTCAATCAATCAATCCAAAAAACCCAAAGCCCACGGCACACACAGAGAGAGCACAGTTTCCACCACCTCTAACCTCGTGCAAAGCGGCCCCTCACGGGAAGGCTCTGGTCATATCTCCCCATCTCTGCCCACCCCAACCCCCCATAAGTAGCTGGTCCAAAAGGACATCCCTGACCCTGGCCGCCGCCTCCCAACTCTTGCAGCGATCTTGGGCGGGAGAAGGAGGAGGCTGCCCACATCCGGTTCGCCAGACTCAACTCAACTTAACGTAGCCCAACCGTTACAGTCCTACCTAATGGTGAAGGTCCAATGCCTCACGAATAGCTTGGTTTGGTCCCTAGCGGCACGGGCGGGGGAGCAGGTGGACCTCCAGCTGTAAGCGCACTGATACTCCCTTGCATGTTGGACGGCTTCTTCGGCGGCGGTGGAGGCGGGGGTTTGCGTGATATCGAAGCTGCAATCTCGGGACTCTGGGGTGCCGGCACGACGCCTGCGCTCGCACCCGTTCCTGCCGGGGCGTTCATCTGAAGCGGCACAGGTGGGGGCGTCGTCGGCGACGGCGTGTCCGAGTGTTTCTCCAGGAAAGAATTCAGCCGGCCGGCGACGTTGTACTTCTTGTTCCACTGGTTCGCCTTCTGACCCGCGGTGCTGATGGACTCTTGATGCCGCTCGCGAAACGTGTTCGCCGTCACGGCAGCCGAGCGCGCGTCCCCCAGCGTCACCGAGTTGGGGTCTTTGTGGAGGTTCTGTGCGGTGCGCATGGCCGCTTGCTTCTCCGCCCACGTCGTGCTCTGTCCCTGCGCCGGATCACCGGTTGTCGTTGTTGCCACGGGCGGCGGGGATTGGGCGGGCGTGACGAATGGAGGCGTGGTTGTGTTCTGGGGGCTGCCGCCGCCACTGTTGTCGCTGGCCTTTGCGCCCATGCGGGCGAAGCGGGATTGAAGCTCTGACAGTTGATTGGCTGCCGGCTGCGGCTGCGGGGACAGGCTCTTTGGCAAGCCGGACTGATGACTTTGCTCGTTCTGCCAGGGGTTCGAGGACGCGCCTTGACCACCGATCCCCAGAGCTGGGACAGAGACACCGGCATTTCCTAGTCTATTGATCGCTGCTTGGTTTATCCCAAAATTCGTGCTCGCCTGCGGACTGGGTTGCCTGGCCGGAATTGCTTCGTAAGCAGGAGGCGGGGCCGGGGATACGACCGCCGGGGGTGGAGGTGTGGCATTGCCTGTATTTTGTCGAGATGGCAGCCTTGGGGGGAGGCCAGGCTTTGGCCTGGGAGGTGGTGTTTCAGTGACGGGACTTCGATTGATATCTCGATGGATTGGAGGAGGTGGCAGGTGACTGGTCTTCAGGCCCGTCCTGTCTGCTCTGTAGGGTAGTGGTGGGCCAGCATCTCTATTCTCTTCCGGTGCTTCTTCCTCGGTGGGTGCAGCCGCCGCTCGACTGGCACTTTGAATCTGCTCTTCGGTCAAGGGCGCTCCCCACCCTCCAGTGTGGGGTGTTATCTGGTTCGGCAGGGCGGCGCCGCCGTGGTAATTGACATTTTTGGGAGGAGGACCGAATGCGGAGGGGTCCTTGAGAGTGGAAAGGGGACGGGAGACATGTTCGACCGAGTCTGATTTGTTAGGATCCCTGCCTTTTCCCATCCAGCCGGCCTGCAGTCATTATTCAGCTTCCAGGTCGGGTTGAGCATTGCCCCGCGATCTCAAAACTGACCACTTGATTGATCCCCTTGAAATCACCTCTCCAAGACTCTTTGCCCCCTTCTTTGCCCTTTGGGTGCCACCCATCTTTCATGACATTGCGGAGGCCACTCATCCTCAGCGGATTCTGGCCAAGGCGCTCCTCCGGCTTTGGTCGGCAGTCAGCTCGTCAAAGAGGACGTTGGTCAGGAGAGATTGAACGAGGAGAGGTTCTCGGCGAACGAGATATCAATTCCAGAGGCGGGCACTGTAACAACTCGTGAATGCTCTGTCGAAATTGTGGCCAGCAGGCTGCGACTTTGAGTGGACGTAGGTGGGTTTGTTCTCTGACGTCGCAGCCAGGACGAATGCCAAGCCGAAGATCTCCCTCCCAGCTGGATGTGGACTAGCGTCTTCCATGACGTTCTATTCAGCCTTGTGCATCCTGCCTGTCCGAGCCTCGTCATTGGCCATTGGCCGGTCGCCACGGTCGACATCGGTTTTCAGAAAGCATTTTCATTCTTAACTTACTTCACTTTATCACGTGGACCTCCTGTATCTCAATGATGACATGGAGTAGCACCTAGCTGTCTGGAAGCTTTGATCACCCCTTCGCCCTCTCACATCGCCTGGTAACAGGAATTTTCCAAGTTCATCCTGGATTTTCCATCTCTTCATGTCTCCACCGACACCCCCTCGTTTCCGGGCAGCGAAGAGCAATTCCATTGCAGGTGGAATCCTATCAGCCAGTCCAGAAACAAATCCAGATGCGAATCGACTTTTCTAAGACTAGGATGATGTGTGCAGACGAAAAAAGAAACCCAACTGCTTTGACCGTGCAATCTGCATGCTACCGAAGAGGACCTTGCTCGGCCCTCCGTACAATGATTAAATCGACGAGATGGCTAACGGGATTTCGTCTTTGGTGGCACGTGGGGGTTTCTTCAGGAGAGGCTGCGTTATGGGGTCCGGGCAAAGCCCGCGTGTCTTATCAACTCAGCCGCATAGGAAACTCCTCTGGGACCGGCTTGAATGAGCAAGCTATGCCGTGAGTGCGTTTGCAAGTGATGACTGTGTTGAAAAGGCATTGACTGATAGCCAACCTAGGATTCCGGCTACTCGAGAAGGAGCCCTTATGCCGACCAACGAGGCGAAAAGGTAAGGTAGCCTTGTGATGACCTGCATGCGGACGCACACCGTGTACTGGGTACGTTGCGTTGACTAGCAGCATCGTTGGACCGAAACGGAGTTCAGATGTATTGTGAGAGCGGACTCCGTTGCACTTATTATGACTTCGACCCGCATGACGGCGAGTATCCTTCACCACTAGTCTCTTGAGGGTTGGTTCTGATTTCTGCCACAAGTTTAAATGCGGAGCTATGCAGACGAGAGGGTTTGGAGCGCACGGACAACGTGGGCACTGGTCGTCTCAGGCAGCTTGCGGGTTTGGTGATCAGCAGAGGATTGCAGGGATAGCTATCTCCAAAAAGGTTCACACGTCATGAGCCAGGGTAAAGGCGCTGGAGGGTGGCGACTAGGAGTCTAGGCAGTTTGGGACTGCGCATTCTAACCAGGGGGCCTCTGTCTCCTAAGAAGCAGAATTGGGAACGATTGGGCTGAAGATTGAGAGAGGCACGGAGAGGAGAGAGGGTGGCATCGTCGGTCTTGTCTCAGTCATAGCCCGGGGCGGAGGTCGGCAAGTCGGCAGCTTGCAAGCTCCGTGTCAGGTGAGTTGTGTCCAATCACAGAGCGCCCACGTGCAGTATCGGACTTGGGGCTGATACCATTTATAGAAATTGCAATCCCGCAGGGGCCTGTTCCAGCCTCCAGCTCAACCCATTTCGTTACTCAATCAGCACGTTTGTCCACTCACCACCCCTCTATTGCAGTTTTGTTCCTGACAACACATGACGCACGGGGTCTCAGAGCATCGATGCGCCTTGACTTCTGTTGGTGCCTCTGTTAAAATCCATGCAACCATTTGGCAGCAGGATATGGAAGCATTTACGAGTCGGGGGGGGCTGGGAAGGCAGGACGCCTCTGGTACTTTAATGCGCCTGGCTTTGATGGCGTCCCCTCGGTGTGAAGGCATGGCGCAGACCAGGCGCCCTACAGGCATCCGCCGCAGGCCAACGACCCCTCCACGACCGCCATTCGCATGCTGATTGGTGAGGGCTGGAGCTGAGAAACTGGGCGCGCCTTGGGCCTGGTTGTCGGTGACCCAAAAGACGGCGCTCGGAGGTCCGCTGTCCAAGAACGGCCTAGTGGAGGTGTGTTAGATGCGCCCTAGCCCACTAACCGGGCGCAAGGCGCTGGACATGGCCAATGTACTGTCCACGGACGGAGTGCCAAGTTTAACCAGCGCACTAGCACATACTAGTACTAGTATGCTGCCAAGATAAGATAGCATGACCGCGCCTTGGCTTGTTTGGGAAGTGCCGCGCCCATCCCTCCTTGAAGGCTCCTTCCCTGCCGACGGTTATCCCCCAAGCTGCAAACTGCGCAGTGCAGGGCTGCTGGTGACTCCCGCCCCTTCATCCCTTCATCCCAAAACCCACCGGACACAACAAAGGGCCTCCCGCCACCACCTAGTCCTCCCATCCTTACTTTTCCTTGGTTGCTGACCACCGGCCAGTCTCAGCCATCTTACTGCCCGGGAACTACTTCTGCTGCCTCCTGCGGTTCCTACCTTAGCACCTCCCTAGCCTGGGTCTCGCTCCCTGGCCCTTGAGCAGGAATCCTCGCACCCTTTTTACCTTCAGATCCCTCCCCTACTCCATACAAATCCCAGTGTCTCCTCGGACTGCGCCTCGCTGATCACGAACTCGTATCTCACCCTCCCACTCCCTCGACGGATTCCATCCTATCTCGGGCTGACCTGAGATTGACGCCTGCAGAGCGCCTGAAACCAAGCACGAATCCAACCTTGCAGACGGTCCTTGGCCTTGCCCTGCCTCCTCTTGGTCGAATCCTCCCTTCCTTTACATGTCGCAGTCTCGCCTCGTCGCGGGGTTGATTCCACGCTGGCTTTCGACACTCTCGTCTCAAACTTCCTCTCGAGGCCCCGTGTAGCCCGAAGAAGCCTGCCTAATGCTGATTCCTTTACACCCACCTTGCCACAAACACCGACTACTTTCTCCTCGACCTTTTCATTGCCCACCACGATGGGAAACGGCGATGCTCCCACCGGTCCCTTCACGGACGCAGGGCCTTCAATTGCAGCCTCTACCATGAGCAGCGTTAACAGCATTGTATCTTCACTTGAGAGCGAGGCTTCAAGATCACATCTCAATGGCCAGGGAACCGCCTCCGCCTCTACAGCAAGCACGACTAGAGGTGCCGATGTGTCTACCGCAACATCATCCTCACCTACTACCTTCGTTACCACTACCTCTGGCGACCTTCCAAGCTCGACCGTGAACGGACTTGCCTCCACCACCGCGCCCGTCGGTGCAAGCAACACCAGCGGTGGTGCAGTAACCGTATCCTCACAATCCTCGTGCAACAGCATTTCTTGCTCTTCTGCGCTCAAAGCGGCCGTTGCCGTCCCAGTTGTTGTCGCTGCTCTTGCCGGCATATTCTTGTTTTTCTTCTTCGCCAGGAGGAGGAGGAAGGCCGCAGGCGTGGTGTCAGAAAAGAAGACGAAAAAGCCTGGCAAAAAATGGTCTCGACATCTTCGAGCGTTCTCCTTTGACGCGGAACTGCTCTTGGGTGGGCGCTTCTCCAGCACAAACAGTATTCGCAGCCGGGACCCCAGTGTTCGCAGCGCACAAAGCGCCGCTCGCAATGGTGCCCACAGTGCGGAACCTAGTTTGCACAGCATCGACGAAGTAGCTCCTCCCTATCGAGATGCGATTTCACATGTTCAGCCTCCCAGCCCAACTCAGGCTCGAACTGGCCCGGTTGTTACTGGTGCGACGGCAGACCCTTTCCCTCGACCGTCTTCAACGGCAACTGCACCACCTCCTTACCGATCTATCGTTGGCGAGACGACAAACGACCCACTAACTCCTGTTTCCTCCCGAAACCCATTTTCAGATTCAGCACCGGTTAGTCCAATTGAGGGCTCTCCTTTCAATGACCCCCCGGAAGACGAGCGAGGTCAGAGAGGTGGACTACGACCAGCGCTGAGTCGGGGCTCGTCAACGTACCAAAGTGTCAACGCGGACGAGGGTGGGTCACCCACAGCTTCTGAAGCCGGCAGTATCCGACAAGCTCAGGTTGGCAGACGTGTGTCAGTGAGGGGAGTGGGTAATGCGGACAGTGGCACTTAATCTAGTGTAATTTCTTATGGTTATTCATGGCGTGGCGTCTTGGATTTGGAAATGAAAATGTTCCCCCGTTTGCGGAGGAGGACTGGCAACATGTTTGATGCAGAATGTGTGACATGTCCTATATATTGTGTATGAAAGCATGTATGCGTGCAGGAAATCTAGAATGGTGGTGGAGGGGAACTAGGAATGCAATATCTTTATAACGCAGCATCTGTCTTCTTGACGACCCCATTATATTACGAGCTCGGTTTGCCGTGGTCTTAGGGTTTTCGTCGCATGCTACGTGCCACAACGCAGGAACAGTTTGCCTTCCACGGACTGATCAGCAGAGTGATGCAAAGTCCACCCGGCGCCCAATTCTCGGTGTACAGGGGCACGGCATAGTATTATGCACGGTAAGCCAGCCACAAATCGCCGCCAAAAGACCTCGTTGTGAGAGCGTCACATTGCGCAGTGTGTGACGTTGTTTCTGTGCTCCGGCATGCCATGTCATGCTACGCCATGCTAAGCAGTTGCTCGCCGCCTCCGTTCTTCGATAAGTCAATGAATAAGGGTCAGCTGTCGGCAACCTCGAACTTGATGAGGACAAGCATGGATAAGAGGATGAAGATGAAGCACCAGAAAGTGCCCCCCCCCTCCCCCCCCCCACCCAAGATGAAGCGACGGTTCCTTGTGCCGGTTCCTCTGTCCATCTGGGGACTCTTTCGCCTCATCCGATTTAGGCCTTCTGCTCTGTCTGTTCTTACTTCGACCACCCCCGAGAAGAGAACCGCCTGGTTTGGATGGGTGCTCTTCCGGTGCACAAGTGGAAGGTCGTGAACCCGTCACATTATTCATTTCTGGTTTTTTTGCCCSGGGGGGGGGGGGGGGGGAAGCATTCAAGCTTGCGGGAAGCATTCAAGCTTGCGGGGCTGCTGATTTTGGCTCGCTCCCCGTGGACTCAGCCGCATCTCTGGCAAGCTCATGCATGTACGAGTGCTCTGTGCGTTGTGTACAACAGTGGTTTTGGTGGCATGTTTCCCTGCTCCAAAGCTCTCTTGTCCCGGTGGCGTAGCCATCGCTGTCGAGGTTGCAGCATCCACGAGCATCCCGTCAGCTACGGCTCGGCGGAGTGGGCAGGCTGAGGCAACCCTTCAACTGGCTCCGGTTGATCACTTGATGAGAACCTATGAGATCATGACGGGAAGATGATTTTGGTGGCTTCTCTGGTCATGTATGGCCGTCAAGCTTTTGTCTCGTTCAGTAGCAGTCTATTTTTTTCCGTGGCTCTGATTCCTCCCTATTACGACCGCAATGGTTCAGCCTCGTTTCGGTCCATGTGATCTGACACGTGACAAGGACTATTTTGAGACTTTGCGAGGCTGAGGTTCAGGTTGAGGCTGAGGCTGATCGGACCAACATTTTTATCGTCTACTCGTCGACGTGATCGAGCTACGGAGTAGGTCTCGTGTTGGTCACGAGGCAACCCTACATCGGACTCCTTTGGGAATGATGTGACCCCCATCTTTACGCCGCAATCCTATCTTCGCTCATTCAGCCCGTCATTTGCTATTCTGGACATTGAGCCTGCAACCCTTTCTGTTACTTAGCGGCTGTCTGGTGGTGTAGACCTTGGATTGTGATTGTGGCTTGGCGGACACGGTGTTCGAGGCTGATAAGGAGATCCGGCCAGTAGAGTCTGTGCTCATGCGGTGGGCTTGAAAGAATGCGTACTTCTCTCTCCGCATTTTCCAGCACCCTCATTACGCCGGCTTGGCGTGGCATGTAGAGTCTGATGGGGATAATTAGACCCATAAATTCACACTGTCTCCGGCTGAGAGGGACTTTTGAGAGGTTCGCCCGCGAAAGAGTTCCAAGGCCAGGCTCTCTGGTGTTTGGTGTGATTCGATTGTAAGGGTCGTTGTTTCGTTCTGATTGTTCATCGGATGATGCCCTTGAACCCATTGTAGGCCTGTTCCATGTCAAATGCGAGGTCCCTTGCCTGCTCGTCACTCAGTTCCTCCGACGTCTTCATCTGGTTGAGGGTGATCAACCACTGAATAATCTTCCCGCGGTGCTCGAAGTCCTGGTCCGTTACTTTGTTCACAGACTGAATCACGTCCGAGAGGAGAGGATGTAGAGCCGACTTCGACACCATGTTCAAACGCAATGCGTCTAGGAAGGTTATGAAGTTTTCGGTCGCAGCCAAGATCAAGCTACCAGATGCAACGGCCGCTGGGGCTGTATGGCCATTCTGGGGCTTCTGCACAGCGTGCACTTCATCCGCAGTCAAGCCGACTCTTAGCCTCTCTTTCGCCCGGGGGCATTCTATGTCCCATTTCCGAGTAAATGTGTCTAGATCGACAAACTCGCGCGATACGCTCTCGTCGTTCAGGATCGAGCGGTATTGCTTAAGCATTTTTGAGCACATGTCCGAGTATTCATTCTCCGGCAGTGCATCTTTGATGTAAGCCTTCTCGAGCCCGTCGAGAGTACGGATGATGCTGTAGATCTCTGCGAGAGAGTCGATCAAGTCGCGCTCTGCGGCCGAGTCCGCGAGTCTCACCTCCTCATCGAGGTTGATTCGGGCGGACAGGGAGGTATTAGGAGTGTAGCTGTAAGGAGTCGGTGCGTAGGAGAGGGGGCGTGACGGAGGGTTGCTGTACATTGTGTGGAACTGGATGTTGGTCAAGTAAGAGAGTTCATCGAGGCGACCACTTTTGGTGAGGGGAGCGAGGGGAGCATGGATAGAGAGTACGTGGAGCCTGAGCACGTGCCTTAGGGAGTCCCGCGGAGAAACATCGGCTAATAATAGGCTTGGCATAATATTTTTCTTGAAGTCAAACTTGCAAGCGGCCGCTGCGCTCCTTCGTCCACCACACACCGTGTGTCGCCGACCCAACCCCTAAATACACCCCGAGCTCCCTAATCCTACCGAAAATGGCGAAACAGTCCAAGGCGACGAGAAAATTCGAGAAGAGTCAGCTCAAGGGCACGATCGAGCGGCGGAAAGAATTCGCCAAAGTCAAACAACGGCATCAGCAGAATGAAAAGAGGAAACAAAGAGCGGCAAAGCGGGGCGATGCACAGAATGGTCAATCAGACTCTGAAGAAGGCGTCTCCAAAGATGCGGTTGTGGGAATGGACGAGGACGAGTATTTCCAAGAGGCGCTTGATATCCCCGAGCCTCAGGATTTGATAAAATCCAAGGCCAAGACTGGCAAGCGCGACGTGGAAGATGCCGACCTCTCTGCAGACTCGGATGGGGATTCATTAGATGATGGTGAAGGGGGTCACAAAGACCAATTGGCGGCACTGGCCGACAAGGATCCCGAGTTTTACAAGTACTTGCAGGACAACGATGCAGAATTGCTAGGCTTTGATGAAGACGACGATCTTGCGGAAGTGGATGATCTCAGCGACGAGGAACCACCCACCAAAAAACAGAAGACCAAAGTCGGAGTGGAATCCGAGGATTCAGGGGCCCCCGACGATGTCACGCTGGCCATGGTCGAGAGATGGAAATCCTCCATGACAGAACAGTTTTCCATCAGAGCTCTCCGACAAGTTGTGCTAGCCTTCCGCGCCGCAGCTCATGCTGATGACGAAGAGGGAAAGGCCTTCAAATACCACATTCCGAGCCCGGAGATCTACCACGAAGTCCTGATGACCGCAATCAAACAGGTCCCAGAGGTTCTATCACATCATCTTCCGGTTAAGGAATCCGCCAGTGGGAAAATACGCATTCCAACCGATTCCCCAAAGTTCAAGACGTTGTCACCCTTGATAAAGTCGCAGGCGTCGTCCTTGCATTATTTGCTTGGTCACTTGTCCGACACCAACACGCTGAGGCTCACGCTGCAATCGTTTGAACCCCTACTTCCATATTTGCTACAATTCCGCAAGTTCTTGAAGGTCATCACCAAACACGTCGCATCGGTGTGGTCCGACAATTCGTCTGATGAAGCAACCCGGATTACTGCCTTCCTTGTCATCCGCCGGCTTATGGTTATTGGTGATGCTGGTATCCGTGAGGCTGTCTTGAAGTCAACATACGAAGGAGTGGTCAAAGGGAGCCGGAACACCACCATCCACACCCTTGCCGGCATCAATCTCATGAAGAACTCGGCCGCAGAGATCTGGGGCATTGATCAGAAAGTGAGCTACACAACGGGGTTCACATTCATACGCCAACTCGCGATCCATCTTCGTGGCAATATCACAAAACCTACCAAGGACTCATACAAGACCATCTACAACTGGCAATTTGTTCACTCTCTGGACTTTTGGTCGCGTGTTCTTTCGACGCATTGCAACTCGTTATTAGAAGCACAGAATGGCAAGCCATCGCAACTTCGGCCGCTAATCTATCCGGTTGTGCAGATCACGCTTGGGGTCATGCGGATGATCCCCACGTCGACTTACTTCCCTCTCCGGTTTCAACTCATGCGATCTCTACTCAGAATTTCGCAAGCAACAGAGACCTATATTCCCCTTTCAGCGGCATTCTTAGAGGTGCTCAACTCGGCGGAGATGAAGAAGCCAGCAAAAGCGGCAACAGTGCGACCTCTTGATTTTGCCTCCAACATCAGAGCACCAGCATCACATCTGAAGACCAAAGTGTACCAGGATGGAGTTGGAGAACAGGTGGTAGAATTGTTCTCCGAGTTTCTGGTCTTGTGGACGAAGAGCATCGCCTACCCGGAACTTCAATTGCCGGCGGTTGTCATGCTCAAACGATGGTTGAAGACAGCATCAAAGTCAGATGGAAACAAAAATGGCAAACTGAACCAAGCTTTGCTCCTGCTCGTGCAAAAGTCTGAAGCAAACGCCAAGTGGATTGAAGAGAGAAGAAACAAAGTCAACTTCTCGCCAAAGGACCGGACGCAAGTGGAAGGATTTCTGAAAGAAACTCAGTGGCAAGATACTCCCCTGGGTGCCTTCGTTGTCAATCAACGGAAGCTCAGAGAAGAAAGGAAGAAGGTCCTTGAACAGGGACGGAAAGAACAAGAACGGCGGAAGACTCCCCATCAGGATGATGGCAGTGATATTGAGATGACTTGATGGCTTTGTAAGTACTGACCTGATAATCACAGGCGAGTACACTTTCAAGGACGCGTATGTCTCAAACAAAGCCTTGTGGTGCAAATTACGATTCACATCCACTTGACTGATCATGAAAAGCATTTTCGAGACATCAAACCATCTCCAGAAGAGGCTTCCGCACCGTGAACATGATCCAAACCTCATGCTGCCATCGTTATTCCGTGATGGCTTTTACTACTCTCTTGCCATTTAGGACATGTATGCACTGCCATGGTTCTGATGGGCATGGATCAACTAGGACCGCGTCTTTCTCCGAGGCCGAAGGACAGAAAGTTTTCTTTTCCAGCACCATTCAAAAAATGGTCTGGCCTCATGGATTCTCACATTGTCACGCGCCGGCCCGGGAATACGCCATCTCGACAGCCGAATTTAGCAGCGGGGACTAGCCTTTCCAGACAGTATCTCTCAAAGTGTCGGAGAAACCTCCCCCCCCCCCCCCCCACCTCCCAAATTCGAGCAATGGAGGTGGGATCTCAATGCAAGGACTTGGACTCTGTGTGACTTTTGCAGGTTAGGTGCTACTTGACAATCTGACGAGTACTTTCTGTGAATAGGTACTAGATTTTCCGGGAAAGAGCCATTTCATCAGAATTCCATCAGGAGATTTGCTAAACACCCTTTTGGGGCTGTGTGTGTTTCTTCGATATCTAAGAGTGAGATTGTGGCAGCAAACAAGAAGTACCTCGCAACCAGCGAGGGATGGTACACTATGATAGAGGCGACAAGTGTGGCACGACGCTCACCGGAAGCGAGCGTCGTTATGCAGGTACAGTTAACATAGTGTGGGCGGACAGCGCCGTGTGCCACACCCAAGCTTGCATGTGCTCACTCAGCCTTGTCAATGACTCACAGAGCGATGGAGGCGACTAAACCCTGGATGAATCGGTCGTCCGACTCCATGGCATGACCCCATGTATCGTGATCCTTTCAAAGAATCAATCCTCAGCCCAGTTATTTAGGAAGTTGAAGGGGCTGCGCCACATGAAAAGCTGGAGAGGACAGGGGTCGGCTGGCAGCCCTAACCCCAAGAGCCGCATTGCATGTTCCTCAGCAGAGTTACATTGATGATGATAATTGCACACGCTGCGATAAATTCCGGTCTCTTTAATAGCTATCATAACGGAGCAAGTCCACGTTTCATCGAAGTGGTTCGACGGAGGTTCAGGTCAGCTATCGATGAAGATGAACATCTGTCAGACGAAATCGTTTCTAGTCTTTTAAAACACTTCTTGTGACCAACAACCTACATAGCCACCCCTGCAAGAAGGCGCTCCGTCGTGGGGATGCCTTGTAGACAAGTCTCCCGCGGCGTCGGGATGGCTTCCTATAACCCCAGCCGCTTGTTCAAACCATAGATGCAGCGAATTACAGGAGTTTGACCAGCACTCTCAAGATGCGGTAGGATAAAAATCCCTCAAAAGGCCAAAAGGTTCTCCATCGACGACGAATCTCGACTTAGACGCAAGGCACGTTTACCCACGCTCAGATGCCCACACGCTTACTGAGCCTAGGGAAACAAGGTCTTGTGGTCTTCTCATCCTTTCTTGCCCCGGAGAGGCGGCCACGTGATGTACACCGCCCTGAGACTTGGTCTGTGCTTGTCACACACGGCAATGCAAGCATCAGCTGATGTTGCTCACAATGCCTCCTCCACCATCCAATCAATTGGGAGGCCCTGAGTCGGGCAGCATCTGGCATTCGGCTGCTTAAGAGTCTCCCCTGTTCCCCGAGACTGGTCCTTCCGCTTCGCCCGAGCCCATGCTTGATCCGTCAGAAGCAAATCCCAACCCCATCGACCTTTCCACCTTTTCATCGGATATTCTCCCAGATCTAGAATTGATGGTCTTTATATCCAGCGCAAAGCCACCAGAAGCAGACAATCCGGAGCCACGCGAGATTGGAGTGAATCCATTGATTGGAGCACTCTGATCGAGAGGTATTCACATGACCCTGTTTGATTCATTTGCCCCAGCGTGTCACTCTTGAGCCCTGATGTACTACTCCAGCCTCACCTTACTTGTTGTATGTGCTTCCACTTTAACACAGCCTGACATTGATGCCCAGAGTCTAGGCGTCAGTAAAATCACACGCGACCGAAAACTTGCGACGCTTGACGCTGTGCGTGGGGTATAAATACTCGACATCTCGGTCATATTCTTTTCACTCGATATTGCATACGTATTCCAAAACAATGGGAGACTACAAAGCAAGACATAGTACCGAGATCCGTCGGGATTTCGTATCACAAGCATCCGAGTACCATCGAACTCGGTCTCTTAGTATCACTGGAGCACCCCCGGATGGCCTAGACATTGGAGCAAGTTTGAGCGTACGTTTACATCCAATTTATCGTGGTTGATTGCATCAATCTGCCAGACTCCTTGGTTATTGCCAATTATATTGGTGATGCGTACTCCTGGGTCAAAGGCTAACATCTTCTTGCAGGAATTTTGGGCCGGCATCGCATTGCAGGAAGAGTCCGAGAAAGTCGTCAAAGTCGGCATTGCCATCCACGATGGTACATACAGCGTCGACTTTGCTATCTACCGAGTTCATCTCGAAGATGAGCCGGAAGTGGACAAAGACTCAGACTGGGTTGCCGATCAGATCTTATCGATGTTGTCTGAGTACAGCAAACAGCATGTATGCAAGATCCTCGGGGCGGGGGTGACCCTGGAACTGTACAACAAGAGCCCGAATCTCTGTTCAAGGCTTTGGGCGGAGTTGGACATTGTACCATTCGTGGTGGAATCGAACATCCTTCTGCCAAACAAGAAGCCCATCACACGCCCCCTCAATGTGGATGAGGTGGCAGATGCTGCAGCTAGAAAGTGTCTAGCGTAAGTCCTCCCGCAGGTGATATCGAATGGGGCTGACAACGACAATTAGACTCTACGCGCCAACAAAGGAACCTCGTTTAGCCATTAGCTACCAAAACCAGGTTGAGGTTGACGCCGCCGGAACGATCAAGCTGACTACCCTGGAGGACTACAGGAGATCAGTCCGAGAGCCAACCTGGAGAGCGGTACAAAAGTATATCAAGGATGCCGTTGATCGCAAGCTCAGGATTGTCTTCTTCAACGCAACACCGCAGGGAGGAGGGGTTGCTTTGATGCGACATGCCTTGATCAGATTCTTGAAGCTTCAAGATGTGGACGTGGAATGGTTTGTTTGAAGCATTTCTGCACTCGAATACCTTGTTCTGATTGACTTTAGGTTTGTACCAAAACCAAGACCGGACGTCTTCCGAATCACCAAGACGAACCACAACATCCTTCAGGGCGCCGTTCCACCGGATGTTCGTTCAACTGACGAGCAACTCTTGAAAATTAAGCAGTGGATCATCGACAACGCGGAGCGCTATTGGGCTGCTGAAGGTGGCCCCCTGAGACCCCCATCCGAGGGAGGTGCGGATGTGATCATTATCGACGACCCACAGATGCCAGAACTGATTCCGATTGCGAAGGCGCTTGCCCCCGATCGTCCCATCATATTTAGGAGTCATATCGAAGTGCGTCACGACCTGGTATCGGAGGAAGGCAGTGCAGCCCAACAGGTCTGGCGGAATATGTGGTCAAGCATCAAACAAGCAGATGTCTTCATCAGTCACCCAGTTCGATCATTTGTACCGAGTGAGGTCGAGAAAGAAACTCTGGGATGGCTTCCAGCGACTACAGACTGGTAAGTCGCGCTCCTCTCTGACCCACGTGTACATTATTAATTGATGGATCAAACAGGCTCGACGGTCTCAACAAAGAGATGGAGGAGTGGGATTTGCAATATTACTTCCACATTCTGAGAAAGACCTGCCAGGCCCAGGGTCTTCCTCAACTAGCGTACCCGAGCCGAGGGTTCTTCACCCAGATTGCCCGTTTCGACCCTTCGAAGGGAATTCCGGATGTCATCAAGAGCTATGCAAGGTTCCGCGAGCTAATGAAAGACGAACCAAAGAGGAACGTGCACCAACTGGTCATCTGCGGCCATGCCTCGGTGGACGATCCGGACGGAACCATGATGTACGACGAGACCATGGACTTGATTCAAAACGAATATCCCGAACTTGCGGACGATATCGTCGTCGTTCGGCTCGGACCAAGCGACCAAATTCTCAACGCCATCATGTCGCTATCTACGGTAGCCCTCCAATTATCTACCCGAGAAGGCTTCGAGGTCAAGGTCTCCGAAGCACTGCACAAGGTGGGAAATTATGTCCCCATATCGAGAAATTATGATCACTGACATCTGGACAGGGCAAACCCGTCATTGCAACACTGGCCGGCGGTATCCCGCTCCAAGTTGAGGACGGGAAGAGTGGATTCCTCGTCGCAAGAGGTGACTCGGAAGCTGTGGCAAAACATCTCTACGACCTTGTTAATGACTATGATCTATACGAAAGCATGAGTGAATACGCGAAGAATCATGTTAGTGACGAGGTCTCTACGGTCGGCAACGCCCTCAGCTGGCTGTTTATGGCGCTGTCGCTTGCTGGAGGGGGGACATTGAAACCCAACGAGAGATGGATCAACGATATGGCTCGCGAGGGAGCTGGTGAGCCGTACGAGGATGGAGAGCCTCGCTTGCCTCGCCACCTCTCAACTTGAGTTCGGAGCGCCACGGGGTGCAGTTGAAGTAGGGAGTGGATTTCTTTCTTAGTGTGGAGTCATCGGCAAGGCTCAGGGTCTCAGTTCTTATCTCGTCATGGAAAAGCTTGGGAATGGTTCCTGGGTTTCAAGGTCAACAAGTGGGTTCTTACTCGAATCGACAGTTTTTCGGGGATGATGCAAGGCGTGAAATCAAGGGACAAGGCTGAAATCACGTGATTGAAGCCTCGTGCCAAGTCTCTCAGCCAATCAGATCATCTTTCAACGAGGAGACCCAACATCGATTCCCGAGTATTAGATGAGAGTTTAGGTGCTCCGTCAATGTTACAAATTTGCTTGTTTGCTGGATCCTCCACCTCGTGGATGAAAGTGTATTGATTTTCCCCGGATTCTAGAATCTCTTCATTCTTCAGTACCTGACTCCGCAGCCAATGATATTGTTTAGCCTTGGAACGTGCCACCTCGCTGATGAATCTTGGTGACAGTCTTTGCCTGAACCGGCCAGTCATCATGTGCTGAATTCATTGATTTTCAATCTATGATAACCAACAACTACTGCGCCTTGCCTATTGAAATTCTGTTCTGAAGGAAGGCACGTCCTCGTCGACTAAGTCCCCTCCCCCCGCAATTTCCCCCCAACTGTCATAACCCTATCGGACAATGTACCGCAAAAGAAACGGTTCCATGGGCTTCTCATTTACGCGCTTCGCCAACGCAGCCGTCCCCAACTTGTTCGCCGATGAGGGCCGAGTGCGCACAGACGAGCTATCGTCCTCCCGCCGCGACATGTGCTACATGCATCAGATCACGTCTCCCGACCCCTATGCCCTAGACGAGCTGTCCTTCTACGTTGCCGGGATCGTGGACTCGGAGAGCATGAGCAGCAAGGTCTACAAGGCCTTGAAAAAGAACGAGCTACTGAAACCCGCCGACGGTACCGTGGATACCTTCAAGATTGGGCCCCGGTTCGTCCACCAGCTGGCCGTATTGAGCGTCTCCAGACAGAAGGGCCTCATTGACATGTTGTTCTGGTGGGAAGAGGAGTGCCATCGACTGCGGAAGTTGGCCGCAGAAGAGAAGGAGCTAGATACCTTGATTTCGGATTCGGAACTGAGGCTAAGTAGTGCGTCCGGGGCAGATGGCGACGCAGAGTCGGAGGCGGATACGCGCCCGCAGAAGGAGACTTTGGATAAGCTAAAATTCGCCCGGGAGCGGGTTAGGATGAAGAAGAGACAGAGACCGTCGCAGCGGCAGCCAGATGTCGAGGCCGATCGCGACGATATCTTGATGGCATACCATGGGGATAAGAACGTGCCTAGCACTGTGAACAGTGTTCCCGGAACTGCAGCGAATGCATCAGATGTGACCCCACGACAGGAGAGGCCGCCGATGTACTTTGAGAGCACGTGAGCACGCTGTCATTGGCATTCGACGCCCAAGGTGACGAACGACAAAGGGTGACCCGGCCCTGGACTGGAGCGAGGTGGGTCATTCCACCAGGTCCGCTACTCGCCCACAACAACTACTAGAGAGTGATGTTGTTGCTTCGCCAACTGGAAAAATATCCGATTCATCTGACAAGATTAGCGACGCAGATGCTTGACCACAAATTCGTCGCATTTGTCGCATTTCATTTCGCTACGTCAGCAAGCTCACCACCCATCACGATTCAATGTTGCAAAAGACACACGCCTAGAATCAGGGTCTCTGAAGGCAGTACAAGGACTATTGTCTGCGAGTCAATACTTGATAAAGGAGCCTGAGGGGCTGACTCGGCTGGCGACGACGAGGAGGGGCTAGGAGACCGGAGAGTGGTTCTCGGCGCCAAAATGACGGCCACTCAAAGGGACCGTCTCATATTAATTAAGTCAAAATCTCCAAAAAGCATTTCTCTCTATGCTTAACTATAATCCCAAGCCCACCCTGCAGATTCCTACTTAGCAGAATTCTCAATGGCTTTATGTGAAGTGTGAGGGTCGAACTACTCTGAATTATATCCATAGACTAGTTAAAATGAATCCCGGTGTAATACACCAGGGCCTACGTTTAACAAACACGTCTGGGCTCCTTTCCAATCTTGTCTCAATGTGAACACCTTTGACTCATATCAAACACAACAATGCCGTATTCGTCGTGAATTCTTCGCCTGATCGAGTGTACTCGGCCATTAGTGAGTAGCAAGTGGCTAGGAACTATTAGTCTGTCACCTTGCTCAACGTGGTGACATCCCCTAAGGGGTATGACCCCATATCTCCCACTTCAGAAGCCATGAACATTGAGCATCCTTTTCATCAAACACACCAGATCGCATAACAGCACGAACACCGGCATCAAAACTTTGGAATACGAAAGATTCAACACTTGTGCCAAATTCGGACATACAGAGACGCCATGCCACCGAACACTCCCGTCAACAGTCCTCCGCCGACCCCTCCTAAGGTCAAGAACTGATCTGGCGATGTAAGTAAGATAGACAGAAGCCCCTCGTACATCATTCTGCATCACTAGCACTCACAAAGCTGAGCTTAGAATAACCTAACATCCCACATGAACGCGATTCGCTCTCACACTAACCATCAACAACTCCTTCCACAACTACCTCAATTCAGAACGAACCACGAGTATTAGTGGAGGTCTTTGGCCGAGGAATTTTAGCAAACGATCCCGCTTTGCATTCAGTGCGAGCTCCTTGGTGCTGATTGACAATCAAGACGCTATTTGGACTGCAGACGCGTGTATTGGGAGTGCGAACCATGGAGAGTCCCTGGATCCCCAGTGTACCTGGGCTCTGTACTCTGTGATGAATAGGGAAAGTTGCAGATTTCCCCTAGCTGTGTCAATCAAACAAATGCCCTTGGAACCAAGAAGTACAGCAATGCTGGGGTGATCGCAAATGAAGACCTCTACTAGTAGTGATGTGCCATAATACTTACTTGATACTCGCGGGGCTTTATGTATCCCTGCAGTGCCTATCAGATGCTTGGGAGTGCGACTTGATGGCGGCTCCAAATCCAACGGTCTTACCATAGTGACGCTTGTGCTCCCCAGATAATCTTGAAGGGGTCGGCCAGAGTGATTGGAATGTTGGAGGCCTTGAAGCCAAGGTCACGGACGCAAGCGCCAGGCAATTCCCTTGGACCACAACTCAATAGCGCACTGAGGAAATCCCGACCCGATGAGACATACCAAGTTGCGAGTCTGACATCGCCTCTTCGGGCATCAGGGCAGCGGCAGGAGATGAAGCGACTGGGGTCATTGCTCCTACTGAGTCGCGTCGTCGAGAACAGTATCAGAGATCAGCGTGAAACGATGCCAACTTCAGGTGGCGGTTGAGGAACAAGTTAAGGCGACCAATGTCGAAGTTAAGTCAAAGGACTTGATCTGCCCAGACGAGCTGTCATCGTGTTGGTGGAACGCCTCCGTTGGTCAGCCAGTCAAGCAGCCCATTCATTCCGCAATTGGAGTCATATCATTCATACACTGCTGGAACCTTGGTTCAAAGGATCCGGAAACAATTTTAGAAGAACATCTTGGTTCTTTCTGTCCGTCTCCGAATACCAAGACGAAGAAATGGGGTCCGGAAGTTGAACAATCATTTGACCGCTGACTATTCTCAGGCCTCCCTCTTACTTAAGCATGTTTTCATCTCGTTGAGAGATTGTGGAGATCAAGGGCAAGGATGTGTGGGTCTGGAGCGCTGTGGTATTCTGCAAGTTCAGACTGCTGACTGCTACATAAGAAGATAATCTAGGTATGACCTTGGCGCCAAGGCCTGCCATCGTCTGCAGTGAGATCTGCGCCCCATCGCTATTACCTCATGAACATCTTCTCCATTGTCTATTGGCTGGAACCGTCCCGTGGTGACTACACGATAATGGACCTTCTGCGGAGCTATTCCCTTTATGGCTGCCAAGTTGCGAGGAAGCTAATGACATAATGGTCCCGCGTCACCAACAGCCGCTAGGATAGGAGCGACCATGAATTTAACCGAACTGGGGGAGACATCACGCCAGCCCTACCCATCCCACATGTTTTTGAGCCCCGTCCGTGGCCCGTCCGCGCTCGCAACATGGTCACCCAACGGAGTTTAGCGCACGCCAGCTTTGGGATCTTGGAGTCAGGTTCGGGGCCTGATCTCCCCGTGAAACTCTTCGCGGTTTTGACACAGCCTAAGCCTCGCAGCCTGCCATAGTTTTCAGCCTCAGATCTGCATTCTGATTGGTGGGCTTGGTATCGGCCTGGGGGCCATCTTGGTTTACTGGAGTGGCATGAAATTGGTGGATACGCCGACTATCCATGTTGCGGCCGTTGCGATCTATTCAGATGCTCCAGAGGGAGCCCGAGACTTTTCATATGACGGTTGAATCATATGTATAAAGCTGGCGAAGGAGAAGCCTCCAACTATTATCTCCCCATCAACCATTGCAAGCAACTTCGACCTCACCAACAACCTTACCACTTGCCTTCGCGACCTGCATCAAACCAACCTCTTACCATCTCGATCGGCAATCAAGCCACTTGCCACAACACCACCATGTCCGACTTTCCAGTATTCGTTACGCCGAATGGCACCGTGTACGCTGCCGGGGGCGACAACGTCAACTGCACCATTTCAGTATGTCCGATTGAGTTGAGTGTGTACGGGTATCGACCATCCCTCGCTGCTAGCACCACCCTGATCGGCCTTTATGCCGTCTGTATGGTGATCCAAGTGGTTCTCGGCTGGCGCTACAAGACATGGGGCTTCATGTCTGCCATGCTTCTCGGCTGTGCCGACGAAATCCTGGGATATGTCGGCCGGATCTTGTACTGGCAGAACCCTTGGGGCCAGGCCGGCTTCATCATGCAAATCGGTGAGTCCCCCAGAGGACCCAACGTGAGTCTCGCTTTGCTAATGTGTGGCAGTCCTCATCACCATCGGACCGGTGTTCTTCTCCGCTGCTATCTATGTGATGCTGTACCAGATGTGAGTCATACCATCTTCCGAATGCTGTCCCGCCCTCACCTCCTGTAAGGAATAACCATGCTGACCGTTGGTTTTGTCTCTCAGTGTCATCTACATCTCGGCTGAACACTCGCGTTTCAAGCCCAAGTGGTTCTACTATATCTTCATCCCTTGTGACATCCTCAGTTTAATCCTCCAGGCTATCGGTGGGGCCATGTCTTCATCATCCGACGGGGCATCTGACAGCGGTGTCAATATTGCTCTTGCTGGTCTTGCCTTACAAGTGGCCACGCTTTTCGTCTTTGTCTGCTTGACGGTCGACTATTTCATCCGTAGCCGCCGCGTCTGGAAAGCTGTCGCGATTCCAACACGATTCCAGGTGTTCATCGTCTTTCTTTCAGCTTCAATCATTCTCATCCTTGCGAGATGCAGCTATCGACTCTACGAACTGAACGAGGGGTATTCGCGAGATAGCGAGGCCTTGAGGGATGAGACTCTATTCATTGTCCTCGAGTCGGTGTGAGTATTATCCATATCTGCAGTGAAACTCATTGATCTTGAACTGACATTACTTCTTCATAGTCTTGTCATTGCTGCCGCATATGCACTGGTGATCGCCCACCCCGGCCCAATTTTCAAGAATGGAGCACGCTTGACTGGCGAGAACGAAGATCGCCTCGGGGAACCTAAACCTGATTTCTCTGACTCCTCGTTGTGAAAGGCGCTAAAGATAGCGGAGTTGGGAGTTTGGGGAGATACCTCCATACCTTGCTACTATCGAAATCAAGGAACTGATTAAAATTTGGGGGAATGGGGCCAGAATGGGTAACAACTCTGCTAAGATTTCCGGAGAGCCAGAGTGTTTCTAACGATTGTCTTTCAATCTACTGCTGGAGACTCATTCTATAAGGCCTCAGACATTGGTACGGAGTACATAGAATAATGAAACTTAGAAGTCGAATATTTGATTAAACCTGATCTTCCTTCTGTTTCTAGCTGGACCTTCTTGTGCTTCGGTTACCATTTCCAGTGCTTCCACAAACTGAGCGTTGCTCACCTCAGGTAATCCCACCGAGTTTTTTCAATTCGATGTCCAAGCCACTAAGATCATCGTGAAATTAATGTGAGCACAATTGCCCAACGTCGGAGGGCCGGGACAGCGGCGAACGAATTTGACCTCTTGACGCCGATGCTGTCCTCTCTGGCTCAAATTTCTAAGCTTCAGGGAGATAGGCGAGACTTGAAGTAAATTTATAGGAATCCAAGACTTCTTTGAGGCTAGATCCCGTTTCAGGTTCGAATCTGGAGCACCAAACAGTTCCAAGTAGAGAGGGCTCAGAGGCGGGGGTTGACTAACTTGGGTTGACCTTGGAGCGCCGTTCTCGTTTGGCGATGGGCTAGCAAGCCTAGTCTTTTGGGGGCTGAGACTCGCCACGACCAACTAGATGTCTACAATGGAATACCCGCCTAACAAGGCATAATACAGACACTACGGAGTGGATGCAGATGATTGAGGAGGACGGAGGAAGGAGTCGCCAAGTAAAATCACGTGTCGCCGCGCCAAAAGCCTACGGCGGTGCAGTCATCCCGACTCCGACCATTAAACGGCCGTACGAGTCCTCAAGACGTCAACAGTCTTCACTCGTCCCTTCTCTTCGGGCGTAGTGTGCTCCATTGGCTACCCATTGATCTTCTCAAGTAAGGTCTGGCTACTCGATAGAGAGACTCTATCCTATCCTCTAAAACAGCGAAGCGGGCCCTCCGCCAACTAAAACGAATCGATCGGGTATTCCCAACCTCTTCGGCACTAGCAGCCCCAGAAAGCTGGCACTGGGACGAAGACCAGCAAATCACTAGATACTACGGCGTTCTGATAGCCGCGAGGATGGTGGGAATCCCTGGCCGATCGAAAGGTTGCACTACCTGTAGACGAAGGAAGGTCGGAGTGAGTCCAAAATCTCCAGAAACCCCTCTCCCTGCCAGCAACGCTCACAGATCAAATTTCAGTGTGACCTTCAAAAACCACACTGCCAAAGGTGTTTGGCTGCTGGTAAAAAATGCGAAGGATATGACCGATACGCCGTATTTATCAACCGGAGCCAGGGAGGCCTCGATCGGCGGGCACGACTAGAGGAAGCAAGAGACACATCCCTGTATACCCCACAAGAGCAAAAACCTCCGTTCATTGCGTCCCCGCCATCTGCTTGGGCTGCCGAGGATCAACTTATCTCCTCGTTCTGGGAAGCCTATAGCATCAATTCCTCAGCCCAGATTAGACGGGCTGACCCCGCCTGGCTCTGCCTCTCGATGAAGATTACGCTGCCGACCACGACTCTGAGGCAGGCACTTCTAGCGGTGGCCTACATCCGACTGGGTAGGCTGCACAATGACACCACTAGCATCATGAAAGGCCAACAAACGTACGGTCAAACTCTTCGGTTGATGCAGAGGGATCTCTACCACCCAGAACTGATGAGGCGGGACGAAACTCTGGCGGCGGCTAGATGTATGGTACTGTATGAATCACTCGAATCGACATCTGAGAGCATGGATAGCTGGGTCAATCACATTCTTGGGATTGCACGAATCATCGAACTCCGTGGACCGCAAAACCATCAAGATCCCCTCCCCCGGGCTGTGATGGAGTCGATGAGATACAATGCCATGATCGTCAGCCTCATGACTAGGACGCCGTCTTTCTTTGGCCGTTCTGATTGGAGAACTGAACCTTGGGCACATGGCACTAAGAGCTTCGATCAGAGGCTTTACGACTATGGATTTTCGCTATCTAGTGTTTTTCAGCAGGTTGAAGCGATCTCTCCAGATCCAGGGCACCCTCCCAGCCCCAGGTTGCTCTTGAATATCTTCGAACAAATTAGAGATGGCTACTCTGCTCTAAGTCTTCTGAACGACGAGCTGTTGAGCCTCCAGGGGGACTTTAGGCATGCGAAGACTTTCGGACCAAGTCGAAAATACCCCAGTCAAGATGATGGCGCCGACGTCATGTACGCGATCTTTTCAGCTATTCTTACGGCCTTAGACTTGACATACTCTGTGTTCGCCGCCGCCTTAATCGATAAGTTTGGCCACAAAATGACACAAATCAACAACGAGATGATCGTCCAGATTGCTCACTACACCGGCCTGTCTCGGAGACAGGCACTTTCCCGCAAGATTCTGCAATGTCTAACGGCCTGCCTGGGACGGGAGCCTCAAGACAGTGTTTCAAAATTAATCTTCCCTTTAAGTTGCGCTCGATGGGAGCTTCGAGAAAACTCAGAGGAGAGACCCCAAATTCAGGCCATGTTTGATGTAATTGTGTCCCGGAATCAGTTACGCATCGCCCGAAGTGTGCAGAACGCTGGGCGGACGACATTACCACCTCTTATCAGCCAGAATTACTAGTTATCGGACTTCTCTGAGGTAGGCCGGTCGGAGATTTCAGCCCAGATTGTGATATCTGCAAGGGTGTTCTTGGATGCCAACCGACCAGGTATATCCGACGGAAACCCTCTATCGATGTCTACAGCTCAAAAGAATCCGACTATTCAACCAAAGCATTAAGTGCATGGTCGCTACCTTCTTACAGGTCTCTAATTGTTGAGAATAAGGATAGCATGCACAACGGCTCTGGGACCAGCAGATAACCAACATGGGATGGGATGAAAACAGTGTCTGCTGTCACATAGATTTCATTGAGTCTCACCGCGTTCATCCTGCATCAATAGCTCATCCTGAATTTCGTCGCAGAAGAGACGCATTTTCACAGGAGACTTGGACTCCAGTAAAGTCGAAATGACCCTTCTTACAACATCTGGTTCCAAGTTTTCAAGAATCATTGTTGCGCTCTGAGGGTGTTTGATTTGTTTTGGGGGATGATCTTGTCCATAACAAGACAGGTCGAAAAGATCCTCTGTGATGTTCAAACCCAAGTCGCGGTCTTCGAGTGGGGTCCTTGAGACGCTTTCGACCACCTCTTGACGTCCATCTTCTCTCCATGTGTTGGTGCTTGTACTTGGAGCAAGGCTTGTGGGGGTCTGCCATGAGGAGACCGGAATGTGCTCATCATCGGCGTTGGAGGCAATCAAGGGGACCCCAAACGACGCTTCGTCGACGATCATTTCTTCGAACCCAAAGTTCTGCCAGGGGCGAGTTTCCACGCCAAGCTCGGGAGTATTGGGCAGGATATAGGTATCCGAAAACTCTGGCAGAATCGGGCTCCATGAGAAGGAGACTTTGGGGAAATCTAGTGGCAAACTCTGTCGAGTTTGTGTCGCATTTGCGGACGCCAAATTCTCAAGAGCCTGTCGTTGCCGTCGTTCGAGGATGACGTGACTGTGGGCAATCAGCTAGGTGCCCGGTGTACGTCAGGGAAGGGCCTCACCGATTCTTGATATCAGTCGTCGAGCGGCCAGGGAAGACCAATTCGCGTATCGTTGCCCATTTCCGCCCGTGCTCACCGACAGCTTTGATGAGTCGACCATCCTCTATGCCATCCCATTCGCTGTGGTCTAAAGCTGGATCGAGATAATGATACCACCGCTTTGCGCATTCTGTTGCGGAGTCAGGGACTTTGCTGTCGGCCACTTGTCGAGGGATACTATCACTTACGGTCTGCATGCCTTGTCTTCATCACCGAAGCAACAGACGTCCATCTAGAACATCAGAACGTGGTTAGCATCAAGACTGGAAGCAAAACCGAAAGGTGTCGCTTCACCTAATTCCAAATTTCGCCACAGCCCGTCTCAGTCGCTCATCCTCGGTAACACTCCAGGTCCCTTTGTTCACCTTTTCTGCGATCTTGCTCCACCTCTTCCGACAATCTTTATTCGTCCTTCCAGGAAGTCTTGCAGCAATATGGTTCCAATCCTTGATCCCACCCCGAGACACTGACAGTGGGGATTTGGTCAATCATCGGTACTTCTTTCTATGTGTGGCCTCAGACCTACTTACATTGGGAATTCCCTCCATTTCGTAGAATTTGATCCTCTTCCTCCGTCCAGCGTACTGGAGTCCGTGGTTCGCAATTCATGTTTCTCTTTGTGGGAAGACGTGTTGACTCTTTGTTTGTTTTCCTCTGAGCGAGCCGTTTGCAATGAGAAGATTTTAGTTGCCACAGAGTGTTTGCCTTGGGTACTAAAAGGGGAGGGGACAATTGCCACACGATATGGATTAAATGTCATTCTGGCCGCGAATTTCAGCCCCATTTTCGGCGTCCACGAAGCTGGCCCAAGAAAACAACCCTGCCACCAAAAGATCCATTTGATTAGCGCCGATGATCTGCCATCAGACTGCCAGATCCCAGGGCTGTGCTGATACTATGGATGCTTCTCAATCAGTTCCCAAAGCCCGGAGCCGGGAACCAGCCACGTGTGTTCTTATAGGCTACTAGGAGGCCACTGCTGTCATAAGGGAGCTATTTTCTTTGCCATTTAGGAGCTGAAGATGACTTCCAAAGCCTACGACCGCCACAGACACGTTTTAATGTACCAAGGACAGGTACGTTTGCCGTGTTTTGAGAAAAGCGAGGTGCCATCAGGCCTACCCGAACCGTCGAATGTCAGGTTGAAGTCCTTGTGTGACTGTACCTGGTTGCAACATGCCGCAGGTACGCCGAAGCCCGTGCCTAGGCGAGTGTTACTATGGATATTATTTCAACACGGTGTGGTGTCGCGAACGTTGCCACCATGTGCAGAGCGCGTGGAAAAACGCCCGTCCATGCTCACGTTGAACTGAAGTAATAGAACATCAAGGTTCAATTCAGGGGCAATCCCGTTGGCCGCTTCGTCGTATGAGACTCGCTGGGCGCCTGACCATGATCCAAGAGCAGGAAAGATGCTCTGAAAGGGGCACAGATCCAGGTCCAGCGTTTGAACTGGGGACTGCTTTCTACGGGTTGTGGTGCTGCCAAGGTCCATAGGCCTTGTCGAGAGTGCCTGACTGGAGACAATAGATCACGGCTACCAACATCCACATGGGACGCGAGCGGTGTAGGAATATGGCGGTTTGGGGACATGGACATCAAAGGGTATCAAAAATTCCATGCCATGGGGTTGAAAGTCCGGTGTAGAAAGATGAGAGTCTGACATACACGGCTCAGAACCTCACCCCCCCGACCGATGATTGTTTCGTCACACCTCCGGCAAGCCGCCACCCTCTTTTTACATTTGCTCGTACCACCGCAGAAGCCGGGCAGTCCCATCTTGGGTAAAGAAAGTGCAGCGAAGCCTGCCATTCCGGGTGAACCTTCTGAATTAGCAGAATCTGCCAAGTTGTCCGTCGCCAGTGGATTCTCCTACCCGACGGCAATGTAGTCTCAGATCCGCCATAAGACACTCGCCTCCTCGTTTGTCATGGACGCCTCGTCGTCACAGAAGTACCTCTTTGGCAATAGACCCTTCTCAAGATGTCGTCAGATTGAAGCCATAGTCACACAGCATCCAGTCGGGTCCAATCTGACTGAAACCGGAGACAGCTGTACTACCATTGTTACCACCGCCCCCTTAAAGATCTGCCCTTATGAGCCGTGATCATATATACTCATTTTCGCCACCGCAAGAATTACAAAGTTATCATCATGCGATGGAGTGGTTTGCTAAGCTTCGGGGGTTCGACTTGGATTTCCGAGTTAAATCGAACGATTGCAGTCCAACCATCAACCTAGCCACGTATCGAGACGCTTCGGGCCGTCTGGCTGCAACCACGTGTGTTAATTAGGGTTTTGATGCTTAATAGGTCCCGGATACAGCCAAAGTATCAAGTAGCAGGCTCTTACACAACGGAGGTGCACTTTCAACTCGCCCAGGGCATTGCCTCTTCGGTTCTCAGACCATCGTTTTCCCAGCCGAAAAAGATCAAAACGAAAGCTTGGTGAGGGTCGAGGTTGCAGTGCTCTGGCCTTGCAATCGTACAAGGTATTTGGCTTTCAGATGTTCAGGAAGCATGCTTTCTCTCGGCTTGGTGGCAGGCTCAACTCCAGATCCATCCCTCTAACAAACAAGCTTGTCCTTTCCCCCCACCTGACTCGCTGAGAGCAATTTTAACTCCGAGGGTACGGATACACGAATGTCAGCATCCCTCAGGCTGCCTGATATCTCAAGACCGTAATCCGGACTTCCGCTGTGAATTCCAAGTCTCTCGGCGAGTCGGTGGGGTTGTGGGACAGGGGCGCGTGCCATCGAGCCATTAGTACTGCTGACACAAATTCAGTTGAAACATGAAAGGCTTTGGAGGTAAACAGGAGATAAAAGAATTTCAGTATTCGAGAGAAATTCTGTAAGTGACACCTCTCGATTCTAGTGTTATTCTTTGATCTAACGAATTTCTGTCTAGGCAACACAATTTTCCCGAATCCAAAGGCTAGAGTGGAGGCTCTCAGTGTTCTTGCGTCGAAACCGGTAAGTCCGCAGGCTCCAATTTGTTTTCGTCAACTAGGCTGTCGTCTTCAACTTTCCCAGAATGCGCCGCCAGAGGCCGATACAACTCCTCGTCGACCTCGGCGAGCCTGGAGGGCTCCAACTTGCCAGTTCTTAAGCCGAATAAGTCGCAGAACATCATAATCATGGGTTTCCACTTGTCAGCATCGATGCGGTTGCGATGACCCTCCAACCGGAGATCGTCGTGGATGCTCACGCGAACGATCCTCACTTCAATCGAAAGCACCAGCCCCTGAATTGCCCTGCCGCCGTACATCTCGTGAACTGATACCACCTCAGCCTCCATCACGACGGGACACTCCCGTATCCCCGGCGAGCGGACTTTGGTAGATGGAAAGGGCGTCAGACCGGCGCATCCGAACTTGTCCTTGACGAACTCGTAGTTCCTGGGCTTCTTCCCCTCAGGAACGGGATTTGTGCCGGTCGTTCTGGCAATCGCATTCACGTTACCGACCATGTTATCGGATGGAAGATTCAGTACGCACTGCTTCGTCCGGAGCATGTTCTGTGTCGTCTGAGAGGAGGCATCGAGGCCCAGCACACAGCCGTGACCAAGCCAGAACGCGGATGAGATTGGGCAGATATTGGGAGTTTCGTCGGGGTTCTCGGTGCTGATCAGAACCACGGGGGTGCCCCAGTAAAGGATAGCGGGTGAGATTTCGCGGTGCGTCATTGGGGATGACTTGATCTCGAGCTTTATGATGGAGTTGATTGTTGTTTCCTATCTGAATATTCTGGCTCTAAATTGCCGTTGCTGTCTTTGAGTCGTTCCTCGAGTCGATGCCAGATCCTCGGCATGATGAGGGAGAACTTTGACCTTTTATATGAATGAAGAGATATGAAGCTGTAAGTACTTCTGATTCATAGGCCGATATCATTGCCGAAATGAAATATTTGCCTTTGTGCCGGGCAGATAACTCAGATAACATATCTCCGAGGAGACCTACTATGTATCAAGTGGAACCCAGCGAAAAAGAACTCTGATGTTTTCCTTCCATAGCATCGGTAGTAGCCAGGGTTTGAGATTGCCTCCACAACGGGCCCGATGGACCACGCTTCTAATTGGCCACTTTGATAGCAACACTGAGGGTTTTGTCAATTTGACGGCGAATCAACGAAGTTTGATTTCTTTCTAGAGAATGTGTGACGCTGATTCTTCCACTCTTATTGGGAAGTGCGTACCTGCTGCTTTTCAGGTGCGAATTGAGTCCTTGGAGCAGGTCTTTCTCACCTAAGCGGTCCTCGACGCAGACCGAGGTTTCCTCTATTGCTTGGGAATTGTCCAATCGGACAAAAGTAAAGAGGACGGACTTTGCATAAAAATGCCGGATCATATCCTATCTATGGCGACTTCACGTCATTGGTATCGAGTGTTGCCTGATTCCGTTGAAGGAACGGCGCGGTGGGCCTCCCACTATCTTGGTTGGTGTCTAAGCAAGACAATTTCAACGGCTTTGCTGTCTCAAATTGTGTCTAAGTCTCGGTCATCGTTCACTCTTCCACTCATCGATCTTCAGAACATTTTGTCAGCCAGATCATCTCCTTCTCCCAGCCCGGTTTGTCACTCCCGTCTACATCAGCTTGCTCACGGTCTAGCCTCAGACCTATACTGAAGGTCTGGTTGCCTCCGGTCTCACTCTTTATGCCGGCGGGCATTGGCTCTCCTTGATTGCGAGCATGTTTGACGCCGCCACCATAGCGATTCCAAGCCTGGCTTTCCCAGACCTTTTTAGAACGACACAGTTGATACTGTCCTTTGTCTCCATCAGAGACTTCGGCGCCAGTCGATATCCCACCAAAAGAATCATCTTCGGTATTTCCATGGCCAGCGAGATACTCCAAGACAAAAAACACCCCCGTGGCCCCCAATATTTCAGTTGCATCATTCCCGCTTACAGGGAATTCGGTCTGTAGATGCAGGAGTATGTTGTACTTCCAGGTCCTATGGCCGATCGGACTGACCCGCAGTGACTTTCCCAGGCTTCTCATTTGATCTCGTTCTTTCCGATCAGATTTCTTGGCCCACTGCAGATATAGGACGTCCATGGTCTTCTCGTCAGGTTTGAAGCGTGTCACCTCAAAATTTCCATATCCTGGGTTGGAGTAAATACCAGTTAGGTCGTCCAAGAAGCTTTCTGAGTCATCGTCTGAAGTCTGCGGATTCGATTTTACTCGTGAAGTTGCCACGTCGTCACTAGTTCCTTCCTGGCCATCTTCCGAGTCACCTTCTGGGGAAGGAAACTTGGGCGTCACAGCGTCTATGAATCTTTCCTTCGCCTCTCCATCCAATCCTAGCTTCCTGGACAGAAGCTCAACACACAGGATGTCGCCAATGACGTTGCTCCAGAAGGCTGTATTGCCCAATGTTACGCAACCAAAGTTGTCATTTGGAAGAAGATACACTTGAGCCCCAAAGCCGGTTAATCCTCCTGCGTGACTGATGATCGGATGGTCTGTCCCTGCCGCAAGAGGAGCATGGCTCCATCCCAGGGAATATGCCTTTGGTGTCAAGTGGCTGTTTCGGTGTTTTGGGAGTGTAGCGTACTGGAAAACTCGCGGTGTTGTCAACTCTGTGAATAGCTCATGGGTGATAACACTCGGTATGGCATTGGCGTCCGAACTCTTGCGACCATCGTCTGAAGCTGCGCTGAGCAGCTCCTTGATCCATAGTGCATAATCTGCGACAGTTGATATTGTCTGCCCAGCTGGTGCGATGCCTGCAAAATCCAGAAACGGTTCTGGAATATAGTATCCGGTCAAATTTCCCTTCATGTTACTCCCTGAAGATTCAATCCAGAAATAACCTCTAGCAAGATCTTGCCTCTGCGCTTCCGGGATCTCTCCAACTCCCCAGAATGTCGATTGCATACCCAGGGGTTCCCAGAGCAGATTTTTCAGAGACGCCCCACACTTCAACCCGGTGATGGTCTCTAGAATATCGCCAACGACACTGTACATCAGATTGTTGTACTGATAAGCCGTCCTGAACAGTTTCTTCAGAGGGCCTAGGAATCTTAGTTTCCTCACAATGCCTTTCGGTTCTCGGCCCATCCAGTTGCCGTACATTCTATCAGCGCCCGGTAGGCCAGTACGATGTGACAGTGCATCTTCAACCGTGATGCTGGCGGCGGCGAATTCGTCTTCCAATTCGAAATCTTTGTGGAGAATCGATTTGACAGGGGTACTCCATTTGTGTTCTTGTAGGATCCTGAGAGACTCGTCGCTGCTGCCTGCTTCCTGATACATCAAGCGGCCTACAGCGGCTGCAACCATGGCTTTAGTTGTACTCCCAGTATGGAATAGGGTTTCTGGAGTTGCGGGTACATCGGGGTATCGAGCAAGTCCAAATCCCTGAGATACAAATTCATGTGAACAAAGGAGGTTTCTCGGTACCGCGGAGAGTGTACAAAGCCGGATCACAGCTCTGGGAATTTTCTTACCTTTGCTGAGATTCTTCCATTCTCGACAATGGCAATGCTGAGACCGGGAACGTGGTATTTATCCAGCAGTGATTGAACTAGCTCTGAGAAATCACTATCAAGAAAGACGACTTCACTCTGTGACATGGATGCTTCAGGCTTTGTTTCCATAATTGAAGTGTGTTCGTCCGCTAGAAGCGACTTCAAAGCCAAACTTTGCACGAAGTACTTAGAGACGCCTTCCTTGGATCGAGACGGACTACTTAGAAATAAACAATGGGGGCACTCATCCAATGCTGAAAAAACCCCCGCACCGATCGTCGGGGTCAGTTGATGGTTGCCTATCCCGGACCCTGCGTGACAAGTCCTCAAATGGACACAACGATTCGGCGAATTTGGGCCGTGAACAGTTAGTTGTACGTGAGGCGCCTAAGTAACATGGGAGTTCGTTCAGGATATCAAATAGTGGCGAACAGGGTCCTATCATCTCAACATGAATATCCTCTCCCATTTTCGCACAGGAAAAGAATTTCCGCGGAGTGCGGAAGATCAACACGACGCCGATCTGAGGTCATCTAAACGTCAATTACAGGTTTTACAATCTTGTCAGCTGTGTGACAACCCAGACCGCATCGCCCTCAGCCAAAATCTTTCCCTGCCTGTCCTCGATCTGACCTTTGGTCATCCATTTCCTTTTCCCTCTGCCCACCAACCAGCACTTGACCAAGACCTGGCCCGGAGTGGCGATAGGGGCACGAAAGCCGATTTTCAAGTTGACGGTTAGAGTACTGCCGCCCATCTCGCTGGATGCGGGAAGGTTCCTGCGGTGTTGTGTGACCACGGTACTCATCAACTCGTCGAGCAGCGCACAGGTGATGCCACCATGGATGACGGAGGGATGACCGTCAATGCCACGGTTGCCTAATTGGGCCAACACGACGAGGTCGGGCCGTTCGGGCCCCGGAGCTGTCTCGCTGGGCGGATACCCGCTGTCTTGGTCGGGAGTCTGTAGGATATTGCGACGGAGGGTGATCATATGGGGAATAGTCGTTGCCGTGTTGATTGTCCGCGCGAAAAAATAGTCTTCGCCGCTGGTCTTGAGGTACCGCGAGAACGTTGGGACAATCCGGTAGGCTGGGTCGTTCATCCATTTGTTGGTCCAGGGAATGGAACGAAAATGGTTCACTGCTTCTTCGGGGGTTTCCTCTTTGGTCAGGAAATTGTTGATCAAGGTGTCTCTGCTGACGGTGGCGGTGTCAAGAATTCTTTCTTTCATCCTGATTGACCTTTTTCAAATCTCGGACACGGATTCGATTTTTCAAACGAACTTTAAGGTAGACAAGACTTTAAGTCGCAGGAGAGAATGAGATTCAAGATGAAGTTCCTCCCCAGAACGAGGGTCCTCGCTTCTAGGCTCCGTTCCTGGGAGCTATTACTGAAGTTACTTAGATTGATAAAGAGCCTCGGCTCTCTGTTGAGTGCCAAGCGCGGATATCACCGGAGTGGTTCATATCCCTCAGCAGGCGTAAGGAACTCGAACGATCAACCTCACTTTTGAATAGATAGAATAGTGGTCTTAAGCCCGTGATTAAGAACCGTAGATGTAAACAGCTGAGATGTGAAGATTAGGTGTAGACGATCTCTCTGTTAGACTCGTCTTCGAGCAAAGCCTTTGTTCCACCAGTGCTAAACTGGTGGAACTTGCATCTCCTCATCGTTAAACGCCCAGCCCATTGGGTCCGCGTTACCAAAATCAAACAAGACATCTGACATCTACCATAATTGTCAGTGTGAGCTTATTCATAATCATTGTACAAGGTACGTATTCACTTACCATAAAGTCCCAGTCCTCCGTCAGTTCAGGCTGAAGGTTCAAAGACATTTGGTCCCCCCCATTTGCATTTTCCTCAGTCTGTCCCGCCGCTGCCATTTCTTGAAGCGCTGGCAAGCATTTTTCTCCTGCGTCTTCTGCAGCCTTGACTACCAACTCCTTGAGCTTGTCATTTCCAATTCCTCGCATGAGTGCATCGATCTGTGTTGTGATCAAGCAGATGAGTAGGTACCCTTTAATGTTGGTCTCTCCGGCCTCGATGCAGCGCCACTGCCACGCTTTCGAATCTCTTACTGAGGAAAGCAAGTCCGGGCGCAAAGTTGTGGGGCCCAAACTGTCTTGTTCCTGTATTTGCGCCCTCAGTTCTACTGCGATGAACAAGCAGGCCTGAAAGGCAATCGTGCGAAAGAATCCCGAGGTATGGATTGTGAATCTGTCGAGATCATCTCGATCTGGCACGGCTGTGTCATGGAGGGACTGGACGGGTATGATGGAAGATGATGGATGCACGGCATACCAGATTTTGAGTGACGTCTCGATCACCACCTTCCTGGAATATGCAAAGGCTGTCTCATGCAATGCCGCGCTGAAGAATGGAGCGTGGAGTGACAAGAGGGAGCGTTGTATTAAGAAGTCCATGGTTCGCTTCTCGAATTGAGAGGGTGAGAGTCCGGAGATCGGATTGGAGCGTTGATATTTTGGAGAAAGGGCTTTGTGTGCTGCCCTTAGCTCGGCATCAAGCCGAAGGGTTCCCGTATATGTGCACTGTGTGTGAAGATTATTCAAGAATTTTGCGATTTCAAGGCGGATTGGGAAAGTCTTCCGGAGGGCGATGATGCTGGACACTTGGGTGAATTCGTCGATTGGCTTGGGGGTGGGATTCTCGACCACGAGCTGGTCGTCATCGAAATTTCCCGGTGGCTCAGTGTCAAAGTCGTCCATTGAAAGGAGAGGAGGTCCTCCCGAGGTGATGCTCGATTGTAGAGTTATTTCCAGAATGGTATTCCATAGCCTCCGGCGCATCTCGGCGGCCAGGGTCGTCCTCATTTGTAGATAAGCAGGATCTCGATGCAGTCCCATATAGATCGCTGCTCTGAGAAGTGACCCGGCGGAAATCCAGATCAACTGCCCGCCCAGGCCCGCTGTTTCCCGAGCGAGCAATGACAAGATAGTAATCTGCAGAGATTGAATGGTTAGTCGTGGCTTGAAGTCTGGTTCAGCAAGCCAGGCTAGAGCCTCATACATCCACCGAATGGCCGACGCACGCAGTGTGAATTTCTCATCGTATGTGGTTGCTCCAATGGCGAGTACGAGCTTGAGTTGAACCAGGAAGGCGGAATTAGGCGCAGTCTCCGATACCCAGAAGGCCTCATAGTCCGCTTTAAAGGAAGGGACGTGTAGGATTCGATAGACGGTTTCAATCGTCCGAAGGTAGCAGTCGACGAGCTCGTCAGCAACATCTTTTGGCGGAAGATCGGTCTTTTGACATGAGGGCCAAGGAGGTGCGCGCCGTGCCTTGATGACCCTTGCCAAAGATTTACACCTTTGTAGACAAAAAGAGGCTCTCGATGACTCTTCTCGTAAGGATGGTTCGATCATCTCAACAATGTCTCGGATCTATTGGGAGTTAACTCACAAACTTGAGGCTTCAGATCTCATGAAAGACAGAGGGACTGACCAATACAATTCCATGACCCCAATGGCTCTGGCCAAACAAACGGGTCTTGTGCATAATATTGCGGACGATGAGCTGGGAAGGGCCGAGCGGGCCACTTTCATGAATTACATGGCAACATGCGCCTAAAAATGTCTTTGCTGCTATTACTTCAACACCGGGACTCGTGAAAGAAGTATGGGTAGAGCTCTGAGTTGCTTTGGACAGCTGCTCTTCAAGTAGGCTAATCCTTGCCTTCAAGGATTCGACATCCAGAACAGATTGCTGACTAGCACTGGCCTGAGTTGACACACTTGTCGAACCAGCAGCGTGCAACGGCCTTGACACAGTGGTTGGGTGGTCTGTCGACGCTCCGCTAGTGCTAGAATCTCTGTTGATAGTCCTCATCGGGACCGAGCTAGAAGGCCTGCCGAGCTCACATGTAATGACTTGCCGCGGAGATGGCGTAGCCTGGTGCTCATAGACGCAGCTTCCATTTCGGGAGCGCACGCAATTATTGCAGGGAGATTCTCGATTGCATCGGATTTTCCGCCTCCTGCACAGAGAGCATGAGCTGAATCCTTGTCATCAGTAAAAATCAAAGACGAGAGGTTCTCAATGAACCTACGCAGTCGGCCTTCTGCGCCGACGTTCGGGCTCGGCCATGACTATCCCTCTCAAATCTAGTCTTAGAACGAATAGGCTGACAATAGCTCAAACAACTAGACGACGTCGGATCTCCGACCGAGTTTTCTGAGAAAGAGAAGAACGACCGAGAAATAGCGTGATGTCGTTCTACTTGAAGTCCATTATCTCCGATTCTTGGCCCGCACTTCGCCGCATCACCGAGTCCGAAAATAAACGCTGGTCTGACAAAAATGTATTCTCGCTTCCTTTTCCAGATTTTCCTCATATTATATCGTCTGACAATATTTATTTCTACTTCCGCCGAGGCTTGGCAACGGACTCGGCCCAGAATGCGGAGGACCTCTGCATCATGTCCGAACGGACTTTTGATATAAGCTGACAGTCTGGAAGCGCCTTTCCCTAGCAATTTCCATTTCAATTCGCCTTTCTATATTTCCTTCCTTCCACTTGAGCTTAATCTTTCACTCCTAAAAGCAGTCGATTTGTTTTTGCCGCACACATCCAGCCTTGCATGATCCCATAACCCACCAACTCCGCTTTCCATTTCATTAGGACGACCCTGCCTCTGAGTAGAAATACATTTTCCACAACATGTCGACATCAGAAACGGAGCGCGGAGTATTGGCCGAGGGAAAAGAAGAGAAGCAAGGAATTGATACGGAAGTCGGTGACAAGATATCGTCCAGTTCTCCCGATCACGACCCCGCGCCAGATGGCGGCCTTCGAGCGTGGCTTGTCACGGCTGGGGCTGCTTGCATCTTCTTCGTAGCTCTTGGCTTTGCGAACTCATTCGGCGTCTTTCAGCAGTACTACATGACACACCAGCTGCGTGGTGAATCAGCAGACAAAATCGCCTGGATCGGATCTCTCTCCGCGTTCCTCCAGTTCGCGGCAGGTGCCATAGGAGGACCATTGTTCGATCGCTTTGGTGCATGGGTGCGTCTTCTTGTCCCATGTACATTTTTGGCCCGTCCACTGACATGCCAGTAGGTCATCCGACCCGCTGCGATTGCCTATGTCTTTGGCATGATGATGACGAGCCTTTGCCAGGAGTACTGGCAATTCATGCTCGCCCAAGGAGTTCTCATGGGTATCGCCATGGGCGGGATGCAGCTCCCGGCAATGGCAGCAGTATCGCAATATTTCGACAAGAACCGGGCAGCTGCATTGGGCGTGGCAATATCTGGATCATCCATCGGCGGTGTCGTCTTCCCAATCGCATTTTCCAAAATGCTAAACAGCTCGTCCCTTGGGTTTGGATGGTCGGTGCGAGTCATTGGATTTGTCACGATTCCCCTAATGATTTTCGCATGTTTGGCCATCAAGGCTCGCCTGCCGCGCCGAGAGACCGCCTTCTTCCTCGGAAGAGCCTTCACTGAACCGAGATACCTCCTCTTGGTGGCCGCATTCTTCTTTACAGTTATTGGAATGTTCACCCCACTATTCTTCCTCCCGACATATGCCGTCTCCAGAGGCATGGACGCAACACTTGCTTCATATCTACTTGCAATTCTCAATGCGGCCTCGACCTTCGGCCGGATCATCCCTGGTGTGCTGGCCGACAAGTTCGGGCGAATCAACGTGTTCGGGCTAGGGGGTATCGTCACTGGCATCACCATCTTTTGCCTCAATCAGCCGGAATCCACTGCAGCGTTGGTGGTTTATGCGATTGCATTCGGATTCGCTTCGGGCACGATTATCTCCGGAGGATCCGCAGCCTTCAGCATCTGCCCTAAAGATCCCCGAGACCTCGGGACCTATATGGGTATGGGAATAGGTGCAGCTTCATTCGCGGCTCTGATAGGCCCTCCGGTCAATGGCGCGCTTGTCGATAAATACGGGGGCTTCACGCAAGTGTCCATATTCAGCGGTGTAATGTGCCTCTTCGGTGGTTTCATTGCTCTTTCCGCCAAGCTCACAACCCCTGAAGGTCTTCTGGGGAAGGTGTGATCATTGTACAGTTCCTATATCTCATCGATGAGATTCTTCCGATAAATCTCTACTCTTTGATACCGGCTAGGTATCCTCCTTTATTTGACCAACATTCTTGGTCGAAAGAACACGGGCAGTTGTGACCAACGTACCAGCCGGTCTGGACTCTCCAATCAGTCCCAATTTTCATAGATATTTCTACAACTTCGGAGCCCTTTACCGCCCTCCAGGTCCTTCCAACTCCTCTGATTCACAGGAGGCACTCCATATGTCACAGACGCGGATCATTTACCTGTCGTCAATAGGCATAATTTGAGTCATACAGCAGAGAAGAGCGAGAGAACGAAGTTCGGTCTTACATGTTGGCATCATGACGTGTGGATGCCGAGGAAGTCAATACTTCATACTATTTTTGCTCGGTTGAACAGCCTGTGTGGCTAATGAGCCACACATTAATCTCGTAGCCAGAGGATGGCGTAACGACAAAGACATTTTCAAAAGTACAAGTAGGCAGATAACGGAAAATCGGCGAAGTCACCATAATCCCATTCCTGCGCAGAAACCCCAATATTAGAGCTCCATTGAACATTACAGTAAACTCGTGAAACGTTGCACACCGGGTCAGTGGAGTAGAACCAAACCTCAAGGCACGAGAATAGCCCTCCCTCGGACCTTTCCCGCCGCCAGATCATCCAGGGCGCTCTGAAAGTCGTCCAGCTTGTATTTTGTAGTGTGCAGAACGACCTTTCCCTGCGCGGCCAAAACCATCAGCTCGCGCAGGTCATTGTAGGAGCCGACGAGGTTGCCGATGAAGTTGATTTCGGACGAGATGATGTCGATGGTGGGGACATTGATGTTCTCGCCGTAGCCGACGACGTAGTAACTACCGGCGCGGCGAAGCATGCGGACACCGGTGGTGGTAGAGCCGCCTTCAGCCACGAAGTCGATGACCGCTTGGGCGCCCTTGCCCTGGGGAGTCAGGGCCAGCACCTTGGTGACGAAATCGTCGGCTTCGTCTGCTGCTGCTGCCGCTGTTGCTTGAACCGTGTGGTCGGCACCGGAGGTTTTCGCCAGCGCCAGGGCGTCGAGGTTTCGGTCGACGACGACAATGGTCGCAGCGCTGATGGCCTTCATGACTTGGATGCCGATGTGCCCGAGCCCGCCGGCGCCGATCATGACGACCACGTCGCCTGGCCTGAGCAGGCGCGCCGCCTTGGCTACAGCGTGGTAGGCCGTCAAGCCCGCGTCCGCCAGCGCCGCCACGTCGACCGGCTCCAGTGCCGCGTCGAGTTTGACGATGCTGCGAGCCCCCGTCTTCAGATACTCGGCATATCCGCCGTCCGTGTCGATCCCGGGGAAGAGGCTGTCCTCACAATGGACGTCGTCGCCAGACCGGCACGCCCGACACATGCCGCATGTGACGAGCGGGTGCAGGATCACCTTGTCGCCGACCTTCAAGCCTGTGACGGCGTCCCCGACCGCGTGGATCCAGCCCGCGTTCTCGTGTCCGATCGTGTACGGTAATTTCACCCCGGTTTTGCCCGCCCACTGACCTTCGATGATGTGGAGGTCTGTCCGGCAGACTCCGGCAGCTCCGATTTTGACAATCACGTCCAAAGGTGACGAGATCGTCGGCTCGGGCGCCTCTCCAAGCTCCAGGTTCTTATGGTAGCCCACGATGCGGACGACCTTCATATTGTGTATGATGATGCCGGTAGGATTGGTCAAACCACTGGTTTCACCGAGGTGGAACTACAGTTTCAACACCTGCAGAAACGGGGTGAAAGGAACCTGGAATGAAGCTATTATGATCCTGTCTTGAGACCAATGGAAGCCCAGGAAGGTAAACGCTTGTTGCCTTTTGAAGGGGGGAAGGGAACTCGAATTAAGGCGAAATACCAATCGTTACTGTGCACATGATATTTATTTGAACTGGCAAAGAAACCAACTTTCGACAAATACTTTCCTCTTCGCCGGGTTCCAATTTCATCGAAGAAGATATATAGAATGATACATCAAAGAGGGGACCGCGCTCCTAAACTTTATTCAGGATAGTACATTGCGGGGAAGTGGTGAGTTTGTGAGACGATGACGAACTCACTCGTCTTTAATTCTGACCTCTGACCCTGTTGGTCAAGAGGATTTCACACCCCTGCATGTGGTGTACGGAGAGTGGCCGAGTAAGGCTACTACTTAGGTCTAAAATTTCTCGCTCTCAACAAGAGGAGATCCCTGGATTCAGACAGAAAGAAAGACAAACGAAAAATAAACACCTCCGCCCTGTTGCCGTTTTGCTTCCAACAATCTATAATCTCGCGCTTCAAGTAAATTGGAAATCTAGACCGTCTCACTCTCTGAGTCTTTCTCGTTCGCGGTCTTTTCCTTATCTTCTTTTCTCGGAAGTCTCTGCCAGCCCATGCCAAAACTAGTGAGGAAAGCAGCACAGGATCCACCCACGGCGAGATACTGGAACAGCCACGTCAGCAAGAAAACTTCCGCTATCACTGTACAGAACAATACTTACAAAGGTCCTTGTCATTGCATGGTTGTATGCCCGTAGAACTGCTGGCAGATCTGCTTGTGAGACGCTTGATCTCACTGCAGTCCCTCCCGCAGCGATTATCGCCTCCGCGTCGAGGTTGGGAGCATATGTGTGCAACGAGGTACGAAGGCTGTTTGTAAAAATCGTCTCTCCTATCGCAATAAATATAGCTCCTCCCAGATATTGGAAAAAGAAGATCTGTGAGGTAGCCATGGCCACATCCTTGGCGGGAAGCAGATTTTGAGCGGCCGTGACGGGCTGTTGAGGTCACCTGGTTAGCGATCAAAACACACGGAGTCCACGAACGGGGATTTTGATGGAAAGAAAGACTTGCCATTTGAATGACGGATCCCCGGCCGATTCCTGCGAGGATTTGGTACCCAATCCACGGCCCGGGGCCAGTCGATGTGGTGAATGTGGTCATCAAACCGCCGCCAATCGCGGACAACAGGCTTCCAAAGGCCGCCCATGGAGTGCAATACCCTACGATTTGAACTGTGGAGAGTAAGTAAAGTATTTATAGTGTGACTGAAACAGAAGAAATGCAGAGCATACCGAGTTTACCAGCGACAACTGCACTGATGCTCTGAGAGATGGCGGTTGGCAGGATATCGACGCCACTCATGGTTGGACTGTCACCCTTGACGACCTGAAACCAAAGTGGCAGGTAGTAAGACAGCTGTAAAAGAGCACCCATCTGAAAAGCTGACGTGAAGCAGCCGAAGATAACCAGTTGTTTCCGTGCCAATCTTGGGGGGATCATCGCTTTGTCTCCACGGTAGGTTTCCCATGCGGCAAAGATAAGAGCCGTGGCAAATGACCCGCAGATGAGGCCGATGACGATTGACGAGGACCATGGGTACTGGTTTCCACCCCAAATCATGGCCAGAAGGAACATGACGCAGGCGGGAGCGAAGAGGGCAAAGCCGACGAGGTCCAGTTCCTCTGTAACGATGGCCCTCAGATTCTCACGTACGGGCTTCTTCTCAGTTTGTTCCGGTATTGAGATGAGTGACAGGACAATGATCACAAATCCCAAAGGGGGGAGATTGATATAGAAGCCTATGAATGTGAGTCCTGATGATAGGCGTCATGCGCCTGTTCTGGAATGGATGAGAATGCACTTACACCACCGCCAGGAAATTCTCTGTGTGACTGCGCCTCCAATCAATGGTCCGATGACAGATCCAAGCGTGCCTATTCCTATTCCAATGCCGACAATGACTATCCAGAAAAGTCAATGTATGCTCTGGAGTGTAGCTCAAAACATAAGCTCACATGGTCGGTTTTCTTTCGGGGCAGCTGCTCCGATGGTCGTGAATGCTCCATTCAATACACCGGCCCCGCCAATACCCTGCAATGCTCTTCCGCCTATAAGCATTTTCGAGGATGCAGCAGAGGCGGCCACCACAGATCCAATAAAGAAAACGCTGACGCAAGCGATAAAGGTTTGCTGTGCTCCACGATGTTAGAAACCTGGGAGATTGGAAATCGATTATGTGGAGGTGGATGCTTACCTTAATGGGAAAATGTGTGTAGAATTTGCCAGCAAGTGGTTGAAGAGAGCACCTGCACCATGTGTTATGTCAAGGCATAGTTGGATTACGGGATTGAGACTCTTACGTTGCAACAAGATAGGCGCTTCCATACCACCCGATGTCTTCAAGAGAATGGAAATGAGAAGTGATCTGGGGAATGGCCTTCAATGGATTAGTACTCGAGCAACGAGTTTTCGACAGGATGCCATTGGACCTACAGTAGCAATGATTGAGCCGTTGAGGGCCATCAGGAATGCCGAGAAGATGACGGCGAAGAACAAGGCGTAGAGTTTGGGGCCCTTTAGCCGGGCGATCTCGCTACTGTCGTCGACCTGTCGGTTCATGGTCGTCGAATCCGACGAAGAAGTGCTGCATCTGCCATTTCCATCTGGCTGCCCACTGCCGACAGCGTCTCCCTGGGACGAGTCTTTTCCGTCTCGGCCGTCGTTCTGAGTCGAGTGATCGGGTTCCGGCAGTGGTATCATTATTTTTGGATAGATGGAACTTGTTGGAATGTCGGTGAGGCTTTTCTGTGGCCATCTGAAAAAGTGAACGAGGACCCAGAGGAATTTTATCTTTACACCACTGCTCCGTTCTCTCCGTCCTCTCCTGGTTTACATTAAATGGGGGGATAAGGCTGCGTGTATTCCTTCTTTTATTGGCTCGTCAGTCGACAATGATGTCAGTTGATGCCGACGGAGCGTCTTGTGAAAGATTGAATCGGTCTGACCGGCTATTTTGTCGATGGATCCGTGCTGAACTGTCGCCGATTCGCTTGTCAGACTGGTATTTAGTGAGACCGTTTTGCTCCTCTAGACCGATAGAGGAATAGCGTCGGTATCGGGATTCCGTGTCCGCTCCGCACTTAACTCGACGTCGCCACAATCATCCGACTTCCAGTCTCTGGACTCTCCCTGACCGGAATCAAGACATGATCGGATTGACTCCACCAAGCGAGCATGACAGTTTCCGCACCCCGAAGGCGTGCCTGCCCTGCGCCCGGGCCAAAGTGAAGTGTGAGGTCGGGACCGGAGACGACGCTTGTAAACGGTAGCTCCATTCAAGACTGACCAGAGACGTGGAGGCGGGAAAGACTGATGGGATATTGTCAGATGTCGACGCTTGAACAAATCATGCCGTGTGCAAGCCGCAGGGGCACACCGACGCAAACTGGTACACACATCGTAAGTTCATTCCATGATTGTGCTGGTCCGGCTTGTTGAGACAGTCCTGCCAGTGAAGTTTCAAGACTCGAGCAGAAGCTAGATGGGGTGGCTGCCATTCTCGCAGCCTCTCAGCGAATCGCGACCGGAAATGACCTTGAGCATCAGCTCCTGCTTTCGCATCCGGCTGCCCTGAGCGCCGCGGCATGCATAGATCATTTTATCAAGAGCGACAGCGAGGCTGAGCAGGTTCTGAACGTCTTCCGCAACGACATGGCCACTCGCTTCCCATTCGTCGCCTTCCCATCGACCATGACGGTTAAGGACTTCAGAGAAACAAAGCCCTTCCTCTTCTTGAACATTCTGATGGTGGGCTGTCGACACGACCCTCCACGACAGTCGATGCTCGGGAAAAAGATCCGCGAGCTCATAAGCTACAACATGCTGATCCAGGGAGAACAGAGCCTTGACGTTCTCCAGGGCCTGCTACTCTTTGTTGGCTGGTTAGTCTTGTCTCGGATCCACCGAGGGCCTAACCAAACTGACTTGCCATTCCTCTCTCTCAAACCAGGTACTACCTCCATCTCCACCTCGGCTCGCAGCTGAGTAATCTCACCCATCTGGCAATGGCCATGATGACCGACCTTGGCCTAAACAAGGCGGCCCATCCCAAGAATTTTTCCAAACCTCCGCTCAGTTCAGTCGGATATTTTGGCAGAAACGGCCAGCATATTGCTTGGCAGACCTTCTTTACTGCAGGTGTTCTTGCACCGGCCGTATTGCGAAGAGACCCGGCGCTTGAGAGGACCTTGGAAGAGCGACGAGCATATCTGGGGTGCTTTTACATCACTTCCGTGTAAGACACCCATACCCCGCTCAAATTTCCACCTTCACTGACCTGCTTCCAAATAGAATCACAATGTGCGCCCGAGATATTGATCCTGTCAGGTACTCAAACTACACCGAGGAATGCTGTCAAGTCATTTCCGAAACGTGCGAATACCCCACGGATGTCTACCTGGTTCAACTGATACGTCTACATTGCCTAGGCGATAAAATCGGTCGTATCTTGACTCCTAATGAAATTGATAGCGTTCCTTCAGCAATGGCAGCACCCATCGGGGCATGCGTGAGATCCCTGGAGACGGAGCTATCGCAATTGAAAAGTTCGTTGGCTCCATCAAATCGTAAGCTTTTCCCCCTCAGATGGTACTTTTATTTTCTAATCACGTGACCAGTCGATGCACTGATCCATTACTACGCCGTCGAAGCCTTTCTTTACGAGATAGCACTGTACGATGGCATCCCCCTCGCACGATACGGAGCATACCCTCTCACTCGGCTCAACATGTTGTTCGCATGCCTGGACTCGACCAAGTCATGTTTGAAGACATTCTACGACCTCCCTCTGGGGACATGGTTCGACCTCCCATACCCGATCTGGTCATTGATGGGCCACATGATGGTCCTTTCGTCCAAACTGTGCCTGTTCAGAGACGAGGGCTGGGACCAGAAACACGTGCGCAGCATCCTCGATTTTGCCGATGTCATCGACTCTCTGGTCCGAAAATTTGACGAGGCCAAGGCGCTGACGGAACTCTCCATTCGCCAGCGGGGGGTTGACTCGGAAGCCTTGCCACCGGGGATTCCTGAGCTGTTCAAGACTCTGGTGGCCAAATTGCAACATATCAAGAAGTCGCATGAGCTCAAGTACGCCGCTCAGATGGAAGGCGCATCGGAGCAGCCTCCGGTGGATCCCTCGGATGTCAACGATGGCTGGCCGTCGGCCGACATGAATGAATTTACGGTGCCCCTTTCAGCAGGGCTGTTCGAGTTCCTCGATGACAGCTTCTGGCAGTAATTTCCTTGAATTTCGGAAAAGGTAGAGGAGGGGGGGGGAATGTTTCGTTCTACTGCATCTTGACACACGATGTATGATGATAACAAAGCCAGCTTAGCTCCAATTCAGCCTTCTGGAAAGTAGCCAGGGAACCCGGGGGATGTAATTTAGATATAGATTACAGCCTTCTGGAAAGTAGCCAGGGAACCCGGGGGATGTAATTTAGATATAGATTTCCGCCTTTGGTGAAATCTTCCCAAGTTGGCAATTCATCAATATAAAAGCCACGAACCTCCCCCGGGTGGAAGCTAGGGAACCCGCTTCAAATCGACTTATCGTCGCTGCTAGGTTGACTTGGACTGCGGCCGACAACAACTTGGCCCGTCGAGCCTTCCTCCATGACCCCCTCAGCCCTCAATGCGGCGGCCTGCTCGTCGGTGAGTTCGGCCAGGTCGAGGGTGATCTGGGGCCCACGGAACCACTTTCTGGCATCGATGAAATAGTACAATAGGGCACCGCCCCAGACGGCCGAGTTGATGACGCAGGTGTAGTTCATGCTCTCAGCGTCCGGGTTCGGCCCACCGACGGGGAACATGGAGAGCAAGATGCCAAAGATGAGGAAGATGACGGCGGCCCAGGCGAGCGGGATCGAAGCTCGACCCGTATAAATTGGGCCGGGACTGAATTTCTTCTGGCCCCAGATGACGCGGCACAGGATCGGCGTGCCCCAGGCCAGGTTGTTTCCGGCCACGGCGAGCGAGAACAGCGCCGCGGCGGCTGCCGGTGCGATCAGACAGAGCAGGCCCAGAAGCGCAGCTAGCACCGCGCAGCCGATGGTCGTGCGCACGGGGATGTAGCCGAACCGCTTGGAGATGGGCCGGAAGAACTTGGAGAAGGGTAGAGCGCCGTCGCGCGAAAATGCCCACGATTGACGTGATGCCGCTACCAGGATCGATACGCCCATCTGTTTATAGAAAAGAACGTCAGGACCGGCCAGGGAGGAATGACGTGAGAGTAGGGGGTTACTTGCTGCTGAAAGAGAGCCGACTTACCAGGAATTGCACAATCATCAACAAGGCCATGAATCCCAACGCTCCGTTCTTGCCCAACGCGTCGTAGTAGATCTGGGCCATGGGTTGGCCGAACGGCGAGCTGAGAATATGGTCTAGATCCGTCGACATGCAGGCGGCGATCACAATGCAGCAGATCCAGCCGAACAGCCAGCAGCCGCCGATTGAGAAGAGAATGCCAAAGGGCACCGCCTTGACCGCATTGCTGGATTCCTCACTGATGTGGACGGCCGAATCAAACCCGCCGATCGTCCAGATGGGCGACAGCCAAGAGAGCATGAAGGTCCACCCCGTGGGCCAGCTGGTGAGGTTCTCGACGTGGGTAAAGATGTAAGAGGCTGAGTTGCGGTTTCCTGCAAATCCAAGTGTGAGTTACATTGTATGGAGCTGGGGGGCCCGGGGGGGGAAACAGAAATGGCGGGGGATGTTCCAAAGACTGACCTCCAGTGCCGATTGGCAAGGCAATGATGGTGGCGAAGATGAGGATAAAGTTCATGGCGACAAAAACGGTTTGCATCTTGCCCATGACGCTCGCCATGGTGGAGGCGATCAGACAATGGCAGGCCACGGTGGAGATGAAGACGGCGTAGATGACGCCGTTACTGGGAGACCAGTTGCCGTCCCGGGCAATGACAATGACGCTGAGGAACATGAGGGAGAAGCCGTAATCGATGGAACAAAGACCGCCGACCAGGCCGAGGGTGTTGCTATAGCCGACGAGGAAACTCAACGGGTTCCGCCATTTCGGCGAGGCATAGTAGTGGGTCCAGTAGTACAGGCCGCCACTCGTGGGCATGGAAGAGCCCAGATCGGCCATGGCCAGGCCGACGACGAAAATACAGCCTGACGCGAGGAACCAGCCCCAAACCAGTCCGACCGGCCCGGCGGGGATCGAGTATGCCAGCGTACTGGCGATCGAAGGGAGCAGTCCCATGATGGCGAAGGCGATCCCGAAGACCTCCAACATGCTGAAGTTGCGTCGGAGTTCTTGTTTGTATCTATAAAAAAAAAAACAGGGTTATTAGCTCTGGTCAACACGAGACCCGGAGAAGGGGGAGGGGGCTGTAGTGCGAGCAGAGGAAAGCTACATCGACTCACCCCATCTTGGCTAGGACGGCGGCATCTTCCTCGCTGGCCAGCTGGGAGTCAACGACGACGGACGTCCGGCGGCCGGCAGCTGCATCTTTCGGCGCATCGTCAGTCACGCTGGGGGCGCTGGTTTTGGCGTCGGAGGTCATCGTGGCCTGGACGGGGGAGAAATCGACGGCGATGTTTCTTTGGATACCTAAGTAGGGACGGGAGTTCAATTGGATGGATTCATCAAGATCCGGTCAGAGAAAAAGAACAGAGCAATCAAGGCCACACAGGTAAGCAGAAAGCGAGAGAGGGTATGTGCTCTAAATAAGGGTGGTTCACGCAGCAGCAGCAGCAGCAGCGTGGAAAGCCACGGCAATCTTGGAGAAGCCCAGCAAAAGCCTAGATGGTGAATGGGTTGAATCAAGCAATCGCAAGCAATCGCCAGGAGGAATTCGCTCTGTCGCAATCGCAGCTGGTTGGACGAGCATGGAGAAGCCAACTCAGGTGGCGTTGGTCTACACGAGCCCCAATGTGCCCCAACGATGGCCTTACTGGTAGTAGCCTGATATGATAAGAGTGTTACATACAAGCACGAATGATAAGCGGCCGAATCAGGCTAGTGGTTTATCGGAGGCCAATCAGAGTCCCAGCATCATCGCTTCCCCATGCTCCACTTTGCTTAACCCTGGAGATGTCCGTGTCACTTCTCATCCGGTCGGGCATGCTACCCTGTATGTGCTTGCATAAGCATCAGGGCAAAGTGGCATTCAATAAGAGGCCGGGCATCAAAACATCGTGCATAACTGGCCTGCGAGACGGGGAAGGAGAATGGAGCGGACGAAAGGCGAGGCTTATGTGCTGATGGGATCAGCTGCTGGCCAATACGATTGACTAGTATTTATCAACCAGTTAATACCCCAGCAGATAACAGATACGCTACCGGCGTAGACCTGCTCCATCTGGCCAGAACGCCGTCTTGCCTTGCTCCCTTGGTCCTCCGTCGTAGTCATTGCTCATACTAGTCTTCAGATTGACCACTAGAAGCATTCATCCCTCTGCACCATCTGCAGATCCCTCCCAGTCACAGGCGAACATGGTCCCGGTTTCCATGATCGAACACAGGTATGAAACCCCGGAAAGAACAATCCTGCATATCGGCAGCTGGCACCGATCTGGTCATTGGAGGACGGCGTCACCAATTGTCCTATTGAAACCCAATGTCCCTCCGATGTTCTCCGTTCAACCCCGTTCAACAAATCCGGTCCGTGCCATCGAGCGGCCCGCTGGCAGAGCTCAGGTCACAAGTTGGGTAAAAGAAGGCGGCCACAGCGATGATAACGTAGGCTGCAATAAGGAGAGCCCCCTCCAGGTAGTTGCTGCGGCCATCGATCATCAGGAAGGAGACAATGAAGGCACTGGCAAAGAGGCTGACAGTCTCGAAGAGGCTGAAATACAAGCTCATGTCCACCTTGATGATCCATCCGAGGATCACCATCAGAGGGGTGACAAACAGTGCGATTTGAATGCTGCTGCCCAGGGCAATGTTGATGGCTAAGTCCATTTTGTTCTTAGCCGCCACCGTCACGGCTGTGACGTGCTCTGCCGCGTTGCCCACAATGGGGAGAATGATGAGACCAATAAATGCCTGGCTGACACCGCTGGTGGCAATCAGGTAATCAATGCTTCCGACCAGGAACTCGGCACAGAGCGCGACGAGTCCCGTCGACGTTAGAAGCAGCAGGATAGCTGAGGTGCGAGACAGGTTTCCCTTCATCTCCACCACTTCCTCCGTCTCAATCTCGGTGACGATTTCAGAGGTCGGTGCGGTGTGCTGAGGTGTTGCCGAGGCCATCGCAGACAGTCGGGTGTTGGAGATGACAGGGTGGAGAATGTCTGGCAACGACGAAGTCCGGCGGATGGGGCGAGCACCTGGATATGGCTGGGAAGTCGGCCGGATGGGTATTGCAAGTGATCTCCCAGTGGCCTGGTGATGCGGAAACACCGACGAGTTGAATGCCGGGCGAACTGCTTCAGAGAAGTTGCGGATATTGAATGGGCGTTTCCCCGTGCCGTCACTGGGGATCTCCTGAGTCTCTGAGGCGAACGCAACCTGAGGCCCGGAAGAATGGAGTGTCGACAGCGGGGTTTCCTTGGCTTCTGTCTCGACGACTGCTACCTTTTCCTTCGCAGCCTCCTTCGCAGCCTCCTTTCTGGCACGTCTGGACTTCCTCGATTTCTTGCGATACTTCTTGGATTTCTCCGAGGTATGATCTTGCTGTGCCCCGCTCTCGAAATCACGGGAGGAGATGGCTTGGGTACGCGAACGACGTTGGCCTCCCCTCCCTTCCCCATCTACATCGGCTTCATCGCCACTGAAAACAGGCTCTAGTTCCTGTGAGGTTGGTGATGTAGTATGGTTCATAGATCCTCCTTGCGCGGTGAGAACCGACGAACTCCTTGTGAAGATGGGAATCGACACATTTTCTTTCGTGCTCGAAGTCGACTTGCGTCTCTTCCGGCGTAGCGCACGTCGAAAGCGTTTGGCCGTGGTATGAGAGCCGGAACTGGAGTCGGAATCTGAGGAGCTGGAGCTCGAACTGTCACTTGAAGAGCTGGATGAGTTCAAAATCTCGGCAAGAACTCCAGGATGAGATTCTTCGTCAATCAAGTGCTGAGGAGTACTCTGGTACATGAAGGCATGTGACTTGAGCTGGAACAACAAGTACAGTAGGTAGACCAATAGGAGGACCACACTAGTACCACGGGAGACTTTCAAAACCACGCGATCCGCTGTGGCAGTATTTGAAAAAGACGCATGGAATGCTGTCTGCGAACAAGTCAGTACAATGTGGACGTGTGACCGCTGGAACACTTACTGGGAGGAGGAGACTGATGACGCTCAGGCACAGGAGACAGGCACTCATTTGGGAAACGGTCGAGTTGTACAGCTGTTCTCGGAATCGAAGACCGCCAGCCACAAAGCACATGCCCAATATCAACAACAAGTTTGATAAGATAGACCCAAGGGCCGCAGCTTGAACGACACGGACTTCTTTGGCCACCAGGGCGATGATAAATATGATCAATTCGACCGCGTTGCCAAATGTCACATTCAACAAAGCGCCGATAGTGTCACCCAGTCGAATGGCCACACTCTCTGTCGCATACGACAGGAGCGACGCGAGTGGGATGATGGCGACCGCATTGACAGCAAAGACCACGGAGGGGCTTACGGTGTCCATGTGAGCCCAGTCGACCATAATGCCCAGGATGATGCCGACTGGCACACAGATGAGGAGCCAGTTCACCCAACTGGAAAAGAGGATGCGCTTGACATCCCGGAGGAAACGGCTGGCCAAGGTTGGTTTGTCCTTGGGAGCTGTCGTCCCTATGGCGGTAGATTGCGCTCCATCTCCTTTCTTGTCCACAGCCGACAGATCTTGCTGCTCTTTATCCGCTCCGTGGGGAGGATGGTCTGGATTTGCAGGACCTGCTGCAGAGGGGCCGTGGCCAGCATGGTGCAGGGGCGGAGAGAGGTCGCCAGCCCGGGAATCAGGGGATCGGACGGGCAATACGCGGAGGGTGCGCGGAGGGTCGAGGGACACAGGCGCAGGCGCAGGCGTAGGCGTTGGCGTTGGTGTGGGAGTCTTAGCCCATGAGTGTAAATGACTTGACAGCGGAGGCTCGTCAGCTGAGTCGACCATCGGCGGATGAGTAGGCGTAGAGGGAAATGATGCAGAGGAAGTTGCAACAAACAGAGACAGACTTGCTTTCAAAGCAGGCCGCAGAAGGGGAAGTTGGGGTTGGTAGTTGGTTACGAGAAGGCGAGAGGGATCGAAGCGGGTGTGCCGGAGGCTGGTGGGCGTTAAGCCTAAGTACCTAGAGCGGGCGCTGGGAATGCTGGACGCCGCTGGGCGAGGCGCAGGTGAGGCGACAGTTAAGCGTTAGTGGGTGATGGATGGCGCAGGCAGCCAGGCAGCCAAGAAAACGCAAAATGCCGGTTGGTGGATGGCCGGGATGATCGCCGGTGATTCGTTGAGGTGTGGAGGCGAGAGGGGAGAGTGGACGCGTCCAGTGTGCGCCGTGCGGATGAGGTATGCCGCGCGAGTCGAGGTGACGAAGCGAGTTGACAGATCCGGTCGAGGGCACGTGGGATGGAGCGCCAGGAGGGAGAGCTGGGGTTTTATATTATCGATCTCAGCGTCTTGCGGAGGGTTGTCGTCTGGGATCTTGGGTCAACAGTAGCATGGTTTGTGGTTTGTGGTTTGTGATTGTGATTGTGTTGTGATTATGATTATGATTGTGATTGTGATTGTGATTGTGGTTGTGGTTGTGGTTTGTGGTTTGGTCGACTTCACAAGCTAGAGGGACAGAGTGCTCTTCAACAAATGTGCTGCTCTGTGTGGTGAATTCCACGGTCCGGTCAGTCAGCGTCGGGGTCAGGTCTAGGCGTCAGACTCGGATTTAACCTCGGGCGAGCTGCGAAGTACTTGGGGGTGCTTATTATTAGTTAAGGCGAGCAGGGTTCACAGGGGTCAAGGGGTCTGTCTACCCAGTACGTGAGAACCTGTGCAGGTCTGGCAGGTAGGCTCGGGGGATGGGCATGACGGGCACGACGGGGAACCCTTATCCAAGTCGCGCCAGCGGCTTGGCGTATGCAATCACCCATCACCTCCTCCTTCGGGCCCTGCACCCACCAATGGTGTTAGCCCCAGGCCTCCAGACTTCCATGGTCGACCATCGAACAAGCCGATGCCTACCTAGGTCTCCGGCTCGTCAGGCATATTCCAAGCATATCCAAGCATATCCAAGCCGCCGTCCACACCGCTCTCCCCGACTCGCTGGCACTGGCACGCACTGGGTTCAGAACTGTGCGGCCCAGCGTCCATGGAAACCCTTATCTATCAGAAGGCTGACCCCGCTCGTATCGTGCCTCCCCCTGCTTCTGGTCTCCAGGGGGAGGTGCAGACGATTTCAAGTTGACTCAGCACCCGAGGACCAGACATGCATAGACCTTCCTCCATGGCCTCCATGACGTGTCGATGAGGAGGAACCAGGATCCGGTCCTGTTGCTCCGCTGTGAGACTGCGTGGGAGATGAATAGTCAATCATATTATTATCATAATATGACCATGATATTACCTTGCACGGTTGCTAGAGTTTCGCGGTGTGCATGGGTGCGCCACTCCAGTACTTACTGGTGCCCTTCCGAGATCGGGAATCCAAGAATGCCATGTTCGAACTTGGTTATTCACGGCGTTCACCCTCGCGAGCCTAGAACTTGGGGGCTGGCCCCTAGCCCTCGCCCCCCCCAAAGCCCTCTCGACCACTTAACATACAGGGACGTACTCCCTGCACCCCCCCAATCCCCACCCCCAATGACGAGCTGTCCCAAGGAATGATCCAAGGAAAATCCTCGCCGATCACATCCGCATGTTCATGATTGTTCTTCATCTTCCATCATCAGCACTCGGTCGGCTGATCACGCCGCTCGTTCTTCATTCGTTCTGCATTCGTTCTGCATTCCTCAACCGAGATTCCTCGCAAATAGACGTCCTCCTTTCGCCGCCACTGCAATCAACATCCACCTGCCTCGTTGATGCTGGGCTTGGTCGCGTACCCCTCTCCTGTCCCAACGCCCACGCTGACGAATACGTTCGCTCTCCGTCCTCACGTCGAAATCCCTGATCCCCGCCATTCTACGGGCGACCCTCGCTTCTTCTCCGTCCCGTACTACTGACAGACGCTCTCACCCACTACTTCGTTAGGAATGCGTTGTCGAGATATATGACCCACGCAACTGAACCCGCAGCAGCATCAACTTGTCGAAACCCGGTCGATCTCGCAAGCCAGGCCATTTCCTCTTCATTGAAACGGTCTTACGTGTACACTGTTCACTCTCCTGCTCTCGAACCTCCTTCTTCCAAGCACCCAAGGCTTCATTCACCGGGGCCCTCTCCTGCCTCCAGCAAAGATGCGGTGATAGATCGACAACGTGGTCGGCCAGCTGACCAGGAAGAGGGGGAGCTGGGCGACAATCACAATTACTCCCAAGGAGAAACCTCTCCTAGTGAACATCACACATCGTTGCCGGGAGTCGCTGCAACTACATCGACTCGAGAGAACGAAACGGCCCCTTCGAAAAGGCACACCACGGGAAGGGGGCTTGGTGGAAGTTCCATGCCGGTCAGAGTCTCACCACATGGGCCACATCGAGAGCTGAGTATCAACAACTCTCAGAGGCCCCGAGTCCCTTCAGATCCTCCGAACCCGACCAGCATGTTGAATTCCATTACTCTCACAGAGTACCTGCAACTCGACGAGCGACCCACATTTATCGTTGACATTGCCGACGAAGCCAATCTTACGTCCACGGGCCTCCTTCTCATATTTGCAAACGCTGCGTTGAAGTCTCGTTCGGCTGTCCTTGACCATGTCAGTGGCAAATCCGAAGACCCAATCCTTCTTCTGGATCTCGGAACTCCCTTTAGTGATTTCAAAGCATGGACTCTCAGTCCTCCGGGCGAAGGTGATATTGTCTCAACCTTTCCATTTGCTGGCTTGCTGTGGCAGAGCTCACTGATCCGGGAACGACTGAGAGTTATCCATGGCCATACCCGTCCCATTTCGCGTCCATCTCTCAGCGAAAACCATGTTCGACCTAGTTTGCAACAATACAAGGGACTGGACACTACGTCCTCGTCTATGGTCACAACCCGAAATCATGTCACGTCACCCAGCTATTTCAACATACCCGAGAGGACCAATAAAGACCTCCCCCGCATGCTGCAGAGCTTGGTCGCCGACTCCTTGCCGGCTGTCTCTTCGGGGAGTTCCGATGACCCCTCGCCGGTGTCAGCGGGAGATATGAAATATGCCGAACTCCTTTCAGGCACCTTGTCTCCCACTTCAAATCAAACGACAATACTGTCCGGGGCTCGCCTCAAGCCTAATGCCAAAATGATGGGAGCTATTGAGGAGAAAGGCTACTTTGACTGGACACGCTTGCCCATGTCGCCGTCCTTGCCAGCTCATGTTCAATTTGCCAGAGATACTGATTGGGCCTCCACCAGTCTCGGGCCGATCGAAAATTGGGCTGCGGATCTCCGAGGAATGTGTAATCTTATAATGGCGAGCCCTCATCCCTCGGCCATGTATTGGGGCAGCGACCACATTGCTATTTACAATGAAGCCTACGTCCTTCTTGCGGGGCAAAAACACCCAGCCTTGATGGGAATGCGCTACCGAGATGCCTGGGCCGAAATCTGGGGGGACCTGGAAGACGTATTTGAAAGTGCATTCAAGAATGCCCAGGCTACAATGAAAGATGATGATTGCCTCTTCATTATCCGTAAGGGCTTCCTGGAGGAGACCTATTTCTCTTGGTCTATCATTCCCCTGATTGGAGACGATGGAGCTGTGGTGGGACTTTACAACCCTGCGTTCGAGAAGACACGCCGCAAAATTGCAGAACGACGCATGTTGACCTTACGCGAGATTGGCGAACGGACTGCTGCGGCTCGACAAGTATCTGACTTTTGGTCTTTGCTCCTAAAGGGGCTCACGTACAACGAATACGATGCTCCAATGGTGTTGGTCTATTCTCTCAGCGATGAATCTTCCGAGAGCGATGCGGTTTCATCGGGCTCAAGTGGCGCCGCGTCGAGCAAAGTCTGTTATCTAGAAGGGTCTTTGGGCATCCCTTATGGGCATCCAGCGGCACCTTCGACCATAGATATGAAGACAAGCACTAATGGCTTCGCAGCTTCATTTCGTCAGGCGTTGACCTCGGATCGACCCATTGTATTGCAGGTTGAGGATGGGTCGCTCGACGCCGACATGTTGGAAGGCATTGAATGGCGTGGGTTTGGAGATCCTTCAAGGGTGGTGGCTATTGCTCCCATACATCCTACCACAGGAGAATCCACCTTGGGGTTTCTTGTCATGGGCCTGAATCCGAGGAGACCATATGACGAGGATTACGACCTCTTTATCCAGCTGCTTGGTCGGCAACTTGCTACATCAATTGCTTCTGTTGTCCTGTTTGAAGAAGAAATCGAAAGAGGGGAAAAAGCTGCTCAACTGGCTGCTCAAGACCGGATTGAGCTGAATAACCAACTCGTGCAACGGACCCAACAAGCGGTTGAGGCAGAGAACAAATTCACAAGGATGGCTGAGCTGGCTCCGGTCGGCATGTTCATTGGAAACGTCGATGGGAAGCTCAATTTTGTAAATGACGCTTGGTACAGTATTTCGTCATATCCCCGAGATACTTTGGTCCACAACAAGTGGATCAAGTATGTCCTGGATGAGGACCAGCCCAAGGTCTGGGAGATGTGGAACACGATGCTGGAGAAAAGGTGTGCCGTGTCGATGGAGTTTCGTTTCAAGACTCCCTGGCTTGACAAGATTGGAAATAAGGGCTACACCTGGGTTTTGACAAGTGCTTCACCAGAGCGTGACGAGGATGGCCAAATTAAACGGATTTTCGGATCAGTCACCGATATCAGTGCGCAGAAATTCGCCGAAAATCTCCAGACCCGCCGGATGGAGGAGGCCGTTGAACTCAAAAGACAGCAGGAGCGGTATATCGATACGACATCTCATGAGATGCGCAATCCTCTGTCCGCAATCCTCCAGTGTGCCGACTCTCTCACCGGCTCGCTCACAGAGATGCGTGATGAAAACGGACTGACGAAGCCGCAACTAGAACTCCTTGATCTCAGCATCGAGTCGGCCGAAACGATTACCCTTTGTGCTCAGCACCAGAAGAGAATCATCGACGACGTCCTGACTCTATCGAAGCTGGACTCGGAAATGATGGCTGTCTCTCCAGTCGACACACGACCGCTGACCGTCGTCCACAAGGTTCTCAAGATGTTCGAGCCCGAGATAAAAACGGCGGACATAAAGTTGGAGTTGACCGTTGACCCCTCCTTCATGTCGACAAAGATCGAGTGGGTTCGGCTAGACCCCCATCGACTTTCACAGGTCTTGATCAATCTGATGACCAACGCCATCAAATTCACAACGCCTCGAGAGAACCGCGTGGTGCGAGTGTATATTGGTGCCTCAGAGGATAAACCATCTCAAGAGGGCAGGTGGAGGCTGACCTACATACCATCTCGCTCTCTAAAAGACAAGGATGTGACTGTCGGGCCAGAATGGGGCCTGGGTGATATTGTCTATGTCCACTTTGCTGTCCAAGACACGGGACAAGGTTTGGACGAGGCGGAGAAGAAACAACTTTTCCAACGGTTCTCACAAGCCAGTCCTCGTACCCATGTCACATATGGAGGTTCTGGTCTGGGGCTCTTCATTTCTAGGGAACTTGTCGAAATGCAGGGAGGCCAAATTGGCGTCGCATCGGAAAGCGGGAAAGGCAGTGTCTTCGCATTCTACATCAAAGCTCGAAGATGTTCGGAATCTGTGGGTCGGGTAGAAGATGAGCAGCTGACTTCGGGACCTCAGATGACAAAAACTCTAAGGCCATCTCAGCTGTCCAGATCGGTCTCACAATCATTCCCAAAAAGGTCTCCTCCGGCGAAGTCAGCATTGGTTAGCCCGAGCACACCTTCGACGCCCCTCAATGTTCTTGTCGTCGAAGACAATCTGATCAATCAAAAGGTGCTGGCGATGCAACTCCGGAAGATGGGCTGCATTGTTTCGGTCGCGAACCATGGCGGCGAAGCCATCGATCAGATCAAACAGTCGAAATTCCACATGGGCCAGACCGAAGGAGGCATGGAAATCGACGTGGTCCTGATGGATCTGGAAATGCCCGTCATGGATGGTCAAACGTGCGCGAGGAAGCTTCGCGACATGCAGAATTCGGGCGAACTGGTCGGCCATATTCCCGTCATCGCCGTCACGGCCAACGCGCGCGCTGAACAGATCCAAATGGCCCTGACGAGCGGGATTGACGACGTGGTCAGCAAGCCGTTTCGAATCCCGGACTTGATCCCCAAGATGAAGGATGTCATCGCGAGGTTTTCCAAACATGGCGAGAATGCCTGAATTAAATAAAAGCCTGTCATGAAACGTGACTCGAGACGGATTTCACAGCAAAGCTGCCACCGTAGCATTGTGCCATTCGAACCTCGCCAGACGGATATTGCCATAGACTGCAACTCCTAAATTCAGCCGTACTTAGCACTGTACATACATACATACACACATACTTGAATATATTCCTACACATATTGCGATTGGAGGCGTCGGGACATGTCATTTAACTAGAATCTCTATGACTTGTTCACTGGATTGATGGAGCTACTGTAGAACCAAGGATTCATCAATAATGATATTATTACGTTGCTGGCTGGAATTCCACCCTACCATCGACGCCCACAGCCCCGTCATAGTCCAGGTCTGGCAGACTGGCACAAACACCCAGCTCCGGCCATGTCCCCGTTCCCAAGTGTATTTCATTCAGACCCGAACGTGGGCAAATTCCGACGCCTTCAGTGCCCCAGGAGCCCCCCCAACCGGTTCGTTTCCTGGGACTAGTACATCTCATTGAATAATGTGACAAAAAAAGGCCGGTGGCATAAGTCGTGACATGAGACTTATAATGTGCCCGGCACGGCCTTGCGCTCCATACTCTTCCGGTGATGGTGGTATTTACCGTCCGAGACGGTCGCGGCAGAGGGCTCGGTTAGCGGCGCTGCATTATGTGACGAGGTGATGCCGTTTGGGGCGTGGACCGCAGCGTTGTGTTCCAGGTCACCTTCCCGGTTTCCGAAACGGCCGTTGTGGTTTTGATTGAGATTGTGGGAGTGCGAGTTGGACGGCAGCCCCTCGGCGCCGGTATTGAAGCCGGCCAGCTGGCCTCGCAGACCGTGGGCGGCATCGAACGGTGCACCCCCTAGTGCCTCTTCGTAGCCCCAGCCGGCGGTCCGGGTGAAGACGGTGGTCTCGAAGCCCCCTGCACCGGCGGCGCCCGCGCCGTAGGAGAATGGAGTGTGGCGGGTCAGGGGGATGTGGTTGAAGCGGAAGTCCCAAACCGAGGCGTAGACCATGCGGTAGCTGGAGATGGCAAAGGTGGAGCCGATGACGGCGCCGGCGATGCAGTCGTACCAGTTGTGGAACTCGTCGATGGTCAGGGCGCCCGTGATCAATGTCGCGCCGAGCACGGGGGCGTACAGGGCAATGAGCTTCCAGAATGCTGGGTGGTGGTTGCTGAAGACCTTCATCTTGGCGTTCAGGTAGAAATACAGGTACAAGAAGCCGGCCCAGGCGGCCGTGCTGTGGCCCGACGGCATGGATTCCAGCGAGTCGTCGATCTTGTCAACGTCGCCACGGCAAATGTCCCGTTGGAACATGATGCCGCTGAAACCATTGCCGCCTTTGGCTGCCATGATCGCCGGGTCAGGATCGCAGACGGACAAGAAGTGGGGGCGAAGGCCGCCGATCAGCCACTTCACGAATACCTGGAAGACGGCGGCGCCGATGAGCGAGTACAGGAGGCCGATGACGGCGTTGTTGAGGTCCCAGAATGACCGGATGCGGAACTGCATGCAGAGGAAGATGAAGATTGGGACCAGCGACGCGAGGAGGGCGGCCGCCCAGATCGGGACGATTTCGTGGCGTAGAGGATACGCGAACTCGGGATAAACAACTTCGCCGTCTGAAAAGGTGACGGGAAAGGAGCGGCTGGCAGCGGGCTTCGCCTCGTAGACCCCCAATCCGACCGCCCCCATCGCTGCCATGGTCAACAAGTCAACCCAGGTGAATTTGAGCCTGTGGAAGATCGAGACTTGGTCAGCATTCGCTATTGTAGACTCGAGCAGATTCCAGCGCGAGGGAGAGTCGCTTACCATTGACCGAAGCTCGGTCGGCGGTTGAAGTTGCCAGAGTCAAGATCAAACCCTGGTCTTTTATCTCGGTGCATCTTGTCATCGTGGCGGACGTCGTTGGTGGTCGCTGGATCGCGAGTACGTCTCGAAAAGAGACCCATGACGCCGGTGGAAGAGAGAAAAGACTAACGAGATTGGTAGATTGGAGGGGGGTGAAGGGGAGAGCAGAAGCAATTGATACAACTTGAAGCTTCACCTGATCCTCAAGGGAGGCAAGGGGATTTCACTGGCAAACGACAATTGTCCAACGGAAAGAAGAAGAAAGTGAAGAGAGTGACGAGTCTTTCATATCTTTCACCTTTAGGAGAAGAGTGACATGTCAGTGCCCGCCCTGGTCAAGAAAGAGTCGGGAATGACGCATGGCTTGATAGAGCGGTGGGTGTTAGCGTAGGTGCAACGACGATGCGGTGCATTGTCGTGCCTTGTTGTGCCTTGTTTTTCGAGTTTGACAGCCTCGTACTGGACGGATTGGGAGGGAAGAATCTTGTTGATTGGGACGAATTGATGATGATCAGAGGGGAAGAAGACCATAAAGATGGACGGCGACACACTAGATGTCTTGGCTGACGTTATCTGTGGCTGAAACAGATCCACTTGCCGCGATCGTCGCGTCACGAGCGCCACCTGTGAGAGGGTACACGTGACGGCGCCACCAAATACGGATACGGTATGGAAAATAATGGAAAATAATACCAGTCTCGATTGCTTCTTCTGGAACCTCCGCACGGAATACACGAGTGGTGATGTACGAGTGGCCATGTACGAGTACTAGTAGTAGTGTATGAGTTGTGATGTATCTGACTACATAACATGTCGAGTGGATAGTCCTATCTCATTCCGCAGGAGACCATGGTTGGACGATGGCGAGCTCAAGCGCCGTGCAAATAAATACACTCTCTCTCCGTAGAAAATGCGCGAGCACCAGTCATCACCTGCCATTTGGCGTCACCTTCCTCAGCAGTGACGGGCCAAGCATAAAAGACCAATCCGGCCATTCGCAGTCGAATGCCTTCATTGCTACGAGTCGAGCTTGAGCTGTGTCCGTTCCCGTGAGTCGAAATTCAATGCCATCCCTCTGCTCCGTGGAAAATTCCTTGCCCGTGGCCCAAAACGCCCCCCCCCCCCCGGTCGGTTGTAAAGAGTTCATATGCGTCGTCCCGCTCTAATCAAGGGCATCAATCCAATTCATTCCTTCAAACACTTCAAGCATTTTGTAGCAAAGGCCGACGTCGTCACCAGGCACCCCGCCAAATAATTTGATTTGTTCAGCTTCTCGTTTTAGGGCGACGTCGCGGGTTTGCCAGGCCATGTATCGATTGTGCCAGTGTTTGGATGCGAGAGGCGCGCTGATGTTTCGCATCGTCGGAGGCAGGAAGTTTTGTTTTCGACTGGACTCTGGAGAGGATGATGGAGAAGGAATGGCTGAGGTGAATGAGGCTGTGAGGTTGTCTGACATGTCGAAGTTCAGGTTCAGAGTGGTGTGATTGCGGCCTCGTGGGCGAACCCGCCTGCGATTGTGTTTATGTGCCATCGGAGGTGTTGGTCGTGTTGGTCGTGTTGTATAGGGCGTATGCTGTCGCGGGTTCAAGAGAGTGTCACCAGAGGAGATTGGGGGACAAAGGAAAGGGTGCGGAAGTGAAAAGAAAAAGTAGGGACGCGAGGTATAAATGCTATACTTGCCAGCACCCACCAGTGAGTTTTGCACACGGTACAGCAGGCAGGGTGAGTCAGACAAACCCCGTTTCAAGGTCCGCATACGTGCCATGCGTGTCGGCGGGTAGGTAGTATGATGGCGTCGGGCATGCCTGCGTGTCTGGGTATGCGAACAGGCACCACAAGGCTATGTGGCGTGAGAGTCATAGAGAAAATGGTGTGGGAGAAGGCGGAAGGAATTGCCGGTGGCCAGTAATGAGTCACGACACCTGGCCCCCTGTGGCATGAGCGAGAACAAGTCCGCTGTCTGGGTCGCATGACCCGCCCTGGTCAACGAACAATGACTGGTGGGGAGCCTGACGCCAATTTGCCCGAGAGCCTGGATCGGGTTCTGCATGTGAGGTGGCCACGGTGCCGCAGAATAAAAGAAACCACACCGTCAGGCAATGGCAACCCTGGCAACCCTGGCAGAAATGGATGAGATGATGATGATGAAGAGAAAAAGCCGGACATCGGTTGACACGCATTGTGGTCCACCGTAGAAGAGTTCTGTGAATCACTACGTGGCAAGCGCATTCCTAAATCTGGCACGTGATCTCCCTGATCCGCCACTGGCAGTGTGGCCAAGATGCCCAGTAATGGATGGTGCACGTGACGGTGCTATTTCTGCGGGCCTTCGGTGGCTGCTCTTGGAGGCTTGGAGGCTTGGAGGCTTGGAGGCTTGAAGAGCTTCATGATGTGTGATGTGTCGCTGCCGCTGTCGTCGGCTTCCGCAGCACCTGTTTCGCAGAACCCGACGTGCCCGAGGTCCATGCCCTGTCCCAAATTATCAGAGACGCCGATCGTCCAAGTTTCCCGCCTTGGTTGGAGTTCAGTACCTACGGGGGACAGAGTAGGCTATGTGCCAGTAAAGAGGCAGGCATGGGTGGATCGATAAGCAGCTTACATCTGTGCTAGTAGTAGTACTAGCCGGCCCTGGCGATGCCGAGGTTCGATGGATTCCCATCACAACTTCCCCAGATCCCAAACCGTCCCTCATCCGCGGTTAATTGACACCGGCCTTTATTAAACCTACCAGACCCTGCTGCAAGACTTCAGACACCAGACAAGCCTACCTTCCACCAGCTGCCAACATGACTTCCGAAGCCGACCTCCGCGTATCCTCCCTCTTCGATGTCCGCAACCACGTCGTCCTTGTGACGGGCGGTGCGAGTGGCTTGGGGGAGATGGCTGCCCAGGGATTTGTCCAGAACGGAGCCAGAGTCATCATTGCCAGCCGAAAAGAGTCGGAGCTGAAAAAGGCCACCGCCCGGCTGAATGGCCTCGGGCCCGGCAAATGCGAATACATCGTGGCCGACCTGAAGGACCGAGCCGGGTGCGATGGATTGGTGAGGGACGTCAAGCAGCGGACGGATCGGTTGACCGTGTTGGTCAACAACACCGGTGTCACCTGGGGAGCGCCGTACGATGATTTCCCCGAGAGCGGATGGGACAAGGTCATGGCCTTGAACGTCAAGTCTGTCTACTACATGACGGTGGGATTGCATCCTCTGTTACGCAATGGAGCCAACGCCGATGCGCCCTCGCGCGTTATCAACATTGCTTCTATGGCCGGAATTCAGACGACCGATGTGACGGCGGGTGACGATGGAGGCTTGGCTGCGCCCGGCCACGGCACCTTCAGCTGTAGGAAGAAGTCCAGGACACCATTCCGAGTCAGCTGCTGACCTTGTGTACACAGATGGCCCCTCCAAAGCGGCCTGCATCCACCTCAGCAAGATCCTGGCCTCCAAACTGGCCCCGGTGAATATCATGGTCAACTGCGTCTGCCCGTATGTATACCTTGGTTCCCGCGTCCCGCGTCCCGCGTCCATCTCTTTTGAGGCTAACCATGAATTCTGCAGAGGGGTCTTCCCATCGCGAATGACCAAGTTCGGCCTGGACAAGTTTGCGGACACGCTGTTGGAGAGCCAGCCCACCGGCAGAGTGGGCAAGCCGACCGACTTTGCCGGGTTGATTCTGTTCCTCAGCAGTTCTGGCTCGGCCCACATGACAGGAAATGTCCTCGAGATCGACGGGGGAAGTAATCTGACGGGCTTCAGGGCCAAGAGGAAGGCCAGCAAGATATAGATGTGCGAGGCTCACGCGTTTCGTCTGAGGCCTCGGCTATCGGTAGCGGAAACGACTGCGGTGTCGGCCAGGGGTCACTGGGCTCCCGCAGTCAGCAAGGGTGGCAAAGAGGGATCGACGGGATCCTGGTGCCTGGTTCATCGACAGTCTTTGATCCGAGTGTGACAATAGATGAAAATAAAAGGGGTCTGCATCTGGTCAGTGCGAACGACTGGTCTAGATGCGGTCGTTGTGGTCGTTGTGGTCGTTGTGGTCGTCGTGGTCGGTGTGGTCGTTGTGGTTGTGCTGCAGCTGCAGTTTGGGGCAAGCGCAGTTGCACTGAGCAGCTACTCAGTCCTAGAGCAGCTCAATCGGCAGTAGGCGGCTGTCAGTCCTCCGTAATAATGTCATAGTTTCAGGCTGCAGTTGTCGCCGCAGGCCGCCGGAAACGACACCCACGATCGCCCTAAGTAGAGGCCGAGGGCCCCCGGCGCCCCCGGGGCAGTGGCCGGCGAGCGGCCCCAATCACTCCCGTGCACGCCTGGGTCCACGAGTCCATGGCCTCACCATTGTCTGGGCTTCGCTCTTTTGACTTTGCGCCTTCAACACCAAACACACCCATCACCCATCCACCCATCACCCATCATCGCCATCTCTACCCTTCTTCCCCAATCCATCCGGCAACTTGTTTTGCGTCTCAACATGGTGGCATCTTGTCTTTCGTCCTTACTCCGGAGGCCTCACACCTGAATCCCTTGGGCGCCCATCCGACAGCCAGCCCAGTGCAGTCCAATCGAGCTCATCCCTAGCTCCGTTGGTTGCGTCCAGATCCCCCGCCTGCGCCATTTGCACGGCAATTCTGCATCTCGTATCGCCACTGCGCCTCATCATCTCCTCCATATCTCTCCCTCCCGCTCTCTATCCCTCTCCTCACGACCCGATCGAGTGAATGATGCAGCCCGGCGCTGAGCAGATCCAACATGAGCGACTTGCGATGACTTTTGACACCTCCCTCCGATCTCCGACCTCTCTATCCTCCCTTCCTACCTCGATACCATCCTTGATCGACCATAATGACTGGCGGCCAGGGCGGTTTCGAGGTCCTCTTGATGCGTCTTCGGCGTCGATTGTCATAAATATCAGCGATGGCGGATCCACGGGCCGAGGGATTCTGATCGGTATATTGTCTGCGTTTGGGTCCGCCGGTGTCGCGGTTCTTGTTCTTGCGATTTTTTTCTTTTTCAAATATACCAGCCGAGGCCGCATCCTGCTTGACCGGATAGGCCGGCCAGGCGAGTTTGATGATGAGCAAGCATTTGCGCACGAAGAGGCCGACGCCTTGGAGACGATGGATGAGTTGCAACGCGCGGAGTATCTGAGGGCCAAAGGTGCGATTCCGACCTGACCTCGTCTCGTCGGGAGCTAATGGTGCTGCAGCATTTATCCAGGCGAACCCTCCCGAATCTGTCCAGACGGATATCTCACTGTCGCAATTCCTCGCCATTCAAGAGAAAGGCGTTTCCGCTTGGGAGTTTGAGCCCGAGCTGGAAATCGCCAACTGCTTTGTCGAGGCCCGAACCGAGATCGAATTCTTTGATTCCGAGTGTAGCGTCCAGAGCAATCTCCCGGTGCCGAAGCAGAACGAGGTATATTATTGGGAGGCCAAAATATATGATAAACCCGAGACCAGTTTGATCAGCATCGGGATGACGACGAAGCCATATCCTTTGTTCCGTCTCCCGGGTACGTTTCCCCCCTCTGGATGCAGCTGGGAGCGCAAGACTGATGGGTCCTTTAGGTTTCCATAAAACGTCGGTCGCGTACGTTTCCAGCGGACATCGACGATATAACCAGCCGTTCACTCCTTCGGCCTATGGGCCCGAATACGTGCAGGGCGACGTGATTGGCGTTGGCTACCGACCTCGGACGGGCAGCATCTTCTTTACGCGGAATGGCAAGAAGCTGGACGAGATCGTGCACAACCTCAAGAATCAGAATTTCTTTCCCACGGTAGGCGCCAACGGACCCTGCAGCGTGCATGTGAACTTTGGGCAACTGGGATTTGTTTTCATCGAAGCCAATGTCAAGAAATGGGGGCTGGCACCAATGACGGGCAGCCTTGCTCCGCCTCCGCCTTATGGCAGCGAGCAGGGAAGCATCCTGCTGGAAACGGGGAGGGAAGGGGCTCGCCAGCCCGCCTACGAACCCGGCCACTCGAGAACGCGCAGTGGGCTGGCCAGGATGGGGTTCCCCGGTGGAAGTCCCGGACCGATTCGATCACCGACGGATATCTCACTGGCGCAACTGGCGCATATATCCACGCAAGACCTGCCCGACCAAGGGATCAGCACGTTGGAAGCGGGCGACATCCAACACCAACCGGTGGAGAACACCCCCAACGGGCAGCAAATCATCCCGCCTCCCGAATACAGCAGTCCGCCGGGGAGTCGCAGGAGTAGTGGGGGAGGGTACGGGGATGAGAGGAGGGCACTGCTGCAGGATCAGGATCGAGCCGGTCAACCGCCCATTCCCACCTACGACGCGGCCATGGGCGAAGCGGCGGGGCCGAGTCACCGATGAGAGAGATACCCCTAGTTTGTATGAATCAAGACCGTTTACGAGCAGCAAGTCCGGAGTCTGGAGTCTAGAGTATGTACTTAGGTACGCCGTACGTACTCGGGGGTACGGAGTCCCTAGAGAATGAACATTTTTGACGTCAGCAAAGCGGTGCGTGTGACTAAGTATTAAGGCGGCCTGGTGACGATGAAGTCAGTGCAGGCTGCAGGCAGCAGGCAGCAGGCAGCAGGCAGCGGTGGAATGGGGAATGTGGAATGTGGAATGGTTCTGGCCAGGTCTCGCCAGGAACCAAAGCCCCGACGCCTCGACTAGAAGCCCAAAGGCCTACCCAGTCAAGCCTTGACTAAATGCCCCGGAGCCCCCGAGCCCCAAAGTCCCAAAGCCCCAACGAAAAGCCCCAAAGCCCCAAAGCCGAAAGGCCCCTCGGGCTACTCAGTCAGGTACCAGTAAAGCCCATTGTTGAAGCGCTGGCCAATCGCCATGTTTGACGGCGACTTTATCGGCATCGCGTCTGATCTTCCTGCGTATCCATCGAGCCGTCCGTTCATTGTCATTTGCTCAAACTGTCATCGGCCGCTATCTCTCGAGTCTCCAGTCTCCAGTCTCCAGTCGCCAGTCGCCAGTCGCCAGTCGCCAGTCTCCAGTCACCAGTTACCATTGCTCTCCAGTGCGCCCCCTTGGGCTCTAGATTGGGGGCCATTCCTCCCACCTCCCACCTCGAAATGACGCGCCTTCAACAGCAAAGTCTCGTCGAGGGCCCAAAGCTTCCACGTCTATCTCGATTCTCGATCTCAACTCCTTCTGAGTGTCCCCTTCATTCTGACAGCCCTCTCCTCTCTCTCGCGTTCTGGAAGATGCCTCGCGCAGCCTCCCTCGTCCACATTCCCACCACGGCATCCTGACCATGAGTCCCCGTCCCTGGGCCTAAACCTTCCTGCAGCTTCGTCTTCTTTCTGCTCCCCTCCGCTGGATGCGGCCTCCTTCGTTGCCTCTCTACCTCCTTGGCCGACAGCTTGCCGTTTCGGCCCCCGTTGAAGCAGTCACCCGATCTTAGCCTCCGGTCGAACCATTGATTGAAGATCAGACCACCTTGGAGCGTTGGGAGTGTTTGGAGTGACGCAGGTCGCCAGGGGAGAACAAAGGAATTGTGCAACGAACCGAGTTCACGGAGCGGTACCAACAAGACAACCACCGATGCGAGAGGGTAATGGCCGACGCGAGGCGTGTCCGGCGCTCCGCGTCTACGGCAAAGAGGAGGGCGCATCTTTCCAGGTCATAGTGCTGGTGAGTGTTGAACGACCCGGACACCCAATGCCCGCCCCCTCTTGGTGGCGCTCCCAGGTTTCTATGATGGACAGTGCTGACTGCATGGCTTAGGGTTCTTCGGGCGGCCCTCGCGAAGACAACGCCACGGGGATGCTCGTCCGCGCTCCTCAGACCGAATGGCGCAAGGGTTCCATGGTTGCGGTCGATGCAGGAGCCCATCTGGCCAGCATTATTCGCATCCTCGAACGAGAAATGCCCACGGCGTCCGAGCAACTCCCCGAGAAGGGCTACTCGAAGGTGCTGGAGCAAGGACCCTTCGCGGGCATACGCTTTCCCAACATCTCCGCCAAAGCGAACGCATTGTTCCTCTTTCGGGAAATCCTCCACGCCTTCCTCATCACACATCCTCACCTGGATCATCTGACGGGCATGGCGATCAATACGCCGGCGTTGGAGTACGGTCGAGAAGCCAAGGCCATCGTGGCCTTGCCGTCAACCATCGAGGCCATCAAGAACCACATCTTCAACGACTGGTTATGGCCGAATCTGTCGGACGAAGGCAATGGCGTGGGCTTTGTCACCTATCGCCGACTGATCGAGGGCGGGAATCTGCGCCTCGGGCTGGGCGAGTCTCGAGGCTATGTGAATGTATGTGATGGTCTGGCCACCAAGTGCTGGAGTGTCAGCCACGGCAAATGTCGGCGAAGGTCACACAGTGTGTCGCATCAGCACAGCGACTCGTTCGGCTGGGCGCAATCCGACTACAATTTTCCATCGCGGAGACCGTCACGTATCTCCGACGACCATGGCTACTTCGCCGCCGTCGCGCAGCAGCAGTCCCAAAATGCCGGCGCGTACGCCCCCGGCGCCTCACAGATGGGCATGCCGGCCGGCCCAATGACCCCAGGGATTCCAGGCAGCATTCCCGGCGGTAGCTACATGGAAGCCAGCCACATGTTTGAGCCGGTTGCGAGTTCGGCGTTCTTCATTCGGAACGACGCGACCGGCAATGAGCTTCTGATCTTCGGGGACATCGAACCCGATTCGGTCAGCATCTCTCCTCGAAACTACATCATCTGGGAGGACGCGGCGAGCAAAATCGCCCATGATTCTCTCAAAGCCATCTTCATCGAATGCTCGTACGACGACAGCGTCAGCAACGAAGACCTCTACGGCCACCTCTGCCCTAGGCACTTGATCGCCGAGCTCCTTTTCCTCGCCAATTGTGTCGTCAGCAAGCGAAAACAAATGGCTGCCGAAGCCGTGCTCTCCACGACCGATCAACCCACGGACGACCAGGCCGATGCGAAGCCCATTGAGCCGTCGCCGACCATTCCGGACATGACGATGAAACAACCCCCGACGCCGTCCGACCTGAAGCGAAAGCGCAAACGGGCCCGGAACGGAGATCTGGCCACGACACCTGAAGTGGAAACCACATATTTCGATACGGCATTGTCTCCACAGCCTCTAACCAGTGCGTACGTGGGCCACAGTTCCGAGTCTGGGACAAGGAGGAAATTGACCCATGAAAACGGGGATCGAGACATGACAGGAATCATTGTACCCGAGGATGAGCCAGCGTCAGCCCGTAGGCGTGCTGTCCAATTCCAACCTCCCGCTGCGTCGGGCCCCGGACAACCGATCTCGGGATCCCAACCTCTGCCCACCATCCCGCACGGCCATGCCGGTTCACATTCGTGGTTGCAATTGCGCGAAAAACAGGCCGAGCCCCTCAAGGGACTCACGGTACATATCATCCACGTGAAAGACACGTTGATGGATGGGCCGAGTCCGGGCGATGTGATCGTGGGCCAGCTCCGTGCCTTGGGAGAAGAGGCGGGGTTGGGGGTCGAATTCAACGTCACTGATTGTGGGATGAGTATATGGATTTGATGGAATCTTTTCTTTCCGCCGGGTGGCTACAAGGGGAGGGAGGCTTTACGGGGCGGTGTATCTTGATCGCCGCGTTGGAATACCATGTCACAATGGGATATTATCTCCCATTTCTCTCTCCTACCGACCCTGTCTGTCTGCCTGTCTGTCTGTGTACTTTTTGGCGGGGGGGGKGGGGGGTGGGAAAGAAATCAATGTGTGGAAGTCTAGAATGTGGTGGCGTCAGTCTACTATGTACTCACTGCGTGGATAATCGGGGATTTCTACTGACGTGGAGTTCTTGGTCCATTGACGAATTTTGTTGGTTCGAGGTTTTCCTTCCTTCCTTCTCCTCCATCATGACTTTATGGCGTTGGCTGGTTGGCTGGTTGGCTTGGGAGCTGGTGCGTCTATCTAATGTGGGTAGGTAGGTAGGGGGGTAGGTAGGTAAGGGGCTGGCTGGCTGGCTATTTATTCACACTGTTCCACAGGGCTTTTAATGTGCAATGGGCTCGGCGGCATCGAAAGTCCGAGAGCTTCCGGTCTACTTGGTACGCAGGCGAGAGATCGGGAAAGCCTGGTGTGTGCTTTGATGCGGTGGCGAAGAGGGGAAACTGCTGTGGCTGTCGGTTTTGCTGTCGGTATCACTGTTGGTATTGCTATCTATTAGAATTTCGAATTTCCAAATGTCAGACTTCACCGTGGTTCTTCGTCCAAAAAGTGGACGTTGAAGATGGACACGATGGATGTACGTGATGTACAAGTAGGCTCTGTGGCCATGCTAGCTAGGGGAGGGATGCTGGAGATAAATTATGTGATGTTGTCATGATTTCAACATTCAGGATTGAAATGGGACGGCGCGGAAAAAAGTAAGAAAGGGCCAAGGAAAGAAAAGGCACGTGAGAAAAGGCCAGTAAGAAGATATGATATTAATACGTAAATCTGAACAACCCAGGTCAGAAAAAGGCACGCCAGAAAAGAAAAAAAAAGGGCACGCAAAGAGAAGCCATGTAGGAAAAAGGCACGTAAGAATGATCGGTCCCCGGTAGATTCCAATAAACGGCATAACGACGGAAAGAGTATTATTAATAATACATAGCTATGTATGTATCATAATAAGGAAGGGCTGAAAAAAATCTACGAGGCTGAGATGGTCGACGAGGTTCATGCGTTTGGGCGACGACAGAAATCCTCGGTTAAGCTTAAAGCAGGTCGGTCGGCTTTTGTCTCTCTCGTTCCAGTTCTAGTTCCACGTGGTTACTTGGGTCAAGGTGGTCAAGGTGGTCAAGGTGGTCAAGGTGGACATTTGGTTATTCCATGAGCTGAAAGAAAGACATGGTCTGAAGCTACGGGTCCAAGTATCTCTTCAACTTATATCATCCTTCTCTCGCTCTCTCTTCAACTTATATAATCCTTTCTCTCTCTCCAACTTATATGCTCTCCTTTCTCTCCCTCCCTCTCCCCCCCTCTCCAATCACCAAGGCAAAATAGTTCCGTCATAAGAGACGAACTTGCCTGAAGAAGTCTCGCGCGTCGCACCGTCGACCTATACCACACACGATCAGTCAACTGGGCTCATCATAGACTCATCACTCATCTGTGACGAAAGAGCAAGCCCAAAACCTACCACCTCAAGGATCCCCCGGACACTGGCGTCGACCGTCAGAGGCGGCTTGCCGGGATAATTCCACGATTTGGCAGCCGTGGCGCCCATGTCGGTCTGTACCCATCTGGTCCGTGACTGTTCGTTAGTTCACAAACCACTTCCGTCGTGGATAGAAGGGGGACAAGTGAGAACAAGCCCCTCCCCGTCATGAGAGAATAATGTAATACTCACCCAGGATGGAGTGCAACGCTAACAAGATGGTCGGACGCCAGCTCAAAGTGCAGTTTACGCACCAGCCAGTTCAGCGCAGCCTTGCTCGGCCCGTACGCGCCGCCCGGGACAGGCTCCATGCCGTCACCTATGCAGCCGACGGACGACGACAGGAAGATGGCCTTGGGCGCCGCTGCGTCGTTGGTTTGGGGTTTGTCATCATGATGCTTCTTCTTGCTCATCAACGGCCACAACGCCTGGAACGTGACCAGCGGGCCGATGGTGTTGATTTCGAAATGCTCCCGCAGCGCCGCGGCTGTCGTGGTGAGCGCCGGCGTGAGCTCGCTCGTGTATCCGGCCGAGTGGATCAAGACGTCGACCTCGATGTTCTCGTCGCCCGTCTCGATTGCGATGCTTCGCCTGAGGGCTTCGGCTTCGGCTTCGGCTTCGGCGTTGTCGGCCGCGTGGCTCAGGTCTACGGTGATGATGTGCAGGACACTGTCTTCACCTTTGGGCGTGGTCTTGGGGTCGTCTGTTTTTGCCGTCGCTTCAGAGAGGGCTGTTGCTTTGGAAGCGTTGCGCACTGTGGCGATCACGGTGGTTCGGGGGCGCGCGAGCAGGGCTTGCACCAGGCCGAGCCCGATACCTTTGGGGACACGGTTCAGTCAGTTGTCTTTCGAAGCATGGTTTTGTGTTGGATATATATAGTACTGGCGACTGAGCGAGGGAGGCAGGGTCAAGGGTGGAGGGTGGAGGAGTGGGAGGGGGGATATAGTGAGACCTAATGCTTACCCCTGTTGGCGCCGACGACGACATAGACCCGATTGCGGTTGTTCCGAGACATTTCGCCAGGTCAATTCATGCAATCAAGACGCTTGAGGAGGGGGAGGGGGAGGTGGAGGAAGAGGAAGAGGAAGAGAAAGAGAAGGATGCGCAGGCTGTCGTCTGTTGTGGTTGTGGGTTTCGCCAGTTCGTTTCCAGTAATTCAGCTTCCTGTTCGGGCAGCGCTGCACCAATGCGTGATTGGCACTCGACTCTGGCTCCACACACACCGCAAGCCACAAACCACACACCAACAGACTGGCATTCACCACTGCAGTCCGCCTTATAGAGATGATGGTCTGCTGATACCAGGCTCGTGTGTGTCTTGTAGGTAGATATATGTGGACAGAGACTATGTGGGCGGTACGTCGGCGTATGATAGGACAGGAGATCCAAGTCGACTTTCTGTGGTGACAAGTAATCCATGGTTGCATTGATTGATAAATGGAAACGCTATGATGCCCTCTGTCACGGTTTTAATAGACAGTAAGTACGCCGGGCTCCATGCTCGTCCTTGAGGGCTCCGTCCTCTACTCCTGTCAAATAGCCGTAGCTCACATGTTATATGAGATAGCTGATCCGTTGACTATTTGCCCATACAATCAATCAACCATTCAATTTCAATACGTGGTGATTCAGTCTTTTCTGCCTCAATTCTGATTTCCCACCCGGCGCCCCATTGAAGTGAATGATCGTAGTGCTCCAGATCATATCATATCAAATCATTCACACCAGATCATTCACACTCGATCATTCACATCAGACAATCACATTAGACAGTCACATCAGATCAGTCCGCGGTGAATGATTTGATCGCAGCACTGTTCACTGTGCCAGTGCCTCAGATCAACTTTCCCCTCTTGGCATCACAGTCTCAAGGTCTATATATATCCCATTCTTCCTCTCTTCTCTCCCTCCTTTTCTTCTTTCATACCCTTACCCCTGCGCAAGGTAGGTCATAACTGAGGCGCCTCTCCCCAGCTGGTGCTTAAGCCTAATACCTACTTCTCTATCCCCTTCCGAGATTTAGAATTAGCCTTCTCGCAACAGGCGCACTGGGCTGGAGGTGGGTGGCTGGAAAAGACATCAACAAGTGTTGGTGTCGGGACCTCAGACTTCTCTCCTTTTCTGTCTTCTCTTACTGCTGACTGTCTTAGATCCATGGTCCAACAAGAACCCTTTTCATCATCTTCGAGCTTCATGCTTGACTTTGGAGAAGAGTGCCAGTGTAGAAGAGATTGAGTCTTGTTGTCGTCGTCATCAGACGGTGTTGACGCGGTGTTGGTGATGGCGAACATCTGCCACAACTACCTTCACCGTCATGATGGTTATTCATCAACAACAAAGGCCTACAGCTGTTCTTCAGCCACATCTTGCCCACCCGATTGATCTATCACACCGCCTGACCCTCTCCTTCAAGAAGTACACTCTATGCTTCCATCTGGCTCTGTCACACAAGACTCGATGTTTCCTGCACCGAAGATACCTCCTAGCTGGTTTCCTGCGCGGAGAAGACATCAGTCAATCACAATGCAGCAAGTAACCCGCAGCATCACGTCCAGCAAGTCTGCAACCAGCTCCGTTCTGAGTCCATAGGAAAACGCATCCTCAGGAAGAAACCAAGAAATAGGAAAAGAGCCAGATCGAATCAAGCTGAAACATTGAACCGAGAGGGCAAATTCGTACATACAATACAACGCCGAAATCATCACCACCACCGTCACCACCACGTCTTCCTTTCAAGGCCCAGGCTAATAACTAGCAAGCAGTCCTCCCCAACCAAGCGGATAGCGACTGCAATCCATGAAGATTTAAGAATCCTCCCTCTCATCCGAAAAGGCACCACAATCCAACGGCGATCGAAACGACGAACCTTGCCAGGTGCTCGTCAGCGATGGCCCTTCTGACATCTCCTCCGGTTCCATCTTCTGCAGTCCGCCTCACAGCGACCGCATCCATGGCCGGAGTCAAGCTTGCCGCCACGAGGACAATGCCCACGCACTGCTGAGTAGCCAACATAGCCTTGATAGAAGTGGGGCAGAAAAAAGCCCAATACATGGTGAGACCCAGAATGGAGAGTCCGGTGGCGAGGGTTCGGACTCCGTGAACATAGATCGGAGCCAACTGCTGGAATTCGTCTTTTGATTTCGAAGAAGTGTCATCTGTCCTCTCAGAAGAGACATGGCGATTGCCTGAAAGGAGGGCTGGATGGCCGTACAACTTGTCCGCAGCCTCGAGCGGCGAGATGAAACTGCGGAGGCCGGTGTTGAAGAGATCATATCCGAGGAAGAAGACGAGGGCTGGACGGGCGCCTATGATGGTTTGATAGAAAGTCATCTTGCCTGGCAGGAGTCTAAGGGAGAGTCTGAGGGTGAAGACAAGGTGGTCTTCAGCAAGCTAGGCAGCCAATCAATCATAAAACTTTTGGAACCAGGTATACTGCGGCGTATTCAAGCAGACAACGACAGTTTTCGGCGTTCACGGTGTCTCCAATTTTAGCACGCGATCAGCCAGATATCTACCCCTCGTTCGTCATCCGACATATACCGAAGGCAAAGAGACCGAAAAAAAGACGATCTTCTCCGTTCTGCTGCGGGGTGAGAACACATTCGGTTCCATATTTGAGGCAGTGTCGACAGTATCACTCCGTCCATCCAAGGCAATCCTACTGAACCCGGTCAGCTTCACCACACGATCGACGGGTTTTAACATTGAGACTCCGCCTTGCCCAGTCGACAGTTCGGATCGTCAAGAATCCGCCTTGCCTCGGCGCCAGCCTGTTTGAAGGGACCTCAGTACCGGCCCAACCAGAAACCAAAAGCCACCTCCCGAAAAGAATTAACTTTTTCTCAAAGCCAGACCCAACATGTCTGAATCGCACTCGCATGATCATTCGCACTCGCACGACCACTTACACGAGCATTCGCAAGACCACTTACACGAGCATTCGCACGACCACTCGCACAGCCACGATGGCCCAGCGCACCTCTTCCACGCCAACTCAGCAGACGAGCTCCCACCAGACCACTGGCGCGAGAGCGGCGTCCGGGTGATCCCAGCCGGCAGCCTGGACAGCAACACGGCGCAAACGCCCGGGATGAACCGAGCAGCCGCCATCACGCAGGCACGCGTGGGCGCGCAGAAGCTGTGGGCCGGCACGGTCAAGATCCACGCCAACGCCAAAACGGGCGCCCACCACCACGGCCACCTGGAGAGCGTCATCTACGTGGTCAAGGGCAAGGCCCGCATGCGCTGGGGGGACAAGCTCGAGTTCACCGCCGAGGCCGGGCCGGGCGACTTCATCTACGTGCCCCCTTACGTTCCGCATCAGGAGATCAACGCCTTGGAGGACGAGGAGTTGGAGTGTGTCTTGATGAGGAGTGATGGCGAGGCCATTGCTGTTAACTTGCCTGATGTCGTCCCTGTGGAGAACCCTGAGGGCGTCAAGTGGATTGACCCTACTCATCCTACTGGGGGGGTTTGATGAGGTCTGCATTTTACACATGTCCCATTTCATAAAAACAAGAAAAAAATGAATATGAACAAGGATTGATCGATTGATCGACTGACCGACTGCTCGACTGATTTGTTCGTTGATACAATTATTTAAATTTTACAGTATTCAAACTTTACAGTACTGAGAATATATAAGTGGAAGAATCCCCTCTGCCAAACCTCCCCGAAGCACTCCATCCTACGCATTCAACTAATTCCCCGGCGCCTTCTCTTCGTCCACCAAAGACGCCGGACCATTCCTCTCTTCCTGGGGCAAATTCTTCAAACACGGAGCATAGAACAATTTCCCGGACCAGACGCCCCGAGCCGTGGCAGCGGCAACGACACACCAAAGTATGATGACAGCAACGCTAAGCATAGTCCCCAGAACCTTGAAGAACATACTGGGGAACTCGACGCCGAAAGTGATGGTACTCAGCGCGTAGACGCCCACGGGAAATGTGAAACCCCACCAGCCCATGTTGAAGGGAAGGGGCCGACTGGAGTAGATGGTGGCGACGGCAAAGACCAACCAACACAGGCCAAAGCCCCACATGACCAGGGCGACGAAGACGCCGAGGAAATAGGCCATGTCGCCCGCGACGGCGAGGTCGTGCAGGAACTGCACGCGCGGGAAGATGGTCCGAGATACTTTGCCCAGGTTCATGATCGCGAAGCCGCCCATGCCCAGCGGACCGAGGGGTAGGAATGACGAGACGACGACTTCCCTCGGTGGGAGCTTGTGTAGTGCCAGTCGCTGGTAGTAGATGACCAGCACGGCCAGCGCGAAGGGTGTCGACATGCCCCACATGACGTACGACGTGATCAGTGTGCCGAATGCCTGCTGGGCGTTGGGTAGAACCGCGGCGATTTCGCTTCCTGGGTGGCAGACACAACGGTCAGTTACACATGTTCTCGGGGGATCCGACGGGGTAGAAAGATGGGGAATGGAAAAAAGGGGGTTCTGATCGAGGGGGAGGGATGGAGACAAGGAGTTCATGGCAAAAAGAAAACACGTACCAGCACCCGCAGCGACGATGGTGGCCGCAATCGGCAGCAACTGCGCAGCAGTAATGCGGTCGAGACTATGTTGATGCGACTGGCTCATAAGCAAGAACGGCAGACTCAATGTGACAGCGACAGCGACGACGGAATCAATCATCCACCACACCCAGGCGACCGTGACGCTCCAGGGACCCCAGTAAGGGACGCACAGCACGATCCAGGCCTCGACCAGAGTGGCGAAGCCGATGGGGATGGTGGCCAGGAACAGCGAGTTCGTCGGGTCGGCGATCATGACCATCCAGATCTGCGGGTACAGCGTGTAGCGCAGCGCCGTGATCAGGAAGGCCAGCGTGAATAGCACGCTGTTGAACGCGAAGAAGATCACCGAGAGCCAGTACAGCCACGCCGACTGGAAGGGGATCGAGATCAGCAGGAGAGATACCACTCCTGTCCCCATCGTCACTGAGAACCATGACGGCGAGAAGTTGCGCACTACCCGCCGCCAGCCGACTTCGTATTTCGACGGCACTGGCGGTAATGGCGGTAGTGTTGGTTGTTGTTGTGATTGTTGTCTGGTGGTGGTGGTGTTGTTGTTATTCGTCGTCGTCGCCACCGCGTGCGCTGCAGAGCTGGACGAAGACGACAATCCTTCTTCTTGGATCCTCGACTCCCCGCCACCGGACGCGTTCAGCGTCGTCATGGTCATGGTCGTGGCTGTTCGGCTCCGCGACCCTAGCCGCGACATGTCCGGCCGAGATGATGTCGTCCATATCCGGCCGGCGGGGACCGTCATGGCCGGATTGTTGCTTGCGAGACGCTCGAGTTCGACGTCCTCTGGATTGCTGTATTGCCCATCCATTTCGTCCTATTAGTGTGAGGATAGCGGCGACGACCGTTGGGGGGTGTTATGTATGCTAGTCTCGGTCTCGAAACTGGGGCAATTCTCTCAAGATGGCTGTTTTGGTGACTGTTTCGATGACTGTTTTGATGGCTGTTTTGGTGTCTGTTTTGGTGTCTGTTTTGGTATTTTTTTTTGGTGACTGGGGTGGTCGAGGCGGATTGATTTCCAAGATTAATTTGGTATTATGTATGTATGTATTATTCACCGGGCTGAGGGTAGATGGGTGGGTGTGGGTTATTGAACATTTTCTTCTTTTCACTCTTGGACGACCCTCCCTTTATCATCTTGATTTCCCCATCGCTTCGACACGTCGTTGACTTTCACTTTTTCGTTTGGGCCATGCCGCATCGAAGCATGGATGACGTCGACTTGGCGTTGGGACTGGGACGATGGGTGACTCCCCAAGTCCCAGTTGCAGTGCCAGGGGTATGTGGTGGCTGTGGCTTGCAAAAAGCGGCCAGTTGAGTGGTGAGTGGTTTAAGTGGCACTTCTGGGGCCGGCCATCAGTCCGCGGGAACTGTCGCCGTGTCAGTGGCGGCAGACAGCGACGAATCTCGGGGCGTCAGCCTTTGTCAGCCGCCTCAAGGCACTTAGTTTGCTGCGAACATCTCCTCGGGGTCACAGAGCCGAGCCCTGGATTGGGTGAGATATCCGTTGCGAGGATGGCGCTTGGAGTTCCTAGGTCGGAAAGCCCCCCTGCTTATGTCTTTGTCTGAGGGACGACGCCCTGGGTTCGATTTGATCCGTTCCCCTCTGTTTGGGGCAGCTCACTCGTCCTGCTTCCGATCTAGCCCGAGGGGTATTAATTAGCGCACGTAATCTTGACTCTTTGGATTAATACTGGTATGTTACGCATGTCACTAGTCTAAGCGGAGAAGGGTAATTACTTTGGAGACTTGCGCGGAGGTCGGCTGGCACCTTAGCTACCCAGTAGGTCCGTTACAAAGACAGGATTATGGGCAAGATTTTTCTATACTTTGGGATCGTTTTCTATATTTTGGCATCTTGGCCGCCACATGACTACCTCAGGCTCACGGACTTCCGTGGTCGAGACCATCAAAGTCACCTTCACTCGCCATGTCGCTCGCACTGTCTTCTCCATCCCCGACCAAAGGCACAAAGCGAAAGTCGACGAAAGCAACGCTCCCAGGAGATGGTGGCGCATTGACAAGACTGTCGTCACGGCGGGTACTAGCATTGGCCCCGTCCCCGAGGTCAATCATGAACTGAAGACTCAAAACGCCCTGCTGGTCCTGACGAACACTGACTTTGCTGGCTATTGCCATGGCCTTGCCTGCTCTCTTGACCATGTCGAATTTGTACCTCTGCCTGACTCGACCACGGCTCCCAGCAGGGGCCACCACGGAAAACGTTTCGGTGACCAGTGGCTGCTTCTTCCCTCCGGTTCCACTCGGCATAGGCTCGCTCTTTGATTCCGGCAGGAAATCCACCGTGCTGTCTCCAAATGGACCGCCTTCGCCCTCCAACGCGAAATAGGGAGCCGATCGATTCGACACATTGACCACGAGAACCGTGGGGTTGGTCCCGGACAGTTCGGCAATCGCGTCGTGCAGGCAGGTGCTGCGCATGATGGTTTTCAAACACAGAGCATTTCGATCGAGCGGGATCCCGCCGTCATCGTCATATTCTGCATTGACCTCATACGTGTTCATCTCGCATGTAGTGGTGACCGAGCCCTCCTGGATTGTGATCGTGAGAGGAGCCCCCACCTCTTGATATGATATTCGACACGTCCCACCGAGAGCCAGGGCCGGAGTAGTGAAAGCATTTCCATACGAGGAGGAGAAGCCGCCGTGCGGATGGCGGGGCGATGAAGTGGCATCCGCGATGCCAAAGATTTGAAGTGTCTCCAGAAGGGCCACAATGGAGATGGAAAAGGGATGCAGTGCCTGCTCTTCGTCGTCTTGATTCAACTGGTAGGTGGAAAACAAGGCTTTGTCCAGGAATGTAAGACCCTGGACCACTCGGGCTTCTTCCACCGAGAATCGGATGCCCGACTGCGTGATTTGGACCTCTGCACGCTGGGCAAAGGCAATGCAGCGTAGAAGCGAATGAAGTTGCCTCGCCGAGGTCGAAATCGCAGTGAAAAGCGGTGGGCCAGCCATCGGAAAGATTCAAATTGCAGGACAGCCTGACACGATGTCCTGGGCCCTCTCAAACTGCAACTAGATGTGTGGGTTGGAACGGCGGACCGCTAAACATATACCCCGGATCCGCAGATGGCGTAGACAGCACCAAAGCTATACCAGTCAGTTGCCTTGATATAAACCATCCTGTCTCTTTTAAACGTACCCAAACGCGAGCGAGGCGGGGATTCCGAACGCGGGTATGGACAGGATGGATCGGTCTTGAGGAAGTCAGTTGATTGGAAGCTGTTGGGAAGGAATCCAGGCATACTGAATCCAAACAGGCCAGTAAATATCAACCCTGAAAGCGTCAGTATTGTCCAAAGTACCTGGGACCACTCATACACACCAATGAAAATGAGGATCAATCCCAGGAAGAGTTGAGTGTCCTTGCCAACCGACGGCTGGAAAGGGCTGCTTGCAGCTGCTTGCCACACTTCGTAGAGAGACATTGACGTGTAATGTCAAGGAACCGAGGTTGCTATGCGAAGGATATGTCTTGAAATGCGTCGAAAGAAGTTCAAATTGAGGAATCGGGAGGTGCTTTCAGTCGGGGCGAGACGTGTCCACCGTGTCTACTACTATCCAGAGCCATCCAGGCGCAGTCCACAAAAGGAATGTTTGCCGAGATTATTTCTCGCACTGAGACGAGGCTGAGCTGACATGCTCACCACACTTCCTCTCCACTCGTCTCCAAGGGTCATTTCACATTGCCTTCTTTGACTGTAGACGAAATAGTTCTGGCCAAGAGTCATGAAACAGATGAGATAAATTGGTTCGGTGAATTGTGTCTGTTCTCGATATTGCAACGGAGGCAGGGAATTAAGGGACCAGATGTCGCTGGATGCCCCATTTCCAAGCTACAATCATCACCCAGCCTGTACGGATTCGGTCCACAGCGCTGCCAGTGCTTACTCGCAGCCTCAAGCCGCCTTGGTGCCCTTGTGTCCACTCTGCGGGATCATGAACGTCGAGAAGAACTTGTCCATGGCCTCATAATCATCCATCGGTCCTACATACGACACATACTGGTCAGGGCGGAGAATGACGGCGCAGCCTTCCTCGCCGCTGATTCCGTAGTTCTCGTAAATCTGTCCGTGCCCTTCGTGGTACGATTGATCATCGACAAAAATCTTCCAATAGTCCCAGCCGTCTTGTTCATCGTATTGTCGGAAGGCTTCGGGGAAGTCGAAGATGGTCGTCTGTTGACGCCGGCCCGAGTGCACGGCCAGGAGTTCGATGACTGAATCGTACCTGTCACCGCTCGGTGTAAACCGTCGGAGGAATGAGTCGGGTCCACCGATGGCCTTGCCCACTTCAGCCAGTCTCTGTGCTTGCCGATGAATACCAAGGTCGCCGGGAAAGATGACCACTCTCCAAGTACCGTTGCTCTTCAGAAGCTCTTGGAAATGAGAAGGTCGCGCGTCGGACTGATTGAGTACTTTGAAACTGGGCATCCTCTTGCCGACCTCCACTTTTGATGCCAAGGACTGCTTGCTAAGGATTTCCTGGGCCTTGCTCGCCTCCGATCCATCGCCTTGCGCAGCCACGTCTCCCTCTTTGGCGACGATAATGTTGGGACCATAATTGACAGCTGTGTCACATGTTAGCCAGTCAATTTGGGGCTTTGATACCCAGGCCCGCTACCTACCAATGCCACTTGCAAACATATTCCCTTTTTCAAATGCTGCTTTGAACTCGTCCATACTAATACCTTCTTCATCCATGACATCTTTAGCAGGCCGCCCTGAAAATAGTCGGGAGAATTTGTGATCAAAATCGATGAGGTCTTGGGCGATTCGACGTCGTTCTGACTGGTACGTCTTGAGAATGGAACGTTCCGAAAGGCCTTTCACCACGCTGGCCACTTTCCACCCTAGGTTATATGCTGGTGCAACATTAGAACCCGCAGAAAGCCGTCGCACGATAAGAATGACCTACCATCTTGCATACTGACATTCATGCCTTGGCCTGCCTTGGGGCTAGAAAGTATATTCTGTCAGTAATTGTGACACGAATAGGCAGCGAGCATAAGTACTTGCCTATGTGTGTGCACAGCATCGCCTGCAAGAAAGATTCGTTCACTAGCTGAGAACTGCGTGCCAACACGCTGGCCGATCTGGTATGCAGTCCACCAATCACAATAGCGGTAGGTGATCTTATAAGGGGCCATGATCCTTTGAGCCGACTCCAGGATATACTCAGGGGTGATCTTCGAGCGATCAAACTTTCCACCCTTCTCCACCCCAGTTGTGGTCAACTGAATGTAGAGACGAACCAACTTATTCTCGCGGGGAATCACCATGACACTCCCAGAGTTCGCTGAGTGTATCGCGCATCGCATCCGAATATCAGGGAAGTCGGTGATAGGGATGATATCAAGAACACCCCAGATGTAATCGGTGGACTCGCCTTCAAGTTTAAAGCCTAGTTGGCTCCGGACCCATGAATGCGCACCGTCCGCCCCTAAGACATATTTCACCTTGACAGTCTCCTCGGTATTAGCTTTATCGTTTAGTGACGAAACTTTGAGCATTTCTGCGGTGTCGTCGGCGGCTAGGTTACTGCGGAAGAGTCCGTCCGAAATTCCAGATCCATTCTTTGATGTTGCACTCTGATTTGGAGTTGCGTCTTCCTCACTAAGGTGTCGAAGCGTCACGGTGATTGGGTAGGCATCAGAGTCTTCAGCCTGAGACGCGTCGAATTCAAGTGCCGTCGGCATGACTCCACGCTCAACACGAATGTCGCTTTTCTCGGCGATGGAATCAAGAAAGAATCGTTCAATTCGACCCTGGTGTAGTACAACTTGCTGAAAACGGCTGATTCCGGGGATGGTATCGGGAATGCGGTCGCTCCGCTGAATGACACCCTCCTTGTTAGGATTCCATAGGCATATCTCCAGCATATGATTTGACTCGATCCAGGCGCGATGGCCGAAATTGAAGGAATCAAAGATCTCTAGTGTACGGCACTGAAGACCATCTGCTTGTCCGTTGAAGATCTAGAAAACAGTCAGCGGAGGAAATTGTTTCAAGAGCTGTGATCAAGTGTTAGACATACCTTGGTTCCTCTTTTGTCGACGATTCGTGCATTAATCCCACAATGAGCCATCCATGCGGCCATCATCAAGCCGGCGGGACCGGCACCTACGATGAGGACATCGACTTTGTCGCTTCCGCTTTTGGAAATCATGCTGCTGTTGTGAGGGAAGGGTTTCCGCTAGAAGATCAAGCAAACGAGAATCGAAGAGGAACGCCTTTTGATTGAGTCGACTGTGATTGTTTGACCAGATGGAGCCTTTGAACAGTTGGACGGCTTCCTGACCTGGGGGCTACCCATATATCTATCTACTTTTCATTGAGTGATTCATCATCTAGTCAGTGATTGGGTAATTGCTGTGCCTTTATCCGAAGGAGGAGTTGATGCCAACCAACATGGGCTGATTCAGAGTTGACTATTTTTCCTCGCTGCGCACCGAATCTGCACATCGAGTCAGCCCATGGTTGCGGGCTAGGGGAAAGGTTCGATGCGGAGATTGTGGGTAACGCAGAGCGAGTGAGCAATCCATGGCCTTACGCGGGGGAACTGGAGTAATCCCTTTTCCGATGCAAGCTGGCGGGATTCGGGTACGGCTTTCGACTTCCTCGAAGACAGCGACGCGAGCCTCTATCATGGCTAGGCGAGGTCCTCTCCGTCGGTCTCGTGGCGTGCATCTCTGGAGTCGTTCCAAAGAAGGGTCCGTATCCGAGATGAGGATCCGACTGGGAGAAAGAGATAGGGCCCCACGATCCTCCGTCCTTTGGTCAGTTGAGGCGTCGAGGCGTACCGGAGTAGTGCACTAGAATTAGTTGTACTCGGCAGTACATACTGCGCCAATCGGTTAATGCTCCACCGCCATGAACTATCCACATCCGGAAGTGATCGACGCCGCAACCTGGACTCGATCAACTCGACCTCCGCAGCCCTCAGGCTTCCTTTCTTCTGTCTACATCTGGCTCTTTGACTTTGGTGAGCGAGTATAATACGATATTGGGAGCATGTCCGCCATTCCCCGTTCTACCCCATGAAATAAAACGCGCCATCATGGCCCCTATAACCGTGGAAAGTAAGTGACTCCTGGTGCGGCAGAACTCCCGTGTCAACGCGTTAATGCCTGCCAGACACCAAGAGGAAGGCCTCTGAAGACGCATCCTCCTCTCGATCGAAGAAAGCGCGAACCGAGTCCCCCTCTCTCGAAGATGACCCAAAACAGGAAGATGTAGGTCTTTTCTCATCACTTGCAGAATGGCTTGTCCCCCACTTGGTCTCTTCCCCCCCGATCTTAACCTGTACCGCATCCCCTCGAATATCTCTTCTGACTCGGATTCAACACTTTCCCTATCGCTTCCAGACAAATACAAGAATGGCTTTGGTCCGCGTGCCTGGAATTTCCAGACTAATTCTTCTGCCACACAGTCTGACTCTGATCCCCCGATCACGCCTACACCCGTCGACTTCCCGGAGAAACCGGCGGTGGTTGAGGAGAACCAGGGCGTCATCGAGTTCAGAGTGGTCAACAATGACAATTCAAGAGAAAGCAACATCATATTGACGGGCCTGAAATGTATCTTCCAGAAGCAACTCCCCAAGATGCCCAAGGATTACATCGCTCGACTGGTGTATGACAAAACGCATCTTTCGATTGCCATCATCAAACAGCCACTCGAAGTCGTTGGGGGCATCACCTACCGGCCTTTCAGCGGGCGGAAGTTCGCCGAAATTGTCTTCTGCGCCATTTCATCCGACCAGCAAGTCAAAGGCTACGGAGCACATCTGATGGCGCATTTGAAGGACTATGTCAAAGCGACGTCGCCCATCATGTATTTCCTGACCTACGCCGACAACTACGCCATCGGATATTTCAAGAAACAAGGGTTCACCAAAGAGATCACACTGGAGAAGTCAATATGGATGGGTTACATCAAAGACTACGAAGGGGGGACCATCATGCAATGCAGCATGCTGCCCAGAATCCGATATCTCCAAGTGCCGCGGATGCTGCAAAAGCAGAAGGAAGCAGTCATGGCCAAGATCCGAGCCGTCAGCAAGTCCCACACGGTGCATCCTCCGCCTGCGCAATGGAAGACGGGGATTGTTGAGATCGACCCCATGTTGATCCCAGCCATCAAAGAATCAGGATGGTCGCCTTCGATGGATGAGCTCTCGCGACAACCTCGACACGGCCCCAACTACAACCAGCTCCTTCACCTTCTCAACGACATGCAGAACCATACGGCAGCCTGGCCGTTCGCCCAACCTGTCAACAAGGACGAAGTGCCTGATTACTACGAAGTCATCAAAGAACCGATGGATCTGTCGACCATGGAGGATCGTCTACAGAATGACCTGTATCCGAGACCGGAAGATTTCATCAAGGACTCGAAGCTGATCTTCGACAATTGCCGGCGGTACAATAATGAAACCACCCCCTACGCAAAGAGCGCCAACAAACTGGAAAAATACATGTGGCAGCAGATCAAGAACATTCCGGAGTGGTCGGTGAGTGTTTCTCAAGTATGAATGAGAAGTGTGCCGTTTACTGACTGTCTTCTCAGCATCTTGCAGACTGATCACCATGGTGCGGCTTCTGCCGGGGTGACTAACCGCCATGTCGCCCTCGGCGTTCTATCTGGCAGGGATGGGAAAAGCGCAGCATGGGACGCCTGGTTAGGCAGGAAGAGTTGGGCTGCTTTTTATGATACCCAAAATACATCGGAGACGGAGACGGAGACGGAGACATAGCACTACATATGATAGCCATGAAGATATGAAATTATTGAAATTCTACCAATAACGATAAGGGGCCCCCAGTACTACTAGTCAGGAGGCTAAACCTTATTGTCAGTGGGAACGCTGCCGGCTGCAGATTGCCAGAGACGCGAGCTTCAGGGCGGACTTTCGGGCCAGTCAGAGCCTAGAGGTGCCACCGTGCCACAGGTGCCCTGGGCGCAGCCACGGTACTAATTACGGAGTAGCACTAACCAACCGTCGTGTCCACGCCTGTCAATCTCACACGCAACCTCACTTGACCGTACAACCAACACACCGCAAGCCCAAGCCCAACGTCTCTCTTCTCCTTCAACAACAAGAGGACTTTCGCACAGCACGTCGCAAACAACCCTCACACTCGCTCATAGCTCCTCTCCACCTCACTCGCTACATTCCTCTTCCTCGTACGCTGCGAATTCCGACGATCGCCGTCCAGGTGCACCGCGATCCTGTCACCTTCAATGAGGTCAACTCTGGTCACACTCTCGACTTGACGCACACAGAACAACAGCAAGCCTGAAGATTTGACGCCAGATTTCTCCTGAAATAGGGAAATCGAGGTCTGGTTAGAGCCTGTCTGCCGGGTCCGTTGTAGAGGCTTACCTTTCGCCAGAGGTTGCGTGGACAGTCCACCGAGTCCCTGAACAACAAGGAGTTGCTTGCAAACCCACCAACACGCACGATCAAAATGGCGCACACACACACACATGCAGAGCTGGAGATGGAGCAGCGCACTCGGCTCCCGACGCTGATGGAAGTTTTGGGGCGAAGGACGCTGGCACCAGTGGATCTGTTTTCCTTCTACATCTACATGCGCGATCAACAACGTTCCGTCGACTACCTAGACTTCTGGTAAATCCGGTCCATATCGTGGAGATGGTGACCAAATACTGACATGTTCGCAGGCTAGACGTTTCCCAACACATGTCCCTCTGCCGACATTATGTCCGAGAACTGCGCCGGTCGATGTTGGTCGATACACCGGAGATGGAAAAAGCGACCAGTAAAAGGTCTTCAGCCCTGCTCGAAACATTTGATCTCGGTGAAGGAATGGACTCCAGGAGAAGCAGACAAGAGTCGACAGTATCGGCCATCCTGAGGGGGGACAATACAGGCCGGAAGCCTCCCAGCCGAGAAGGTGGCATTGACCACTCGCCCTCTCACAGCATGGGATCATCACATTCACGAAGCCTCAACCGGCCTTCAGGTGATGTACCTTCGCCGGGCGATTTACCCCAGCCGGCCTTTTCCACACCTGAAGTGCGGACGGATTCGAACTCTCCTGGCCATAGTGTCGCTAGAGCCGACATCAAAGCCAGCGCGGAGAAGATCCTCTACACCTTTGTCCTTCCCGGTTCCGAGCGAGAGATTGTCCTTCCCGACTCGATGGTGAACAAGATCGTTCGCGCCATCGAAGAGGAGGGACGAGATGACCCGGAGATCTTTGACGATGCGAAAGACTATGTCTTCCAAGCCATGGAAAGGGACGCATTCCCCGGATTCCTGCAGGCCAGGGCGCTGGGCAATCTCGTGCCTTTGAGCGTGCTTATGCGGCTAATCATTGGCCTCGCAAGCCTGATGGCCGGGTTCTGGGGCGGGTACTACATGATTCTGCGGGATGAGTCGCGAAGGACACGGTGCTGGGTAAGCAATCCTCTCCCGATATACTCCCCCACCTCTTTCCGAGTAAGAAGCTAACCTTCTGCCCTACAGCTCATCCTCCCATTCACCATCGGCGCCTACTTCCTCGTCTCGTACCAATACAAACTCGACATTCTCGCGGCATGCCTCGGATTTAGTGAATACACGTGGATGAACTGGTCGCGAGTGCGAGAACCTTACGTGCGCCGGCTACTTCTGACCCGAGCCACGAGCGCCTTTCTGATGTTTGCCGCTGCCGCGGTCGCCCTCAGCATCCTGTTCATTTTTGTGCCGGGCACCCACTTCTAATCTCGGGGTGCTGAGGATTAAGATTTTTTTCACGAATTCACGCAAGGAAATGGGAGGAGTCGAATGGCACAGCACCGCCGGAATTTGGCGTTTGATCGGACTGGGTCCTGGATTCCCATTCGATTTCCGCCGCCACACCCCCCCATGTATACGAGCGAGCGAGGAAGTCTGGTATTGACTGGTCCGTACTGGATTGGACCGACACTACGGAACTCTTATTGCAGATGCAGTGCTGCAATTGATGGAACCAGACCCGAGATATAAGGTCGGGGCCCAGGATATGCCAGTGCATCGACGGATGGCTGGCTAGCTGGATGGACGAATGGATGGATGGATGGATGGAGCTTGGATATCAGCTTTAAGTACCATGTTATTTTCCCTCCCCGCATTGAAGCTCTTCTGCTAGGCGGCGCGCTTTACATGATACCTCAATTGATCAATGAAGAACGTCCCACATCATGTTTCTTGTACGAGCCTCCACTTCTTCCCTCCACTCAAGGGTTTGCTTTGCTATCACCGTCTGGGCTTGTTTCCGCCTTTTTGGATGGTGAGGAAGGAAATCTTGAATTCATGTTGCGATTTTCGTCATCAAGTCATTCTTGCGTGGCATGGCATGGAACCATGAACCAACCATCTTTTCCTCATGGTATGGTATGGTATGTTATGGTATGGTGTGGTGTGGTCTTTTCTAGGGATGATCACTACCATCAATCTAAAAGCCAAGTCGGACACGAAAGTGGACTGCAAGCCCCCTTCACACCATCTATCCTCGACCAGCCTTTTCCGGTTCTCTCACCGTCGGTAAATCAGTTCAGTCATGACCTAGGAAGATAGATGTGTCGCATTATTTCGCGGCGCGGCCTCGGTTTCTCTTCGCGCCCCTCGAAGTTCCCGCCGAATGGCCGCCTCGCGCACCGGCACTTCCCTGCCCAACATCACCGACGCCCTCGTCTACGTCCATGCGTGCCTCCTCGTCGCTGACCTCTTCCGCTTCCCCCTCCATCTGCTGGTCCAGGTCGCGTTTGCCGGGGGGTCTCTGCGCTGCAGCTGCGGTGGCTGCCCTCGTCACGCGGGCGCCGGATTTGCTGGCGTCGACGATGTTTTCGTTCGGCGGCCTCTCGCTCAGCACGGCGGCGTCGATCCTGTCTTGGCGCTTGCGCTCGGTGGCGGCGCGGTCGGCGGCCGTGGTGCGGATGGCGTTGATGTTGGCCTCCAGATCCGACACCATGGCCGTGCAGCGGGACTCCCACGTCTGCAGGATCTGGAGGAGTGCGGGCAGCGATTGGGGCCGCAGATCGCGCAGGGCCGCCACCGAAGTGATGTTCACCACTGGCGGGTTCGAGGTCGGTGACAGTCGTGCCGTCACCAGGCCCGAATAGATGGACTGAGTCACGAGGGTTTCGAGGCTGGCGAAGTCCGCGAGTGAGAGGGATGAGAGGAGCGAAGGGTACGTCAGGGCGTTGGTCGTGCTCGTGCTGTTGGGGGCAAAGGGGGAGGATAAAGTGAGGAGACTCAATTGGCGGAGTTTGAGGGTTTGGACGGCGTCGAGCTCAGGCAGACCCGGCGTTGCTGCAAGAGGAGTGCTGTTAGTCCTTCATCTTAGAGAGAAGGGGGGGGGTTTGGAGGGGGGAGGATTTTGGTGTGCTTGATGCCATACCTTTGTATTCTTCATAGGTCCCCCAGCTGAATATCTCCAGCAGTGTCAGCCATGGTTGTGCATCAGTGCCTCGCAGACTCTGGCAGGCGGGCGTTTGCAGGAATTCGGTGAAGACAAATGTGCCTGTTGCGGAGATGGCACTCTTGATCCATTCGGCGATGAGACGTGGCGACGGGGACTTGGTGGTTGTTGCAAGATGCACGAAGGGCTGGATGGCTGCAAGGGCCTTTGTCTGGGCTTGGTCCATGGTTCGGGAGGTGTACAGACAGACGGTCGAGAACGCAAGGAGGAGGAATCTCGTGCAAAGTGTTGGACGGAGGTGGTGAAGTGAATGTATTATGGCTCTATGGTGCATGCTCCATTAGGCTGCGGTGGGGAACGGAGCATAAGAACATCAAATGCAGTTCCTACGGCGAAGCAAGTATTCCTGTCACGTGACCAGTATCCAGTATTACAGGACAGCATAGGAACTCCGCATGCAGTTCCTACGGCGAAGTAAGCGCCATAGCATCCGCCATTACAGGAGACACACGTAAACACACGCCACCCACCAGCACAGCGTTTGTGTCTTTCGTACTCCGTACAAAGAAGGATTAATAATAATGTGGCTTCTGGGCCTTAAAAGGACGCAATGGAGCAATAGTAATCTTAATGTCTTGGGGGCAACCGGACACATTTTATTAATAGTAGTTAGTGTGTCCCGCCGCAACAACTGTGGCAGAGTGCTGTGGTCTGACTCACCTGTTTCTTTCGCGTGTCCGAACTCGGCGCATCATACCAGATTTGCAGAGTTCTGAGTCTGGGGAACTCCCTTTGCGTTTGGCGTCTTTTAGTGGCGCAGTTCTCGCTCCGAGGACTCGCCCACCCGCCGCCGCCGCCGCCAACAACTCCTTTTGTTGTCCCCTGCTACTATTACTACTACTCCGTACCCAGGTACTTTCCTCCTCAGCCCTCCCTCCGTCTCACGTCTCACACTTAACTCTTCAAACACTCAACTCCATTCTCAGGGTTTCAGCCCTCTTTTTCCTTTCTTTCTGTTCCTCACGCTCTTTAAGTCTCTCAGCTCTCGGTCTCTCAGTCTCTTCGGCCTGCATACCCAACTCAGTCCCCTCGTCCTCTTCCTGCAAAATTAGCACCTCTCCGAACATGAATCCCTGACCAACTCGACCGAGCCTGCTCCGATTGTCGCATTTACAACCACAGAATGTCTCCTAAAAATGGCGGCCTCGCGCCACTCCAAACCACACACCCCGCCCACATGGCGACCACAACTCTGAAGGTGGACGGTATGACCTGCGGCGCCTGCACTTCCGCCGTTGAGTCTGGCCTCAAGGGCGTCGAGGGCGCTGGCGCCGTCTCCGTTAGCCTAATGATGGGAAGGGCTGTGGTACACCACGATCCGGAAAAGCTGTCTGCCGATCAGATCGCCGAGATCATCGAAGACCGTGGATTCGACGCCGAAGTCCTCACCACCGACATGCCCAAGGCCGCAGTCATTCCACAAGTCCAAGAAGTCCTGATCGAAGTCGGACCCCAAATCACAACCACCACGCTGTCTGTGCAAGGCATGACATGCGGAGCCTGCACCTCCGCTATCGAAGCGGGATTCAAAGACGTGGCAGGTGTCAAGAGTATGAGCGTGTCGTTGCTCGCAGGACGAGCGATTGTCCAACATGAGGCCAGTGTAATCAGTGCTGATGCTTTGGCCGAGATCATTGAGGACCGCGGCTTTGATGCTACTGTGCTCGATTCCAAAATACAAGAGCCGGTGAAACCTGCGATCGGCGCCGAAAGCGCAACTGCACCCGCTCAAAACACCTGGACTACGACTCTTGCCATTGAGGGTATGACGTGTGGCGCTTGTACTTCCTCGGTCGAGCGCGCTTTCAAGAACTGCGATGGACTTGTACGCTTCAATATCAGTCTACTAGCCGAAAGAGCAGTCATCTCGCACTATCCGGAAGTTCTCTCTTCAGAAAAGCTGGTTGAAATGGTTGAGGACGCCGGATTCGATGCAAGAATCGTGTCTTCTCAGGCCGAAAGCCACAACCAGGGCACTATAACTACGTCACAACAACTCAAGATCTATGGTCTACCCGATGGAAAAACCGCTACGGGCCTCGAGGACGAGTTGAGATCGAAATCGGGCGTCAAAAGTGCCGTCATCAGTTTGTCCACCTCTCGAGCCACCATCACCTACGACCCGAACGTCATCGGGCTCCGGGTGCTAGTTGGGGTGGTTGAAGCAGCAGGGTTCAATGCCCTGGTTGCAGATTCCGAAGACAGCAACGCCCAACTGGAATCCCTGGCGAAAACAAAAGAAATCCAAGAGTGGCGACGGGCATTTTTCACCTCCCTCGGCTTTGCAATTCCTGTTTTTCTGATCAGCATGATTATACCCATGTTCCTTCCTTCGATAAATTTCGGCGCCTTCGAATTAATACCCGGTCTATTTCTCGGAGATATCGTCTGTTTTGCCTTGACATGTCCTGTCCAGTTTGGTGTCGGCAAACGATTCTACGTCTCGGCGTACAAGAGCGTGAAGCACAACTCACCCACCATGGATGTCTTGGTCGTGCTAGGAACTTCGGCGGCTTTCTTCTTCAGTTGTTTCGCCGTCATTGTGGCGGTGCTGTTTCCCCCCCACAATAAACCGGGCACGGTGTTCGACACAAGCACTATGTTGATCACCTTCATCACACTCGGCAGATGGTTGGAGAACCGCGCAAAGGGCCAGACGTCCAAAGCGTTATCCAGCTTGATGTCTCTAGCACCCAGCATGGCCACAATCTATGAGGATCCGCTTTATGCAGAGAAACTTGCCGATGCGTGGACGGCCCCTCAATCCCCCGTCCTTGAGAAGACACCGACAATTGATTCGAACACGGCACCGTCCGGCCCGGCCGGGCCCTCGGCGGTTGAAAAGGTCATTCCTACCGAATTGATCGAGGTTGGCGACGTGGTCATCCTCCGCCCTGGCGATAAGATCCCCGCCGATGGAACTGTCACTCGAGGCGAGAGCTTTGTGGATGAAAGCATGGTCACTGGAGAAGCCATGCCCATTCTGAAGAAGAAAGGGAGCCTTCTCATGGCCGGCACCGTCAATGGAGCCGGCAAGATCGACTTCAGGGTCACTCGTGCAGGCAAAGACACTCAGTTGAGCCAGATCGTGAACCTTGTTCAAGAAGCACAAACAAGTCGGGCGCCCATCCAGCGAACGGCCGATCTCGTTGCAGGCTACTTCGTTCCAGTCATCATTCTTCTGGGTCTCACAACCTTTGTTACCTGGATGGTTCTCAGCCATACGATGGCGAACCCCCCGCCAATATTCAGTGACAAGCAAAGCGGCGGCAAGTTCATGGTGTGCCTCAAACTCTGCATCTCTGTCATCGTGTTCGCCTGTCCATGTGCTTTGGGTTTGGCAACACCGACGGCCGTCATGGTGGGGACGGGCAAAGCATCTCAGCAAGGGATTCTCGTCAAAGGAGGCGCCGCTCTTGAAATCGCCACTCGCATCACACATGTTGTCCTGGACAAAACTGGCACTCTCACTTTTGGCAAACTCAAGGTTGCAGAGACTCACATCGCACCTCTCTGGAGTTCCAATGAGTGGAGAATCAAGCTGTGGTGGACCCTTGTTGGTCTTGCCGAGGCAGGATCTGAGCACCCCATCGCCAAATCGATTCTCGCCGCAGCCAGAGAAAGGCTGAATCTGGGTGCCGAGGAGGCACTCGCTGGCCAAGTGGGCACCTTCGGCGTGACGGTGGGCCAAGGTGTATCTGCCGTCATTGAACTCGATACGCCGGGCGACCAGAGCAGATACAAAATGTATGTGGGCAATGCGGCATTCCTTCACAATAAGAAAATCGAAATCCCATCCGAGGTGGAGGATTCTGTCAACGCCGCCATGTCTCCCGTCACCAAAAGAAAATCCAAGACAGGCATTACGACCATTTACGTTGCCATCAATGGCCAATTCGCCGGTACCTTAGGCCTCTCTGACACACTGAAGCCCACAGCTCCAGCAGCAGTTGCCGCCCTACACAAGATGGGCATCAGCACCTCGTTGATCACAGGCGACACCTACAACACGGCTCTCAGCATCGCACGATTGGTTGGGATTCCCCAAGAATCTATCCGAGCATGTGTCTCTCCAGGTGACAAGCAAGCCCTTGTGGCAGAACTGCAAGCGCAAGGCGAAGTCGTTGCCATGGTAGGCGACGGTATCAACGACTCTCCCGCTCTTGCGACTGCTGATGTTGGCGTTGGTCTCGTCTCAGGAAGCGACATCGCCGTGGAAGCCGCCGATATTGTCATCATGCGATCTGACGACCTCCTCAATATCCCTGCAGCGCTGCACCTTTGCCGTGTCATCTTCCGCCGCATCAAGATGAACTTGATCTGGGCTTGCGCATACAACATCATTGGTCTGCCGTTCGCAATGGGCTGTTTCTTGCCACTCGGATACCACCTGCCGCCCTTGATGAGTGCCACAGCGATGATGTTCAGCAGCATTAGCGTCACACTTTCGAGTCTTGCACTGAGGTGGGCCAGCCCGCCCAAGTGGTTGACCATCGAAGCCATGGAGCTGGAGCGTTCTAATATCACTGTGCCTATGACGGGACAGAAGAACCCATCGAGTCTACTTGGGAAGGTGAGGGATGCCGTCCTGGGCGTCTTTGATGGAGCAGTGAACAAAAGACGGGATGAAGGAGAGAGAGGCAGCTATGTACCATTGCGCAGTGTTGAGCTTGTGTAGTCCATCAGTCTTGTTTTTGCCCCTCGTGGCTTTGTTTATAATCTATACATAAATTCCCCCCGACTGCGTTGCTCTTTGTGGCGGTTTGGGTGTACAGCGAGCAATGTGTGAAATACAATATACTGTATTATATCAAGGTCTCCTCGATTTCAGCATTTGATACCATACCAACCATGCCTGGAGACCGAGACGGTTGTCCTCGCCAAATGCCGCCCTTCAACCGCAGAATTCCGACATCGAGACCCCGCAGACACGGCACACGCGGACAATGCGCTGTAACTTCATGGTTCTCCTGTCACTGTTGCATCTGCATGATGCAAAGCTTGATCATACCGCTCTCTGTTCCAGGGGCTCGGCCATTCCCATGATTGCCTCCCGATCTCACTAACGGGGGGGCTCGTGTCGCCATTGAAGTAAACATCTCAAAGAAGGAATCACCCGCATTCGGCGTGTTTAAGTGGGTCAGCTGAGGCGATCAGAATCCACTCGGGACGACGTCTCTCCGCGAAAAGGGACTGCGAATCAGATCTGAGTCTGGCCGTGAACCTCCTCAGGCCTCCGTACAGCCAGAACGACGGACAGGGTTCACCGTGACTGACCGGTGCGGAAAGGCATCGCAGCTCACTTGTCTTCCCTTTGGCTGCCGCAAACCTGTGCTGCAGGCTCGGTTGGCTCGGACGCCACAGCGCGGACAAGGTCTTAGTGCGGACTTCATGCATAACATTTGTCCAATAGGGCTAGCTGCTGGCTTGGAGAGAGAGTGCGGAATATTGTTATGCCTGGAAGGAGAAGTAAGTCCAGTCCGGCGTCCAATGCAGCTGACATCACCCGACCCGAAGAAGTATTTGATTTTATTGAATTTGAATTTGAATTAGGACTTGGTAAACGGGCCTGGCCACACACGGGCTGGGCTGAGATGGGGCACTGGGCATTAACATAAAGCTCGCTGCTCTTGCGAGGATGAAAGCTGGAACAATATTTCTACTCGAACATTCCTCGAAACCCCGCAAACAGACAACCTAACAAACCACAATCTCATATATCATCACCCTGACCCATTTCACCTAACGCAGCCTCGCCGACGATGTCTTCCTCGTCTCCATTCCCGTCATTCCCGGTGTCTAAAATCACGATCCCGTCGACAGCGCTCATCAACGAGGCATATGCCTACGTGAAGGAGCACACCAGCGAATGCACGCTGAACCACTGCCTCCGGAGCACGGCGTTCGCACTGATCCTGCTGCGCAAGTTCCCGCCATTTGTGGCCGCCGCGGGCGCAGATCTGGACACGGAGGCGATCGTGCTCTCGATCCTGCTGCACGACATGGGGTGGGCGACGACCAAGGCGCTCCTGTCAAGCGACAAGCGATTCGAAGTCGACGGGGCCAACATCGCACGGGCATTCATCGGCCGCCACGCGGTCGACAAGGTGGGCGGCAGCGGGTACGACAAGCACCGTGTCCAACTCGTCTGGGACGCCATCGCCCTGCACACGACGCCCTCGATCGCGCACCACAAGGAACCCGAGGTCTTTGCCACGCAGCTGGGCATCCTCTCCGACTTCGTCGGTCCCAACCTGCCGCTTCCCGGGAACCCCATCACCGTCGACGAGTACAAGGAGATCGTGACCGCGTTCCCCCGCCTCCGCTTCAAGGACGAGCTGGTCAACATCATGTGCGGCCTGTGTCGTGACAAGAAGGAGACCACCTTTGACAACTTTGTCAGCGAGTTTGGCCTCCAGTTCGGTCTGGATGGCAAGGGCGCCCACAAGGACGAGTACAAGAAGGACCTCGAGGAGTCGTCTTTTGTCAAGAAGTTGTTTGATGGCTTGGCGGGTTGTGAACAGTATGAATAAATCGGATGGGATAGGACCTCCTCACAAGAGTCTGACAATTGGGGGAAACACTCCTGACGCTTATAACTAACATGCTTGGTCTCCATTTTAAGTAGGTCAACTTGCACCTCTACTTAGTACAGCATAGGAGACAGAGGTGGAGCTGGAAATGTTCAAGTCCTCGCCACAAATCCTTGGTCATTGTCTCAATGCTTCAAGTGATCTGATAGTTTTCAATCTACTCCCTTCGCATGAACACATTGCGACCACACTGCTTTTGTCACCACGTTCGACCTCGCACCTGGCGGGTCCGCTCTCGACGCATTTACGAATCCCGAGGTCAGCGTTAACCGTCTGTAGATATGTATCCGACTAGTTACTTTGCTGTACTCGGTCGTCAGGTTGGTTCTACCGCTTTACATCTCTCAGAACAGTGCATTTCATCAAGAAAAATTTCATCCGCATATCAACGCCAGGAAAATTCAGTCTTCTTCGACAGCAACACCTCTCAGCCTTCCCAGTTATGTGTCCCACAGGAAAATCTCTAGCTACAGGAAAAATGCAATGAAAGTATCATTGGCCGGACGCCACCGCTGGCGCCAAATCTGTAAGGAAGTTCCATTGCGTTTTTTCCTTCCAGCCCTTGCTCTTCCAGTCATTCGCCGAGCTCGGGAAGAAGTCAACATTGCCACAGATTGACATGTCGTGAGCAAACACAAAGAACAAATTACCCTGTGCGTCTGCGTCCTGTGCTCCCGTAATAGTCTGGACCGCCTGAGGCAGATCAATGACGAGGACCGGGTCAAAGAAAGGCTCCTCGGGTTTACGGTTGCGCTTGACGTTCAACTCTCGATATAGTGCACCGTCGTGGCAGGCTGAATGAAGACAGCTCAACGGGGAGAGGTGCACCTCGGCCGGAATGTGAAGATGAGTTGAGGGTCTGATTTCAGCTCCATGATGACAAAGATCGCCGCCCATGAAGATGAAGGTGTCGGGATTGGTCGTCGTTCGTGCGAGGCCTGACAGGTGACCAACAGCATGGCCGGGCGTGCTGAGAAGAAAGAAAGAGCCATCCCCGAAAAAGTCAAATGCACGAAAAGCACCTGCTTTGAGTGATGATGTATCATCGCCCGAGAAGTCTATCTCTCGCACATTTCGGTCTCTGTTAATACAGTCAGTCCACCTCCGATATCTCTGGGAGATTCTCAGGAGATTCTTGCAGCTCACTTGAAGTAGCTTTCTGGCAATTCTATGTCTGGCTTCGTTGGATACCCTGGACAATACTCTTGCTTGAAGCCAGGACCAACAACTAATTCTGTTGTGGATGGGAAAGCTGTCATATCCCCGACGTGGTCCCAGTGACCGTGACTAGGTATAATTGTTAGTCAAGGGTCAATGTATGCAGGGCTGGGACGGAATCAGTACCTGTAGATGACACTTTCGATCTGAGCAGGCTCAATGCCGTTCTCCTTGAGGATTTCGGCAACAGGCTTTGTTCCTTCCACCTGAGCGCCAACTGTCTTCATGAGGTCCTCTACAGACGGATTGAAAGAGCCGAAATCAGAAGGGCCGCCTAGGTCGAACAGTACCTTTCGCCCAGTCGAGCTTTCAACAAGGAAGGACCATGACCCCATCGGAGGGAATTCTTCAAACGGATGCATTGCTGGTGAAAGCAAGAAGCTTGTCGGCAGGCCACAGAGTCGGAAACCACAGTCGATGATGTGAACCTTTGCGGCGGCGCCGGCTGGCACATCAAATGAAGCCTTGTCCGTCATATCTTATCGATTGTTTCACAAGAAAGCCCTATTCAACGGTAGTGCTATCTGAAAGATGATTTATTCAATGTCGAACGAAACCAACTCGTGGCTTTATAGATCCAGTGTCCCGGCACTCGGCCGTCAGCGGTGGAGTTACGTTGGCAGATTTACTTACACTCCCGGGCTCGACGTATCGTTCAAATCCACCAACGCGAGGCGATGGGGCCTCATCTTCTTGGCTCTCCACACGACAACATTAGTTGGTAATATGATTAGGGAAAGTGTGCAAGGGTGAAGGTAGTAGGTCATTTCAGTTCCCCAAGGCCTCCACCGCGCTGGTCTACTAGTAATTTAGCTTTTCTGCCGAAGTGCCGGATACCGAATGCCGAATGCTGCAATTACAAATCACCACTTTCCCTTTCTTTGTCCTTTACTGGCCTCTTTTCAGCTCGGGTCATAACATTGTATACGGTTTAGCATGCCTACGGCGGACGATAGATCGCCCGTGTGTCAGTGTCAAGGATCACACTAGCAATTGGTAGACAGACAATAGTGGGTCCTTCCGCGAATGAGTAGACACTTGAATATATAGAATGGCAGCTAGAGTAACCCTTTACCATAGGTATAACTAGAAAACTCATTACTTAGAGAGCGTATGTATCTCGCAGGCGATAAGGGATATTTAGGAAAAGAGGGCGAAGAGGGGTAACCGCCCATACCCAGTTTAGCGGAATATAGCGAGCCGTGAACCTCGCCTATACAACATCACGCTTACTTCCCTCGGGAGAGTAGCACGTGAGTCGCATAGGTTCGAGCGTGCACGTCTGTTAGGATCCTCAGTTAGATCCCTGACAAAGTGGATCGTGTGTATGAATCTTATTGGTCCAGGACTTAGAAAGCAAAAAAGAATGTCAATCTAACCCTTCATATCTTTTACAGTATTTCGAGCTTACTGTCGTACTCATATCCTGGAACTCGCATCCTCAAGAAATCGTGAAACTCGTGGTTCGAAAGCCTGGGGGATGGAGGTTGGGAGGACGACATTGTATTATAGTGAATACTCCGACGTTAGCCAATTGAGTTGTGTTTGCCAAGAAGCGCTGCTGACCAAGCTTTCCATGTGATGTCACATGCCACTCAGCCCTGGCCTTCCGGTCTCGACCGTGTTTGGCACTTCACCTGCAACTACATGAAGCTGCCCATTCCTTTCCCTCATCTAGAGCAACTATGGCACTTCGAGACAGTACAACCGCTCGGAAGACCTCGAAGCAGTCCCTGAACCTGCCACATCAAGGTCATTTATCCGCTTCCATCTTCAGTACTCGACTGACCGGTAAAGGGAAATGTCCTCAAGGTATAAAGAAGAGACAAAAGGCAAATCCTCCCCGACGGCGCGCCCGTTTAGACCGATTGATTGAGGATGATGAGACTCAATGAAACACCAGCCAACAGTCTCTACCATCTCCAGTCAGCGACATTAAACGTCTTCATGCAAGCCGCCAACGCCATTATGTGATGGAAGACTGACCCAATCTAGGGTGTAAAGCCACCCTCTACCCACCTACTATCGAAGCCTCCAAAGTGGAAACGAGAAACTGAACAGTAACTACACCCGCCCCCTGCAAAACGACCACGAACATCTTGTCCTAGACCCTTGGTTCAGGACGTTGATTCTATTACATATTGGACGGAGACATTCCACTGGCCGCGAGGATACTTCAACGAAAGTGGCGAAATGAATCATTTGTGAGCGAGAAAGAAATCGACAGCCTCACTTCGGCGAAAGCGATCTGATAGCGAGTCTGGCGCACCCAGCTCAACTACACCAAGTGACCAGAGGTCCAGGGAGGAGAAGAGTGCTCCTCGAAGCTATAGGAAGCTATATCAATCCAAAAATCGGTGTTCATCTATTCCAAGACAGCCAAAAATTACAAGATCAGCACCGCCCATGCCACCTGCCAAAGGCTGCGGCCCAGATATTCCAATCGACTTGCCAGTTTTCTCCTTTTCTGGACCAACTGGGGCATTCCCCAGTCTCCGTCATCATCGACATCTTCATTATGATCACCAAACCTACGGTGGATTTGGTCCGGATAGGGCGGGCTCCGCGATGCCACAGGAGTATGTCCGTAGCCGCCTAATTTGCGGGTTGAGTGATAGTTATCGTTGTCGTTGTGGACGGAAGATGTGGAGGAGCTGATACACGTATTAAGGATAGAGGTCAGGGAGAGGCGCAGGAAACGCAGGAAGACCAGGGGAAATAAGAAAGCGAAGATCCTTTAGAAGAGGTAGCAAGAGAAGACGCGGATGGCCGAGGCGAGGCAGCCAAAGCGGGAACCGAGGATGGAGAGGACCAGGACGAAGGCAATAAGGAAGGAGAAGAGGTGGATAGGGAATAGGAGGAGGAGCAGAGGGAAGAACACGAGCAGGAACAGAGTAAGACGGATCAGCTGGAACGGGAGCGCAAGACAGCCAAAGAAAGCTGCTGCTGCTGCGCCTCGCTAGAGCCCAGCCAAATCTTCGTCAAAGAAATAACCACCCTCAAAACCTCATCTCCATAAGGAGAGCGAAAAGTCTTTAGACACGGATAACCATATGTCCGAAGATATATGACCGCAGATATAAGAGCTGTAACAGAATGAGCACATCATGAATGTGACGCCGCAATAGCTAGGTTTTACTTGATACCTCGAAAAGCGTAAGAGTCGAAGGCTGAGCCTTGTGGAACAATGAGCATAAACTGAGGAAGCAGGAAAAACAAAGAAATGGAATTCATTGGCTGAATAATTTCCACCCATGATTAAACGTTTATACCTATGTATAGATAATCATGTTATAGGTTAGGTAGAATCAGCAGCCATGATGAAGATATCGACGACCTCAACTTACTTCCAACGCCCCCAGCCTGCGGCGCGATCCCTTACAATACCCATGTCGTCCATATTAATGACATAGACATCAAGACCTTGAAGAATGCGCCATATCACGTCTCTTATATTCTGTGGTCCAGCCGGGGTGTCCCAGAATCGCGGGAATAGACCCCTCGCCCTTGCCTGTTCTATTTGCGGAGCTGCTAAGTCCTTTGCCCGAGGCGAAGGCCACTGATGTGACTCGGGCCAAGACCACAGTGTGACACCTGCCCAAGATGTAGATGCATAGTATGAATTGGAAATGTTGTACTTGTACAACGGCGGCTCGACTGCGAAATCGTCATCGCCTGAGGGGAGCATTCGAAGATCTGCGTCCCAGAAAATGTCACGGTGGGTGGCATTGAGCGCAAGGACCGACTCGAAGGGAGCATTCCCGGATGCAACGACGGTAAGTGGTCGCTCGATTCTATCAGTGCCGTTCCAGTAGGTGAGATAATCGCGGTCGCGAAGCGGCTGAATTTGCTTGTACAACTCGCCAAATGTCGCCGCACCGTCGGTTTTGTGGTCTACAAGGAGGACAAGAGACTGGTCTGGGTCATGATTGTATATGCCACGCAGTGATCCATTTCCAATGTACATGTTCTGATTATTGATCATGCGTAGCAGCGGATTGATGTACATGTCGATCAAGTTGTTGGGGAGCTGCAGACCCTTGGACGAATGGCCGATTAGGAGGTTTCCGTCGATGAGATGCGTATCAGCTTCGACACTGATACATCCAGATCCCAGTGCCTCAAAAAGGGGAAGTCGTTGACGTTCGTCGTTGTGTGAGTGGATACGAACGGGTATAGTGTTGTGAATGAAGGTCTGACGGTTGTCGTCCCAGATTGAAGGACTTGTTGGTTTGATGGTCTTCGGAAAATGTCTGTCAAATAGATCGTTCGGGATGCGACGCAAGCCTGCATAGAATCTGCAAATCCACACAGCTTGGAAAATGCATCTGTCATCTGAATGTCAGCCCGGATGCCAGTTCTCGATTCGTTGTACACACAAGACCGCCAAGATGCAAGTGATACCTGTGGTTGCCTTTGAAAGCTGCGAAGGCTTCTTCCTCCGTGGCAATGGCCTCCTCCAGATGCGCCCAAGTTGTCTGCCATACGCTCCCGTATTGCTCTCGGAGAGCTTGTAAGCCTCGAGATCCATAGTCAAGAGTCGATAGTCTTGTTCGTTGCTGTCGAAGTCTTTCAGGTTCGTGCCAAAAGCTGATGTCAGGAGGAGCAATGAAGAAAGTTTTTTCAGACGATAAAAGTTCGACCAAGCAAGTGTTCCTTTCATAATCACTGCTGCCTAAACTCCAGCTGCCGGGGTTCACCCGAACCCCACAGTGGGCACGTGGCCTTAACGCCGTCTATACCCCATGGATACGATCATCCCCCTCGCAGCCAAAATATCACTAGTTGGTCTTGGCACGACGCCTGAAACGCGTTTTTCTCTTTCCAATGCATTTTATTAGTAATCACCATACAAAATGAGACGCTCCGAGAGGTCTAAACCTCTAAAGATATAGTTTAATGAGCATGAATCCTCTCTAACGCCTCCTAGGCCAAAAAAAGCGTAAAAAAAAGGCGCCTACAGTGCCAGGACCACGCTGTCAGGGATCTAACTAAGGATCCTGATAGACGTGCACGCTCTGACCTATGCGACTCACGTGCTACTCTCCCGAGGGAAGTAAGCGTGATGTTGTATAGGCGAGGTTCACGGCTCGCTATATTCCGCTAAACCGGGTATGGGCGGTTACCCCTATTCGCCCTCTTTTCCTAAATATCCCTCATCGCCTACGAGATGCATGCACTCTCTAAGCGATGAGTTTTCTAGTCATACCTATGGTAAAGGGTTACTCTAGCTGCCATTCTGTATATTCAAGTATCTACTCATTCGCGGAAGGACCCACTATTGTCTGTCTACCAATTGCTAGTGTGATCCTTGACACCAAGTATTAGGGAAAGGGCAGCAGGAGAGCTAAACTCGGAGTCGTTTAGCCGCTGGCGAGGCTCCCTATGCCAACCTGAGGATCGAGAGGAAGCCGAGGGGGAGGAGGAGGAGGGAGGCGTAGTCTGGAAATGAGGTCTGTGGCGACCAAGCACTGAGAAGGCAATAGAAGAAGAGAAAGGAAAGCATCTTAGAGAATCATCTGCCTGTCTTGCCCGCGTTGCCTGCCTGTCTGCCTGCCTGTGTGTCCTCCAATGTCGATGAAACTCTGCCGGCAAGGCCTCACGTCTCTATTCTACTTGACTGACCCCGTACAACTGAACAGGGACCCACTAGCACGTGACCCAATGACCGCTCCGCCACAATTCCACCCAGACTCGGCAGGTTCTTGAAGGGGGCCTCCGGTCCCCGACCATGTCTGATCCACTCACATCTACCGCCCACCTGGAGAGCAGCAGCAGCAGCAGGGCTAGATCAGCCACTCTTGACAAACATGGATTCGTCAGTCACTGCTCAATGATCTGCTCAATGATAACACCAGAGGGTAATGCGGAGGTCGCGACCTTCGACAACGCGGCATCTGACTCGTTGCGAGACGTCATTCTAATGACGACGCAAGCTGCAGTACTTCCAAGACCTGCGTTTCTCAGCGCCAGGACGGACGCATACATGGCTCATGTTTTCTATCACTGTCCTGTAGCGGACCCCAGTGAACTCTCCGGAACTGATCTCTCCGTGCTATTGCAACAAGGGCTTTACATGGCGGGGGACCTAGTAAGGCACGACTCTTACCGCTCAGAGCAATCTCATCAACTGTATCAGAAGTTGAAGTTGCTCCTGTCCATAAACTACGAACAAGACTGTGTGCAGACCCTGAAGACGCTCTGCCTCATGTCATGCTGGAGCGTAAAGCCCTCGACCCCTGTGAGTCTCGATGGGCCATCGAACTGGACGGCACTCGCAGTCCAGCTGGCTGTACAAATGGGTTTGCATAGGGAAAACACGTATGCAAGAAGGGCGAAGGCGGGGTGTCTACGACGAATATTCTGGCGAATCTACGTACGTAGGCTTCTCTATATTGAGCCATGATCTGACTTAATACTCTAGAACGACGACGCGCTACAAGTTGCCTGCCGGGGTCGTCCTCCACTCTTGAGGCGGCACCATTTCGACGTGAGACCACCAAAATTGGAGGACTTTGAGGTTCCAAACACACATTCGTTGGTATTTATCGAAACCACCAAGCTGTGCACGATCATGACCAGCATATCCAAGCTATACATGGAAAGGCGACCCATCCAACAAGCGGAGCTGTCGAGCATCAGTGGTGCTTTGTGCGATTGGGTGAGAAACCTCCCAGGAGATCTTCGGCTTTACGATGCGAACGGTCGCCGAAAGCCCTACTATCGGCCGGCTTCGGAGATATTCATTCAGTATTTCGTCGCCATTGTGATGAGTCAAATGTTGCGGAACCACGAAAGAGACAGACCATGGCGAACGTCTATCCCATCGCGAACAGCAGCGTCTTACGCCACGGCCCTATATGACGAGATCTACTGCCGAGAAGAAACCGTCTTCCTTCTTTCCAACCACGGATTTTTCTGCTTGGCCATCTCGCTTCCTTTGGTATGTAATATTCCTCAGTCAGAGGCGGAAAGGGAGGTGCGAGACAAGGAAATCGCCATTCTACGCTGTGTCTTGAACAGGATGCGAGACAGGTACGGTGATGCAGATATGGTGCTGGGAAAGATGGAAAAATTGCAAACCACCGTTGAGAGTTCCTCACGACCAAACGAAGCCTCCGACGCCGTACCATCAGAAACCTGGGGATCCGATGTACATGCCAGGGATTTTTTCCCCTTCGGTCCGGAGATCTGTGACGAGATGGACCTGCTGGAACTCGTTGCTGTACCCAATCAACAGCTTACTGTAGATGAGTTGCCTTCGTTACTACCGGACGAACAAACCGAATCTCCCTTTTTTGGATATAGTTTCAAGGATTTTTTTGACCTGGACCTTGGCTCCGTCAATTTTATGGAGGACAATAACCCGGATACAACATACACCGCATAGTTTCTATTCATACGATTTCCTCTCATATAATCCAACTATACTATTTCAATTATCGAGTCAAGTAAAAAGATTTTAAGCTGCCACATTGATGATGCCATCTGGCGGGCCCTGGTAAAGTGGCCCTTGCGTTGGGGAGGCGTCCCTTTTCGTTACGTTCATCCATATAATGACTGCATTCATAAGAATAGACTACAGAAATTCTTTTAGATCACTATAAAAGCTTTATCTTCCGTAACGCCTAATACCTCTACTTTACTTTTACATAAGACTTATCTAGTACTATCGGAAGTATATTAGGCCATGAGTTAGCTATCGTGGAAAGGATAGACGATATCCATTCAATAGATTCAATAACCAACTCTGTAGTCAGAGCGATAGCGACTCCTTGCACTTGAGGACTAAACGGGACCGTTTTGGCGAGGCTAAGGAGGAGGGTAGTAGGTCAAAGACAAGTCGAAAGGTAAGTCAGGGTAAGCAGAGGGTAAGTCGAGAGGTGCCGAGTTCTAAAGTGGTCCCGTCAGGGTGAGCGGCGACCCGAGCTCGATGCAGATTTTATCTTCCTTGTGCCGCCAACATGTTAAAAGTTCAACACGTTTTGTAACTACAGGGCCTTTTATTACCCCCGAGCGCTAGGTCATGGTGCCAATTTATTCTTTGGACAGCCGCACAAACAGAAATACAAGTAGAACGAACCCAGAAGATATTTTGAATCACATTTCTCAACCGAGAAACCATAATTTAAGAAGTATATTATAAGCCGAATCTTCTCTCTAGCAAATTCTACTCCTGCGCATCCCGAACAAGATCCGCAGCTCTCTCAGCGATGGCATAAACTGTCGCCATTGGATTTCCACTAATGTTGATCGGAATAACGCTTGCATCAACACACCTAAGTCTCTCGACGCCCTTGACTCTAAGCTCCGTGTCGACGACATCGCCCATGGCAGCGGTACCGATCGGGTGATGTTCGGTGCCCACATTACTGCGAATATAGTCCTCCTCTGTCTCCTTGGTCCCGAGGCCGAATTTCTCGGCGAGAGAGAATCCGACATTCCAGTGGTCTTTGACGCCGGGCGAGAGTGACACTTTGTTCAGGAATGGCAATGTCGCTCGCAGGGCTGCCAGGTCAACTGGATTGGATAGGAATGCAGGGTCGATGGCTGGCTGCACGTCAGGATCGCTGCTCGTTATGTGCACACTGCCCCGGCTCAGGGCGTAGTGGAAGGCCATGATGGCGGTGACGTGGTTGTTACCCGTTGACGCCGGCCGGATGAATTTCGACTGGTCCTCGCGGCCTTCGGCGGCGTCGATGTGCGCGGGGATGAAGAGGAGCTGAAATGCACCTGCGTTTGGGTCTCGTAGTCGGGCCACAGTCAATCGTTGCTGCGAGGCTGTTAGCCCCGGAGAATCTGGTCCCGCATTTGATTCGACAGTGTCGACCGTCTCTTGAAGCTTCTCCGGCGAGACAAGAGAGGCATAACTGAGGAATCCCATGGCCGCGGGTGGACTTGCGAGCGGTCCGGTCCCAGTCTTCTGGTACAGTTCCATGAAAGGCTGAACCACCTCAGGATTCACAAAGGCGTCGATCGAGAAGCCGCCAGGTGCGAGCTCGAACGTGGTGACAAAGGCAGTGTGATCCTGCAGATTCGCCCCTACTGCGGCATTGGCGACCAGACACTCGACGCCCGCGGCCTTGAGAACTTTGTCATCGCCAATCCCTGACAGCTCTAGGATCTGTGGCGTTTTGTAAGTCCCGCCGCTGATGATCACCTCCCTCTTCGCCGTCGCGGTGTACTTGATCTCCGAGTGTACAAAATGGACTCCTGTAGCCACCGGGGTGGCCTTGGTTCTGTCAAACTGGATGCTCTCGGCGTTGGCGCTGGTGAGGATCTTCAAGTTTGGTCGACCGAGATTGGGCAGGATGTAGGCAGAAGCTGCATAGCTCCTGGTGCCTGGACGATCAGATCGATCGACGGTCGAGAGTGCAGCGAAGAAGCCCTGATGGGTGCCGTTCGTTGCATCCTCGGCTTGATGTTTGAAGCCCGCAACCTCCCGGCAAGCGTCGATAAAGTCATTTTCCATCGGAATCTGTGACTGGGTCGAGCTGGTGTGGATTCCTCCTTCGGTGCCGTGCGCGACGGTGGGATATTTCGCGTGGTCGTCGGCTTCCAGGTGCTCATGTTTCCGGAAATACGGGAGCAGCTGGTCCCAGGACCAGTCCTCGGAGCCGACATATCGTGCCCATGCATCGTAATCGGACCGGTTCCCTCGCATGTATTGCATGTAGTTGATTCCACTTGTCCCGCCCAAGAATTTCCCGCGCGGAATGGCGAGTTGGATATCTTTGGCATATTTCTACATCATTCGATCAGCTGGATCTCGCCTCCCGCCGTTGGAAGAACAACTGCCACACGTACCTGTGGAACGCTCTTCAGCATCCAGTCGTATCCTTCCTTGAACTGCGTCTGCGGGAACAGATTGGGTACGTTGACGAAAGGATCGTCGAGTCTGTTTCCGCCTGCTTCCAGAACACCAACCAGGATATTTTCATCCTCAGACAGCCTCGCCGCCACCACAAGACCTGCTGTCCCTCCACCCACAATGATGTAGTCAAATTTCGAGGAGCCGAACTCCTCTGGGGAACAGAAAACTGATGACGATGCCATTGTGTTTGAATCTGGACGATAGAAATCCTGGAATCATCTGGATACTTCCCATTTCTATACCCAGACAAAGGTCGGCGAGGCGAACACCGCCCCTGAGCACAGAAGGGGGACTGCACCGTGTCAGGATTGCAGCCGACGGGAAACATCACACATTCGGACCCCATTGAACCGGCGGCTTTGTACGGCACATTTCAGTGGACTCGTTTTTATGTAGGTAGTTTGCCACTGTTAGGGATGGACAGCGAGGACACATGATTTCGCCTCGTGGGCAGGACTTCGCCTCGGTTGGGTGACCCGTCTTACAGTGTGCATTGAATGTGACCTCTGAACCGAATGTCACTGTGTTTTTGTAGGCTGAATAAGGAGGCAAGCGGTCATGGGCCTGTATGATTCTCGCCCCAGGAATGGCATGGTACTTGATAAGGTTCTCCTTCTCCTGAAAGTGCATGGGGTACCACAAAGCCGAATACTAGGATTGGTATAGTCAAATATATGATAGGCGTCTGGAATGTCCTTTAATGGCGGTATTCGAGGTTTTGAGCTCTTTGAGACAACCTCGGCTATTCGGCACAAGGGGCACTAAGTGCTGACGAATTTATTTGTCAACGAACTGTTGGTCTACAGCTCCATGTACCGTGACCAAAGGGATGTAGAATTTATCGTTCGCCCACTTACCGAATCCGTCGGACTCGGTGGCTATTGGTCCATATATTGCCTAAGTAGGTTAACGGTCCTATATTTAGCCCTCACTTTGAGAAAGCTGAGGCGAAGAACTCGACGGGTATGGAGCAGTAGGCACAACCTCAAGCCGAAGCGGCAAAATGTTTGATGAGTCAAATAACACTGTAGGGAGTTCTAGCTGCTTAAAGTAGTACTTGCTACCTCTTTGGGCCAACCTACTACCAGAGTGATGGCAAAAATGCAGGAGGCGCAGCCTGACGAGGGAGAGGCGCGTGCGGCTAGGGTTTCACACTGCCCCGGAGAGCCTTGCCGGGCTTTATGTAAGCCTGTCGTATTTAACTCAGCGAATGGGTAGTTGATCCAGAGCCCATCTCTTACAAGGCACAACAGGGTTACGTAACTGCCATCTAGCAACTAGGTATCTGTATCTGGCTGGCTATTTGGCATGACTCAAGATTCCGATGGCCACTTTATCATGATGCGCCTCACGGTTTGATGTTCTACTGAGTAGCTACTCTCCTCCTTGCTGCCCCCGTCGTGTTCTGTTGGCAGTGATGAGGCCGTTAGGACAGCCCAGAGGAAAACGGAGTCGAATACCTCGAAACCCTTTATGATGTCGGACTCGAGTTCCAGAGAAGGCAAATCGACTGAGAATGTACCACCACGACCCCTAGAGAAGAAGCCTACGGACCGCGACCTTCTCTTCGTTGCAGTCGAACCAGACCAGACCAGCCCATACGCGTCGCCTGCAGTGAAGAGATCGATCCGGCAACATGTCATGAACGAGTACTCTCGCAGAAAGCACTCGCCGCATTCCCATCAGCCAGACAGGAATTCGAAGTCTCCCGAACGAGGGCGCTTGGGTGGGACAACCGGCCGATTTAGACTCTCAAAGGCTGAGCATTCGCAGGCCAAGCCGAGAAGCATCGCTGCTAGTATGGACCCGCCCAGAGCCTGACAGTGGGCAAGCAAGAACGATACTGACCTTTGACGCACGCAGGGCCCAAGTTGGCCGAACAGAAGAGACCTCACGAAGGAGAGAAGTCTCAAGCGGTCACGCGCGTCGCCTCTCCCTCGGAATTACAGCTTCAAGACGCCATCAGTAGCTACCGGAGGGATCCTTTCATCATATTCCCAATCGAAGCCAGTGAAGAAATCGAGTTGTTGTTCTCATTCTGTAGGCAACTCTCCATTTGGCGAAGACATACAAGGATTCAGCCCAGGCTAATGAAAAGGGACCACCCACAGACCTAAACGACCTCAACAATAAAAAGGTGTCGAAGAACCCGAATCGAGACTTCATCCCGGTGGCCCTCGGCGACCCGGCCTGCTTCTACATGCTCATGACCACGCTGGTGCAGAGTCTCTTTTTCCAGGGACGCCCACCGAAGGGGAAAAACATCCGGTTTTGGTATTTCCGCGGCCAGGGCATCGCAAGCATCAACAGGAGCCTGGAATCGGCCGGAGAGAATATCACCGACGAGATGTTCTGCGCGGTGGGGATGCTCGCGTACGTCGAAGTTAGTCGACCTCTACTTGGTGGGATCTATGTCTATTGACGAGTGGAATACTGACCAAAGAGCCGACAGACGCGCTGCAGTCAGCTACGCCCTGCCACTGCCGGACCTCATCTTACTGCCCTCATCAAGTTCTTGGAGTTAAGGAAAGGGGTATTGAAGACAGAGCTTTACTGCATGCTCCTCCGGCTGGCCATCTGGTACGTCGGTCAAAATGCATCCAATACCCGGCCCCTCTTCACTCAGGTCGTATTTTTAATTACTCCTAGGTGTCACATATCTCCCCCATTAACATCACCACCGCCCCTAGAATCTGGAAAAGACGAGGCCGACTATGATTTCGAGCGTCAGTTCCCATGCTCGGCCGAGGATCCGACAGCCTTCCCTCCCGACATGTTCGACGAACTCTTGTTTTTGTTAAAAGTCAAGACACAGTTGGCGAGGGACCCGGACGCCGAAAACGAAAAGTACTACAATGTTTATCAAAACTTTGTCTCTTCCTGTTTGTCGCGAGCTGCGGCGGCCTTGGAGGGCCAAGTGACTGCCGATGTGGCCAGTGCACACTTGATCCGATGTATCCAGTTGAGCAAGGTTCTCTTTTTGGTAATGCCTGCCTGCCTTTTCCTTCTTTGCCCCCCACTCTCCCCTTGAGAGCCCCCTTTAGACGTAGGGTACTTGTTCGACCCGGGATCGATTGTCCTAATATTGCATACAGTACACGATCTCTCCAGCCATGTCGATCTCGGGCGTCTACTGCCAGTCCATCGCGTCGGGCTTGAGATCAAGTCTGGAAGCTGGCCCGGGCGCATCAGCCCAGCCCATGCGATGGCCCCCGGAAATACTATGCTGGATATTGGTGAATGGAGCCATCACCAAGCAGGCAAGAGTCCTCCAGGGTTGGTACTGGAGTCGCCTGGCCGAGTTCGTGACTGTGCACAAGATACATACCTTTGATCTGTTGGTGGAGATGCTGCAGAAGGTCGTTTGGTTCGACGAAGAGTTCGGCCTCGGCTGTCAACAGGCATGGGATGAGGTCATGGCCATCTTGCAGGAAACTTGAATGGTGGAAGACGAGGAGACGGGGGGACGCAAAACACAGGGACAAGCGAGCAAAATGAATGTCATGGTGTAGACTTTGATCGGTAGGTAATGAATGGGCCGTGTGATTTGATACCCCTTGGACTAAGACGCTCATACTCAGCTTCACCTGTTCATTCCCTGTGCCAGGCTTCCTCGTACAAGGCAACCCAAATTGCAAAACGACCACATGAGACAACTCTGAGCACCAACGCCCCACCAGCCAAACCAACACGAGGCTTTATGTCGTCACCCTGCCTAACAACGACAATATCGCTTGCTGGCTAATATAGTGTCATTCTCGTTAGGAGTTAGTCGTCAATATCCTCGTGACGGGCCAGGACCTTTCTGTTGTATTCTTCAGGGTCCTTCTGGTGGAGTTGGGCAGCTTCGTTGTTCAAGGGACTGGCACTGTTTCCACTCATCAGTTCTGTCTTACTGTCTTTTGGAATACACCTTACTTGTTGGGTTCACCGAGCAAACTCTGCAGGCTCAGCAGCACCGTCTGGACGTTATACACCGCACTCCACTTGTCCTTCAGGATGTCAAGGCATATCCGGCCGCTGAAGTCGATGTTGGGGTGGTAAATGGGTGTCTTGAACAGGACAGTAGGGGCAGTGTATGGATAGTTGCCGGGAAAGTCAAAACTGAGTTTGAGGTTAAGGTCTGCGTAGGGAGTATCTTTGGGTCCGACGATGGTGGCTGTCCAGTGGAGCATGTTTCCGTCGGCGTCTGGGAAGGCGGAAATGCCTGGGGTCGGGGACATCATGAGGGTCATGAGTTCGGATTGCAGTCTATGAGGGGCTTAGCACAGCCTCCACATGGTAGAACAGACTTCCCACCTCTTGGTGACACTCTGGGTGTCTGCCTTCCGTGGTGCCACGGTCAGCTTGTGTTGTTCGGCCATGGTGGGTAGTCCGGGGGCAGCGTTCTGTGTGTCCTCAAGCGAGAAGTCCATGCTCATGTGGTTTTGAAGCTGAAATAGTTGGGTGGAGGAGACGGCCGTTTGCAACTTGGAGAATGGATGTTGGAATGCTGAAAACGGCGAATGGATGGTATGCAAGACGCTATTGGCAGCAATCACGCAGAGACAATGCAGACGAGGGAAGAAAACGCTATGCAGAGAAGGAGGAGGGGTTAGGACGCAGGAAGTGAATGATGTATACGGCAGACGGCTGTAAAAGGTCGATTCGAGGTGCAGCAAGATCGACTGGTGCGACAATGGGTGAGTTGGTGGTTGGATTTTGAAGACTTCTGTTGACAGCAGCGTGTCGCTGTAGTAACCTCCATGGCCAGTTTCAAATGACACGAGACACGCCAAGCAAGCGCGGAATGACAGGTGACCGGCGGCTATTGCCACGCTATTGCGTGCTATTGTCCACCGAGAATATCAAATGACATTTGCTGACGTCAACTGCGCCCCTTCACCAACCGATCCCACAATTCACCATCTTGCTGTAACGCGTTGACTCTCCTGGAACGCGACCTAATCGGCGCGTCCACCAACCATCCAACTCCGCCAACAGGGCTCTCGATGCACAGGATTTGAATATTGCCAATATGAGCACTCCTCTTGGGCCCTGAAGCTCAAAGAGGAATCCATTGCACGCCATGAACGGCGTTCCTCATTCACAACTGGCACCGCTGCCTGCGGGAGTGCCCTTCCGAATCGTTTCCCCCACAATTGGCTCTGGAGCATACGCATGGTAAATCGTTTTTGTCCGCAAACAATCAGTGGTCTGTGCAGCTAATTCTGACAAGAGACAGTATCAAGAAAGCCGCTCCTCAAAACGCCGAAGCCCCCGTGTTTGCAGTCAAGTTCATCAACAAACTCTTTGCTCTGAAGTATGGCCGCATCAAGCAGAAGCAGTTGGAGATGGAGATATCCCTCCACAAGCATATTGGTCTCCACAAAAACATAATCGAGTTCTACGATCATGGCCACGACTCATCCTGGGTGTGGATTGCAATGGAGCTTGCGGAGGGGGGCGATCTCTTCGACAAGATCGAGGCCGACGCCGGCGTGGCCGAGGACATCGCCCATGTCTATTTTACCCAGCTGGTCAGTGCTGTCGGCTTCATGCACTCGAGGGGTGTTGCCCATCGCGACATTAAACCCGAAAACGTTCTCCTGTCAGCAGACGGGGACCTCAAACTGGCCGATTTTGGAATGGCAACATTGTTCGAATACCATGGCAAGAGAAAACTGGCCACCACGCTGTGCGGAAGCCCGCCATACGTCGCACCCGAGGTTCTCTCGTGTAGCTCAAAATCCGGAACAAAGGGGGCCGGATATGCTGCAGATACGGCCGACGTGTGGTCCTGCGGAGTCGTCTTGTTCGTCTTGTTAGCAGGCAACACCCCATGGAGCAAGCCTGTCCAAGGTCAAGATGAGTACGGCAGACCGAATGAATACAGCGAATACATCCAGAGTAACGGAAAACCTCACGACGAGCTCTGGGATGCACTTCCATCAGAGGTTCTCTCACTCCTTCGAGGGATGATGCGAGTGGATATGGCATCCCGATTCTCGCTGGAAGATGTTCGAAGACACCCATGGTTTACCAGACCCAACAAATTCATGGACCAGAAAGGCAGGCTCAACGACCCCATCACCATGGCCACGAACATGTTTGAAGCTCTACATGTCAGCTTTGACGTAGATCCGCTCGCCGGCACACGTAACTCCCAAACCTTGGACGAAATGGATGTCGACCGTCCCGCAGCTGGCAAGTTTGCAGCCAGTCAACCAGATGTGCCAATTGAAGACATGTTGTTTGACTGGGAGCGACCGAGGAATCTAGCTGGGTCAAGCACACAGGTTGGGACTGGTCTCGTCGGAGTGTCGGCCACCCAATCGATATCTACACACAATTATCTGGCGGATGAGCCTTCCATGTCGCAATTTGCACCCACTCCCAGCGTACCACTCAGCCGAACACAACTGGCCCGCAAATTCCGAGACATTTTACCTGCACAGAGCTTGACGAAATTCTATTCCGGCTGGACTTTGAATCTGCTGGTTCCCAATGTCCTCGAGGCGCTGAGTCGCCTGGGTGTCCCAACACCGCACATTCCTCGACCATCGGCACAAGACATTGAATGCGTGATCAAAGTCAAGACGCAAGACAGTAGAGGATGCCCGCTGAGCGGAAACATTGCATTAGAGATTGTCACGGAGGGGCTAGTGGAAGTCTGCTTCGTCAAGGCTTCAGGGGATCCATTAGAGTGGAGGAGACTGTTCAAGAAAATGGCAGTTCTGTGCAAGGAGGCTGTCTTCAAGCCGGATTATTGATGAGGCGGATGTGGTCTGGATGTTTTGCACTGTCACCCTGTCATTTCTTACCGAGTAGATCTAACAAGCACTCACGTGGCATGGCACGTACTCAGTAGGTTGAAATAGCAATGTGCAGTCGGAGGCCGGAGCCTCGGCAGTGACACTAGATTTCACATGTTCCGAGTCAAGCAGTACAGGCTGCGCGTCTCCAGGTTGCACGCGCCGCAGGATGACTTCATTGTCGGCTTCTTGCTGCCATGTGATCAACTGCACCTTTTCTCATAATAAGACCGAGTACCCATCCGTGCCCATCTCCCACACTCCGAGGCACGCAACTCCTACTACTCCTTGCATTCCCCTGAGGCCTTGGTCAATCTCAGTCACTCCTTTAGAACCCCTTCTGGCAGCACTGATCTCCTCACAATGGTCCTCAAGAATGGTGCGTTCCACCCCACAGCTGCGCCTCAGACGCCTCAACTGACGATGTGATGCAGATGCCTTCCCCTCCTCGGTGGCCTTTGATGAAATCAACACCTCACTCTCCTCGAACGAAACCGAGCGGAAACAAGCTGTGAAGCAAGCGGCTGCCGTTTTCGCCTTCAAGCTCACAAACGCCGAGGGCCAGGAGGAGGCGTGGCATCTTGATCTAAAAGAGACCGGACAGGTTGGCTCAGGAGAGGCTCCTGCAGGCAAGAAGGCTGATGGTTCGTGGCACCCAGCAGTATTGCCTTGATTTCACAAACATAATGCTGACGAGGGGGTCGTGTTTCTAGTCACCCTCAGCCTCTCGGACGAGAACTTTGGCAAGTTGGTCTCCGGGAAGGCCAAGGCCCAGAACTTGTTCATGGCCGGAAAGCTGAAGGTCAGGGGCAATGTCATGAAAGGTGAGGGAGGATTCTCCGCTGTCCATCGCTGCAAGTGGCCTGCTAACAATCTGTGCACAGCCACGAAGATGGAGCCCATCCTCGCAAAGGCCAGACTGCAATCGAAGCTGTAAACGGGCGAGTGATATAGACAGAACATAAAAAAGAGATACACGACAAAATCACCGTGATATAGCACTGGCGATTTGGACAGGAGCAGCACCGCAACACTGTGTCCTGCTAGTGTGTCTCCATATGAAGGAGCCGTCGAATTATAGTGCTGCTCTGAGTTGAATCTAGCACACATTGTTCATCCTGTCTACGGAGATCTTCCTGTTGGTTTTGTCTTTTTCTCTCGCCCTTGCCGTCTGCCTTATTTATGATACTTAGTTAATTTCTTCGAATTCTCCTGGAGAGACGGGGATGCCGTGGTTCGACTTCATATTGCGGCCGTGTAGCCTGTAAACGCGGCCAGCATCGGGTTCTCGCTTCATCCCTTACCGGAGGATTTTAGCCTGGCTTTCCATGGCGTCATGGTATTGTGCCTGAGATCGAGATTGGTTCGGGGCGAGCGTGGTCGAAGCAAGGTCGAGCGGCGCAGCGGTGCTGAGCAATACATCCGGATGTGGAAAACGCGGGAGGGGATCGCTCCTCAAGTGGCTAGAGCCATCCAAACTCATTCAAACCGACACGAATTCGATTTGTCCTCCTCATCTTTTCTCTTCAAACCCGGGGTTGAATTTGAGTCGGATACCTTCTGTCAAACTACTCATTTCATGTCATGGCTCCGCGGGCCCATACGGGCCCGCCTTTGCTTTGGATAAACAAAGACAAAAAATCCCGACATCTTTCGAGGAGTGATGGCACAGAGGCCGGGTCAATCTTGCGCTTCATCCAGGCGCAGAGACGCGGAGAACGAAGAACCATTAGCTCGAATCTGCCTGGTCAAGTCATGATTGAATCCAGTCATCTGAATCATTCCGGACAATTCCAATTTCACAAGGACCCCTCCGCAATTGAGGGAAACTCGCCCGCGCATTCTCAAGACCAAGAGCGATTCCAAGTTGGCCCAGGATCGCTAGTCGTGACCAGGGACTTTGATAGACGAATTCAGCCTCGCAACAGCAACTTCATTTCTGGCTCTGCCCTTGACCCATTCAATGCGCTGGTTATTCCAATGACTAAGCCAGTGCTCTCCCTACTCACATATTTTTGGTCTTCCTTGGAAGTCGAAGGCGCACACATCTACAAGGCATCGGTGCTCCCAGAGCGCCTCCGGCAACATTGGCACTTCGACAGGGCCAGGAAGGAGATCACTGGCAGCGCTCTCACCCAACCTCATGTCTTCTGGCCTGTGCTAGCTGCCGTCATGGGCAGAATGGAAGCCATCTCCGGCTACATTCCCAGCGGCGGTTATTCATGTGACCACTTTCTGCAAAAGGGAATGGTTGCCATTCGGAAGCAGCTGGACCTGAACTCCGATGATCAGGAATACTTCGTCGCCGTGGCGCTCGGTGTTCATTTCCTAGCCGTGGCAGATTTCTGTCGTGGTCGCATCGTCGAGGCCCAGACGCACATGCGTGCAAGCGGCCGGTTGATCAACCACCTGGACAAATCCACATTTCTCCGTCGCTGGGTCCGCGATGGAATCACAGCACTTGATACGTTGATATCCATCGAGTCTCATGACAGTACCACATTGCCATTCACCTCCGATCCCGGTCCTTTCGACCCCATGCGTATGGACATCATCAGATCCGAACTCTCGAAATCTTCATACGACGCATATCGGAACTCCACTCCAACGAATGTTGATCCAAGAGGCCTGCAAGACTCCATAGAACCAATTGCGTGCGGTCCATTGCGAGTCTATGAGGTGCATCAGGATATCATGATGGATGCCTCAGAAACTCTGGACGACGCGCTCGGGACATCCCTGGAGCCAGCGTCAAAGGACTTTGCCGTTCCATCGATTTTACGGCCTGTCGTTGAACAGATTTTGGAATGCTTAACCCTTGCCAAATGGGTCTGGCGAACCCCTGACGCTTCGAAGACGGATGCTGAATGGATGTGTCGGAAAACGCGAGTCGTGATGTTTCAACTGCTCAACCTAAGCACTTCCTTGACTTCACCGAAAGACGCCTTCACAAACAGTGTCAGACTGGCTTTGATCATTATGTTGGCTTACGCCTCCAACCGATTTGGCTCTCGTTCAGTAAACCACAATGTTCGATTACTGAAGACTTCTTTGCTCGAGGCGGACCGGCTCGAACGTTGCGCATCTGGTTCGCCTAGTGGTATCGCATTCGGCTCCTGGCGCATGCCAACTGAAGGCCACTACACACTTCTCTTATGGGTCCTCATGACTGGCCATTTCGCCGCCAGAAAGAGTCCAGAGTACTCCTGGTTTGCTCGGAATAGTGCTGCTCTCGCACTGAAAAAGCTGCAGCTTAGGACCTACGACGACTTGCATCGGTCAATGAGGAACTTCTTGTACTCGCGAACGGCACAGATGGAGAGCTTGATGCACGTTGTGGAGGAGATTGGCAAACAAGAAGAGCATTCTGCACTGGGCTCAAACCTCGAATACGGACGTACAGCTTGAGTATGATCAACTTGTGGCATCTTCTCCAAGGTCGATTTCCATCAAACGGCGGTCCTCATAAACCCAAAAAAGCGATCCTACCTCAGAGGAAAAGGTCTAGATAATCCATTTCCTCCACCATGACAACTTCGCGGTATTGGTATCCAAGCTTTTAGCCTCTTCTTCAATCCTGTGGATTTCTGACAGATCCATCGCCTGCAATGAAACAAAACCAGATCTCAAAACGATCGATGCGACGAACCAAAGAACTGAACGTGTTAGCTTTGATCCCAGTACACCGAAATACCATCAACTTGGTAGTGTCGGACGAGTCCCCATCCTAGTACTCACAAGCAAAAACTGCAATATTAATGTAACAAGTCAGAAATACCGACGTCTTCCAGTGACCTGAGCAGAATACCGAGTATCCTGGACGAGTGTTAGCAACTCGAAATAATCCGGGGCGTCATACGAACCCGAGGTTAAGACGATCAATACCAACACCCACAAGGTACTCCAGGCTACATATGGTTGCAGCGGAGATTTATAAGGCAGCCCTGGCAGTTTTCAGTCAAGTCGGGAAGGAGAAAGGGACCCACACTCACGGTCCCTGCTGATCCCCTGAACTTTCATGGCATAGAAAAATCTCAGATATGTGATCATAATGACAATCCAGCCAATCATGCCAGCGATGGTGACGATGTTGACGAACCAGCCAAAGACGACGGAGGAAGTCTTGCCTAAGCTGAGGTAGACAAGAGGCGTGAAGGTGAATGAAGCCGCCACCGCGAAGTAGGGAACTCCGAATCTGTTCGTCCGCAGCAGAATCCGAGGGGCCTGGTTGTCTTCAGCCAGTCCATAAAGCGTTCGTGACGCCAGGAAAATGCAAGCTGAGCCACAGCTAAAGGCTGAAGTGCACACGACAGCATTGATGATAGACGGCAAAGCATCAATTTTTGCGCGGTGAAATGCAATCACAAAGGGGCTCTGTGCCGCTGTTCCTGTTGAGAGCGCGAGATTTGGATCGTCGTATGGTACCAGGAGGCCAACAACAAAGATGCTAAGAACATAGAAGATGAAGACACGCCAGAAGGTCATTTGTACCGCATTCGGGATGACCTGGCGTGGGTTGATGGTCTCGGCTCCCGCAAGAGCGACCACCTGGATGTTACCATAACTGTATGATGCGAATATTAGAGAGCTCCAAAAGGCGAGGAACTCGCCGCTGTGGCCGTCGGCCACGGACTTGTTGAAGGGGCCCGGGTCTTTCCAATAGCGAAAGCCGATTCGATCACGACTGGGAGAGCCTCCAAGGTCGACAACTATACCGGCAATTATGAGTCCCACAATACAAGTGATCTTGATGACGGCGAACACCACCTCAGACTGGTCGGGGCAGTAGTTAGCAAATGTCTCAATCTCGACTGCTCAATGTTGATTTACCTCCCCGTACAGTCGGACGCCACAAAAATTGAGCATGACAAGGACGACGATGAAGACGCTGAACCAGACTGCCGGGCTGACGCTATTATCCCAAAAGTTGATAACGGTTGCGGCCGCGGACAGTTCGGCAGCAACCGTGATGGCCATTGTGTACCCTTTTGTGCAGTCTCGTCAGCCCCAATTGTGCTTCTTCGGAGCACACAAGACGTACAAAAGTTCCAGCCGGTTGCGACTCCCAGTGCTGGCTGGACGAATTTGCTAGCATGGCGGATGAATCCCCCCGTTGCAGGCATGAAGGCCGATATTTCAGACGTCGTTATGGCCACACCCCATGTGATGATTCCCATAACAATGAAGCCGAGAAGCGCGCCGACAGGTCCTGCCAACGCAATAGCCTGGCCCGAAGCCAGGAAGAGTCCTGTGCCCTGAGTTGATGTGAGCGTTGATGAACATGGTAGCACAATTGGTGGCTTACAATCATGCCTGCGATGGCTATCATGTTGATGTGGCGGCGTCCCAGATCTCGTCTCATATTCCCAACCGGTTCAGAACCTACAGGCTGCACCTCAATGTCCGGATGGACATTGCTCTCTGTCCCATCCTTAGCCACATTCGCCATGTGTGCACTCATCCTGGAGTCGAAATTGTTCCAAAGTAACGGAGAATGCTGAGACAAAGATGCAAGTGTTTGTGTACGAGGCAAGCTGATCTGTCGATAACCAGCACACAAAAATGGGAAAATATGAGCTCACAAACGTGTTCTAGAAAGTAAGCCGCCAATTTCGACCGGCCCAAGGGTGTTATGCATAGTACTGATTATTCACGCACGACAAGTGCAGCTCCTGGCTTATCTGATTTTGAAATCACGTTCAATCATATCGTTGTTCCAAGCAACAGCAACGAGACAGCGCGGGACAGCGCTAGAATACGCGACGGAAGGACCAAGAGCCTCATTTGGCAAGCAGTCTCCTCCAATAGCAGTCCAGGCGTGACTCAACCCGCATGGAACATGGAATGGACCTCTGCATCAACTTTATGTTTGAGTGGGCGGGGCAAGCTATGTCGAGATAGGAAGTCGAATATCCTTGGCAAGGCTGCGTAGTCAAATCGGAGCGTGCCCTAGAGATGCACGCTAGTATCTGCATTATTAAGTAACACTAGGTGCATGGAAAAAGTCACCTGGATAAGTCCGTCAGTTATTTAGCTACTACTGGGTACTTAGTACCCAAGCCTTCCGCGAAGTTGTTACGCGAAAGGCGACCTTCGTTGCAAGTCACCATGACGCAACTTCCCCCTGACCGTTGTAACAGCACAAATGAAACACTCTCATTCGTCGTTTATTTTCCTCTTTGGGAAACATTCCCACCTCCCGCAGTTAGTGAAATGATCATCCCTCGAGCAGCCAACGAGGAGGGCAGCGACACCACGATGCCAACACAGAATGGCTTGCCGTGTAGACCGACCAATGTCAGTCAGCTTCCGTCGGGCGATGCCTCGTTACCCATAGAATGAACCGATGACCGAGTTCGTACCCTTCGGTGAAGCATTCTAGTGGACCTACATGGCGTATGGGATCGATTCGTATGGAGCATTTGGATCGACTAAACCCAGAGAAGAAGTCGAAGAAAGCGACCTGCATGAAACGATTTCAGATCCGTCCAGCCCTAGCGCAGGAATGGTGGGGGAGAGGGTGGGAAATTAATGTTCGGTCACTGACATGCACATATCAAGGCGAAATGGTTACATAGGACTTGATTTCGTCGGTTCTACCATTGTGTGCCACAGTCAGGATTATATATTGGGGGTCGCATGTCAGGTGGCGCTGAACTTCTCTACTCAAGCATTTCCTAAAAATTTAGAGTACAGAACCGTGGCAAATCCAACTTACAGGCCTTTCCCCAACAATGGCTATGAACTACTACTCGATGTCTTCTCCAAGCCAGTACTTCGACAGGAGTAGCTCTGAGTCTCTCAGTCCGCCCACACCTCAAGTACGTAGGATGATTGTTGGCGAAAAAAAAGCAAATGTCAGAGCTAATGGGATCTTTCAGGACGTCGCCTTTGGACCGCCCGAGGACTCACTCTCGTTTGGCGTGCATTACCAGCGCAACTCTAGCAACTCGACGGCGACATCAACGAATTATTGGGATCCAGACCTGGCCCAAAAACAGTACCAAGAGCAGTTGGTCATGGACGAAGATGCCACGGCGAGCAGAGACAGCTCGGGGGGCAACAATTTCAAAGTGAGCCAACTAACGGAGAATCATCTTGTATGAAATATCCATATCCTCCACACTATCTTTTTTACTCGGGCGGACAACGTACTGACTTTCCTCGTCTCTTCTCTGTAGCAGCGGCGACGTGCCCAAAACCGCGCTTCACAACGAGCGTTTCGCGAGCGGAAGGAAATGCACGCCCGGGCACTCCAGGAGCAACTGGAGAAGCTGCACGAGTCTCACCAGGACCTGGTCCAGACGTACAACAAACAAAGCACCGAAATCCTCACATTGAACCAGAAGATCGAGTCCCTCAACGCCGAGCTGGGTCCGCTTCGGTCACAGCAGTCCAACGCCGGAAGCTCAACCTGCTGTGCGTCCTGGGACTTTCAAAACTTCGACGGCTTTTTGTCCGCCGACAACATGGCCCTGGGCGAGTTTGACTATGCAGAAGCACAGAAATGGCTCGACGATGATCCCGCCTTCGTCTTCAATACTGGTGGTCTTTCGTGAGATGGCTTGATATGAGGCCCGCCTGGAGTACTTTGTAGCGATCTTGTATGGTGGTACTTTGCCCAATGACTACTGTTGGTAGCAATGGCTGGCGTTTTGACGACACATGGGCGATTGGCGTTGATTGATGTATATACATGAAGCATCAGAAAGGCTGTCTATATCGAGAGACGCCGAAGACACAGTTATTATTCAAGTAAACGGTCCATTTAGGCTGGAACCCTCGACCGGAATTTTCAAACCCTCAAAAATATGTTGCCTGTGAATGAGAAATGCTGGGGACTCGCGAGTCAATGTGAGTAGTGTCATAGACCGAACATTTCAGCCACCTTGCTTTCAGCGAGGGTTTCACCATCATGTCCATCTCGCTTAACCGTATTCCTCTTAAGGGAAATAATCACAGGCGAGTTAAACCAGAGCGCTTATGGGTCACCACCTCCCGGAAGATTTTCTTTCCAGTGCGCGAGGTCCTTCCTAGATGGCATGACTCTAGAAGAGTGTATCTTCGCGGCAGTTGATAATTGTGCTTCTTCACCGACTGATTTGGCTCTTTGGACGAGATGCAAGCGATAGCAGGACTCTCCGCTGCTCTCTAGAGAGGCAGGACATTCGCTGGTCCCCGCCGAGCCCCTCATCATTGACACCACCAGAAGAGATCTTCGAGTGTGGGTACTGCATCGCCTACAGGCGTGGGTCTCTGCATCGCTCCAAGCTCAGACGCTTGACTCAACAAGGCAGTCGAAGAAAACGTGCTACTGGACTGTGCTAGGGCTGATTAACTTCCACCCCATTTTACTAAGCTACATAAAGAAGGCGGCCAACAAAACCTGGTGGAGTCGAGTCCTCGACCAACACGCACACATCACACCGTCCCTCCACTTCCTAGCGAGCTGTGCGAGTGGCGAACGTCGCAGTGTGTGTGTGTGTGTGAGAGAGAGAGAGAGAGAGAGAGAGAGAATGACTTGTTCCTCTTCTAAGGGTCGTCATATCTATCCTCTGCTTTGCCTCGTGCCCCATTTTGTATTCCTTTTGTTCCCTTCTCATGGCTCGGTCGTCTGGCTTGACCTTTATCATTCAAGGTACGGGTAAAGACAAGCCGGAGAAATCGCAGAAGGAGCAGAAATCCATCATCAACCGTCATGTCTCCAGAGCCAGCCACCAGAAGAGGAGAGAGCAGAGAGCAAAGGACCTCAGGTCCAATCCACCACTGGGCGGCCAGGTACGGTTCACCGGTGCCCGCTTCGGGGGCTTCCAACTCTGACGCATACTTCTTGCTTAGTTCATCCACACATCACACATCGGCCGAGTCCCAGTCACTGCTGTCGGGCATCATGAAAGGACAGGCGTCGGTCCCCAAATCCTGCCTATAGACTCAGCATCCTTCCAGATATCGCGAGCATTGTACGGCCGAGAAGACCAAAATGCTTCGCCCTCCGACCGAGACGGGGACAATACCCTTCGACTATCATACAAAGACATCCAACTGCTGCTCAAACGATACCAACTCCCGTCCCCGTGGGAACTCAGATATGGTGGACTTCGAAAAGATCCGTTCGGAACCATTCCCGGTACGGTCCCAGGCCAGCAAACGCCCGCGATCGACTACGCGGTCGACTACTACGTCCAAGTGCTAGCGACGGCGTACGATCCCATGCAGTCGGCGCTCGGCCTGTCGAATCCGATGATGTACTGGCTGTTCCCACTGATGTTGCACAACGCCGACGTCTTCCACAGCGCGCTCGGGGTCATCCTGACGCATCTTGACAAACGGCGCGCCCCCAACGAGCCCCGACCATCGAAAGAAGTCACTTTCCACCGCCGCAAGGCCATGATGCTGCTCCGCGAGCGGCTGGTGAATCTCCAGGGTGTTCCGGACGACGCGACGATCGCGACCGTCATGTGCCTCACGTGCCTCGACATGTTGTACCGTGAGGACTCACTCAGCAATCGGCGAGGCCTGTCCCTTGTGGTGGCGCTCCGGGGAGGGTTGGAAAAGCTGGGCAGCGGCGGGCGGGTCAAGGGCCTCCTGGTGCAGCTCGACTACTTCTGGGTCCTCGAGGGCGCCACGACCATCTTTCCTCTCTCCAAAACCCAACGCCGCAGCAAATACCCATCCCACCCTTTCTCGCCCGAGATCTGCAACCTCGTCGCTTCACTCCCCCCTGGCTTCGACGCCATCGCCTGTCAGTGCGCTCTAGGGTTAGATGTGCTCGAAATCCTCCGTCGTGTCACTTTTGCCACATCTCCACACGGTGCGGGCGTGAGCGATAATGCTAGTAAGATGGTGGACGAGGAGAGGGCAAATGCTCTTCGGGGAGACTGCCCGGACATCTTCGACGTCTGCTCGTGTCTGCAGTCGTCGATCCCAACCGAATCCAGCTTGGAGAAATCAATTTGTCTAGCTGTCGTCCTCTTCAGTTTCAACATCCATTGGCTGACCGACCGTGTCGCCACGTACTCGCAGTACCGGGCATCGCGGAGCGAGCTGACCAGATGCCTGCCCTGGTTGCAGCCCAAGACACCCGAGGAGCGGGATTGTCTCGTCTGGATCTGGATCGTCGTGCTGGACTCGTGGCGGGCGCTTGGTGTGCTGCAGCAGGAGGGTCTGGACTTGAGTGTCAGGTTGATTGACAAGTTCAACATCCCCTTGCAATGGAGTTGGGCCGAGGCCATCTTGGCCCGATTCTTCTGGCACAAGGTGCTGGCAAGGGAATGGCGGCGGGCGTGGGACGAAGTCGTCCAGTACTACTCCTCCCTTCCCAATCGCAGCCGGCAGCCTGATGACTCTGGGCTTGTCGATCGGAGGCAATGGCACCTTGAACGACACGGCGGGTCTCTGTCTCCCATGCTGAACACGACTCGGAGTCCATCTCCAGCGGAAGCTGTGTATCATCCGGCTCCGGCTCTTCCTGGTGGTGGTCCAGCTTCCCCAATAAACTCCCCCGGACCACTGCCCTCGATGCTTACGATTGATGGGTATATCCACGAGCTGGAGGGACCTCGGGTAGTTGAACTTCCATTCAGAGATATGGGAACTTGAGGCGGTATGCGATATTGAAATCTGCGATTGACTATATTGATACTACTCGGTGCCGCTGCTAAGCAGCAGCCGAATGGCGTTCAATTTCAGCGTCCGTCCAACTTTCATGGTCCTGGATAGGGGAACGTAGACGCACGCCCTTTTTTCCCATCTTTTGGAATGTCCCGAGAAGAGGATAAAAAGTAGAAAATGTGTTGCGCAATTGGTCGCTCGCATTCTGGTTTGTAGCGACTTGGCTACTTGGGAATTCGGTGCTAGGGAATGAAGATCCTTGGAAATCAGAATTGAAACTGGCTTTGGGCATATAGTGACAATGATGTGTACGAAAGATCCCCACTTTCGCCTGAGAATTATTCTGGCAGATATGTCACCCTGATAGGTACTTGCATATTCCTATTTTTTTCTATCACTGGCCAAGTTTATAGTTGAATTGTGGCTCTCCTTGCGTGAGGTGCACCACAACGGCCCAGCTGAGATGGGAATGGTTCGACAAAGCATTGGGACCAAGAACACTTGGAAGCTAGCCCCGACAGGTGTGCTGTTGAGAACATAGTCTTTCGACTTCGGGACCAGACTTCATCTGGACAGGCTTCGGTCAGTTGGATCTTTTGTTTCGTTCTGTTTGCTCATTTCTCATCGGCGTTGAGGTTAGGTCTTCGTGGAAGATGTGCGGAAGGGTCAAAAGCATGTTTGAAGTATCAGATGGTAGAGCATCAACATGGATCTGAACTCAATGTGACGATTTCAGTTCGAAGGATTGTAAGAAACTGGCACAACGGCGGGGGAGAGCCCGACAGGACTCACGATCTGGACAGGCGAAAAAGAAAATTCAGTACTTGGGAAGGTAGAGGCCAACGGTCCCTGTCCTCAAGATGATGCCAAAAATACATTCGGATACACATGCCCCAAGAACTCGCCATGATATCTCCTTTCTGGTCGGTCAGTTGAATCGCCAGTTCCAACAACCCAGCACAACTAATGCAGCATGGTTACGAGCGGTGATGTGCCGTGGAACCTGTGTACCTGTGTACCAATCATTCGAGCATGATGCTCTCCAGACAGCACCATTATGACATGGAGTGAGGTTGAAAGTACCCCGAGCCCTGTTTCTTCCATCCGAAGCGAAGTCACTCGTGGCCTGAGATACAACAGGAATTCCTTGGGGTTCCTCCCCCCCCCGGTCGGTCGAGGAGAGTGCCCAGCACAACTTATGCCGACTTTGTTCACTCGGAGACCCGACAAGGCTACCGTCGAAGCGAAAGTTAGCAAATCCAAACCCAGCGGGCAAACGCGGCAACTTGGACGCATCCCCACGCAGCGTTGACAAAAGTCGAGATATTTTTGGAACCATTCTCCTGTTAGCTCCTTCCTTCTGAGCTTGCAGAAGCAGCGTGGCTTCGGGATCAAGGTTGATTCAGGAAGGTGCTTTACGGGCAAGTTCCCGCCGTCGATATCCATTGTTCCTTCTTCCGAACTCTCTCCACCGTCGTCGTCGTCGTCCTCGGTGGCGGCGGCGGCGTCGTCATGCGTCATGCTCGAGATGGACCCAACGACTCGACCGCGAGCATCGGCGTAGTCGAAATTGATCCACCTTCCCACTCTGGCAGCGATAATTCGCTGTCTTCCGGCGACTGTCCGCAGTCGGACGCTCTACATCATTTTCCCGCGTGGTAGAGTACACCAGACACTCAGAACGCAACGCATGTTTTCTGATGCTTTGAGGCTAAAGACCAGGCAACGCGGTTCATGTTCTCCGCTTCCAGGGCAAAGCCGCCGATTGGCGGGTCAGTTGTTGGGGCATCGAGGGTACGCCTAAATATAAACACTGGTAGCGCGCCCCCGGACAAATACCGCCTAACTCGACAATCTCACCCTTCAAACTCTTCTCGGATCTAGGGATAATATCAGCCGAGTGGCTGCATAAGCAGCGAGGCTCGTTTGTGATTGCCTCCCCTTTTTCACCGGGTTCGATCAACTCCTGAAACCTCGTCTGGTTCCACCACCTCGCAAGACTTCCTGATCGAGAGACATGGCCAAATAGTTCGCCAGATACTCGGCCTGCGAGCTGTCCCCACCATTGCATCTGAACCGCGGGAAGTTCGCGGTCCAATTGCAACGAATCTCTCAAAGCACGACTGGATGGACGCCTTCTATTTTCAGCAAGGACTAACTGAAGTCTGAAGGACGGAGGACTCCCGACCTTCTTGACCAATGCAGAAGGCCGGTCGGGCGGGCCTGGAAGCGGTTAGATAGGTTGCGCTAAGAGGCATTCAGGAGATACGAGCCTGTCATGGGGCTTCGTGTTTCCAGTGTGTTTCGTCGCCTCTTGACCCAAACAGTGGCCAGGCCTCCCGACCACCCCCGTACCACCCCAGGAACGGCTAGGCGTCTGGACCTCTGTGCCGTTTGGCTATTCCACTTTCCTGCCCACCATCACAGTTCATGCTGAATCTTTGTCAAACAGGAGGAGTCTCAGATTCCAGACAGGAGGGAGCAACCGGAATTTGCCAGTTGCACCCTCCCAGCCTGGCGCTCTGACAGTATCTGTCGGGCTAACTTTGGGTCTGATCTTGGGCATCTCCCTCAAACCCCTTACTTGGATTTTCCAAAGATATTTAAGAAGGCTTCGAGACGCTGAACTTGAGTATCTCCATCCTCCAAACAAGAAAGCCAAACCCAGGAAACCATCTCTTATTTCTACCTTCTCTATCCTCTCCGATATCAGTCTCAGCCACCTTTTTGCATCTTTAATTCCAATCAAACTCCTCACAATCAACAAACATGCATTCGATACTATCATCCACCACCCTTCTCTTGTCTGTGCTGGCCACATCCGTCCTCGCAACCCCCCAATATGGCGATTCCAGCTCGTCGACATCAACAGCTGACGCTGCCGCTTCATCATCATCATCCTCCTCTTCATCTATGGGTGTCCACAGTGTTACAGTCGGCCCGGGCTTGACTTTCACTCCTGACACCGTCACTGCCGCTGAAGGCGACTGGGTCGAGTTCACATTTGGTGAAGGCCATTCCGTTGCCCAAAGCTCCTTTGCTGCACCTTGCGTGCCGCTGGGCGACAATGCGTTCTATTCTGGATTCCCCACCGATGGTCAGGTCTGGCGCATGCAGGTCAACTCCACCGACCCCATCTGGGTGTACTGCTCTGCAAGTGGCCACTGCGAAGGCGGTATGGCTATGGTTATCAACCAAGCAGCGTAAGTCACCCTTCCAAGTTGACACATGATCAAATTGACTGATTCATTTTTGCCTGCAGATCCGGCTCAAAGACTCTCGATGCCTACAAGGAGGCAGCCAAGGACGCCTCGGGCTCGTCCCCAGCAACCGTCCAAGGCGGTGTGTTTGGCGCGGCAACCGACAACTCTTCTGGATCGTCCAGCAGCGCCAGCGCAAGCAGCGGTGCTTCATCCACAGCCTCGTCGACCGCTTCCAGTGCCTCGTCGACTGGAAATGCCGCCAGCTCCAACACCGTCAGGAACGGTTTGATGTTCGCGGGAGCTATTGCTGCCGGTGTTGCTGCTGTCTTGTAAATGAATTGATGATGGGATCTGGAAAAGGGGTGTGGATAGCTCGCAGCATATATTATAGTATATCCCGTCAGCTCCTCTGGTTGGAGTGAGAAGACAGAATGGAAATGTTTTCCTGGCAGCAAATTTTCAGAATTCCTCATGCTTTGACGTGTAATTGGCTCCCATTTTTGTGGCCAACAGTTGTAGTTTCAGCCATCCCTTTTCTTTGGAGGTGTCCCCTTGCCACTCAACCAGCCAATAAACATCGCCAGGGTCTACTGGTTGTTTTTTTTATAAATTTGAGAGTAGGAACATACGGCGGTCGGACATTTTCAGATTCTTCCAACATTCGATCCCTCGACGCTAGAAAGCGCAGAGCCCTCGGTTTCAATGTTGATGACCAATATCAGGCGTGGAGAACACGTCTAACATCAATCAGCAGCGAAGAAGGGCTCACAGCCTCGCTAACGCGTCCAGAATCGAACCACTCAGCAATTACCGCGACTTGCCTCGGTTAGCTGCGCCCCGCCAACTGGAGTTTTGGCGAAGTCCCTTCTCATTGACCCGACTCGACTCTTGAACCAACGACTCGTGCGGAGCTTTGATATGATTCTCAGTCACGATTTGCCGACTGAACCGCGGCTGATAGCAAGAAATATATCCCATTCACCTCATATCTTGACCAACATTGACGCCGCCGGCAGGCTGGAAAAGTAAGTGTTTCTTTCCTTTTCCATCTGTTGATCGTCAAACCCAGCTGTCGCTCAATCACTTCCCATCTCGTGCAACTCTGTTAAATTAGGCAGGATGCCTCATATCGACGAGGCTCCGTACACGGCTGAAGACGTTCCTGACTATCCCCAATGCTCCCCGCACCCTCTGAAAATCATCCACGTCGGTGCCGGCGCCTCGGGTATCTTATTCGCCCACAAGGCGCGGAAGCACCTGACAAACTATGAACTCGTGTGTTACGAGAAGAATGATGCGATCGGTGGCACCTGGTATGAGAACAGGTAAGTCTCCTCATCAAGTCTTGAACGAATTTGTCTTGCTGCCGCCATCAGCTCCTCTCCTTGTAACATACATCAATCTTTCGAGGCCATTTCGTACTAACACGCCATTTCACAGATACCCGGGATGCGCATGCGATATTCCTGCCCATACCTATACATTCCCTTTCGAGGGAAACGCCGAATGGAGTGGCTTCTACAGCTACAGCGATGAGATCCAGGACTACATGCTTAGGTTTGCTCGAAAGTATGACGTTGAGAAACATGTTCAACTCAACACCGAGGTCATCGCGACCACTTGGGATGAGAAAGACGAAAACTGGAAGGTCGACCTGAAACGGAAGGATGGAACGATGTTTACCGACACGTGTGATGTCATCGTCAACGGCGCCGGTGTCATCAACAAGTGGAAATGGCCGGCCATTGACGGCCTACATGACTTCCAAGGCACCCTAGCCCATTCGGCGGCTTGGGATCAGAATCTCGACTGGGCCGACAAGACCATTGCCGTCATCGGTACCGGCTCTTCCAGCATCCAGATGGTGCCAAAGTTTGCCGCCACAGCTAAACATCTCACTGTTTTCATGAGGAACGAGACCTATATTGGACCTCAAATTGCATCCAATGTTTCAAACAAGGAGGCTGACCCCGACGCGATGGAGCCCCTTGCAGCCGGGAAACATCAATACACGGAGAAAGAAAAGCAGCGTTTCAGAGATGACCCGGAATACCACCTAAAGTACCGCCGCCAAGTGGAGCGATCCGTGGTCTCTGGGTTTCGAATGTTTTACCGTGGGTCGGAGATGAACGTTATGGCAAAAGAAATGATGCAGAAGTCGATGCGCGAGCGACTCGGTGACCGCGACGACTTGAAGGAGCGTTTCATCCCTGACTGGAGTCCTGGCTGCCGCCGTCTAACGCCCGGCGAGGGGTATCTCGAGGCTCTCTGCCAGAAGAACACGTCCTGCGTGTTCGACGAGATTGCCAAAGTCACACCTGAAGGTGTCATCACCCAGGACGGCTCCGAGTATAAGGTCGATATCCTTGTCTGCGCGACCGGCTTCTACGTCCAGTACTTGCCACATTTCACCATCACCGGTCTTGAAGGCCAGGTCATGCAACACCAGACCGAGCCCAACATATATGCTTCAATCGCGGCACCTGGGTTCCCTAACTACTTCGTCGTAAACGGGCCTAGAGGTAACTGGGGCCAGGGATGCGCGTTGCCGAGCCACGAGGTCCAGATTGAGTACATTCTGCAATGTTGTCGTAAAATGCAAGAGGACGGCATTCGAAGTATAGTTCCTAAACAGGAGCCGACAACACAGTTGAATCTATACATGGATGCGTGGCATCGGAAATCTAGTGTCTGGGCCGAGGATTGCAAGAGCTGGTACAAGGCAAGTTCCCTACCGTCTTTTCCTCCCAGGGGATGCAGGTCTCTTTCTTTGAAGAATTACCCACACTGACGCCCGACTCTCCTTCAGGATAATAAACCTGATGGCCGTGTGCATATCTGGCCGGGTAGTCTGTTCCACCACCTGAAATTCATGAAACGCCCCCGCTACGAGCATTACGACTTCAAGTATCGCGACCCCGGAAACATGTTTGCTTTCCTGGGCAATGGGCTGACCATCACTGAGACAAAGTACAGTGGAGCCGATCTGCCAATTCCGTACATTAGAAACCGGGAGGATGAGGAATGGGACATTGAATAGGAGAAGAGCTTCATGAGCGAGCACGGGCACGACACGGGGAACAGGGCGATAAATTGATGCCACACGTAGCCCAGGTTTTCCCGCAGAGATTGTATGCAGATATGATGAATCCTGAAACATAAGTCGTATTTGTAGGGAAGGATCAAAAGCTCACTCGCAACAAGCCAACTCCGTAATGAAGTGACGCAGTTGATGAATTTTCCAGTTCAAAGTCTCACTCGACATTCGACGAGGCTGAGGCGGAAGCGGAGATTGCCTGCGCGAGGCTGCGCCAAGCAGATTTGGTCCCCACATTTTGGAAGCGGGAATCACACTTCGCCTTTTCGAATGTCGAGAACTCGACAGGAGACAAACGACACAACGGGAACAAAGGATCCAAACCATCCACGAGGTGCTGCACAGGAGCCAAAGTTGGCCACATCCTCCCACAATTCCCACGCTCGTTCTGCACCAGATTCGGCCAAGATGTCGTACGCCCGAGTCGAAGAGCTGTCCGACTCGGACCCGGAAATCGACGACCCTTCCAACTACCTCGCGGCCTCAGATGCACAGATAATCCAGGCAGTGAACACAGGGCCGAGATCATCGTCGATGTCGTCGTCGACCTCCTCCTCTCCCCCCTCCTCGACCAGACCGTCGTCGATCCCGTCGTCAGGTGCGAACCCTACTCTCTTCCAACCACCACCGGGGACCAGCACACAGTCGGCGGCGGAACAGGAACAGCAGCTGAGGCAACAAACGGAAGCGATCAAGACATACCAGATGATCTACCCGATCTACTTCGACAGCACGCGGACGCGGGCGCAGGGGCGGCGGGTGAGCTCGAAACTGGCGATCCCGAACCCGCTGGCGTACAACCTGCTGGCAGCGGCCAAGGCGGCGCTCGACGAGGTGAACCTGCACATGGCTTTCGAGCCCATGAAGGCGCACCCCAAGGACTGGGCGAACCCGGGCCGCATCCGGATCCGGTTCTACGACCCGGACACCCACCGGCCCTTGCACCCGCGGATCAAGAACAAGGCACACCTGTACAACCTGATGGGCCGGTGGTTGAAAGACCACCCAACCGAGCGGGACGATCCGCTGCGTATGAAGGTCCCGGGCCTCCCCGTCGCGGACAACTTCACCGAAGCCGAGGTCGTGGCCCCGCGCGGCTGGAAGATGGGCAAGATCCTCCCCGTCCACTCGCCCGCCGTCAGTGGTGGTGGCGTCAAGGACGATTTCTTCAAGGAGGCCATGGAGGAGCTGCGCCAGGCTCAGAGTCAGGGCCAATTGCCCCCGGGCATGCCCGGCGCCGGCGCCGGCGGCATGCCTGACATGAGTGCCTTGCAGAACATGATGAGTGGCATGGGTGGTATGGGTGGCATGGGAGGGTTGATGGGTGGAGGAGATTCAAGTGGTGGAGGTGGCGGCGGCGGCGGTGGTGGGAGTAAGAAAAAAAGGGACAAGAAGAGAAGCTGATCCCTGCGTGACGATGAGATGAGATGAGATGAAATGATTGATTCAAGCTGTTACGAGAGCATGCCTGCCTCACGGTGAAATCCAGCCAATTTGATGACGATGAACCCGCGAGACCGACAGACCAACGATCCGTATCCCAGTTTCCAGTCGTGACCGTGGATGCCACGAGAAAAAGCAACAGCCCGCCTGGCCTCTGATTTTTCTTGCCAGCTGCATGTCCAGGATCTTGTGGCTGACTCTGTCTTGCTGGTCTTGTGGAATGCATTCGACTGGATGACTTCTATTCCGTGTGTGCGCCGTGTACGCTACGTTGCCTTTGGCGGTAAACCCACCAGCCACCCCCTCGAAAGTATTCAACCGAGGTTGTGTCGTTGGAAAATTGATGCCGTGGGAAACCGAAGAATAGAATCACAGGGTCAAGGTATCATATTCCCAGTCTCCCTCTCCGAGACGAAGGCCGTGGGCGATGACAAAAGTGACGGTCAGAGAACTTGGTGTGTTGACTTTTTCTTGACTTGGTGAGTGATCTCGCCCACGGTCAACTGCGAAGAGAATATACTAGGTACTGGGTATCCTTAAGGGGTGGTTTTGGGTGATGGATGCAATTCAACATGTCACTAAGAAAATCATCTTTGTTGTAACTACAAGAATCGATGGCCAGGTGCCACTCCATACTTCTTCAAAGCGTTCGGGCTGTGATGGTGGACGACTGCAGCCTTGTGCCTTTTCCATTAATCTGACATGTATCATCTATCAGTTCAAGTTCGGTCCTGGCCTAAGTAGTCTGGCGGGTGCGCTCCTGACCTGCTTTGCTTCGGACATTTCCCCTCTCCATCCCCAACATGGCCGGAAGTCCCTTGCAAATTCACTGACTGACAGCGGCCTTCTTCTCCGCCAGAAAGCCCACGGTTCGGTCCAAGACGGACACAACACTCTGTAGAGCCCGAGAGTTTGGTCCATTCAAAATCGGCCAACTGAGCGTTGTTCAGTGTCGAGAGCCGGACGCCACAGCCTCGAGATGGTGCGTCTTAATCCTTCGTGTTCTCAGCGTCCTCGTTTTCATCCTAAGTGTCCTCAATAACGTCAATGTCCTCGTCGTCATCATCATGCAAATGATATTTACAACCGTCCTCCAAACACGGATCCTTCATGTCAATAGAGATAGTCCCGTGGGTGACTTTTGCCAGGATCATAGAAATGGCCGAGTTCTTCGGGCTATTTAGGAGGTACTGCCATATTTCGAATCGGCCGTCGGATTGGTTGACAAACTCGTGCCAGATCACCTTCTCAGTCATCAAGTCCATCAACAGGGTCTTTCCCACCAAGTGCAGCTTTGCGAGGGTGTCGATTGCTGCGACGCAGTTGCCGGGGCTGTCCATCTTCTTGAATGTCTCGACGCACCAGTTCTGGAGATTCGGGGCATCCCAGACCCGACCCATTTTGTACAGTTGCACCAGGTCTTCCGGTCCGATGGGAAAGGATGTGATGTCGCCTCGGTAAAGCCTAGTGGGTCTTGTTGGGAATATTTCTTAAGGGATTTTCCAAAGTAGTACTAAATAACGTGTTTGGAGCAGGGCGGGGAAGAAGAAAGGAGGTAGGGAAGGGGGGAGGGGGGGGGTTTGGCAGCCTTGGTTATCCACCATTGACGATGAAAGGAAACGGAGAGAGAGAGGGAGGGTCCTCACCACTCGACAAGCAATCCGAACATGTTAGGGTCATAGTAGACTTCAAAGCTGTGGATATGGTCACCATCCTCAAACTCATTGATCTTCTTTCGGAGGGACCTAAGCTCGTCGCGTAGCAGGTCTGAGTGGAGATAGAATGTACGCCGAAACTCCTCTAGCCCCCCGACGTCCACTCGCATGATTCGCGACGTCAATTTTCTTTTCAAGGGATCAGTATTTATGAACCGGGTTTATAGCCAGGTACTGAGGGAGACTTACCTGGAGAATGGACGATCGGCATTGCCCGAAGTACGGCGCAGGTATGGACAGCGGCTATCCTCGGCTGCCATGGCGCTGGTACGAGATTATCTGGATTTCTGGTATGTGTGTGAGGAGCGTGGATTGTATGGCGTAGCTGTGATGAAGTTTATGTGTTTGATGAGATGGTCAAGGATAGAAGGATTTAAATGGAGAGAGAGAGGAACTGATACCATTGTACGCCATCAGGCAGTCAAAGGTGATTGATTCCCTCGCGGGTTTGAGGCAGTGTTGACTGACAAAGATCATAATTACACGACCACTCCTGGCCAATTGTTGGCAGATGCAGTCAACCTGCTAGACAAAAGAAAGAAAGACTGCACGCCATGAAGGCAGTGCGTTGCAACAATGATAGATTTGATTCAGTGAAAATGTGTAACTCAACATCGCGAATATCAACCCTGTAGTTGTAGTACAGTCCAGTTGAAATTTGTAGCACTCTCGCATTCGTCCTTGCATGGAACGTTTCCAACATCGGCCGACTCCGGATTCAACTCCAAACGACCGCGGAGGGCCTTCAAGCAGGTCATGTCCTCTCCCCTGAGGGCCAAGAAGTCATCAAGATGTTTCCGCGCAGCCTTCTCTGCAAAACAGGGTAGTAAAGGTGATAAGCTCTGAGCCGCAGTGATGTGCTTCAACAGACAGTCAAGAAGATCCGAGCCGCCCTGGTTTGCGCGAAAGGCGTGAACGACGTGGCTGAGTTTGGCAGAGCCACTTCCAGCATTCTGCAGATATGCTTCCATCTTGGCGATCAGATGGTTTTGAAAATGTGGGACTTGATACTTTTGTCCCAAGAGATATGCATCGATGATATGATGGGGCTGTTCGTCGCAATTGGTACACTCCCATCCACGCAACCAATGTATCATACAGCAGACTGCTAGCACATTCGCTCTTCCAAAATCAATGTGTCTGTCTCTAGTGCGGGGACCGTCCCCCGTCAGTAGTTCGCCGAAGTAGGATGATTGTTCACAGAGGAGCTGTAGGTCGATCGTGAAATATTGCCTGCAGCTACCTTGGCCACCACTGAGAGTTACAACTCTCGAGTGATCGAAAAGGGACTGTCTGGGATTCGGGCTGCTAACTTCGTTCGGCATGATGTTTTCTGTGTGTTGTTGTTCTGGTCGAGACTGAGGATGTTGGGTTAGAAACCTAGCCCGTACTGAAGGACAAAGTCGAGGAATAAGTATGCCGGCCAATGACAGACTTGAGTGACGAAGTGACAATCACTGCCCATAGCTGTCATCCCATGGAGCCCCGTCGTCCATCAAAACGCCTTCCATCAAATCAGTGAATCCAGAATACTGCCCGAAGACAGCATCCCATCGTTCCCAGTCAAAGCCAAGTTCTGGGTCGGTAGGAGGCGGTTCGTCGCCGTGGAGCTCTGTGTTCAGTGCATCGTGGTTCTTGTGCAACTCTTCCGCCTGATGGCCGTTAAGAGCAACACTGTGACCGTTCTGAATTCCGTTCGGCGCTTCCACTCCATGGATTCCATTTCCGGTGACAATTGTGTCTACTTCTGTTTGATGTAGGCCGCTAGATTCTACGGTCGGGACTTGGTGCAGTGAGTTGTCAACGGCTGGTACCCCTTCGTCAGAAAAGAGGCCGTCAGGATTTCGTCCGCATGACATGTGCTGTGTTGCTGGTCTAGGTATGTGTGAAGTCAATTCCAAGAGGGTGCCTGGCGGTGCGATACCGGTGGCGATATTTCGGGAACATTTCTCCATATGACCCCCCAGTGGAAAGGGCATCGCTTGCTGCCCTTCCCGTCTAGCCAATTTTCTGTGCGAAAGTCGAGAATTGCTTTCAACATCGTTTAGATATTGGTTTCGCAGGGCTCGACCACAAGGATATCCCTGTAATTCCTCCTCCTTACCACCAACTTCGCTGTGCCCCAACTTGACCATGTAGCGAACTCCACTTTCCGTAGCCGTCGATCGCGATTTCGAGTCCTTCGATGACGGATCTCCGTTGGAGACGGCGCCCCAGTCCTTCTCGTACATCATGTCCTCTCTCAAACTTTGCGCTATTCTCTGGTCATCGTTCAGAGGCGAAGCAAGGCCTAGATCAAGCTGATCTTTCTCCGTCCACAAGACGGATGGATCTAGCCCGGCCTTTTGCCACGCTGCCCAGCGTAGTCCCCGAAGCATGTCCCACGCCTCGACACCACCTTCTCGCATGGGCCTTTGGATAGTAACACCATTGGGGCCGCCAAGGATGCCTGATTCTGGTGCGGAAAGTGAGAATATTTGATCGATCAATTCACGTGATCTTGGTGCCTCAACGCTGTGAGGCCTTTCATAAAGATCAACCAGGGCAATCATGGATGCATGCATTGGTCCATACAGTGCTGGCCAGGTCCATCGAAAGGGCTCCAATTCAGGATCCGAGGCCAAAGACACGAATTTCCGCATGAAACTGTGGCAATTGTGTAGCGCACACTGTCTTCCCGCGCCCCACAACTTGCTCTTTGCATTTTTCAAAAACGGAGCATACCCAACACATTGCATCTTGTCCTTCATCATGGAAAGGCTGATCCTTGCCCACTTGTTGTAAGCCGCTTGTTTCTGGCGATGATAACGAGCCATGGGGCCGGATGGATCCAATTCGACCTTGGAGGTCGAGTAGAATGCAAGCTCGTTGGCCGTGATCGGTTCACTCAATGAAGCTTCACAGTCAAAGCGGCGTTGGTACCCATCTTTAGGGCCATCTGGAATGAAACCGAGTTCGGGAAGGCCCTTGGCAGGGATTAGTCCGATAAGGTCGTTCACACGGTCACCAGCTTCTTGCATGATGACTTTCATTTGCTGCATGTCTGAGTTGGTGAGAGGTTTGGTGCTCAAGTGGATCGACACAATACTTCGCAAGGCACAAGCTAGAATCGTTCTTGCTCTTGCAACGTGAGACAATGTCGGAAATGGTATTCGTAACAGGTCCGATGCCTTTGAATTGACCCCGTCCGGAGATTGGACCTGGCCATTCGAATCCACATCCGAATTGGAGCTTCGCGTGCTGTCATCTTTCAAAACGGCATCATCATCCTCGCAAATGGCTCTGGTATCACAGAATAGCTCTGAAATCTGTGAGGGATAGCCGCCTGCCACAACAAGCGATATGTCCAACTGAACGATCTGCCACCAGAGCCGGCGACGCATCCCTTCCTCTGCCGGAGATAAATCGAACAATGCTGGCTCTCTGTGTAGTCCCATCATCAAAGCTAGCCTCATGGCAAGCTGCATGTACAGACTCCCCTGGATTGGATCATCCTCCGTGGCCGGTAGAGAATGCAGTAATATAAAGGCAGCTATCTTCTCCAGAGTTGTGTTTTGCGTGAATGATCCCATATTTAGGCAGAGTACGATTTGATCATGGAACTGGGAGCTGATTTTGGCTCGTGTAGTATCTGGGAACCAGTGTTGAAACCCTTTTCCTGAGAGACTGAGTGATCCGGTGTACCAGATGGCGTATATCAATGCTAGAACCCCAAGGTCGGGATATTCTGGCAAGTCATTCGATCCGATGCGATCCCAGAAAGCCTCATGCTTCTTTAACATCTCGGTGGGAATCAAAATCGGGATAACCGGGTGTATGCCTGATAACCAGCATCTGAAGAGTACGTTGCTTTGAGCTCTTGACGGCATGAACTTCATGAGGTGTTGCCAAGCTGATGCTTTTGAACATCTCAGTGGGATGTTTTGCAGTAAAGTAGATTTGGTAAATGGCATTACCCGACAGACCGGACACTCGCTCTCGGGAGAGTACGTCTCTACGATTGTCAGACCTGCCTCTTTCTGGAAACTCATGGGATTCCAAAAATCATCGTTTTCCGGAACGGCTTCTGGTTTAAACGGCTCCGCCACTCCTTTCGGTCTGTCACATTGGTGATTCTGAATGCTGGTGGCGCTTGCGTAGATATTGTCTTGACGGCGCATTACGTAATTGAGCTGATCAATTTCCCCATAGATATGTGCCCAGAAAGGATCTTGTGGCAGTTGGTCATTGTTGCTTAGCTTGAGGCCTTGCAAGGGCCTGCTTAGTTCACTCGTATCCCTTGTAGGTCCTTGAAACATGTCGAGACCCAGATTCTGCCGTGTGGATAGCTCATCGGAGTCTTGGTCGGAATTAGACGCTACGGGTGTGAGAAAGTCTTGCAGCCGAACGTTATTGCCATTGTTTTGGCGAAGGGCATCAACCATGGTGGTGAGACGTTGCAACTGTTCTTCAATGGCCCTCAGTTGAGCAGGCGGGGTAGAACTAGAGAGTCCCGGCGGTGAAGACAATGATGCTGAAAAGGCTCGCGGGATGTCGCTTGTTTTTCTCTTCTTCGCTGTAGCGTTGGTGGCTCCATTCCCTGCATCGGAAGAGAGGGATGCCGTAGGTTCTTCATCTAGACTGTACAGGCAGTGCTCGTTGGCCTTTGCACAGCCTCCACAGATAGGGTGGGTTTTGTCACACTTGACCTTTCGTCTTCGACAGGTCAGGCAACTATAGCTCGTTCGATTTCTTGTAATCTGGCGTTTTTCGTCCTTGGTTTGGTTGGACTTTCTTCCGGCCGAGAGCTGTTTAGGAGCCGCGGGCCCCGGTTTGGGAGAGCTAAACTGGAACATTGAAATAGCAGGGCGCTAGAACACTTGTACTCTAGATGCGTATGAAGCGCTGTCTGAGCTATACTGCGTCTCTTCAAGACTGGCTGCTTTTCAACACGGGCTGGCTGCCTTCGGGTGACAAACGTGTTGCTGACAAATGACTTCCAGGCATCACAATTCCGGGCGCTGGGGGGCAAATATTAGAAACAAGAGCGCATGTTTATGTTCTCATAAAATATCGGAGATGGATGTAGATGTATGGGGTGGTATGTAACAATGAAGGACAGGAAGAAGTACTGTTTGATCGTGGTGTTGCCTCAGACTGGTTGTTCTAGTAGGTCGATTGAAGTCTATAGCCTTGGCATGATTTTGGTGTGTGATTGGCCAGAAATTCGGCGCAAGGCTGCTCACCACTATTCTGCGTTGATCAGGTAATTTGTAGATTAAACTACGGAGGAGTCGTTAGATCGCAGGAAATCAAAAGCCTGCATTCTGAGGGAGGGGATTATAGAGCTGTCTAGTCGCTGAATCCTTCCCAACCATCATCCGATTTCCCTGAAGCCCCATGCCCTTCCAAGGGGCCATCGTCTCCCTCAACTGAGCGGACAAAGCCACAGACGAAAAATCCCATAGTACCTTCCTCATCTCCAGGGTAGCACCGAATGCAGGCTTCAATTTGTTCCTTACTTAGGCCGGCCACATCTAGAGCTTGGTCAGTGTTTGTTGTTTCCGGGATGGCTACCCCTCGATGCTTCCAGTGGCGTAGACCGGCAGGTTGTTCCTCTCGTCGCATCACACGCCAGCTGCGAGTCTTAGCAGTTGTGCATGCTAAGAGACGCGATACGACAGCTTCATTCTCTTCTACGTGCACAGAACAGGTTGAATAGCTGACTCGAGTCGCTGCTGGGAAGGAGAAAGCGTGTTCTACAATCCGAGTTTGCAGAGCGGAAAGCTTGGATAACCGAGTTTTATCGGGGGCAGGATCTCGAGCTTCCTCCATCTGAGAGGGATCTTCTGACATTTCGTTCTGGTCCTCCTCTCGGTCACGTTTTCTCTTCTTTGGATGATTCTCGGTCGAACCGGCCTTGGATCTGGGGGCCCTCAGATCGCGAGGCAGAGCCAGAGAGGGCATGTCGTCGCGTCCGACGATACCACTCCCAGAGCAACTGGGGTCGAGAAGCAAGTGGGTAATATTCTTGAAACGTGGGTCTTCTGGGTCCAGAGCCAGAAAGTCTTGTCCTGCAAGCACTGTCACGGTATTGGCTCCAGTCTTATCCATCATTGCTGTAAGCGTCTTCGACCGTATATGGTCTCTTTCACATGCATAGATGGTATTTGAGTTGTGGTTGCCGGTTGTAAGGATGGCGGCAAGGTGGGAGGTCTTATTTCCAGGCGCCGCACAACCGTCCATGAAGTCACCAACACCATTGTGACTACCATGCTCACCAAGTAGTAGGTATGCTGGAAAGCATGACGCTTTGTCTTGTAGAATAATCTCTCCATCTTTGTAGGCTTGGGTCTTGGTGAAGTCTGCTTCGGGAGGGACTCCAATGACATCCGGAATGTTTTGGTCAATCACCAGCACTTTGGCAGTGTTTGGAGACTTCGCTACTTCGCATACCGTAGCATCACTTCTGTATCCTTTGAAAGTCGTCGCGAGTTGCTCGGCAAAGCCTGACTTGAGCCTGTTGACTCGGATCCATCGTGGCTGTGACCGTTGAGACGGAGGTTTCTCACTCAAGAGATGCCTCCGCAGTTCCTCAATCGTCGCACACCTTCTCTTGAGACGAGCTTTTGTGAACTCGGCATGCAGTCTTGCCTTGTGTCTTTCGACTGCTTGACGAAGAGGATGGTTCGGGGGAGTCGCGATGCCGCCTTTTCTCAAGAGATGATCGTGTACAAGGAGGATACAAATCGTGGGAGTCAACTATTTCAAGGGTGCACATGGCTGGGTCAGTCAGCAGTGACACGAAGACCGGAGAAGAACATTGTACGAACTTTCGGTTCCTGCGACAAGATGCCTGCACTGTCAATAACTTCACAAAGAAGATCATCGTGTTTTGCAGTCTCTGCGATCAGGGCATAGAGGTGAGCGGGCTTCGATTTGAGGCCGAGCTGATTGCCATAAATTCGGGATTTCAGTGAGCCGCCGCGGTCATCTGCTGTTAGGACAGAGGATGCGTCGTAGTAGAGGGACATCTCATCAGCACTTGGGTCAACAAAGTGCCGTCGTGGCTGAAAGATGCAAAGAAGAGCAAAGAAAAACTGTCAGAGGCGGGAGCCAATCGAAGGGCGCAGTTCCTCAGCCTTGGCTAGCAATATCCTCTACTACTAGTACTAACCACTTCAAGCCTCAACGTCTTTTTTCTTGTCAATGAAGGGCGTAGGCTAGGAAGAAAATACAAAGCCGAGAAGACTCTACGATAGAATTCAAGTGCGTGGATTCAATTTAAGATCTGAACGATCGAATCTATTCCCTTTGGCCACCAAAACCCAACGCATAATTGAGTGCAGGCGCCGTCGTCTCCCACTGGATGGCTACCCCGGCTCACAAAATTGTCATGCTACCGCCTCCGGGCGATGTGGTCGCTCCTCAGGGCTTTCCAGCAGATCCACGTCCGGCTGGCGCTCCAACCATATTCCTTGATGCCATGGAGGTCCGCATTAGGGTCTTTTGTGACGAGCAGAGTTGTTCTCTAGTAGCCGAACTGGACGAGGATGACCCAAGATCATGGCACTGGGTCATGTATCAAACCGGAGGGCCGGGACCAGACGAGCCAGTGTCTGTCATCAGAATTGTGCCTCCGCCTCACGCGCCCCATCCTGACGGCTCTGATGACAAAGAGCCTTACGTCAAGCTTGGTCGAGTTGCCACGATGGCGACAGCAAGGGGGAAAGGCTACAATCGGAGATTGAGCGAGGAAGCTTTCCGCTGGCTTGCAACACACCGGGAGGAAGTCGCTCCTGGATGGCACGGCCTCGTCTTGACTCATGCTCAGGTTGTTGTTGAGAAGATGTATGCAAAGCTAGGTTTTGTGACAGATGAGAAGCTAGGTCGGTGGGATGAAGAGGGCATTGAGCATCTCGGGATGTGGAAACGTGTTTAGAGACGGACTTGCTTCAATGGCCGTCGCTCCCATTATTCTCCTCAGGCTGCCAGGTCTCCAGGTGGGCAGGCTGGTTAGGAACTCGCACTGAAGCCAGATTTCTCGACACCAATGAACTGCAGGGGCCGCGCCCTGCAACTGGGAAACTATTTCTGATGAGGTGTCAGGGGGAGTGTTCTCACAATCATGGATAAGATCAGTCGTCATGCTCGCTGTCGGGTCGTTCACTGGGAACTGCACGCAAAAGGTGAAAAGTAGGGTGCTCGAGCCAAGTCCATGGCTCTGAGTAACGTCAAATTCAACGGAATCAACATGCAATAGAGTAGGCAGGAACTGCAGAAGAGCCTGTTCCAGGGAATTGAACAGGCCATGTCAGAAGTTCCCTTCTATTCGTAATGTTTCAAGCTTGACAGAATGCCTTGAATATTTCGAGCATGTGCAGCTGTATAGCGTACTACTCTCGTCGACCACCAGTCAAGCACCCAAATGCATATGTACAATTTCATGTTTCTTCTCACTTTTCCCAGCTCGTCGATGGCAGGATCGCTTCTCGGATCTAGAATTCGCTGATGGTGTCGCCTCTCAGCTTTCCTCGCATGTTCCATTTACCCTAGACATCAAGCCCACCTTGTCAGTCAACCATTCTCCACAGAACAATGCACAATACAAACGAGGTTTCATCCTAAGATCCTGAGTACTCACATCGGTCTTTGCAAAAGTATAGCCGACCACAGTAGGCACGAAGATGGCATACATGAACGAGATCCAAGCCGTGCGGGGCGTCCATCGGAAGTACCTCCACCGTTCTTTGTTGAGGTCTATTTTTCAAGCGTTAGCCGGGGCCTTTTCCCTTCATCATGACATCAAAAGTTTTCATCGTCTCCATTCGACTTGGAAAGGGACAGGTTGAGGGATTTGAGGGACTTGGGTTGACTGCGACACGTACGGCTGTATTTCTCGAGCGCGGGATCTAGGTGCAGGGCTGCAGAGAACAATGTCAGCATCAGTGTGTTCCTGTATATTTGGACAAGGCATGGAAGGGTTCATACGTGTTTTCCCGGCCATTTTGGAGTGCCTCTGAGATGTGAAAGCTGGCGATTCTAGCAGCTCAATGGCTGCGACGTAGGTTACCAAGACGCTGCTCGCAGCTGCAAACTGTGGCTTGATATCTTGGCGTGGCGTAGGTCACGTGGTTGGTCAGCCACACCATGGAACCTCGGCCGCCAAACTTGCACCTTCCATGGATCGACGGATTTCACCTTTAGGCAAGACATGTGCTTCCGATGTAGCCCCTATGACTACATATTATCTGGCTTACTGGGTGTTTTCCATCTCACTTCACAGTCGTGCTAATCCAGCTCACCTGACAGACCACCAGTATTATTGAAAGCCTGAGGAACTCTCCTTTCTCCCTGCTTCATTTGGCTTACTCAGACCGCGAATCGGACCCTCGTAAATTTCGCTTCGTCCATCCACTCAAGTTAGGGCGACATGGCCTCGCCTACTGCCCACTCGGAGGAGAAACCGAAAATCACGCTTCACTGGTAAGTTGGATTCCGTCAGTGCCATTTGAGAGGTAGCCTCCACCATCAAGACCGTTACTCTAACATATTCTAGGCTTGAGGTTTCACGCTCTCATCGGATCCTGTGGCTTTTGGAAGAGCTCGGTATTGACTATGAGCTCAAGACCTACAAACGGACCAAAGAGGGACTGGCACCCTCTGAATTGAAGGAAGTTTATCCCCTAGGCAAATCTCCTGTTGTGACAATTGAGAGCCCGGGAGCTGGTGAGCCCATCGTGCTCGCTGAATCTGCCGCGATCGCTGAATACTTGTGCGACTACTATGGTCGCTGGCTGGTTCCTGAGCGCTACCCCGAGGGTAAAAATGGACAGATCGGCGCAGAAACCGAATCCTGGTTGCGGTACAGAATGTTAATGCACTATGCTGAGGGCAGCATCATGCCACTAATGCTGCTGTCACTGATAATAACTCGTAAGTCACTCCAAGGCTGAAATGTCGAGCATATTCTCATATGAGCAGGCATCAGGAACTCACCGGTTCCGTTCTTCATCAAGCCTATCACCAACAGCATTGCGAGTCGGATTGAATCGTCGTTCCTTGCCCGAAATTTCAAGATTCATTATGATTTCCTGGAAGGACGTTTGGCAACATCTCCGGAAGGTGGCAATTTTCTGTGTGGTAAAGACCTGACCGCTGCCGATATCATGCTCTCATTTCCTCTGGAAGCTGGCCAGAGTCGCTCTGGATTCACAAAAGACCAATATCCTAAGGTCTGGGAGTATATTGATCGCCTTCATGAGAGGGAGGCATACAAACGGTCCGTGGCGAAAATCGTGGAACTCGAAGGACAATTCAAGACAAAGTTGTGACGACTCGTTGAAGTCGGAACTACTGGGCACCCATTGTTCCTGACAGAGTCTGCGAGGCTCAGAAATTGACGGCGGAAAGTCACAAACCCATGTCAGGCGAAAGCAAGCTGTCAAGCTTTGTACACGAATCTGGAGCGGGATGTCTCTGGACTTTGTCAGCTGCTCGTTGAAGATACTGATGTCTCTGAGAATATGCACCCAGGGGATCTTGCCAGTGGCTGACAATGTTGTAAAGTAACGGCAGCTGTTGGCCCGGCCCCCCTCCCGAGATTAGCACGAGTCCCTGCGCAATATACATGTATAACTTCACACCAATATTCTCGCACGACTCAATGCTGATCTGATCTGACTGTGTTTGAAAGCTGAGTTGATTGTCCAATAGCATGTTAAAGTTTTCCAGCTGCAGATCATTCTGTGCATCTGCAGAGTCACAAACCCATCACTGACTCGCGCTAGGCATGGCCCCAATGATTCAGATTTGGGGGCCGGGGCCAACAGAAGGCCTTCTGAAAGGTTCAGCAGCTCGCCTGAGAGAGCGAGGGCCAAGTGCTTGCAGCTAGCGAGGATCTTGCCGGTGTCGTACGATGCTGACAACTAGATACGAGATGCATAATGACATGGGATGTGATGCGGGATCTTGCAGATATAAAGGCGAAGGCGTCGAGGCACCGTATTCTCCGCTTGGTGGCTGTTACAATGCATATTCTGCCCAGGGACACGAAAAAAGAAAAGCAAGGGAAGCTACCGCTACCTAAGTCGTTAGGCCCCCATTGCCAGAGGAAACCTTCTAGGGAGAGAAGAGTGCTTGTTATCTGAAGATTTTGACTCTGGAGCAAGAATGGTACCGAGTGCCTCGTGAAGCAATTCTTCCAATATCACCAAAGTGTCGAGGTAGGCTTCCCAACTCCCCACCACCCGTCAAATATTATTGATCATGCGATATTACGATTACTCCGCACTGATACCTAGACTAACACTCTTCCTCTAGTAGGTTGCTTCCCCTGTCGACTCTCCCTGGCCAGACTTGCCAAGTCTCAGCATCTCCATTCCTTGAATTTCTCAATTTCTCAGCCTGATTTGGTTTCCTATTCTCCGTCAGAGGGTTGTGTGGAGCTGACACTTTCTGGGCGAAATCATCTCTTCCTGGATAGCCTGGCTTTGAGAGACATCCACAGTTTTCTTGCCCTCGAACCACGCCGTGCACGTCATTCTCTTGTCACCTTCGGCGCCTCGTCCCCCGTCTACCCCTGGTCAGGGAGCCCCAGGCCACGTTAAGCCCAACTGTGCTAGTTACTAGTTGGGTTGCCTTTGACAAGGTTCATCGACTTTCGAATGAGCAACGAGAGCCGTTCGGTCGAGGCTGTTGGGGGCTTTACCGCCACCCTTTGACCTGCTCTGCAGGCCACATCCTGTCAACCCCGTCCGCTCTCGCCCGACGTCGTTTTCTGGCTGGTGCGGTGGTCGCCTCGGTACGGAGTTCTCAAAAGGAGGACAGACAAAGACGTTCGACGCCAAGGATCCAGAGCAAAGGGTACGCTAGGAAGCAACCACGCTCTTATGCGCGCCCGCAACGGGTAAGCCATGCTCCTTCCTTTCTGCTCAGTAGCACTCCGTACACACTGCGCCCTGCCCCTGTTGTCCCTTGGTGCGTATCCCATCATCAGCAATGAGCGCCGGCATAATCACATCGCCGGCATTTTCCCTGGCCCGCCGGCTCTGGACGCTCTGATCTCCGAGACTACCTGCGACTGACTTTCAATGGCGCCGGGTCTTGGTAATCAGCATGCATCACAAGACTGGCCCCAGCGAGCTTGTCAGGCCACTTCAGCCAATCAGGCGTCCAACCTTGTATGACTCAGGGCTTACTCATCGTACAGTTCCGCCAAGACCTTGCATCCTCCGTTTCACACCCAAAAGTCACAGCCTGTCACGCTGCATTCCGTCCGCCAGAGGCACACCAGAGGCACACCAGACACCCTCCACACCGTCCTCCACGCGTCCTCTGCTTGCCGCCGCCAACTCTACTGGAGTGGCCTCTAGTCCTGCTCATCTCCGAGTCTTCCCCTCCGCTACCGAGACCGCCAGAGCAGGAGGCAAGCAACGAGGAGGCCGCGGGTCAAGAAAAAGACCAAAAGACAAAAACAAAGCCCAACCGCGATCCCGACCCACCGCTGCCCGCCCCGATTCTGAGGGTAGCCTCTGTGGCCTCTCCAGCCGATGGTCCCCTCGCGGGCCTTCCTCCAGCTGTGGACACTGGGCACTGGACACCCACCCTTTGGGCTTGGCCTTGTTTAGCCCGAGGACCCCGTGGCAGCCTTAGTGGTCCCAGGAGTTTGCCACTGTGACTGCCACTGTGACTGCCACTGGCAGTGCCCGGCCCTTTCTTTGAGCGCTGTGCCCCGAGTCCGATGTCAGTGGGTGTTGGCGCGGCGGCAGTAGTAAGGCAGGCGTGAGCAGGCCAGAGCCTCCCCGAGGATCGTCTCCGTTCGAGGGATGACAGACCCACTCTCAACCTTCGACCCCGACAGCATCAATGTCACCTATTATTCAGAGACGCCAGACACCAGCCTGAGTCCCCCAGCCATCTCGATTTTGTCCATGCAAGATGGGCGTCGTACGACTGTCAGTGCCACCGCCCGTGGTGCTGTCACTAGCTATCCAGGGCCGGCCCTCCAAGCTACTAATCAAACCCCCAGTGTCACATCCAGTGCCAGTGCCTGCCCGACTACCTCTGCCCGTGATGCCGCGCCTGCTGACACCGCTAATCCGTCCCCAGACACGCGACCTGCTTTCCTCTCTCAGGATTTAGAGCATCCCACCGTCACTGTATCCGTTTATGATACACACTCTCAACACCTCTTAGCTGCTTCCTCTGTTCATGCAGCTCCTGCCGCTAGCTTTACTCTAGGCGCCCCAAGCCTAGACTCCCGGCCCTGGGTTCCTGCTTCTAGGCTCTTTCTCGACTTCGCGCCTCAGCCGGTATATGAGCCTACTGGAGAATTGCTCCACGAAGACCTTGACACCTTTGAACAATTCGATTCTCCTTCCATTCCGAGGTTCACCACGACTATCTCTGCACCTACGATACACCAGCCCCCACCGATCACCACATCGGCCGCCGTGGCCCCCACTCCCAATGGTACTGACTCGGTGACCACCTTTGTCCAGCCCTCGCTTCCACGGTCTGCCCTGAAGCGAAAGGTCAGCAACTCTGTTGCGACGACCCCAACTGATCATTCCCACGACAAGAAAGCTCGAGCTCTTCCTGACCCTGGATCTGGAGTCGGACTTGATTCTGTCACCACAAACCCTCGCACTGTCACCTTTGAGCGGATGTCAGGCGTCGGTCCAACATCCCCTGATGAAGGATCTACCCCTTCAGACCACGTTGCTGGTTCGCGGGCATTCCTAACGCCAGGGAATTCTGCTGGCCATCGGCGGACCCGTCAGTCGACAGGCTCGACCCCACGACCGTCACTGAACCCTCCACCCGGCTCATCGCAAGGTTCAAGCCGGCCAAGAGGCACCCGCACTTCGTCGGGTCACCCACCGTCAATCCTGCCTCCAGAGAAGGTGTTCCCCATTCAAATAGGATCGGATTTGTTCAGACTTTCAGGGGCGTCGATATCATCTGATGGTATGTCCTTCTGTGATGACCGTCTAGGCAAAGGCAGACTAACCCGTTGGATAGCACCTTCTTATTTCACACAATTTTTCGAGGAGCAGATCCGGCAGAATGAAGAATCCGGTGGTGTCAGGACCCTTTATATCGATCGCGACCCTGCTACCTTCCGAGACGTAGCACGCCATTTGCAAGGTTACTATGTTAAGCCGGTCGATGGGAGCCACTTCGTGAAACTCTTTGCGGACGCTCAATTCTACAGTCGTAGGTTCTTTCCGACTCCCTTGTTTCGATGCTGATCTTCGCATAGTACCACGGTTGATAGATCAGCTATTTGAATCCGAGATCTTCATTCAGATTGGAGAACGGCACTTCCAGATACCCAAGGATATCTTTTCGGAACCGGGGAACTCGCCCAATTTCTTCTCACTAGGTTTTGCAGTCTTCTTTTCTACTCCTGGTGAGGTGTTCCCTGGTCTAGATCGACGAGGACTCCTTCGGCCCCCTTCGATTACTCCACCGTATGTCCCCGGTCGTTCTGCAGAGATTTTCGCAGAATTGCTACATCTACTCCGGGGCTATCCTCTGAACATCAGACACGAGTCCCACCGAGCCGAGCTACTACGGGATTGTCGCTACTTCCACCTCCGTGGGTTGGAACAAAAGATCATCGCACACGAGATCAGCTACAACTTGGAAAGGCAGAAGCAAGAAATCTGTTTGCGTTTGGAGGATGTCAAACCATCTGGTGTGTCGTACACCAGCGATGACACTCTTGGTGACAGGCCAAGCGCGGGAGGATGGGTTTATTACGCCAGGCCGTTTGTAGATGACTCGTCGTACGAGATGGTTGTCGAGATTGGCAGTGAAAGCACAGTGCTAGACTTGACCGACATGAGAGCAGACTTTCACGGCCTATCCAAGGCACGAATATCCTCTCTCTTCCAGGTCGTCGCGAACAAGATGAATCTACCCACGAATGCGCCTCTCGGGCTCATGATGCTATCCGGAGGCCCGTCATCCCAAGCGGCCAGCCCGGGTCATACCCCGCTCAGCGAAGATCGAGTCAAGGTGCGCTTCGAAGCGGCTACGGACATCACTCTGGATGGCGATTCCTTGGAAATGGACTGGGAAAGCACAATGGGTCAAATCATGTTGAATGGCCCCTCGGCTGAGGCCAGTGAACCCGAATCCGAATCAGACGCCATGAGCGAAGATACCTCCTCCCATCCTATGCCGCCAACAATAAGTGGGAAGCAACGGCGCCCACAAACACGACAGTCACAATCCGGGTCGTCGTCATCGCAAGCCATGACAAGTCGTGGAGGTTCCCTTCCTGTCCCGCCGATCCAAACGAGCCGGTTGTCGGCACCTTCGAAGAAAAAAAGGAAGAGGCAATCCAGTCTGGGTGATATGGGCGAATGGACGATCCGCACGGGTCAGTGGCGACTCAGGGTACAGGCCAACCTTCAAGACTCAATCAGGGGCGGATTTGAAATCATCTTTGTCGGCGTTAAAATCGATGCATACACGAATGAGCGAGCAAGGAATGCTAGGAGGCCGTTTCTCAATTGAGATAAACATGGATGGATTGGGGTGGATTGGATAATGGAGACGATGACCTCAGATTTCGAAATCGCATCGCATCCGCCATTACGAGTTCTGTTGGTGGCAATATCACCCTTGCCCCTTGGACCTCAATACTACCCGTTTCTCTCGTCGTTTCTCGTTTCTTCTCACCGCTTACGACACACCAGCAGCGCCACCGCTGTCTTGGCTGCATTTTCGAATCGTTCCTCGTTGGTCGCTTCTGGTATGCATTCAAGATCCGAGACGGCCTAGATTTAATGGGGGGGTGGATTCACCTCGAGAGGCAACAACCGAATTGTCCAGATTCGGGTCTCGTTCCAGGTATACTTGTTGCATTGTTTTTGTCATCGTTTGCGAGTCACAGGGCTGCCACTGCAAATCATTCAACACACGGCGATGTCAGCATATTTGGGGTTCGATTGATTCAACGGCAATCCCCTTCGGGCACCTCTCGGGCTCAGCCACACTGAATTTTGGTGTGGTGATTCCATGGAATAGTATGAAGGAGCCGTCCAAGGTCTATTCTAGTATTTATTTCTGGTTCAATTGTCGATACCCTACGAAATGAAACTGATCTGCCATACGCTTAATTCGGCAATTTGGAGAGGCAAACCAGGAAAATTGCGAAGCGATTCATTCTTGATTTACTACTGCTACTCAACGGTGTTTGGATCATTTAACACGGTCCTACGATGTGAGTTGCAGAATACAATATGGATTGGCGAGCGGAGCCAGGTATTTGGACTGTCTTGTCACTAGCCCGGGAAGGGGAGGATAACCAATGACACTGGAAAGAGGAGGACGAGGAGGATGAGCAAGCGTAGGATGAGGAAGCAAAGAAAGCTCGATTATACATTAAACATGACAGCATGGAGCGATGCAGGCACGGTAAAGGAATTCAACCCTCAAAACCTACCTGCCAAGTCGACGATGGCGAGCGAGGAGGGTCGGTCAGCTCAAGGTAGGCAGATATACCACTGTAACACAGTCTGCAAATACGTAGTATGTGAAGGGATACGATAGCCTAGGGAAGTATTGAGACTCCGCCTTGCTCAAAACGGACTACATGCTACATTCAGCAGAATTTCAACACCAACAAGTGGCTCTTACGCACGCAGCTCACTTACTGGTCGTCGCCACCCTTCGCAACGCGTACTTCGTACTCCGTACTCCGTCAGCGGCCCATACGGAGAAGGGGCGACCTTTCCAGACCAAGCAGTCGGTTCTAGTTCGTCCCCAGCCCAGGATGTTTCCTTTTGTACCTTTTCGTCTCCGCTTGCTTCATCCGGGTGTGAAGATCCGGAAGTGACTGTCTAAGGAGGGAGGATGCACTAAGCAGATCCTCGGGCCTTAAATCCGTCGATTTGGGGAAATAACATGCATGCAGCTGATGGTCAGAAAAGGATTGTGGCGGGATAGGATTGAGGGGAGGGGGGGGAAGGGTGGTTGCATTTTGGTTACCATTTCATTTTGCACTTGACCGGTTGGCCCTGCCCCCCCCCTGGGTTGCCACCTTTGCCATTCCGGCTGGATCCGCTTCTTCCCCCCGGGCATCCGAAGGAACAGTGCATGACAATTTTCCTCTCCACCTTCTCTGGAAATATGAATCCCCCCTTCGCGTGGGAGGCGAAATTTCGAGAAATGTCCTTCCGGCGCCTGACGGTGGAGTGGTTGGTGGCTAATAGTAGGATAGCATGAGAGTCCTGGATGGCGCCTGAGGGGGGGCGGCAGAGCGAGGCTTGCTCATCATTGCCTCGACTGGGTAGTAAGCTAGCCTGTATTGTTTGAGCGGCCGAGACTTCCCAGATATCCAGGGGTGTGCCCTATTGGCGTGTTAATTGGCTTCCCCTGCCCCCGGTTGGTCGGCCGCTTTCGTTATTTTTTATTCCCTCGTCTCCTTCCCAGTCCCCATCCTGCTGCGGACTTCCAGTGACGCCACCGCCGGGTAATTGCCAGCTCCAGGGAACAATCTTCCGCCTAAGAAGTGGAGTGAATGGGAGAAAAGAAATCCATGCGGCTGGCGTCCTGATTACCTGCTGAAACTCTTATTCCGGACTGCTTGAAGTAATGAAGCTCCGTGGAGCCGTATCCTTGACAAATCACGGACCAATGACCATCCGTGTCTTCTCTCACCCTCGAGAAGACCCGTCATTGGGCAGGATATTTCACTTTGGGGAATGCCGTTCGATGGTGACGGGGTGCATGTTCAACGGACGGATGCGAATTTGGGTTTGCAAGTGTAAATGTGAGTTCTCTTCATCCTGGTCGGATTTTGCAAATGGAGCCAGGGAGAGGTCATGTCCTGCTCGGTCATGCATAAAGTCTTTCCCATGAGGCTGTGGGACGCAACAGAGTTCGGCCGGTGCGCCGTTCTATCGTATTGATTTTGCCATGCCTTGCCATGCCGCGGAGAAGTGTCATAAATCCACAAGACAAAACATCCTCGCAATTCTAGGTTTGGGCTGGAACTATCGAAGTAAATTCCGTCTTCAGGAAGGAGGTCGTACGTCAGAGTCATGTGCTTGAACTTGGGTGGATTCTCAGGACCGGGGTTTTTGGTTACGTTGAGCGGCGTTGAAGAGCCGCATTCCGCATCTTTGTGGGGTGTCTGTCGCTTGATTCATGCTGATGGGGGTTGATCCCCTGTAGACGGACCGTTGGGAATGGCATATCCTGTCGAATAGAACTCAGTAAAAGTACACACGCTTCTTGCGCTGAAATGTTATAGCAGACCCATCCGATCTTCTCTTGGCCGTACAGCAAGTGTTTCCTATTTTCTTCCCTTGGCGAGGGATATCGAACAGGGCGGCGACGCTACCCATGGGTAGTACCCAAGAGGGTTGTTTGATAAATGAAATCCAGGGAGCTACATTGCATTGGCACACCTCTGTGGACCGGATAGCAGATTCTGGGGTTCCCCTCGCGCAGATTTTATTTTTGTGGTAGCTCTGGCTAAAGTTCGGTCAGGGATGTGATTAGTCTTCCAGTTGTGGTTTTCAAAGTCTCGACTCTCGAGGCGTCAATCCTTTGGATCAACGTGAGCCCCCTTAGGAAGCCTGGCACCGATAGCAGTTGGTGCTTACCCATTAAAGGGTCCCATCGCGGTCCGTGAGAGTAATGACTCGATAGGAGTGACTCTAGAACGATGCTCACGCGAGAAAAGAAAGTGGGAGAGACGATGACTCGTGTGGAGCACAGAAAATCGAAGAACCTCGACTTGCTTGCTGACGTCTGAAGTTAGAAGTTAGAAAAAAGGAAGCTGGGCGAGGGATCAATTGGGTTCACTCTTGATGAGAGGACCAAGACGTTACTGCAGCGTGGAACGATCTTTCCCCTTCTCATCGCCCCGTCCCTCATCCCCATTCATGTCATCGAGTCCTCCAGTTGATGTCTCGCTGCAGTCCTCAACAAGGATCAGGTGACATGGTGAAGCGTCTGTCTTAGAAGAAGCGAGGGATGGATAGGGAGTGAATTTCGTCGCGATCGGATTTGGAACTACTGGGTACTGTGAACAAGTCAATAATGAAGGATCAAGAGCGTCGTTGGGATGTGGAACACCACTCTGGAACTGTCCACTCACATCCACTCGACGACTACCCGAATTGGTGAATGGTGACAATCGATGCTGGTTAGTGTTAAATATAGTAGTCTATGGGGGTAACAAGTACCATGTAGCTCGGTTCCCGTCTCCTGCCAATGTCCGTTCCGCAGTAGTGTTGATTAGCTCCTTGGGGGACTACTCCTTGTTGAAGACCGCGTGATATCGAGTAAGAGGTCCCGTCTTTGTGATTGTGGGTTAGATTCCCAGGCCCTGGATCTAGTCCAACCTTTGAATGGACTAGAATAGCCTCCAGAATGTGACTAAGTCGACGTTGGCGCCTTGAAAACAAACGGATTATCTCAAGTGTAAATTACGGCCCTGTCTCCCTGTGTTGTCGAGTCCCAAGTCTCAGCTTCGTACCCTGGTCAAAGTAAAGACACGCGATGTAAGTAGCAAACCGCTCGGGCCAGATGCCTCCAATTCGCTTCGGAGTCGTTTGCGCTTGATCACCTGGCTTCCGGGGAAGGTTCGTAGTGCATACTTAGCATCTGAACATGCGAGAAAGACTGCTTTGGGTTTCGACCAAAGATGCCTTCCGTATTGATTAGGAGATTCCCCTAGAATTGCTTCCAATTTGCTAAGGCTCCTCGGCAGCATGATCACCGATGTGGTTTTCCTGTAATCCTATTTTTTTTCACAATGCTTATAATCAACTTATGCAGTGAGAATGGTACAAGTCCTGGACGAGGCTGAAGGGGGTTCATGTGAAGACGACCTAAATAGACATCGAGAATCAACATGGATGCACCACCCGTCGTTTGACGTCATGCAAGACGCGCCGTCAGGGGATGAGCATGAAGATCTCACCATGACGGCATTCTGACGAAAACCCAAATGTGAACGAGCGTGCCCGTGATAGAATGTGTTTCTCTTTGATTTGACAACTCACTTCCGGTCCCACTATGGATCCAAAGTTGAATGCAGTGAAAAAGTCAGCCAAAGCAGCAACCAGAATCGAGCACTCAAGCTTTGTCACCGATTTGATGTCGAAGACGTGCCTCAGTCGTAGGATTCTGACTCGAAAGAATACAAGATGACTAGATCCTGCATAACTCAAATATCCAAGGACAGTTGTAATATGACTTCTACTGTTTGGTGCGTAGGATCTATTTAGTAATTGTCCATCTGTTTGGGTACTTAGTATGCTGACCTGAGTCTGTCAGTTTCCACGGAAAAACGTGCATCCACCCTACCCCCTCCAAGTGGATTTATCGAGAGAGAGAAGGGCGTGTGGGTTCCCTAGGCCGGGACTTTGAACCCCCCAGAAGCAATTCCCTGTCACTCAGGGGGAGGGGGGGGAAAGCGGAGATCGCCCGCCCTTTCCGTTAGCCACAAAACCCAGATATGGTTGGGAAGGATGGTGACCAAAATCTTGATAATCAGCCCTAGTTTTCGAATCCAAGGCCAGCTGATATTGGACCGGAACTTCTGTGTTCATCCCTACGTCTGTCAGGGGGTTGTTCGCTCTAGCGAGCCTAGTACTTACTAAGAGGTTCAAGGATGATCCGTCTGGTTGACCTCTAGAGATCTGTCCACCGGGGTCACAGCCGGGATCCGGGTACCCATGTATTTTGCGAGCTCTTTGCGCGTGACCTCTGCTGCTGTGCTAGTCGACGTTCGGAAATGCAGCCAGGGCTCGAGAGGTCATTTACATTGGCGCTAAGCATCTGACTCTGCATAGGAATTAGTACGTTGTCTGTTGGTCTGTTCTCCGCAGCACAAGTTATACATACATTTACCCGAGAGTATGGTGATAGGCCTTACTGGCCTTGGACGTTGTTTCGTCTGTATCAATGCCCTGATCTGGAGCTCGAGGTCAGCCGAATGGGTCCAGAAATCAAACATCTGCGGAATCAAGTGGGCCAAAAGTGGCTGGCTTGATAAAGGATCCCCAGTCTCCTGGTGTACGCGTTCCCGATGGGAAGCTGGCCATGACCAGTTCCAGCAACATCTGTATTAACAGGTGAAATTTCTCAGTATGTGGCCATGTATTGTTCGTTGCCATTGGCGCCTTGAATGCGACATTCAACCTGTCTATGTGTCTATCTTTTCAAGGAAACGGTCCTCCATTAATCAGAGAAGTCACGATACTAATAGCTTGAAGCTCTCGCAGTCTTTTCCTTCCACGAGAATATCCCCTATCCTGCGTCTGAAACGAACTTCGACGAACCCTCAGTTGGTCCGATCACAAAGGCCGTTCTCAAACCATAGCAAGGATCATGTGGTCGATGAAGAAAAGCTGGGATAGATGTGTTAGATACAATCTTTGGAACAAAGGCCTAAGAGGCTCAGCGGCTGTTGAGCATCGGGTGCTACTCAGATGCCCCATATCGGGCTTCAAGAAAAAGAATGCGCGTATGGCTACCATCAGATTCCCAAAATTACGTTTCGATAGGAATGTCCTTGCTGATGACAAAATGAGGGCTCGTTCTGGGCTAGGAAATAGTATCCAAGGCGATGTTACTTAGGCTTTTTGCACCCGTAGCCGCAATGGCCCTGTTTCGATATAGAAGAGTGCTGTGCGAGGCACGGCTACTCGCTACAAGAATTGAGATCGGAAGCTTGGAGCCTCTGATTAGTGATTCAGGTGGTCCGGTATGCTCGACAAGGAGGTTCATTGACACCCCTTGCTTGCGCTACGCTGTTGTGGTGGGAAGACTTTGTATGGTCATGTTGAAGAAAGATATTGATCGCGAAGATCAGGGTTTCATACGAATCCTTAGATGGTGAGACCACAGCAATAAAAAGACATTCTGGTAATGACTTCATTCAGTTAGATGTTCAACTAGCCATAGATATGTATAGGGTCTCTGTGGTGATGATTATTTAAGGTGGTTGGATCGAGCATGGCTTTTACTTCTATCACTCCTTCCCAGTCCCTGTCCTTCAGATTGTCTTTCGATCCCAGGATTCTGGGGCCAAGAGGATGTATCGGCTAGATGTGCATACCAGCATAATAAGTTGGCATCCCAGGTCGCGGTTCGGTTCCTTGGATCAACTATAACTTCAACAGGGCGTGCAGAGAGATGATATCGGTTTATTTTCCACGGACTTCGTCTCCCAGCTTTTGCAATGCCTCCTCATACCGATCCTTGAGGCCTTTGTCTTCAACACTCATAGTGATTCGTTTTATCATCGCCTGTCGCTGAATTGCAGCCTCGTCGGATACAGCGCCAGTCGGGTCTTTCCCACCTTTCCCTCCAATCTCGCGCCAAAACCAAGCCCCCTCTCTATGCTCGACAAAGGTCCAGGCCTGGCCAGTCTTTCCAGCTCGGGCAGTTCGGCCAGCGCGATGAACATATGTCAAGGCGCTGCTTGGAACGTCGTAGGAGATGACATGCTCCAAACCTGGAACGTCCAGGCCACGGGAGGCACGATCCGTGGCAATCAATACGGATATCTTTGAGCTGCGGAACGAGGATAACGCGCGACGAGACGAAGCTGACGAAGCTGTGCTGCGCGTTAGAGTCGAGATTTGGGCTTCTAGGGAAGGGCGAAGTAAAATTAGGAGCCTGGATAGTCGGGTGGCAGAAGCTGTAGAGCGTGTGAAGATCAAGACCCGTGGTGCCTTTTCCGATTGCTTCTGTGGCTTAGGGGCTGTCGCCACCTTGGCCGAAGTAACTGAACTCTCAGGACTCTCGGAGCTCGAGGTCTCATCGTCATCATCTGACGATGTCATTTCTTCGGAGTCCGATGATGATTCCGAGGTAGATTCGGAGGCGGAGTCAGAATCTGAGTCTGACGTCGAACTCGAAGCAATGTGCTCCGTTTCTGGTCGATCGCTTGATTTAAACACATGTTGTTTGAGGAGTTCCAGCAGGAGCAATGGTTTGTCAGAGCCATCGGGAACAGTGATGACAGATTCACTCAGTGATTCTGGTAGTTGATAAAGACCCTTTTCACTTTGAGGCGGGTTGAAACCGGCCTCCTCGGGAGAACTGATTCCCTTGCCTTCTCCCAGATCGCTTCTTGGAGCGCCACCCAGCACTATCAATTTAGGGTTGTGTAGTCCGAGGGCATTGAGTTTGGAAACATCTCGGGTCATGGTTGCTGAGAGCAAGACTTTTGTGACCCTCCTTTTTGGAGGCGTCATTTTCAGGAGTCTGAGAAGTTCATCTTTGTCTTTGGTGGCTGTCTGTGATTCCAAAGCAGGGGTGACATTTTCAACCCATTCTTGGTAGCTCTCATTGAGCAACCTGTCAGCCTCATCTACCACCAGCCACTTCACATCGTCGAGGGTGAAGCCAGGAGTAGACTTGAGGTGATCTACCAGTCGACCTGGAGTCGTGATCAAGATATCGGCTTTGGATCTGTAGCGGGTGATATAGCCAACAGACTCCAATGGATCTTCGCTTTTGGCTTTGCGCACCAGCTTCTCCAGAGAAAAGGCAGACCAGTCAACCTGGCTTTGTTGATGTCTGTGGTATTGCTTTGGGTTATACACCTTTTCATCCACAACGAGCAGATCTTGCTCCTCTTTGAGAGACTTGCTCCCAACAGCCGTTGTGAACTTGAGTGACGTTCCTGATGCACAGATTTCGCACAAATCACGCACCTGTTTAACCAGTTCTCGAGTCGGCACAACTATGACGCCTCTAAGTTTGGTACCGGCAAGATCTTTCAAGTCCGCGATCATTGGCAAAACATATGCAAGGGTCTTTCCAGAACCTGTGGCCGCGGAAACACATAAATCCCCGTCATATCTTCTTGGACCCTTGAGCAGTAAGGGTACCACGGTAGCCTGGATAGGGAATGCTCGGTCAAGGCCCTTTTTGTGCAGGACATCGATGAGGGTTTCAGATACACCGAGTGATTCAAAGGTTGCGCTCAAGTCTGACGGAACATTCAAGGGGGTTTCTTGCCAGGGAGGTCGGATAGAGTACCTCGGCTTCTCCGTAGTAGCACCCCCCTGCTCCGGCTGAGGTATTGGTTCAAGACCGTGGAGCTCTACAGGCTCTTGGTCATTGGTCGCTTCAATCTCTTTCCCAGAACTATGATCCTGGAGTCGAGCCTTTTCGAATTTGGAGAGGACGGTTGCATGCCGTTTGCTATATTCAACATTGGCACTCTCGTCGTTGTCCTGGGGAGGGAGCGATTTGCCCGTGTGTTCCTTGCTCCCTGTGAGTGTTTCCTCCTGTTCTAGTCCATTCACCTCTGGAGATTCGACAGTTTTCCGCCGTCGGTGCTTTATTTCAGTCGAGGGACTTCCGCGCTTCGCAGCTTCCGTAACACGATATTTTTCTAGAGCATCTTTCCCAGCGTGAGAGCTATCGTCGGCAGGTCGTTTATGAGAGCCTGGGGTAGTGACCAAGACATGGCTTGCAACCGGATCTGCAGCTTTGGACAGCCTTGACTTCTTGCTCTTCTTCTCGCGGCCAGTTGTACTGTCATCTCGCTTGCGCTTCTCCGGCTGTGGGGGAGGACTCGTGGCTTTATCTAGGGGTTTGACGGAAGGCGGCACGTAGCGGGAGTAGAAATTAGACATGGAGCCAGAGGAGTCAAAGACTCATAGTAATTATCTCAGAGTGGCTGCCAGTGCAGGAATTTGACTCGGAGGCCTGGAAGAGACGGTGCAGAAAAAAGTTACCGCATGTTGGCAGAATCATTCACCGCCTTTGGGCGCGGCCACTCACCTACAACTGACTTCAGCAATTTAAGCTATTGCAACTATCAAAGCTTAATCAAGAAAAGCTTCCTTACCAGTAGATACAACACCCAGTCTTTTAGTATTTTAGTATTAGTAGTGCGTCGTCGTCGCTGCTCTGGGAAATACTACCCAAGTACAGAGTAAGATAGCTGGAATATGGATTATTAATAGCGGGTTTCGGTTGTAGCAGTAACCCCTTTGCAGAACCGTCTTCTTGTGTGCAAAAGAATCAGCCCTCCTTACATGACTGTTCTTCTCCATCTCGACCAGCTGTGCCCTTGTCCTTGATGACAATTCACGGGTACGTCTTGTCCTCCTTGCACACCTGCTCAAACACCTCCTCAGTATGCTGCACGACCTTCTCCACCGCGCCCTCCCCCCTAGTCTTGTCTATTTTCTTGTTGGCCGGGAACACTTCCCCGTCCCAACTCACCCAATAACAACCACTCCCCTTCGTCCCGTCACTGCTAACGGCGACATCCCCTTCGGTCTCCCCCCCTTCAGCTTTGGGAGGAAACCTCCAACTCGTCGCCGCAAACAAATGCCTCTCCCCACTCTCCTGAACCGGCACCATAAATGCGCCCAACAGCGGCTTCAGTACGGCCGACAGCACGCGTCCAGCCGGCAGTTCACGCATCAGGCCCGTGGCAACGCCGGAGGGGTACGCGTGAACGAAGGAGGTGTGCGGGTGTCGCTGCGCCATGCCCTCTAGAAAAAAATTCCCCATCAGGCTGGCGTGCGCGCCGCATTTCTGGAGGCTAAAGGTATGCTTCAGACTGAGGTCTGAGAAGTCGAGCCTGCCGGAGCCGCCAGCGCGGACGGCGACGTACGGGTCTAGGACAGAGACTACGCGGGATAGTCTAGCGTTGGCGCTAATAGAAGGGTCTTCTGCGGCTGCGGTTAGGAGGGGGAGTAAGTTGGCAATGAATCGCATCCGCGCGTAGTAATGCAGCACGAATTTCCGGTCCAGGCCTTCTGTTGTCTCGTCCCGGCCTTTCAGCGTCATGTAGCCGGGCGTCATGAAGAGCAGGTTTAGCTTCTTTTCTTTGGCTACAATCTCGGCGCACACGTTGTCAACGTTTTTGAGGAGGGAAATGTCGCTTTGGAGAAAGGTGGGCTGGGAGGAGGGGTTGATGGTTTTCATGGAGGTGATGGCGGCGTCAGCAGCGGACTGGCTGCGACCGATGAGGTAGATTTTGGGGGAGGCAGTGTGACGGGCGAAGGCGAGGGCCGTGGATAGGGAGATGCCGGAGGTGCCGCCGACTGGGGGGTGTGAGTAAGATGGAAGGTTTCCCGGAGAGGAGAGAGAGTAAAGAAGAGCGTTTGCGGTGGGCAATTTTGCTTCAAGAAAAAGCCGGTTTCCGCAGGAGCACCGTAGAGAGTGGTATGTTGGAGCAGGTTGAACTTACCGAACACCGCGACGAGACCGGGTGCTAGAGAGGTGAGAGCCGCATTGTGGGCTTGGACAGTCTGGAGGTTCACCATTGCTGCTTCGATCTCAGGCGTCTGGCTGGATACAGGATTGGGGGATGTAGTGTGCAAATGGACCTGGGTAACTGGGTTTCCTGGTAGTAACGAACACCTGGTCCAACAAGGGAAACTGTAATGCAAGGAAGGCGTTGAGAACCTCTTGGAACGACACTCAAGAATTCGTCCACGTGACCCTGTTAGGCTATCAGAGCACCAGAAACCCGTAGCAGATCTTTCTTCGATGATTCAAATACCACCCAAAGCTTTAAGGCCGTCGTCCATGTCCTGAATTTGTATTCAGAGGAAGTGATATTGAACGGCCAAGACCTTCCCGTTTATTCCGGAGAGTTCACGAGGGATCACGTGGGATCTCGGAGCCGGATCAAATGGTCTTCCGAGCCGAATGATCACACTAACGACTACGTACTAACTCTAGTCGGGACAGTCTGGTAGTTAACTACGCGGTGCCTAAGGGCGGCAACATTCTCGTCCCAATCGAGAGTCAATTCTGGGGACATTTTGCTCACCCCTTGAACTCCCTTGAACTTCCAACCCATCTCTTTCTCATCGGCCAAAGCTACTCGAACACGTGATGAAAAAGCGCTGCGATCCCCTACGTTCGATGATTAGCCTTTCGCATCCACCATGTGGGCGTCGACGTGAGATCGAGGAAAGCTGAAAGCCGGGATCACAACCGCCAACCGCCAACCGTCACGATGCCTTACAGCATCGCCATGGTCAGCGACAACTTCTTTCCTCAACCTGGCGGAGTCGAAAGTCACATGTATCAGCTTTCCACCAAGTTGATCGATCGCGGACACAAGGTGGTGGTCATCACGCATGCCTACGAAGGTCGAACTGGAGTCCACTACCTCACCAACGGGCTGAAAGTCTACCATGTCCCCTTTCTCGTCATCTACCGAGAAACAACCATGCCAACAGTCTTTTCCTTTTTCCCTGTCTTCCGGAGCATTGTCATCCGGGAGCAAGTCGAGATCGTACACGGCCACGCGAGTTTGAGCAGCTTTTGCCACGAGGCCATCTTGCACGCCCGGACAATGGGGCTTCGCACCGTCTTTACCGACCATTCCTTGTTCGGCTTCGCAGACGCTGCTTCCATCTTGACCAACAAACTGCTCAAGTTTACCCTGAGTGATGTCGATCACGTTATCTGCGTCAGCCATACTTGCAAAGAAAACACGGTGCTACGAGCCTCCCTCGACCCTTTGATGGTATCCGTCATCCCCAATGCTGTGGTTGCCGAAAACTTCGAGCCGAAATCATACTTTCCGCAGTCGCAAGATAATGGATACATGAGACCACGACCTCTGCATCAACGTGTTGGACCCGGCGATACGATCGTGATTGTGGTGATTTCACGCCTCTTCTACAACAAGGGGACTGACCTCCTGATTGCTGCTATTCCTCGGATCCTCGCTGCTCACCCGAATGTGCGTTTCATTATTGCCGGCTCCGGACCCAAAGCCATCGACTTGGAGCAGATGCTCGAGCGACGGATGCTGCAGGATAAAGTTGAACTCCTCGGCCCTGTTCGGCACGAGGAGGTTCGAGATGTCATGGTGAAGGGCCACATCTACCTGCATCCGAGCCTGACTGAAGCTTTCGGGACCGTCATTGTCGAGGCCGCAAGCTGTGGTCTGTACGTCGTCTGTACCCGAGTCGGAGGGATCCCGGAAGTGTTGCCGGCCCACATGACGACATTTGCTACACCGGAGGAAGATGACTTGGTTCTCGCCACGGGCAAAGCGATTGCAGCTCTTCGATCGGGAAAGGTCAAGACGGAGCGCTTCCACGACCAGGTCAAAATGATGTATTCCTGGACCGACGTGGCGCAGAGAACCGAAAGAGTATATGACGGCATCACAGGGGCCATCAGCGAGCAGGAATTTTACGGCCAAGACGCCACTGCCAGCTGGACCGCTGCTCGTGGGCGTTCATACGCGTTGATCGACCGGCTGAAACGATACTATGGGTGCGGGATCTGGGCCGGCAAGCTCTTTTGTCTTTGTGTCATCATCGACTATCTCATTTTCCTCTTCTTGGAAATCTGGGCCCCGCGAGCAGGTATCGACATTGCACGAAGCTGGCCACGCAAGCCTTTTATCAACGACAAGAACAAGCCGGTTGAAAATGGTCTACGTCGTCGAGGAGGCACGGATCTAATGGATCGCCGTAATGGCAGTCTTATGATGCGATGAGAGCAACTTGAAAGACCCTCGTCTCTTCACCCCATGGCCAAGGGCTGTTCTTAAAGCTTGGTTCCACTGCTGAACTGTTCTTCGCAGCCTTGGACTTGCATCGGACAACCACTGGTGAGTGGCCAAAATTTGCAGTGGCGGCTGGACCCGAGTGTGGCATCGACTTTGTTCGGCCTCTCTGGTATTCATCTGATGCAGCATCAAAAGACGAAACCGACGGCGATGGACGCCCATCCGGACGCTCAACGAGCCACCTCACGTGGATCGGCCTGTCGATGTCCAAACTACCTTTCGTTGAGACCCTCACTGTTCTGGCGGCAAGACAATATGTCTCCCTGGGTGATAAACTCCGGGGACGTCACAACTGCCCGTTTCCGGACCTTGATCTGGAGTCCACGCAGCTCAAGTTGGAGAAGGGACCTCAGCTGGGATGGAGCGGGCTTATTAAGGATAGACGGTTGCGGCAGATGGCTCTAGGCGGTATCTATGATGCTCGACGTAGTTGTTCAAGGCAGACATGTGGACTCCGTATTCCGTCCATAAAGGACGACGACGAGTGGAGTGACGACATTACTTAATATTAAGCCTCGGATGTTTCAAGAACTCGACTTCAGCCCCACCACTGGCAACCGGCATCCACCTCTCACTGTCAACCAACGACAAGCCAACATTGAATTCCTGCATTCATGGATCTGGCATGGCAGGAAGCCGCACTGCGAGCGAGAGATTGAAGCAGGTATCCGGGTTCTTTCCGAGCAACAATACGAAGACAGAAGCCATGACATGGCCCACATTACCGGCTCGGGCTGGCTATCTTGCCTTGAAGAATGGGCGGCGAAGGAACGCCCTGTCCCTGGCCGTGTTGAGGGACTTGCGTACACAGCTCCAGAACTACAACACATCACCCTCGGATGGCAGGGTGAGAATATTACCACCGTTTAAACCTGAGATACTCGACGAACTGGAGACGGCCGCCCAGGACAGCAGCTCGGAAGCCCGGAAACAATACGGCTGGCTTCTGGACTCCAGTCAATGGCAGACACACCGACAAGGCCTTCCCAATGTGATTGTGCTGCGGAGTGAAGGGACCGTCTTCTCCTCCGGCCACGATCTCGGTGAACTGCGGACACTGAGCCACGACGAGGTGAAGGAGACGTTTGCATTGTGTGCCGAAGTCATGTCCCTGATCAGACGGTCGCCGGTTCCGGTGGTTGGGGTCATCCAGGGCCTTGCGACAGCAGCAGGGGCACAGCTGGCCATGAGCACCGACCTACCCGTGGCGTGCGCCTCGACCCAATTTCGATTACCCGGAGCGTCGCTTGGACTCCCTTGCACCTCTCCGTCGACGGCAGTTTCCCGCCGAGTCGGAGCTGCTTTTACCTACCGAATGCTAGTGTTGGCAGAACCGGTTCGAGCCGATCAACTTCCGGGCGGAGCGGTGCAGGTGGTGGGCGACGACGAGGCACTCGAGAAGCGCGTGGCGGAGATGGTCGACCAACTATCCGAAAAGACAGCAGGGCAGCCACAGGCCCTGGGGAAGTGGGGGTACTGGACACAGGTCGGGTTGAACGGGAGACAGACGGGAGGCGATGGGTATGAGGAGGCGGTTGCGTGGACCGGAAGACTCATGGCTCTGCATGCCCGGTCGGACGATGCACAGGAGGGAATGGCGGCCTTCTTTGAGAAGCGTGGGCCAAACTGGAAGACCTGAGAGGCGGCGGCTAAACAGCAGTCATCAGTTGACAATTCAGAATCAATACTGGTAGTCATGACTGAGATGAAATGGTGCTTGGTGGGGAGTAGTGCCTTCGTGCCTCAGTGTCTCCCCAGTCGAGGCAATCAGTGGTAATAGTAATAACGTCAACACCGACAACCGACGGGGGATGGTTGTGCCGAGCCTGTGATTCTTGGGAACTTCGGTTCGGGGCTTTAGGCGAGGGCCCCCCACGGCCCAGAGCCTATTACGCAGCCCTCTCGCCCTCTCCCACCACTAGCCGGGCAATGATTAGTTAAGGAATTCTCAGTTTAGTCCCCCCCCGTCTAGGCTAGTCCAGGCTAGTCCGGGCAAGTCCAGGCAGTGACGGAGTCCCCCCGAGGCACGCTCGGCGGGGCACTTCAGAGTTTCCCACCGTTGCTCGAAGAGAAAGTTGGTGGCCAGAACCACGTCTTGGGTCGAGCAGTGTTTTCGATTTTGATTTCAAATCGAAGACTGCCTCATTTCGCCGTCAAGCATGCCAGAGTCTTCAAGAGGATTCCAATGGATTATGGCGTGCCTCGAGAGATCAACACCGTCATAGTGGGTGAGTTCTGTGTACTGTGCACTGTGTACTCTGTACTCTGTACCCCCCCTCTCTGTCGTCAAGTGTCACTGACTGATTGGATGTTTTTTTTTCCTGCAGGGAATGGCCCCTCAGCACTGATTCTCTCCTACATGCTTCATGGCAACGTGCCTGTCTACGATACGAACAGTCCTCATCCCGACCATATCCTGCACGAGAAGCTGCTGCGGTCGACGGACCAGGTGCTCGATTTCGACGTCGACGCCTTGACCGACCACTTCGCCGCGTCCAGGTTCTCCTACTCGACCCAAGCACTCCCCCTCAATGTGCTGCTCGACACGCTCGTGCGGCCGCTGGGCGAGACGGACGATGCGCAGAACAAGACGTGCCTCCAATGGCGCCATGACCCTTCGCAGGCCGTCTCCCATGTGGTCATAGGGAATGCGAACAGCCCAGGGGGGCAATGGGGACACAATCCAGTGCAGGCCAGTTGGGACATTGGAACGCTGAGTTACGCCGGCATGATCTCTCTGCCGGGATATACCTTCGGCGACCACTACCAAAGGCGACACGGACGACCCATGCCGATTTATCTGCGGCCGTCGAGACACGACGTGGCAGACTACCTGGCAGCGTACCCTGACCAGGTTGGGATCGCGGAATCTCTCCAGAACGGGCAACAGCTTTCTGGCGTGTCCCGCTGTGGCTCCAAGTTTCACATCGCCTCGCACAACATCACATGTGAAAACCTGGTCCTCGCGTCTGGAATCTTCAGCGAACTCATCGCCCCGCCGCCCTTGCTCTCGAGCCTCGTGGAATTGTCCAACAACACCCACCGTGGCGTCCCTGCTGACCCACTCCTGCTCATCGGCTCCGGCTTCAGCGCCGCCGACGTGATCATCTCGACCCCTGCCTCCCAAAAGATCATCCACGTCTACAAGTGGGCACCTGCGACATCCCCGTCGCCGCTGCGAGCCTGTCATCAGCAAGCATACCCGGAGTACGCCGGAGTCTATCGGCGCATGAAACTAGCCGCCGTCTCGTCGCCATCCAAGGACGGCAAACGGCCCAAAATGCGCCACCTGCAATCCGACTTTGACAACAGCCGCGATTGGAATTCGACATACGAAGGCCTTCCCAACGCCGAGATTACTCACGTGGAACTATCCGATGACCAAACCAGCGCTATGGTCACGTTTCAAATGGGCTCTCAACCGTCCTTTCAACGAAGAGTAAGCAGCCTCACATACGTCGTGGGCCGACGGGGATCACTAGACTATCTGTCGGAGGACCTGCTGCACGAAATCTTACCACCATCCGACTGTCCATCTCTCTGTTCTTCGTCCATGACAGCCAGGGGGGCCGGCACGATCTCGGGTCAAACACTGCGCGAAAAAGCAAACCAAGACCTGGAACTCGCTCCCCACGTCTTCGTCATCGGCAGTCTGACGGGCGACTCGCTGATCCGTTTCGCGTACGGCGGATGTGCTCACGCGGCCGGGAAGATCATGCGAGAAGCCCACCGATGCAAGTTGCAGAACGGCAACGGACGAGTGCTGCTGAATAGTGCGCAGAAAGTAGTCGACGGGCCGAAAGACAAGGAGCCGGAAAAGTCTAACGGCCGGACGGCCGTTGGTGTGCATGTAGGTCTGCGCGAGATTCACAGTCGTTGCCAGACGCCGTCGCCGCGGATTCCGGCCATGAACGGCCTCGATGGCCATGAGGCGAGTCCGGTCAGTTTGGCTGAGAGATGTGCTCCGCTGGAACGTCTGAAGGATGTTTGACGGAGCTCGGTTGCGCTTTTCAAAGATGCATTGCTACGTTTTCTTTATCCACATACATATATGCCTGCGTACATGTCTAGTTGTGGGCTGATGAAAAGATCAAGCATGCCGTTTTGCGCGGACCGAGTCCTCATGGCTTGGCACGAATTGTTTCTATATATATACGGCGACACAATAACTCTCAAGCATTACATATTATACATAGATCTACACTTAACCCAACCGAACGTAGAGTCTTATCGTGATTTATGATGACGCGGGAACTTCCCAGCATCATCCACTTCCTGTCCCTCGGCGCGTATCTAACTGTCACACGACATCATCACAAGCCCTCAGAGGCCAACATGTCAGCAACAGCGAGATAAAAGGCCACGGCATTGAAGTTCAAGCGCACAATGCCAGCCCTGGCCGCGAGGCGGACGAGGCGATTCGACCAATTGATGAGATCCAAATGCGTGACGCCCATCAGTGTGCCCTTGTACTCGCCCCACTTGCTGCTGCGCACGCTGACCAGGCCGTCGTTGGCGCCCTCGACGGGCAGCATCCGGTCGTGCGACAGCCGGAACACGCTGAGCAGGTGTGGCGTCGCCGACGCCCCGTAGCTGAAATACCGCACGTCTTCCGCGTCCGGCGTCTGCGGGTTGAACGTCGACGCCATGTAGTCTGTCGTTAGCTGCGAGAACGCCCCTGAGTCGATGTCCCACCGCTCCAGGAGCCGGTAGAGGCGTGGCACTAGCGTCGTTGGGCCTAGGTTGTGGAAGATCAGGTCTGCTGTTGACGAGCCTCGGTGGGGGGTTGCGATCGTTGTGACGCTGCGGACGCGGAAGGCTGGTGCTGTGCTGCCGGTGCCGGTGCCCGTGTCGTTGCCGTTACCAATGCTGTTGCTGTTTCGAATGCCGTTGCCGTTACCGTTATTACTGTCGTGCTCGTGGCCGTGGCGAGGGAGCAGGCGCGAGACGAGATACCGTGCGTCCAGGCCGCCCATGCTGTGCGCGACAATGTTGACGTCACGGCCCGCGGCCTTGGACGCGATCTCATCGTACAGCGCCGCCGCCCGCTCCGCGATGCTTCCCGTCGTCGGCACCGTCGTCGTGATACACTCGATCCCCCGCTGCTGGTACGCCTCCTTGATCCCGCGCCAGTAATGGATCCCCGGGAGGTGGCCGCCCGCCAGGCGCAGCTCGTCGAACCCCATCAGCCCGTGCGCCAGGATGATCGGGTATTTGGGCCGCGCGTAGTGCGGTTGGAGTTGCGCGAAGTCGCTGGACAGCAGCCGCCCCAGGTCTGGCCGCTGGGGGGGTGAGATCTCTGCCTTTGATTTGGGCGTCGTGTCAAGGACTGCTGGCGTCGACGTGGGTCGGTCGCCGGTCGTCGAGTGGTGGCGAGGCCATTGTTGTTGATAGAGCTGTGGGACTTGGATTTGTCGTCGAGTCAGAGGCTGTAATTGAGTGCGGTTGATGACAGTCCTTGCTCCCGCATGAAGGCGCGGGATCCTCCATGGCATGCTCCTGGTGAGGTTCTGGTGTCTTGTCAGACCTCTCAGACTCTCAGTGTTGTTCCATGATGCAGAATGAAGAAACAGGTTCCAGAGTGGGATGGTGCCAGCGATATTATTCCAAACAGGATGGATGATTGGTTGCGTCATCGGCTTTGGGTCGAATTCTCTCACGTGACAGGTTGATACTTACTGGTCCAAGAAGACATCACTGAACTCAAGACTCCAAAAACACCCGAAACAGAAGGATCCCTCGGGCAACCAAACACCTGATTGATTTCCTCCGTGGAAGGCCGATCTAGGACGGACCGCGAGAACCTTGAGATGGAGCTTGCAGACACTCATGGCGTCAACAAGCGGAAGAAGCCACGAAGAGAAGCCCGTCCCTGCGATGCGTGTCGACTGCGAAAAACACGCTGTGTTCTTGTCAACGGAGCTAGCCCGTGTGTATATTGCCTTTCGCGCAACTCAACTTGCAAGTTTGAGCGAAGCCCACCGCAGAGACTCCCGCGGGCGCCAATGGGGGTTGATGCGGAATCCCACACCGACCTATCCTCTCACCACGGTCTCACACAGTCGATACCTAATCAAGCTGTGACAACAGGGCTGACTCCCGGTTCTGCTGCACACGTCGTTCCTGATGCACTAACATTGGGGGTCAGTCCTTTCTCAACGGCAGCAGGAACCGATGACCGGCCAGGAATCCGTGAGAAGTCCCTGGGACTGGCAAGCCGCCGTTTTGCTGAATTATATGGCCTCACCAGTGACATGGAGCCCATCCTAATGGTATGTCCCTGTCTGTTGGTTCAAGACGTACTGACAGAATCAGCGTCATCGACCATATGATCCCTCAACAAACGAGTTTCGTCTGGACACACACTGCATACGCCGAGTACAGAGCACCGATCAAGGCCAGAATTATCCCATCACCTTCCATATTGTTGCAGATGACAAAGTCAAATCACTCACGCTTAGCACTGCAGAGGCAGATGCGATCGAGGCGTGTGTTCAGCCGCACGGAGTTCGTTTGGTACAGCTCTTCTGGCGAATGGTGCAGCCGTCCTATCCCATCCTCTTCAAGGCCGGCTTCATGGAGAAATATCTAAAGTCCTACCGGCACATCTCCGCTGCCTTACTCGGTGCAGTCTATCTCATATCACTCAGCTGGTGGTCTTACGACACCGAATTGAGCATTCAACCTCCTCCGGATTCAGGCACTCTCAGAAGGTTGACTTCCCACGCGATCCAGAACTCCTATCATCGACCTCGACTCTCATCTATCGAAGCGCTCCTACTTTTACTGCAATGTAAGCCAGAGGACCCACTCAATCCCGACCATACCTTTGCCTGGGGATATGTTTCACAGGCTCTGGGAATTGCTGAATGTGTTGGTCTCCATCTGGATTGCTCGGCGTGGTCGATACCGAAGTGGGAAAAGAATCTGCGGAAGAGGTTGGGTTGGGCCCTTTACTTGCAGGATAAGTGGACTTCAATTGCTTACGGGCGTCCGTCACATATCCAAGATGACAATTGGATCCTACAAGACATGACATTAGACGATTTCGACGACTCGTCGTTGGGTTCAGAGCCAGAATCTAACAAATACGAAGACGCAGGCAGAGCACAGTTTATTGAGATGGTTCGCCTCACTCAGCAACTGAGCCACGTTCAGGCCCAGTTCTATACCCTGAAAGCATCAATAGACCAGGATAGTCTAAGTTTATACCAACGTTCCTTGCCTATGGTAAGGGAGCTTCAGAGATGGTATTCCCAGTTACCCGACAGCCTCGGCACTGCGGTGAAGTACCAACGCCAGCTCAGTCCTCATGGTGAGTCTCTGCTCGATTGTGGTCGCAAATCGCTCATTGCAAGTACAGGATATCTGCACCTGGCATACCACGGAGTGATGATGAATGTGGTCCGCCGTCTAGTCCGCTCTACGGCATTACCTCCACGTTGTGACCATAATGAGATCTTGTCCGAAATTAGGAGGCTAGGTTTTGATACAGCACAGGCGGCTATGAAGCTAGTGACCTCTCTCCGGCCAGATCATTTGGAAGCATTCTGGTTCTCCTGTGAGTTTTGATATCCGACTCCGAAAGTCTACCTGTCCTTCTACTCATACTGTGCCTAGCATCTCCTTATACTTTCTCTCTCCTTGGATCTTTCATAACGTTGCTTCTTGTTACATCTATATCACCCCAAGAACGCGATCACTGGCAGGACTTCCTGAACTCGTACATCTGGAACCTTCGAACTATGAACAAAAGCAGCGAGCCGATGCGCTACGCTGCGAACCGGCTTGAAGGGGCGATATTGCGCGGCCTGGAACACGCTTTGGCAGTCAATCCGGATGAAGCTACAGACTTTGGACTGCGTGAGCAGGATTTGCTCAACCTCGACTTTTCTGACTTGGCCAATTGGGACTTGGCCGCCATGGATTTTGATCCTTTTGACTTGCTTGAGGGCGTCAATCTCAGGCCCAGTGCACCAAATTCTTGAACACCGTGTAACTTTAACCGGAGAGTTGTCAATAACAAGTATGCTGGTCTCACGCGGGCCCATTACACGAGCGTGATGTCGTGAAGAACGACCTCACCGTCCTCGACGAAGAAGGCGAGATCTCCAGTTGTGTGCGAAACACCATTGCCGATCTTGTGAGTAGCATCTATCCCATTGCTAGTATCATTTGCGTGTTCCTTGCCGTTCACATCCTTGTCAAGACTTGGAAGTCGAAAACTGACAGATCGACCTCCATAAAAGAACTGAAGGACATCTCCCTGCACGAAGAGTTTCGCTTTACCGCCAATTTCGACTCGGTCATGTCGGACGATCTCGGGCCCGTCAACTCCGCGAGGAATATAGAGCTTGTACTGATCAGCCCAGAAATCGTCCATCGGCGGTAAATCAGTTCTCAAGATGATGGTCACTGTGCCGTCACCTGCTGGCACAAAGACGATCTTGTGGCCACGCATATCTGAATCACTTCGTACCAAGATTCCGAACGAAGACGCTTCGCATGAGCCTATGGTGAATTCGAGGAGATTACTCGCGGACTCTGAATGCGGCAAAGAGTCCAGTGGATGCGTTGAAGTCTCTCCTATGGCTCTTAGTGAGAGGCCCGGAGTCGTCACAGCGCTCCATCGCTCTATTGTTGAGCGTGCACTGGGTGTTTCGAAGATTTCGGTTGCCGGATCAACACGAAGGGTATGATCTGGATTCGCTGAGACTTGTCGAGGGAATGCCATATCGCCACCCCAAAGCCATTTACCATCTTTGGCGTGAAAGTCTCCTATCCAGCCGAAGAAGATGCGTTTAGATGGATCTCCAGCCTTTGGACAGGATTTTGCGGCGTACCATCGCCGTCCGTCAAGTCGTCCGTTGGAACCATCTCGAGGTACACGGAATGGACCTCGTGGACTGTCGGCAATGCGATATACCGTACCAGCATCAGGTGCTGCAAATCTGGAGTAAACCAAATACCATTTGCCGTTAGGAAGGCTGAACAACTCGGGACACTCGGGACAAAATCCATCGTTCGGGGCGTACAAGGGTTCGCCACACAGAGTCCATCGTTCCAGGTCAGAGGAGGTCAGTAGTGCAAGACATCCGCGGGTCCAATGTGGACCACTCGAAAGTCTAGTCGCCACGATCATCCAATACTCTAAACAAGAATCATTATAAAAGACGTATGGATCTCGAAAATCGATATCTTCAAATCTCGCACGGTTTGAAGTTTCAGGGTTGATGAAAATCGAGTTGCGCTCCTTCTCGAAAGTGGTCCCGTGTCTGTCAGATCCGGATGCTTGGATTATGACCTGCTTTCCACCATGCGATAGATTGTACCCAGTATAAAATATCTGCATGGTGCCATCAGGCCCAATGACGGCCGATCCTGTCCATACGCCGTCGGCATCTGGATCAGACGACTGTTTCCCCGGAGAAAGGACAGGGCGGGAGTCCCGTGCCCAGGTTGTTAGATTGTTGGACCGTATTCGAGACCAGGAAGAGCGCAAACGACCCGGGTGGTGGACGGTATGTGGAGGAGTTGTCAAAGAAAACAGGTGATATGTGTCGTCCACAAGGATAGGAATGGCATCAGCTGAAGCCTGTGTCGATGAAGGACGACTATACTTGTCGTCTGTCGACTTATCTGATTCGATGAGTTCTACCATTGCAAGGGCTCAAGATCTCTATCTGATGTGAGGAAACCCCTAACAGCGAGGTTGGTGCTTTTTAACCCATGCTGATGGGGGGCACAAGAAACAACGACCGAATGTCACATCGATGAGCCGACCAGGAGCAAGTATCCCATGCCGAACTCGCCATCGGCCGGCTCGGCCGGCCATTGATCGATCTTGACTTGCCGGCCGACGCTGGGATCGCCGATGATTTTCATTGGCTCAAGAGCGGGTACGAAACTAGTTTTTCCAATAGGAGTCTTCCTTCCCCCGCCAAATCTCATATGATCTCCATGGGGCTTCCAAGCGACAAGGTTTTCAAGTTCCTGTCTAGAGCTCCCCATAACTACTATAAGTATCAATGGTTGCGCCATGTGTCGAAGTATGCGGGGAGTATCCTTTCCAACATTGACTCAACCTGACGGTCCAAGCCAAGTCGATTGCCCTCGAAGCATTACCAACAACCCTGTCAAGTCAAGCAAACATTGTGTGACTGAAGGGGAACCAGCCGTAGCGCTCGACCTCAATCATGCTGAATATCAAACATCCCTACGCCTGGGCATTTTGCGCCTTCGCCGCTCTTGGGGCATGTCTGTACGGCTATGACGGTGTTTATTTCAATGGCGTCTCTACACTGGTATTGAATCTCTCCATCTTTCAAATTGGATCGCGGATTACTAACGTCGATATCGTAGGATGTCTTCATTCAACACTTCGGCATCACCAATGCCAACGGCGAGCGCGAGATTACACCTTCCCAATTATCCATCATGACGTCGATGATCAATGTCGGTGAACTGGTTGGATCTTTGACAGCTGCTCCTCTGAACGATTTCCTGGGGAGGAAAGGCGTCTTCCTTATTGCAACCATTGTGACTATAGTCGGAGTCATTCTGCAACTATGCACGGACTCCAATCGTAGCCTTATCACCAGTGGCCGAGTCATTCTCGGTTATGGCGTGGGCGCATTCTCCTCGACGTCTCCTCTTTACATCGCAGTATGTCTTCCAGCATAGCTGTCTTGTGGGTGATGAAGCTGACGATGATGATGAATATAGGAAATTGCGCCGACGTCCATCAGAGGCCCACTGTTGATGTGCTGGCAGCTGACGCTCTCGGTGGCCCAAATTATCGCCGCCGCCATCAACCGTGGCATGGCCAATAACCACACGACACTAGCATATCGTCTACCTATTGCCTTTCAACTAGTCTTTCCCGGACTGGTTCTGATCTTTATTTACTTCGTTCCCGAATCCCCACGTTGGCTTGTGCGCAACGGGAAACAGGAACAGGCCGAGAATGCCATTAGACTCATCCATCGCGAGGACAAGACCTACGACGCCGAAACCGAGGTGAAAAATCTCCAACATAATGTCGACAGTGAAGACGAGTTGGAATCGCAATCCTCTTGGCTTTCCCTCGCCACTGATCCCGTGGAGCGCCGGAAACTGATCTACTCTGCCGGTGCCCTCATTGCCCAGCAAATCAACGGCATTCAATGGTTCTACTACTTCGGCACCGTCTTTTCCAAGGCCATTGGCCTCAAAGATCCTTTCCTGATGACACTGATTGTATTCATCATCCAGGTATTTGTCGTGTTTGCCGCCGTCCTGTGTGCCAACAAGATTCCTCGAAGACCGCTTCTTCTCATCACGACCGGGATTATGACCGTGTCCATATTCATCGTCGGCTGTCTGGGTATTCCCGGTGGCGAAGTCAGCTCGACTTTCGGCAAGGTCATCATCTCCTTTGTCATTATCGAAATCGTGGCATTCAACTTTGCATGGGGGCCCTTGGGCTGGACCATCGTAAGTTCAAACCCTCCAACGTTGCAAGTTTTTTGAGATGATGGTACTAACGAATGACCTACCAGGCATCGGAGATGGCAGTCGGTCGCAACCGCAACAAAATCTACGCTCTCGCAGTCGGATCCTTCTGGATTACCGTCTGGGCAACCGTCTTCACTTTACCCTATCTCTACTACTCAGCGAACCTGGGGCCCAAGACCGGTTTCATCTACACAGGTTTGTGCTTCGTCACATTGTCCTACGTCTACTTCTGTGTCGGAGAGGTCACGGGTCGATCGATGGAAGAGATCGAGCAATTCTTTAGGGACGGCATCCCAGCCAAGCGCTGGAAGGATCAACCCCGTCTGCAACAGAGCGACGTAGGTGCTCCCAAAGCCCTAGATCGTCCTGTTGGTGGCGAGGCTAGAGGAGAGGTGAATATGGCTGACGTGGAGAAGGAACCCATTACTTCCCACCAGGAAAAATAAGGTGGCATGCTATATTTCTTGTAGATTAGATGCCGACATATTAGTGCTACTAGTTGACAGTATACATTAAATACATTAAATCGTATCAACTGTTTTAAATCGCTATAAAACCATTAGACACGTCAGTTTCCTCTGTGAGAGTCGGTACAGAAGGTGTTAAATTACGTTACGCCACTCCATTGTCATCGGTTCTTGGTATTAGGCCTTTTGGGTACCGGTAGATGATCCCTCTTGGACTGTGCAAGATATTTGAAATAAAGACTACGTTCAAAGCTGTAAGACAAGTGGGATGTGAAGGAGTAAGACGGAAGGAATCAAGGGCTTGTTGAGTATCCGGCGAGCTGAAAGCCTCGTGTTTTTCCTATGTGAGAGAGCCTCTCATGCTCCTGCTGTGGAGCCCCTCAGGCGGTGTCAAGATGGAGAGTGTGTCAGGCTTCACCGGGCAAAAAGATAGGCATTTGGGTGAAAACACTGACTTTTAAGGAGGACTCTTATCTTCTTTCAAAACATATAGGGCGAGAGAGATACACATACCGCACGGCTCTTTGTTTGATGACGCCCACTGTTTATCGGTTTAGATAGAGCTGTAGTGAAGACTCCTGTCTCAAACACCGGAGGTCGTCGGCAGCTTCGACCCACTGGGTACGGCGCCAGTTCCTGCCCATTGCCACTATGAAGATCACCACCACCACCGCCGCCCACACCGTCTTAGTTGTCGCTATTAGCAACACCACCACCACCACCAGCACCCATACCGTCTCATCTGTCGCTATGAGCAACACCACCACTCTTATCGTAAGAACCTGCAGTGCCAATCTCTCTGTCCTCAGTGGGATTAATACCAATACTAATCCAAGCAAGCAAGCCGTCGGAAAGACTATCGCCCAACAACACATACTCGACAAAAGGATCGGTAGTGTCTGCTTCCTGGGCGAGAATCGAGTCGTCCGAGTTCGACGTAAGCTCCTGGGTATTGGAACTATATGGCTCGATCTTGTCGGCTTCTGTGATGAGTTCTTGATCGAAAAACAGCTGCCCGACGTGAGAAGCTTGAACTGTGGTGGTAGCTGCACCGAGCAAGTTGTTATCAACACCCGCCGTTGTTCCATTGGGATTGTGAGTCAGTATGTGGATGTGTGGGGCGCGACCTAGATGTCTTTGTCAGTAACCACCTACCCCAGGTTTGGGGGAGGGGGGAAGAGGAAACCTGACCAGTGTAGTGTCCTGGGAAGATAGTCTCGAACTGGACGATGCCATTACTGTCTGTTTGCTGGATGCCTCGGAAAGCATTGTTGTCAAGGTTTGTCGTGTCGTTGTCGTTGCCGTTACCATTTGCCACGACACCGCTGTAAACCCCAGTCGAGTTGCAGTGCCAGAGATCCGTGTAAAGTGCAGGCACAGGCTCACAGGTCGATGTGTCAATGATCTGAATATCAAGCGTCAAGGGAATTCCCTCTTGGTCTTCGGTGATGTTCTGACGGATGAACTCTCCGTTGATGTAGTATGGTCCTTGTGTGACATCGGTTTGTAGCACGCAAGACGAGTTGTCCGCAAAGAGGTACGTCTCATCACTGCCTGAGAAGATGCTGGCATCCAGTGATTTGTGGCTGAAATCGTACGAGCTGAAATCGCGGCGGTGGATGAGAGGCTTTGTCAAAAGACCACGTTTGACGCGTAGCTCGTTGGCAAGAGCCTGACGACGACCAATGTTGGAGGACTCATGGCCTCGATCCTTGAGTTTTGTGGTGCAGGATCGAAGTGTCTTCGGATTGCCCTTGAAGAATGCTGCTCGTTCCGCTGCTTCCTCCTCTACGTCGTGTCCTGGGTGTGCGAGCACAGTATAACTTGCCAACACCACTGCCACTGCCGAGAGTGTATTGACCATTGTTCAGACTAATGATTGAGCGTTCAATCTTTGGAGCTGTCGATTTTGGATCAAGGTACAAAGGTCAAGGGACTGTGTGTTATAAAGAACTTGGAGGGCCATTTCAGGCAGCCTCCGATATTTTATATATGCCACGATTCGCTAAAGCCCCTGTTCGATTGCTGTCAGTGTAGAATTAACTGAGAAATCCTTCGGTATCCCACTGGATCGTCATTGGGCTGTCACTGCACCGTCACTGGATTTTCACTGCATCTTCACTGCATCGCTAGCCTCAAAGATCAACAAGTCTAGCTGGCAGGGCCTCTAAGTCGTGTTAGAAATGGCAAGCACAAGATTGCTAGGTGACATACGGGCATTGCTAAAGCCTTGCGCGTACAAAAGCTTGACCTAGTACGGCACCAATCAAGATAAACGATAGGGTGGCTCCGTAGTCTTAAATGAAAGGCTTGACAAGTCTTTCTTGCGCAGGACCTGGTTGCAGGACTCCAAAACCCCATGACTGCGCGTCTTGCCATTCATGCCTTTCCGTAAAGGTTCATTGCCCGTAATGTCAGAATACCTATGTAACGGACCTTAGTTTCGGTTCCCCTTTCGCTTCAGGGTTTTAGGGATGCGACGCGTCAGCTACACCTAGTGGCGAAAACTTATTTTACTCCTGGTAGACCTAAGATGACAGTCTCCACGAAAGTGAGACAGCTGCGAGATATAAATATGGCGTTACTATCCGGAGAGAAGTATATAATCGACAAGTGATGATGAAGTATTCGAAAGAAGCCGCTCTTTTTTAATAGAGAAGGTATTGACTGAGTATGCAGTAGTAGTATTATTAGCTAACATCGTTACTGGCGTTATTCGTATAACGGCTCTGTAGTCTTGTCTGAATTTTAGTGCAGGATTTAATCGGTCTTCTAACGTCTTGTTACACTTATCTCATCTATCTCACTTTTAACTATGTCAAGATTCTAAAGCTAATCAAGACTAATCCGTAAACCCATAACTAGATCTCTTCGTATCAGTAAGAATCTGAACGGGTAGACACGAAGTTAGCAATATTTGAGGAGATGAAGGTGGTGAAGAAGTTTAGGAATGGCAAACAAAGATGCGATTCCGGCGTGATAGGTGACGGCTCAATGCAAATGCTTCTTGCCTTCTGTTCTCATTGCATTTGGGTTACCCCTTCATCAAAGAATCAACTGTTCATTCTTTACGGAAAGTTGAATGCTTGGAGGCTGAGTGATCCATGCATGCATCCCGCGCAACACCGCACACTATTATGGACGAACAAGACCAGCTGACCAGCTGAGTCATGGATTGAGTCTGAGGAGGATGAGTTTGAGGAGGGTAAGACAGCATTGGGCAATCTTAATGTAAGTCGCCCAGTGCGAGTTCGCATAGAAATGGAAAGGCGTGAGATATCTCTATAGAGAGTGTATTTAGCCAACTATTCGTTATTTCCAGGCCGTAAACACAACCAGAGATTCGCCTTCCTCCTCCACTGAGGCTCCACACCGCCATCTGTTGACTTGACCAGCTCGAAGTCGATTTATGCTTAACACGATCAAAAGAAATAGACACGAAGGTTAAGAAAGCTCTAATCCACTTCCATTAAACTATTCGAACTACTGCTGCCGAGTGATTGTTCTTGCGATCATAGGATCGTCAAATGGGAATTATCAGAGCCGGGCCTGGCATGACTTTTATATAAGTCTATCTACAAAGACCTCCACAAGATTTATGTCTTCGACAGAAATTCTTCTCAGACTCGAGACTGTGAACGCCAAATAACTGTTCATCAGGTATGTCTAAGATGTCGTCAACGAAACTGTTTGATATCCGTCGCAACGTATAAGCAAGCATCTTTTCAAGGGGTATTCGCCTCCTCTACTTGTGATTCGTAAGAGCAAATTAATACAACTTACATGCCTGCCAGATTACTAGTTTGATCACATTGAGAGGAGAGAATCCGTCGCATATCGCGTCAGTCTATGTTGCGGATCAAACTGTCAACTTCACCTTAGGAAAGCCAGCCTATGGTGTCGACCTGAACAGCTATGGTAATTGTTGAGCACACACCTGAATATTCAAAAGAGGCCAGATTCTTCGGCTGTCTCTGGTAGGGAATGTTAAATTATAGGCCTGGAAGAGAGTTCTGGCTAGATAGAGATAAGGCACGAACAGCAATTGTGAGTCACCAACAACGACGTAAAGATTGTCGAGTGGGCCAACAATATCGCCGACCATCGGGCGGAGATCACCATTGTATCATCGCTAAAATCCTCATCAGATATATGTCGGCGTAGACAGGAGAGTCATACGCAGTGTCATCATTCACTCCGTCAAGGGCATACCAAAGCGCTGGTCTCAACTTATATTCAGTGTTCCGCAGACAACAATTCTTTCCAAGCTACCTCGTACGGCATTACTGACACATCATGGCGTTGAAAACATCTAAATCAGAGAGTAACACATGGACCAAGGGGCCGTACCTAATATCGACCGACTCCTCGCTGATCCCTCTCTCAACCGTCAATACGGCCTTTGCGTCTCCGGAGGTCTACTGGGCAAAGCCCGTCCCGGACTCCGTTTTGCGCGAGATCCTGAACAATTCCCTGTGCTTCGGCATGTTCATCGACGAAGCCGTTCAAGAAGTTTCAGCTGATACGTCGAATCCCGGCCTGAAATTCATGGGTCTGGCGCGGTGCATCACTGATTTTCACACCTTTATCTACTTGACCGACGTTTATATCTGGCCGGCGTATCAAGGTCGAGGACTGGGAACCTGGTTGGTCCAGTGCGTTCAGGAGATTGTCGAGGCCATGCTACATTTGAGGAGAAGTTTACTTATTACCGGGGACTGGGCGAGGTCGGTACCTTTTTACGAAAAGCTTATGGACATGACTGTGCTTCAAAGTAAGAGATCAGAAGACAAGGAGAGCGGGGAAGGGGAGGCCGTCCTGATGAGGAAGGGGAAAGGCAATCCCGCATATATAGGGGAGGTCAGCTAAGGTCGCGTTTATTTCAAGTATGATGAGGAGAAATATGGAAGTTGCACACAGTACAGCACAGCAGGAGCATTTCCTAAGTTGGAGGGAGACATATATTGTTGTAGATGGTGTATTCAAAGTCAAACCCCTATAACAACTTAGTCGAGTAGATTCAAGTCTACATCCACAGTATTGAATAGCTTACAGAGACCTTTACAAACAACGGCCTTATTTCGACAGATATCTTTATTTTACGATACATGTTGAGAATAAGTCAACGTCGTCTGTAATAGTAATGCATCTAAGTCATGGAGACTTCGAGTTACTCTGACGAAAGTTATCCATAAGCACCACTACCTTTTGTAATCGCTTCTCTTCCTTTGTAACATTAGACTTTAGGGGTTTCCGTGTCCCTACATCAGCACCCTTATGTCCCGATCTGACAATTATGCTTCTTGAACCCATCAATGACACCGTCCAGGTCCACACGTGGTTTTTCTTGCCTCATTTTGAAGGTTGTCTCTGGAAGAAGGAGGGAGACTCCTCGACTATGGAAGTGAGCATGTCTATAGACAATGAAACCTTGAAAGCTTTGTTGTACTGTCTCACGCTCCCTGAGAGCGGCCGAGAGAGTTGAGAACATATCAACCTAATCGCCTTGATTGTCCGCCGTGTCTTGGTGGTTGTCTCGGGTGACCTTCCGTGCTCGCAGTATTTGGTTGGTGTCGAAAGCTGCATACTGGGTAAAGGTCAGTCGTAACACTAAGACGTATAGATCGAGATCTGATGAGCGGTAGATGACTTCCATTCGAACCACCCGAACCCAAGATTGCCTCTACTGACCGAGATTTCGGCTTCGGGCATCCAACGTGTCGACAAGAATTGGTAGGATGGCAATTTCCCAAGGCTCGGAAGCATTCACGGGCATTCTCCATCGCCAATAGCACGATGGCCAGAACGGGCTCTAGCTGCCGATCTCGATAGTCCAGACATTCGTTCACAGGGTCATGGGGCGGCTTTATTTGCGAGCTAGACGATTAGCTGTAGGATTAATTCTGTTTTATCGTGGGCGAATGATAAGTCGAACTCCGCGAAACTATATAAAGGAATGAAGAAGACATCTTTTGTTTGTGAGGGTGACGGCATAGCACATGAGGAAGGAGAGTGCTCCAAAGTCTGTGAATTGCACCCATGGGAGAGACAGAAGAGAGAGGTTCGTGCCGTGTAATGTGATGCGGTAGATATGCTTGTGGCATATTTGTCCGCCAAAATGACAGTGCGCTTCACTCATTGTGTCGGGTGGACAGTGACAGAAGGAGTCAAATTTTATCATGTTAATAATGCTCAGGTAGCTCCATTGACCAAGGAAGTGTATTTCATCAATGACATGTAGGGCATACCTTCGAGGGCTACCATCTTGATTCTCCATCATTTGCCACCAGTCCGAAGCTGGGCAGCCTGATGAGCACAATTCATACGAGACCAAACAGACCTCAACACCAATCTATCCCTCTCATTCCTCCCTCGAGATCTTATCCGGCACTTCGGGATGCGGGGATGTGACAGTCTTGATCAGATCATCTACCACCTTGTTCCCCGTCTTCTTGCCCGCAGCGTCAATCTCCTTGACCTTTGATTCGGCATCCTTGTTGGCGTCATCCTGGGCCGTCTTGTTTCCGCTCGTTTGCTGTCCGTAGTTGTGAGTGTTGAGGATCGTCCATACGGGCACTCGGAGTGCCCTCAGAAGAGAGGAAGGGATCATAAACGGACCTCTGATTCGAACTTCTTGAACTCGTCCTCTTTCTTGCTCCTGTACTCCTCGATCTCTTTCTGGGCCTCGGATTTGGCGTCCTTGACTCTCTTTGTTCGGTCTGGCAATAGTTAGAAGGCTTTCGTGGCAGGTGGTCGGCGTCGACATACATTCCCGGGCTGTTGAGAGGTTAGCAAGTCAATCTGGCTGGAGATGGTGGGGGACTCACCCTTCTGTACAATCTTCTGTGCCTCTTTCTCAGCCTGCAAGAGGTTCAGTCATTGGGCGACGACTAGATGCCCTCCATCAGACTTACGTCTAGCAGCGTCTGAATGCCCGCGGAGTTTTGGGCAGACTGGGTTCTTATCAGCCTGAGGAGGGCTAGACGTAGACATGGGGACATACCATCTTGGGTTCTTGACTGCCTAATTAGTGGAGGAAGAGCAGAGAAGGGAGACAAGGCGAAGAAGAGACAATACTAGAAGGTTGAATGCTGGAGAGGACAGGTCAAGGACAGGAAGTAACGCCAAATCTATAGGGCAATCAATCCACAGTCCAGCGCAGTCCACTTTGGTGCTGGGCATATGGCATGGAACATTTGGATGCGCCTGCGCCGAGCTCGAAGCTGCGGAGCCAGAAGGGGTTTAGCTCAGACGAGCCCTGCTCTCCGCCTGTACTAAGTACTAGCGTGGCACGTGCTTGACCTTGAATGACATGGGGTTTTTTAGTTGACAACGGCACCGGGAAATATTGCCATCTGTTAACTCTACTCCCTGCAACGCCTGTGAGATAATACCTACGTTGCTCATTTAGGCGTCTACTCTTAGGCACCTCTGAGAGGTGCCACCTGGAAGCTTCAAAAATCGACAGCCATGTCAACGAAAAGTCGTCATTCCACACCACGGTAGTCACTACGAGTTATGTACACCTCCGCACTCTGTACCTAGGTAGGTCACTGATGTAATAATATTTATTTTATGAACCGATAGGTCTGGAGTACTGCGTAATCAATAATAATACCGTCCTCTGTCTTAGAGCTGTGGTAAATTCTGCCCCGAGTCACGTGCGACTCACCCAGAGCGTGCTGCTTTAAACAGCCACCCACCCTACCCATCTTTACCCTTATCCTCACCCTCCATACTGAACTTTTTATTAGTTATAGTCGTTTCCTCGACGATACTATGCACTTGAACAGCGAGATAAAATTTTTATTGTACAGTATTATTCGCGTCGTCGATCTCACGAGTGATCTTTATGGTCTTTTGATGGGCCACACCTCGCTGGCTATTCATGTCAATCTATACATTGGCCGGATCATTCTCGAGGTCAATGGATGTCTTGCCTCTCAGATCGATTTTGGTTGGGTTCCTGTGAGCTGGTGTATCTCTGGCGTATAATTTGCCCCGAGGTTTCTCGTGGTTACCACGATCCAACGTCGACAATTTCGAAAGGGCCCAGCTATGGTCAGCATCCTGAAGAGCAGCGATCACTAAATACAGCGACACTCAACTCCTTACGGCTGATCCTTCTCAATCCATTCCAGAACTGTCTCAAAGAACTCCTTTGGCGTCTTTTCTGCGATCCAATGTCCGCCGTTCTTTAAGGTGACCACGTCGACGCTCTCATAAAACTCCAACAACTGTTCTTTCGCCCTCGTATTATTGAAGCTTCCACCTCCAGCCACTCCCATTACAGGAGCTTAAATATTCCTGAACTTCTGCACCTGCTCGCGATTCTCACGCGCATCCTCCTTCAACGTCCATCGTCCTGTACGTGTCGAATGCAGCTCGGACCGCACCAGGTCGCGAATATGCTAGAACATGGTCGTCTTCGTTCTCGCCGCCGAGAGGGATTCCCCATGGAGTCACACTGAGTCTGTCGAAAAAGTGTCTGATACAGGCCCTCTCTTGGCCTTGACCAAGCCGCTCCGGCAAGTCGTCTTCGACGTTGTGGAATTTAAAACGGCCACACTCCCTAATCCTTCTTAAATCTTTCATAGAATGTGCTGCCGGGGAGGGAACAGTCGCCCCCGACCAAAGTCCACATTGCTGAGTGGAGCTTGACTATTTCCAGCACCACGATAATCAGGCACAATGACACGGCAACCAGCGCCTGAGAATGGGCCAATGATATATCGCCACTCATACCAAGTCTAGGGGAAACCATGGATCAGAAGGATGGTACCATTCGCTGCAGAAGAGTCGTCAGTGCCTGTGGGGCGATTGCGGTACGCAGGAATATCGACGTTAATGTAAACGGGTGTTGTACGTGTCTGAATTGGCGGCCGATACTGCTGCTGACGGAGAACTGATAGTAGCAAACCTGCGGTTCCAATTCACGGTTCCAGATGAAGAGGACCATGTCGTGCTGACGGTGGTCAAAGACATGCTGAAATACTTCAAGTTATCGACCCGAGAATTTCTTCAGTCTATGGAATCCGCTTCGTGGGTCCGAGATTTTATTTTATTTGCCTATTTAGAACATCCAAGGGGTTAAAAGCTAACCGACTTTCGACTTAAAAGTTGAAGATAGTTAGTGGGATCCAAAAAGCCGGGAATTCGAGGACTCTGCAGGAACCCCTCCGCCCCGATGCTAAGTGGTCCCATTTTGGTTCGTGGCCGTCTCACTCTTTGCGTACTCTGGGAGGTCTTCTCCAGCTCTCCATCTGTACTTGGAAGCAGGATGATCCGGCCTGACCCTGGGACCTTTGCCATCAGCACTATAGTTCTCTCTGGCCGTGCCACCTGGCACAGCATAGTCATCCCAAAAGACACCACGGCGGCGGAGTTCGGGGAAGAGATGTTTGCTGACGCTCTGGAAGTCGCCGGGAACGATGGCGTAGGAAATATTGAATCCGTCAATGCCAGTCTCGTCAATGATTTTTTGCAGGGTATCTGCGACTGTTGTTGGAGAACCAATGGCTTTCGCGTGAGGGCCACCTAACGCGAGTTCTTTGGCAATTCTCTTCTTGGTCCATTTGATATTCTCTCCGCCGGGCACGGTTGAGCTCCACGCTTCCAGCATGCCTTGGACGGCGCCTGGAAAGCCGGGGGCAAACCGAAAGTCCTCATCGTCGCCCCACTTGTCTATGTCAATGCCATACCAGCCGCCGAACAAGGCAAGTGTACCGTCATCGTCAGCGTACGACAGATATTCTTCATACTTCGCCTGTGCCTTCTCGTCGGTCTCGTCGACGACGATGAGCACGCCGGCAATCAATTTGATGCTGTTGGGATCGCGTCCTACTTCGGCTGCCAAGTCACGGATTGCTTGGGCACCTCTTTTGATGACATTCGTCTCCATGCCAGGGAGAAACATCGCTTCCGCGTGCTTGGTAGCGAAAATCTTACCTGCACTGCTAGTGCCAGCTTGAAAAATGAACGGTGTTCGCTGTAGTGATGGCTCTATTTGATGTGGACCAGCTGATTTGAAGAATTCACTATGCCACATTTTGTCAGTTGGGTTTTGGTAAACAGATTGCTCAGGAAGGAAAGCTCACCCTTCGTGATTGATCCGCCTCACGCGACCAGGTACAGTAAATTGCTTGGTCTTCGGATCTCGCACAGCCGCATCATCCCTCCATGATCCCTCCCAGAGCTTATACGTGACGTTGACGTATTCTTCTGCTTTCGCATAGCGAGTGTCGTGCGAGATTTGGGTATCAAGGCCGAAATTTTTGGCCGCATTCTCCAAGTAACTCGTCACGATATTCCAGGCAACTCGGCCTCTGGTAAGGTGATCCAGGGTCGAGAATCGGCGAGCGAGAGAGAATGGATGCTCGTACGTTGTCGAGGATGTGATGCCGAATGACAAAGATTTCGTCGCCGCCGCCATCGCAGCGACAGCAGGGCTTTACTTTGCGTAAGCATGTAGATCTCAAGGGAAGAAAAGAAGGCTTCCTCACAATGGATCTGTAATCGGAAATTGGGAAGCACCAGGCAGCACTGGGTCGAGATTCTCCGGGCCTTTGTACACATCATAAATTCCGAGCATATCGGCGATGAACAGCCCATGAAATTTGCCCTCTTCCAATATCTTGGCCAAATCAATCCAATAATCGATATTGTTATACTCCCCTGATCTGTTCTCCGGATGTCGCCACAAGCCTATGCCTGTAAGTACCAGCTCAAATACATAGCATTGCCTGACTTACCTGCGGCGCAGTGTCCGGGCGAACTCATAGAGAATGCGTTCATAATCCATTTTTTCTGCTCAACGCCTGCTGAACCCATCTTCGTCAAGAAATTGACTGAGTTGTGAAAATGGTGTTTGGCTCCCTGGGTTGATTTTTGGACGGGCTCAGAAGCCAACAATGCCCCTTCGCCATTGTTTAAATGGAGCCTCGTCGTTATCGTTGTGTTCCAAACCGTGACACATGTATCCTCCATCACGCCATCAATTAGCGTTAGCAACCAGATCAACGATGGAGACTTGTACACAGAGCACGCAATCCTTGGTACTTGTGACATGATGACAAGCATTCGGAGTACGCTAAAGGCATTTTCATCGCTATCGGGACGAGCACGCTCGCACGCTTGCACGGTCAAACTAGACTGCTTAATCATTCAGGTCAAATACTGCATTAATGGTCAAGCCACGAAATTTTAATTCACGGAGCCTCAATCCATTCTTATCTAATATCCGACTCTGTTGACGTTAGTCTGGTGTACTCTTAGATCGTCGTGACTCGTGCCCATTGCGTCGGCCGGCACAAATGGCGATTGACCTCAATTCTGTTGCCCGCTCCCCCGGTACCGAAATCCCGGGAGTCGAATTCCAGGAGAGCGGGTCTCATAATGTCCACTTCAGCTTTGGACGGCGGCCTGAAGAATCGGGTTCGCGAGTATCATGCCTACTAGACTCCATCTGATTCTGCTTTGCGACCTATTACAGCTCTCCTTCCTAGTATGGCATCATGCACAGGTGTGCACCCGAACGATGTCCTCTCCCGAGGCCGAGAAGAACAGCAAAGGCTTTGCTTATCTCTAGTCCCTTTCGCTTGGTGACCATCCACACTGGTACGGACTCAAGATCCCACGTGCACCCTTCCAGTCGTCAACCAAGTGCTTTTATCTGTGGGAACTGTTACTGACGCGATCCATGTGGCCTGTGTCGTGATGGTTTTCGATCTCCTTGTTGGAGCCGCTGTTAAAAACAGACATATTGCCCGACAAACGAAACCCTTACAGTGTGTATGAGCTTCTCAATTTTCTAACAGGCTCACCAGATCGTAAAGATGTCTGATTCGCCCCCTCCTCCGCTTTCGCAAGGCGTGGGCTATGGAGTGGTCGTTGGACTGGGAGCTGCCTTCGCCATTGGTATGTGTGAAAGCCAAGATCAAGGAACTCAAGCTGACTCAGTCAAGGCATGGTGTATGTGACGCGAGCATTGAAACGCTCCTTTGGCGAAGACAACTTGACAACAGAAACGTGCGTGCGATGATGCTTGCGTTGTCCTCCAGGAGTATTCTGACCTCCTATTCCAGGTTCATGGTTGCAAACCGTAGCGTTGGCACCGGTCTTACCTCATCAGCTGTCATTTCCTCCTGGCTTTACAGTACCGCCTTACTTGGTTCCCCCTATCTTACCTACTTTTATGGCATTGCATTGCCACTCTGGTGGGCCGCAGGGCAGAGCACCATGATCTGTGCCTTCGGATGGCTGGCAATTCAAGCAAAACGCAGAGTTCCCAATGCTCACACTTTGCTCGAGTTGATCCGGGCTCGCTACGGCACGGTCGCACACATTCTATGGATTATCTTGTGTCTGATCAACAACCTACTCAACTTCTCTTCCATGTTAGTGGGTGCAGCAGCGGCCGTGTCTTCGTTGACCGGGATGCATATTGTGGCAGCATCTTACCTGCTTCCCCTGGGTGTCGTCATTTACACCTACTTTGGGGGTCTGCGAGCGACGTTCCTTACCGATTATGTCCACACCTTCATTATCATGATCGTCCTCGTCTGGTTCACGATTAAGCTGATAACGATGCCGGAGATCGGTTCAATCGGAGCCCTGTACGATCTTGTCAAGCCATTGGGGGATCAGCATCCAGTTGCGGGGAATTATGAGGGTTCCTACCTGACCATGACAAGCAAGGAGGCAATTTTCTTTGGCATCATTCATACTACGTATGTCTCAACCGTTATGGTCTTCAACTTATTCTAACCTAGCTCACAGGGCAAATACAGCCATCGTCTTCCTCGACACAGGTTTCTGGCAAAAGGCATGTCGCCTGTTTTCAGTTTCCATCTCGGATCCATATCTAATTTGATGGTAGGGCTTCGCCGCCGATGTCGCCGCCGCCGTCCCCGGATACGTGCTTGGAGGCAATGCATACTTCGCAATTCCGTTCGCTTTCGGAACGATCATGGGCCTTGGGGCGTTGGCACTGGAGCAGAGTCCCGCTTTTCCCACATACCCTCGAGTGAGTCACCTATGAGCGCTCTCATGACCAATCTTTACTGATCTTGGCCAGAGGATGACACAACAAGAAGTTACAAGTGGCCTTGTTCTACCATATGGTACGTGATGCCCCACTTGGGAGCTGATTCTCTTTCACTTCGTCTCTCTCTGAGCCCTAGATAAGTTGCTGCGCACATTCTAACTCACATCAAATAGTCTCGCAAGCCGTTGCTGGCAAAGGAGGCGCAGCGGCCGTCCTTATCATTGTGTTCATGGCTTGCACCAGTATCGCCTCGGCGCAGCTGATTGCAATGAGCTCCATTTTCTCCTTCGACATTTACGGAACGTACATTAACAAAAAAGCGACTAACGCCCAACTCATAAAAATGTCCCACATCGGAGTTGTTGGCTCAGCCCTTATCGTTTCGACATTGGCCACTGCTTTTTACGAAGGCGGTGTTGACCTGAATTGGTTGCTGTATTTCTTGGGTATTCTGATCTGGTTCGTGTTCCCTGCACACATTGGAGCTCTCTCTTGCTAATCATGTCACATAGCCCAGGCTTGTTTCCCACAATATTTACGCTGGTCTGGAAGCGCCAGTCAAAAGCAGCAGCAATCACTGCACCAATCGTCGGTTTTGCTGCTGGACTCAGTGCCTGGATAGCCTCTGCTCATGCCTACTATGGTGAAGCCACAATCACAACCCTGGGAATGACTCTTCCATGTCTCTGGGGCAATTTGACATCCTTCTTTGCGCCTCTACCTATAACACTTGTCATCAGCTATTTCTGGCCCGATGTGGACTTCGAATGGTCTCAGCTACTCGCCATCAAACGAATCGAAGACGACGACCACGGCAACGTTGGCTCGAAAGCCTCGCATTTCGACACTGCAGCATATTTTACTCCGGAAAAAGTCGCATATATGAAGCGGATGTCGCGAATTGCAATTTACTGGGCCGTTGCTACATTCTTGGGACAGATCGCTTTGTGGCCCCTTCCAATGTATGGTGCTCGGTTCATTTTTGGAAAGAAGGTATGATATTATCCCAAGCTTATGTGCTGATCTGATGCTCACGGAATATCCTAGCTGTTCGTTGCTTGGGTGGTAGTCTCGCTCATCTGGCTGTGGGTTACGCTCTGCATCGCCAACTTTTACCCTTTGATAGATGGCGGTTTCAAGCAGATCTGGCAGGTGATCAACAGGGACAAAAAGCCAAAGAGCGAACAGAGCACTGGAGCCTCTACCCCATCGACTGACAACTCAGAAGGTCACAAAGTGTTGGGAGAAGTCGTAGTGGACGAGAAGAATACCGGTGCCTGAACGGAGGTCGATTGATGGTCCTGTCCATTGCCTGAGCCACCCTCTCGTAATGCCTAACGGTGGAGAATGAGCAAGATACGAGGCTTGTTGAAGTTCATGCGACTGTTATTGTCTTCGCTGGGCAAGCTTAAACGAGTCCGAACAATAAAAAATAGACACTTTTGATCCTTTGGACGGATTGACTAGTTGCTACTAATTACAAGGCGAGGGTACGCGCTATAGGTAGAGAATCTATTAGCTGTGCTCGCTGGTGGAGCATTCCTCTTTCTAGTCACATGTAGGCGGAAAAATATCAAACCTCTCGTTCCTAACCCTTCATTCTGCCTTGTAGGTGCTACAACATCCTCAGCAGATGCACCCTCAAATCTCACATGAACCTGTTCTCCTGACTGACAGCATAAACGGTGCCGCAATGCCTCCAACGCTTGTCAACCCTCAAATTCCGGTCATTCATACCTTGGCAATATCCTCGCGAGGCTCTTTGGAGATGCTCATTCCGAACCTGTCACTTTGCGCGGCTGCAGAAGTGGACAAAGACTTGGATAAAGGTTCGATGTCGAAGCCGTCAAAAGTGACAATACCTCCACGCACGGCAGCCAGCTCAGGCACGGTCGTATGTTTGCCTTCAAACACAGCATCCACTTCCTCCAAGCTCTTGCCCTTGGCCTCGATCCAGTAGATGATGACATAGGCGAGTTCAAGCAAGTCCCAGCTACCAAATACCATGTAGGTCTTCCAGCCGATGCCGTCGAGGGCAAAGGGGAAGACGTAGGTGGTGAAAACGCTGGAGATGGACGGGACAGATTAGCTTGGAAGAAATGCAGCAGAAGAAATCAAAAGGGGCTCATCTCATGAGAGCAATGGACAACGTATAGATGGCCATGCCGCTTGCACGTATCGAATAGTTGAGGACTTCGGGAGGATACATGACGGACAGGGGCGTGGGCCAAGGATATCTTTGTATGAAATATAAAAATGTATGACAGTCTATATACCACAGTTTCCACCCATACCCGCGTCTGCAAACGAGTCATCAAATAATGCAACATCACCGCTGCCCGTCCGCCTTCGGTTTCACTCTCACTAACATATTTCCACCCTGGATCCGGAATCAATGCTAGTATGCACGTGCTTTCAAGGTTTGCCCTCTGAGAAAAAGAGGGCAATTTCTTAATCGACTCTTCGGAACCTTTCGGCTCGAACATACAGCTGCGCGTTCTCCTTGAAAGGTATGATAGCATACTAGTTAACTAGCGTGTTTGTTTTTTGTAAAGTTGTTTGCCGGGAAATCCGCCAGCGGTTTAGGCGGCACTGCCCCTTCGGCGCCCCGCCGCTTTTGACGGCTGTAAAGAACCTCGTCCCCCTTCCCTCAGCGTTAACATCATTTATCCAGGCATTACAGAGCCTTACGCAATCGCCCTCGGAGGGTTGTGTTACTGTTACTCTGATTAATGACATGGATCTTCCACCCGAGAATGACAACGTACTGTACACTCCTTCTGCGCCGGATACATCTGCTCCCGTCCGTGAAGCCCCGGCTCCTGCTGAATCGAGTGCCGCCGAATCTGGCCCCGCCCCCGCTCCGACATCTATCTCGTCCGACTATCAACAAGGGATCCTCGATTCGCATAACATCCATCGCTCCAACTCCTCGGTCCGGGCTCTCGGCTGGAGTGATGAGATGGCCTCCATCGCTGCTCAGATCGCCGCCAGCTGTGTTCATGCGCACGACACGCCGACCGGCGGGGGTGGTTATAGCCAGAACATCGGGGCGGGAGCTCCTGCTGAGGGCGTCCCGGCGATAATCATTAACCAGATATACAATGGCGAAATCGGCTTCTCTACTTGTTCCCTATAATCCGTTGTCCGATTACACTGACACGGAGGAATCTAACGGTAGCAACTCGACGAGAGGCTGTAGAGTTCGGCAGGGTCGGACCCATGCATCCTTTGCCGACGAGAGAAGTAACAGAAAAGGCCTACCTGCGCGAGGAAGGGCAAGGTGGAAAAGATCAGAGGACCATGACAACGGCCACGCCAAGACAGGCAAGATCACGATCGAGGGAGATGCGAGGGATGTCTGCCGGGGGCAGCCTTACCTAAGTCACGTGATCATACAAGGTGCTCTGTCGGCTCTGCCATGCTCCGCTACAGAGCACAACAGAGCACCGGGATTCCCAACATCTAAATAGCCACGCTTCTTTCGTAGCTCTAGGAGCTTCTCTCTTCTCTGTAGTTAACCTCCTTGACATTGACGCTCAAGATGGAGATCTTCAGTTGAAGATGGAGGCGCGTTGCGAATAGGCGCGAATTTTGGTGGTGGCAGGACTAGCCCTCGTTTTGCAAAGAGTAGCATTGATCGATCACTGATTCAGCGGACATAGGCTTGTTGGCAATTCGACAGTTGAATGCAGCACCCCGACACTTATAGATAGAAATAAATATAGAATGTAGTACTCTAGAGTACACTCTCTTTCGAATGGTACTAATTTTGATGCAATTGTCCAACTTTCAAGTTCTAACCCTAACGGGTCAGTCCATATCTGGAATGCTTTAAATCAGATTACCTCTAGATTTACAATTCCTGAAGTCCTTGGTTCGACTCGTGCATTCGCCGAAGATCGTTGCTTGTAGCTTCGGTGTCTGTCTCCGTTGTAAGCGCGTTGATTTGCGAGACAATGAACATAATTTCCTCCACTTTTCGTTCCCTAGATTGGAGCTCTTGTGACAGTTTCTCTTGATCTTCCTTAATATGCCCTTTTCGGATTTCAATCGCTCGTTGTAGCTTCAACATTTCTTGAGTCATTCGTCCGCAAGCAAGTTCACCAGCTTCTATCTGCCCTTTCAAATCCAGGGCTCTCTGCCGATGTTCCTTCTGTTCTTTCCTAAGTTGTTCAGCTTGAGCTGTTAATATGTTCAGCTGGCGAACTATATCCAGGGCAACACCCGGGCTTGTTCTGAATGATTTCACTTTGATATCGACCGGCTCATCGGATTCTTCGGCTTTGATTGCACAGTTTGCATGGTCGGGTAACTTTGTGGCTACGATGACGGTCAGTTTTCGATTACCCAGGCAACTTAGGGATACTGTGCCATCAAGATAGCGGACCACGTACAAATTGTAGTCGTAGTGCCGTGGTTTTTCCTTATCTCATTACCTGCCTCATTGACGCTCTGCTTATCGTAGAAGACCCGTCGCTGGCGCAGTATGTTTCCCCGAGGGCGAGAAAGTTGCTCTCTGGGTTTGGGGATGATAGGTCTATGCTCCTCTTCATCTGACAAACCTTCCATTAATGAATCCCCTGCAGCACCTGGTGACGACCACCCAGCGCTGCGGAGAGCGGCACTGTTGGGGCTGGGAATTATTCTGGCCTGTAAGCTCTGTGATAACATGAGAATCTTTTCTCATTTTGCGAAGAATAAGATTTACCGTTAATGCTGTCCCATCAAGCTCCTCATGAAAACGCAGAGACATCGCCTGTGACTTTGAACAATTTGAGTCCGTTGCTCTGTGCGAGTGTAACAGCCCTAAGCCAAATAAACTTATGAAGCACCTATTAGAGTTGCATGGCTTGTGGTCGGCGTCAGGGTGTGGTCCAAATTCCCCGATACGAAATTCGAGCAGACGTCAGTATTTACATGAAGTCAGAGATTTAAAGCTTAACCGGTCAGAGAGGAGAGACACGGAAATCCTGGTTCCAATCCTACGGCCCTTGCTCCGACCCCTCAGTAACTAATCGCCAAAGGCAAGTTACCCCGCAACCTCGCTGCAGCTGCAGCGGTTAAAACTTTGTACGATAGAGGTTCACATAACAACCTTCTCTACTGTTTGTGTTCCCGGTAGCTTGAAGTGTGATATATTGCTGGAATTGACAATGAACACCCAGCCAGAGATCAATGATGTACGTTCTTTCTACTCGTTATCGATTCGAAATGTTGCTAAAGGCAGTCATTGCTATACCAGGCGTTCGCTCGTCAACTTCACAGTTTTTGTACGTTTCTGGAGAATACTCACTCCAAATGGTTTCCAGAGTCCGTTTATATCAGTGAACAGTTGGATCTATATGTTTCCAATATATCCCAATACGTGGGCCTGTACAAAGATGGTGCTCATGACTTCCAATTCCGCAACTGCCCTGAACAACAAAGTCCTCCGGATGTGACTCAAGATAGCCACTTGCAGCTCTTGCTTGGTGACATTGATCCTTACATAGTGCTAGCGAACTCTTCGGTACCAGAAGCGGGCGGCCCTGCTTTTCAAGTTCAGCACAGTCACGCGCTCCAGAATATTACACTCAGTACGACCCCTTTGGCATTCGAACCAGACCGTTCTTTGTCGGTGCTTGGATATGATGAACATGGCGAGTCCGAAATTGTAGCTAGAGACCTCACGCCTACTGCACCTGATCCGAACACCACAATCAACCCTGAAATGCTCTGTCTGAATCTTAACAGCGCCGACCACGAGAGGCTACAAGACATGGCACAGTGCAGGTCCAATCCGGATTTTGTGTCTCTTCGACTGACACCGAAGTCTTCAACTGTTCCCGCAAAGCGGGCACGAAACTTCAATGGAGAGCCTAGAAAACGAGCCAACACCAGTAGCAAATCCACGAGAGTTAGCCCACGAGAAATCGAAACAACTGATTCTAGGCTGCCAGAAGAACTCACACAAAGCCTTGAGAACGAGAAGAGCGTTGACGCAAAAATCACGTGCGACCTGTATTTCTCGATTGGCAGTCTAGATTCGATGATTCAGCTCAGAGATGTGATTTTATTGCTGCGACAGTCAGATTACTGGGGTAAAATTCGCGACTTCTCATCCGCCGTCAATACGATACATGCGCTGGACAAACTAGATAGCACCCAGCAGTCCATTGCAATTTTCCGCCGCATTCTTCTGCTACGCCTCTCGGAACATCGTGGAAAATTGTTGGACGAGGTGCGCAGTCAATGGGAGAGCAGAGAGTTCTCATCAACGGGCAAACCGGAAAGTGTCGTACTCGATCTGCTATTACAAGAAGCATATCCAAATATTACACACCAAATGAAGGAGACTGATACTAAAAAATGGCGGAAGACCTTTGAAAGACAGAGGAAGATCTTGCAAAATCGTCTTTCAGCCGCTCGAAATTGGCGGCGTGCGGTCGATGTGTTTGGACTCGGCTTTATTGCCCTCATTCCCACTGGAGGAGTTTTCCGAATACAAAATCAGAAGTGAGTTTCTTCCTCTATAATACAGTGAGTACGCTGACAAGCTAAGTTTCGAGACTCTCCGTGGGGAGCTATGTGACACTTTATTAGCCTCCGTTAAAAGGAAGGCTGATGGGTATGTTTGTGACGCTGCGGCACGGCTCACCCCGTTTATGAAGTCTATATATGATGGTAGAGACTACCTGCCGAAGCTGGCAGTCGAAAGCCTGAGCGATGAGAACTCTGAAGTAATGGATTCATCGAGGGTTTTGGAGTTGTGCAGCGAACTGCCAGAACAAGAGCAGAACAATAACTAATGTATGCATCGACAACGACTAAAAGTCAACGACTATGTAAAGACCATGCCTTTTCTACCTATGCTTTCTTTCCTAGCCTTACTCTCTTTCGACGCAGCCTGTACTACCAATCCCTTCCCCGGCGCACACTACTCAAGCCTAGCCACATTATATTTTACGCATCTTCTCGCTCTTCTCGTCTTCGTCGTTCTTCGTCGAAAGTTTCTCGCAAGTCGCGTTCGGTGTTGCTTTCATTATCACCAAGAAGGCGCCTTCGTACATCATTATGTTGGTCAGAAGGGGACGAGTAACTTGGCCTTAAAAGTGTTGAGATTGCTGACGTGATGAGAACCTATTATATGAGTCAGTTGTTATCTCAAAACGTCTCTTCGTCTGGACGAACCGACAAAACCGCATTCAAAACACTGGCGAGTCCGCTGTTAATGGCAGCAAGTAGCACTTGTTCCTTCCAAATTGGACCACAGCAGGTTTGAAAACCTGATGTTCTTTCGCAAGTGTAGGCGTCAGTGTTCCGAGAAGGGAAAGGCCATGCACGATCATGCTTGGAGTTGAAGCCACAGCAATGCAGTCTGTTTTGTATCGACCGGATAACATCCTCGTTCTTGGTCCGGAACAGATGATCCCACTGTATTTCAGCGCGGCAAGCTCTGAGATCCCCCGGAACGATATAAGTTACAGACAGTACAGCCAAGGCGAAGGGCAATAGAACCATGCCGTACGAAAGGGCATTTTGATAAGTTACAGATGGTCTGCCTTGGATTTTTGCGATCGCCCATCCAGAGAACCACATTATGGTCAATCCTATCAAGGAGAAAGTGCAGTTTAGGGCTGGAATAGAGAAAGGAAAGGGCAATGACAATCTCAGCACTTGTACCCATATCCACCTAGATATGATCAGAGAGCGTTACCCGAGACTGAATCACGGACCTACAATGACAGGCCACCTGCCGAAACACCAAGCTTGCTCAGGTCAGCCACCAAGTTCAGTTTCCGATGTAAGTACTTACGCCAGTTCCAGCGAGCTTCACTTTTCGGGACTTCAAGTTCATCACGTCGTCTTTACTAAGACACCTCAGCAATAACAATCGCGAGAATTATCGATGAGAGTGTATTCGGCTTTATAAGGTAGAGCTGTCATAAAGTGGAACTTCGTTTTGGGGAGAGCCATCATAAAGGGCTTACGCTGCTAGTTAAACGCTCTTTTCTTGGCATTTAAACCAGGCATACGTCATGAAATATGCGCCCATGACAGGCCAATGCGGGCGGACTTGCTTTTGGGCGAATGACATGAGTACTAGATAATGATTTTCTTATGAGGAAATTTCTTGAGAATGGAGCCTGCTTTCGCTTCGCAATTCTCAAACGAGGTTGAGAAGTCTTGGAGTTTTCATTTACATGCGCCATCGATCTGCTCAGGATGATTGGAGAAATCAAAGCTATGACTGGTAAGTGATTATTGGTTCCAAACTTCACGGTCGTCGGAAACGCCATTCGACAGAGGCAGGAATTATGATTGGCTGTACAGTACGGACTTTGTACAAAGTCGCTCCTTCAACCAATCATGTGATTGCAGCGAAAGTTGACTCCACATTCTGGGACATTAACCCACCCCCTTTCATTTTTCCTTGCTACCAGTCTAATGGGCTTTTGGAGGCGCTGTTTGATGTAGGAGAGCGTTGCCAATCATAGATCCCACCGCGCTCGTAAAAACTGTCCTCATCCCAGAAGACCTCGGACAACGCCTGTTGTACACCCACGGCCAATATTGGTGCAGACGGCTGGCGACCTTCTCGGTCAAGAAATCGCAAATACTCGTCCAAGATCAGGTATGACTTCGCCATCAATCGGTTAGGCTCCGGAACCATACAGGCCTGTGGTTGATGTCGCAGGCAGAACTGGTCAAATTCCTGGTCTGTGATCATGAATTTCCGTACGTCCCGGAGCGTTTGGTCAGAGTCGTTCTCTCCCGCAACCATCAACACCTGAAAGCATTTCCAACGAAATGGTTGGAGTTTCGATATATGTTGATTCATGTCCTCGTTCACGTTAAGCTTGCAGACGACCGTGTTCAATTTGAATTTGATACCAAGCTCTCGGCACCAATCGGCGATCTGATAAAGTTTCCCAACCTGGTCCCCGGCACCTCTGCCGATCGCAATGTTGGTCGCCTCGTTGAAAGAGTCACACGAGACGGCGAGGATATCGATATGATGGCCGTGCTTCGACAAGAACGGCTTAGTCACCAAGCTGCCGTTGGTGACGATGGAGACAGAGTCCAAGTTAAGTTCTTCCTTACAGTAGTCCACAAGACTGCCCAGGAATTTAGGATAGAGAAATGGTTCGCCTCCAGCGAAGTTCAGCTTTCTCATTCCGGCATCTTTCAGCATCCGTAATCCGAGTTGGGCGGACGACAGGCCTTCCTTGTGTGAGGTGGTGGCCGTGTGGAAGCAAAACCCACAAGACTTGTTGCATTGCCGAGTGAAATGATAGTTGACAGAGACTGGACACTTCTTGGGTGTACGATAGGTTGGGAGATACCAATAGAAGGCCAAATGTAGCAGGTAAATCGTGACGGCTGACAGGGGAATGTACAGGTAGTGCATGTCTGTTCGAGCTAGTCGTCAGTGGTTTCGAAAGGACATGGAAAAGCAAGATGAAAAACGTACGGTGATGTTGGGCTTGGACACGAGCGTAGGCGTTCCTATATATTGACGGCCCACCTCACTAAAAAAAATGCACAAGGCGATTCAACTTCGCTGCACTTGACTGTAACTTTTCAAGGAAACTTACCCACCATGAGCAAACCTGAAGATAGAAAGATCATCTACATTATCGGTAGTCCTCCCTGCTGTTCGAAAACATCGACTAAGTATTGACAGGATGTCCTGGCTCCGGAAAGGGCACCTTGTGCAGCAAGCTCACGGAAATGAACTCGTTCTGCCACGTTTCTGTGGGTGATTTGTTGCGACGACATGAGCGTAGTGGACGGATCCCGGAGCCCGAAATCCGAGAATGTTTGCGAGCAGGAGTGTTGGTACCCGCAAAATACCTCGCTGGGCTCCTGAAGCAATCTTTTGCTGAGCTAGCAGAAAATGCAGCTAATGCCATTCTCTTGGATGGATTTCCGAGGCACACCGACCAGATCGAAGACATTCAGGAGGTGGTAAGTGCGTCAATGACAGGACGGCTCTTCGCTGAGGCCTTTTCAGATAGGTCTGCCATGTGCCGTGATCTTCTTCAATTGCCCCAAAGAGATTGCGCGACATCGCGTGATGGATCGAGCGCTGCCACATCGCGATGACGACGGAGGCCTCTTCGAACCTCGATATGCTGAATTTTGCCGTAATAATCCTGCCGTCATCCAATACTTTCGAGAGAGGAAGCTCTTAACAGAGGTACGACCATTTCGACGCCAGACTCCGAAAACTGACGGCTCTAGATTGATACGAGTGGTCCAACATCAATGTCGTACGAACTTTTCCTAGAGGCATTGCAAAGTTGTGGGATCGTTGAGCGAAACACCTAGGTGAACGTGGTGAATCTGGTGGGTGTGGAGAACTTCGGCACAGTTGCCATTTTTGACGATTGCCAAAACCTTCGTAGTCCGCAGCCCGCAGCGTTTTGATCTAGCAAGAAGTAGCTCACGGTAGCGTTAACACATACCACAATTGTTGTATCAATGATGAGAAACCTGCCTACGATTCGTCTAGAGGTAGAACGCAAATTCACAGCCTTGAAATGTCATCCACTGCGTGTCGACGGCGGCCAACCACCCTTCCTAAGTCTGACAACCCTGGGCAGACAAGATTTTCATGATATTTACTTCGATCTCGACACCCGACTCTCGCGTGCTGGGACCTGGCTCAGACAGAGGAATGGCCAATGGCAAAGCAAGATCAAAAGAGGCGGCAACTACACAAATTCACAATTTGAAGAAGTATCAGACCTCGACGCCATCTCAAAACATATCAAGTCGCTGACTGGGTTGAACACTGCTGCGTCTGAAAGCTTCGGCCTGAGGCGCATCGCAAGTCTTACCACGTTTCGGCAGAATTGGGTCGCGGATGAGGAGTTCAAGATAGTCTTCGACCGCACCGACTTTGGTCACCAGGTGGGTGAAGTTGAGCTTGAAAAGGAGATCAGCGAGCAAGATGAGCAAGAGATCACGAATATCTTGGAGAAAATGGACCACAAAGTTGCCAATTTCTTACGACACTACAGCTGGGCATTTTCAGAGGGCGAGCCCGTTGGGAAATTATCAGCCTACTTCGCACAGCACCCCCCTGAGAGGACCTAGACTTTTGATGATCTTCACAAACGGCCGTGATCGAAACTTCGCCCGTTCTTACCGTCATTCTCTGAGATGAGAATGGTTTGCACAGTGGCTGAAAGAGCCTTGATTGGGGAAATGGCGCTCAACGACATACAACGTACAACGAGCACGGGTAGCAGCTTTCCGGTCCAAAGATACTTTTTCGGGAAGCCAGGTTGTCACGTCATGTCGCCTATGATTCATAAGTAGCTTGATGCCTTTGAAAACATCCGACTGTCGTGTGATGTGTACAGTATTTTTCAGCTCTGTCCCTTCATCCCATTTCAATTAAAATGATTAAGCATTGAAGACCTATTCTCTGGTTCACACTCTCGTGCTAATCTAAGCGTTTATTCATCAAATCTCCCTAGTAGTCGTGAGACAACAGCGGACCACTCTTCGGACTATCATGGACGCCATTGACCGATTCTTTGCGCAATATCAGAATTTTGATTACAATCGCACGGCTTCCTCACCTCAGGAATTCTACCGAATGTGCAATACTTTCAGCTGGGTTCGCATCAATGGCGAATACCCCACAGCACGCAACGAGGCCTACTACGCCTTTCGAAAGGCGATGGTCGAAAGTTTCAACAGTGCATTCGGTACTGATGTGAATGATCACGCTGCATGGGAACGCATGTGCATCGTCGTGGGATTGGATCCTCCCCCACGGAAAATAAATGAAATGAAGAATGTAAGCAGATTTCCATGGTGATCAAGGAGATATGTCCACTAAGTGATGAATTATGAATAGGCAATCAAAGCGACTCACATCAACCTGGCTGATTTGCTGGACAATCATCGCACCGGTGGTGTGGTCGAGATCTTTGCAACGAAGGATGATCTCGCAGCGTACACCATCAGGGAGGGGAGGTATTTTCCTAAAGACGAAGCCTATGCAGGTGGCATTCTCAGATTTCTCCTCCGCGAGATCCACAATGACTACCATGGACCAGGTGGACCACTCCAACGTAAGGGAAGAGGTCGTGGAGGAAGACATAGAACTTGAATATCGATCGACCTTGTACTAGAGCGCTCGTACAAATGATTTCTCTTGCATCCGTGCCACTCTCTGAACCAAGTTTCAAGCTTAGTCGGCGGCGGCGCTCATTCCTTTCACTCAGTCTACATATCTCGCGGACCAGCCATTGTCATCATATCATGGTCCTTACACCCCTAGTTACTGAGCCTCGTCAAAGTACGTACACTTAAACTCGTGGATCAATTGGGGATCACATTCACCGCGTATCATGATCTCTTGATCATTTAACCGTAACACAGAAAGGCCCTGGGGCCGACTCGAGTCCCACAGGAGCTCAAACAGACAGCCACCCACACGTCATCGCCCAATACCTCGATATCCGCTCCCGGGGTTTAAACTGTGCGTCTTGAGGCCGTTCTTGGCCTACACCGATGAGTGGTGCCGATTTGGGTGGCAGACTCGAGGTTCCGGCCACCTAATCTGCGTCTTTTGGATCCCATCTGCACCTCCCTTCGACGTTGCTACACCCGACGCCCGCGCCCGATTTGCGCAAGCACTGGGGGCTCAATACCACGGCCTGGAATCCAGACCAGACACGGCGCCCTGATGCACGAAATCCTGCGTCCCTGGCCCGGATGAATGCCGCCGAAAAAGGGTTCGGAGGACCCATCTCCTCGCCGCTTTTTCTTTCCGCGGCCGCTCTTCCTAGTCCCAATGGTGACAGGGGGGGTTATCCATAAAGGATGGTTATTCTCCCCGGCCCGAAACCAGGCGAATCTAAACTAATGTGCACCTATCGTCACGATTAGTTACATGGCTAATACAGACATCTAACTATTGACAAGTCTGTACGCCGTCCTGTCTTATATCGGAAAGTACGTGTCTAAGCCGGAAAAGTAGTCCCTATCGTATACGGAGCTATAGACGTAGATCCGCTTATATATTAACGATCGCGCCCCGCTTTTGTCGTTCGTCTCTAGGATGCTAAATAGCTTATTAGAGAACGAGATTAGTCGGTATAGGAGATGTCTCTTCTCCTTCTATACCTTCCGGTGTAGGAGTCTTCGCGGGTCGTCGTTAGCCTTAATTACCGGCCCGAAGAATTCTAAGGTAACCTGATGGTCTTAGAAGCTAATGATATCTCGCCCCGACGATCGGTCTTGCGGAGGGATCGCGATAGTCTGAAAGATACGAGGAACGGGAACGTAGCCCTTCCGGGCCTTAGCCTTTTAAGCTGCCTATGGTTCTAGGATTGCCTAACGTGGAAGATCCGGCCGCGGACGAGTTCACGAGTCACTAACTACTATCCTAGGTATCTGGACGATCCGAGATATCTAGGTTATTCGGACTACTGCCGCATTAAGCCAATGCTCTACTATCCGTTTACCGACTGGCCTAATCTCCTCTCCGTCGAGACCGAGACCTATAGGTTATACGTCGACGCATTCCGGGCCTATAAACGTTTGTATGCCCACCCACTAGACTTCCATGACGACCTGGAGGTAGAAAGCACAGATTCGGACTCGGATTCGGCCGATGAGGATCCCCGGGAGGAGGCCGAATCTCAGCATCCCCATGTCGACTTTAAGGCATTCGCACGCAGGCGAACCGGGGCCGATGTTGCCACCCAGAGGGACGTACTTAATGGTTTAGGGAGGAAATTGACCGTACGTATGATTGGTCGATATATATCGGGCGGTATCATGATTTATGTCTAGATGTCTAGGAGCAAATCAAGAACGGAAACCCGATTGAGCTGCTGGTGGATATTGATTACTCCCCCGAACCGTTGAATCTAGAGCATAAAGCGCTTTATGATACTATCGTCACTCACTACACGGATGAGATCGGCCTGACAAGACCCCCGGCGTAACCGTAACTCCTTCTAAACATTGATGGGGAGGCCGGGACGGGAAAGAATTTTACACTTCTAAAAGCGTGCGCCAGCATACAGGAGATTGCCACAGCGGCCGGAAAGGGCAACCCTATCTTTCGGGCGGCTCTGACATGCATTGCAGCGTTCAGCGAGCTATACCGGGTTTTCACCAGGCGGAGCAAATGCCGAATGAGTCACCGGTAGGACAATACCGACCTACGGCTGACACAGAAAGGCCGCGACGCCGGCGTGGTCGGTGACAGGGTGGGACCACCGTATGGCGACGCAGGAACAGATGGCAGAACTGCAGAAGCAACTGGAGGGCATCAGCTTCTCGACGAAGGACTGACTGCGACACGGCTTCGACTCGCTTGTCAATTCCGCCATGCCGACGGCGTTCGACATGCTCCGCCACACCGGCGTCGGCTGGAGCGTCGATACCAGTCAATCGAGGATAAGACGCTCAGTCTCATCTTCCTCGGTACGCCTCATCATAGGAGCGATTGGGTGACCTACGGGTCTCGGAACAGGAAAGTTCGCAGTTTCTGAGGAGAAGGCTTAAGACTCTGTTGGGTCAACCACAGCCATGAATTGCAATTGTGCTCTCTCTCTCTCTTGCGGAAGGAGGCGAGCATGAATTGTGGGAGCAATAGGGATGGTGCGTGCTGGGGAGGCCATCTGGGGAGCGGGAGCAGCTGCAATCTGGTCCCATTCGGAATTTGGGTAGCTTCGCACATATGTACCCGCGTGTGAAATCGCCAGGGACATTGCAGATAAAACATAATCTAGTGAACATATTCTAATCACCATTCTGACCCCGGGAGAATAGACAATAACGAAAAGAGATTGTAGATAATTTTTTCTTCGGTTTATATAGCTCTAGTTTGGATCTCACATCTCTCCAATGCTTGCTGCCTCAAGTAAGTTAAGTATTACAGTATTGCTTCAAGGGTCATACGATTTTAAGGTCTTCAGCACATATCTCCATCTTTGCACATAGGTTTAGCAAGCATCAAGTAAGTGCTTTATTTTTGATTCATCGTCTCCAGCTCAATGCCCCGTCGTTCCAACATCATCAGACGGTAGACACTTTCTGTCATGACGAGCTAATTCGTCTGACTACACATGTATCCGCTTCAATCGTTATTTCGAAGTCTTCTTCTATTAAATCCTTCACGACATCATTCAGAACCTCATCAATGGTGTCGTGTCCACAAAACCCGTCCTCGACAAGAATCCTCATTTCAGAATTCACTGTAATGTCAAGGGCAGCTTATAGGCTATAATCACAGGGGACGGGAACTCATGAGAAACCAACATGCAAGATGACTCGCGTTTAGTCTAGACGTTAAAGTCGGGTAGAGTTACTAGAATGCCTAAAAGGAGATGATAGATAGGATGCGATTCGAGTCGATTTTACGAAGGTCGGACGACGCCCTCCGTCTTCTCTCGAGTAGTGTGAGGAGATCCAGAGAGACCGTCCCTCTAGGTCCTCGAGGCGCCATAGTTAGGGTAGTGTAGCTAAAAGTACCCGTCGTTCTCGAGGAGTTAGACGGATCTCTGACTATTTCTGAGCGATCTTAGCAAAAAATCCTCCAAAAGCGGCGGTACGGACCGCCACATTCGGCGGGAAATTTCCCTACAACCTGCGTTGAACGGTAGTTTACCCAGTAGTTAAGTGACTTCGGGCGAGTCGGGGGGCGAGCTGGGGTGAGCCTAGGGCGGCATCACCCCCGTCCAGAAAGAGGCTGAGCTCGGGGCAGCTTTTTGCTCCAAACTGCGTACTTTCTTCCGTCGCAGCCAAAAGTACTTCCTACGAACGACGTTCCCACCCTCACGCCCCTCTCAAAACGCCCTCGACCAAGCCCAACCTCGGCTGTCAAAATGTCGGCAGCTTCAAAGGCCACTCTCATCGGCACGATCATGGCCACCGCGGGCATCGTCGGCTTTGTGCACTGGGCCCAGACCGCTGAAAAAGCCGTACGCTTTTCCCAATCCCACCCAGGTGGACTGACAATTGTCCTTGACTGACCAAACATGCCAGGCCATGCACGCCGGCGTCGTTCGAGACATGGACAACCAACGTATCAAGCGCGAGCGTCAGGCCGATTTCGAGATGCAACGGCAGCTGGAGGAGGAATACAAGAAGTTGCAGACGGTCCATGAGAGTACGCATGAAGTTTGACGGCGTTCGAAAGCCTCAACGTCCTACCTACCTACCTGCCCTCTGGCCTTTGGCCTTGGCCTTTGGCCTTGGCCTTGACGATCTGAGGGGCTTGAGGGCCATGTAGACTCGCTGCCAGCTGGGGATCCGACATGGCAATTTCGAGTGCCCGTAGTCTGGTGACCAGCGGGGAGGATCCGCCTGCTTCAGGCCTTCCAAGAGTGAAGCCTACGACAAACTCCACGACATGACGATCACCCTCGAGACCCCGGGCGGCTGGAACAACCTGACCCGAGGCGACAAGGCAAGCCGTATACAGAAATCGTACTCCCATGTAGCACCAGACCAAGCCAGAGCCGAGATACGATCGCGCCATCTACGAGGGCAAAGTGACGAATCGACCACTCCGTCCCATCCGGCTCTACCGGGCGTTGGAATCCCAGACCAAATCCAGCCAGACAGCACGAAGTCGTCACCCCGCTCGAGCATTTCATCAACCGCAACACCGTGCAGCGAGAAAGGTGGCAGTGGTCTTGTCGACGGAGAGACAGGCAGGGATGGTCAAAGCTAGCATTGGATGTTATAGAGCCCTTTTGCCGGGGTCTTTCTCTCTACTATCTTGTATAACAGCATTCTCGCTCAGCGACGACAACGATTGACGGATCAAGGAAGAACCAAAGAACGAAAGCGGAGTGTATGGATGAAATTGTGCGGAATCTCCACTCGGCTCGAATCAATACTCTCCCTACCAAGTACTTGTATAACTACTATGTAATATAATATACCAACGTCTGCACAAAGGTATAGGTATATGTCTAGTTATAGCCATTTCCAGTCTCAGGCATAGAGAGCTATACATATGTCACTCTAACCTATCGTTCCTCTCCAAAAAAAAACATCTTCTCTATTAAACCTGATGGAAAATGGCAGCAGTGATAAGAGACGCACAGTTTCATAGTAGGGTGTGAAGAAGGTGGATTTGCTCCATCCTTTATTCAGCCAGCCAGTCACACCTATAGACGATGCTCCTCCCTCTCCCATCTTCTTCCCTCCTCTACGCTCTTCTCCCTCCTCACCTTCCTCTCTCCCCCGTCCTCCCTCCTCCCTCCGCCCTCCTCATTTCTCCTTTCTCCCTCTCGTCCAAGTATCATACACAGGCATCAATGGCCAGTAGATCCATATCCATATTCATATCCATACATTCAATTTCCAACCCCGCCGGCAACCCAATTGTTGAACTCCAGCTCCCCGGGACGCGGGAACATACCTCGGTCCTGATTCTGGTCCTGGTTCTGGTCCTGGTTCTGGTCCTGGTTCTGTCCCTGGCCCGGATTCTGTCCCTGGTTCTGATTCTGCTGCTGCTGCTGCTGCTGCTGCTGACCACGATGCTGTCTCCTTTCATTCTCGGCGCCTCTCTGCCTAGCTTGTCTCGCATAGACCAAGAGGGCCAAGGCGCCGGCGAGCGCGACAATAATGAGCGTCTCGACGAGGCCGTCGTCGAAATCGTCCCATTCGTCCGCCCCATAGACATCCCCGCCGGCTCCTCCACCGTGACCGGTTGCCGGTCTGCCGCCGCCGCCGCCCGGCTGTTGACGGTCTCGATTCGCCGCATACTCGGCGTCGCCACCGGGGATTCCGGGCTCTGCAAAGGCGAGCAGATCGTCGTCGGCGGCACCGCCACCACCGGCGCGATCCCTCCCCGCGAATGCGGCTGCCTCCTGGGCATCCATTTCTTCGGCGGCATCCAGGAAGCGGTTGATCCATTCGCCCCAGGTTTTTGGCCTTTTGCGTTCTTTTCCCTCACCGTCATCGTCGTCGTCGTCCTTGATGCCGTTGACTTTACCGCCACTGATGCTGTTCCACCAGGACCGTAGGCGGAGCTTGGTCAGCGCGAGAGTCACGGGGAGGTACGCTTCTTTGTTTATCTCGAGTGCTAGGTCGTAGTAGCGCTTCGCCATGTGGAAGTCCTGCGTCACCGAGCCGATGCCGTTCTCGTGCATCCAGCCCAGGTTCCACAGTGCTTGGGCGGAGTGGTGTGACTCTGCCGCTGTAGTGTAACAGATGCCTGCCTTCTCGAGGTTGGATTTCGCTTGTTCCGCGGCATCAACCTCGGGGGACGAGGACTGATGGAAGAGGGGAGATTTCAAGTCGGCGTCTGAGAGTGTTAGGTAGTAGTCGCCCATTTTGACGAGGGAGTCGACGTTGGCCTGTTTCGCCGAGCGGGTAAAGTATGCCAATGCGAGACCGGCGTCGCCGAGCAGTTTGCTGCGCTTCGAGCTCGGATGGGTGCTGGAGACGAGGGGGATTCCGGGGAGGGAAATGACCGAGGTCTGATGGTCGAGGAGGTAGGCGACGTTGGCCTGGGCGCTCTCGTAACCTTGTTCCGCGGCCATCATAATGGGGATGAAGGCCCGGTCGAAGTCGCCGCGCTCGTAGGCCGAGTTGGCCTCGAAGAAGGACGAGTGAAGGATCTCGGCGCGCTCGGCGACGATCTTGTAGTAGACGGTCGCGAGACCGCAGTTGCGCTCGCGGCCGACGCCTTGGTTGGTGAATTCAGCGAGGTAGTAGAACGCCTCCATGACGCCGGCACCCGCGGCGAGTTCAAAGTACCGCCCTGCCGTGTCGATGTCGCCCTGGTCGAGAAAGAGCACCCCCAGCGCCGATTGCGCCAGCGGGAGACTCTGCTCCGCCGCGGCTTTGAGGTATGTACCGGCCCGGAGTCCGTCGACAGGGACACCCAGCCCGTCGCGGTACATGAGACCCATATGGTACTGGGCGAACGAGTCCCCGTTGGCGATGCCGCGCTTGAACCAGATCTGGGCCTTTTCTAGATTGGGCTCCATGCCCTCGCCGCGGAGGAACATGCGTCCAATGTACGCGGCGGCCTTGCCCGCGACCCGCTCGAGCCCCCTGGGTGCCTTAGGGTTCACGGATCCGTCCTTGCCCCAGTAGGCGCGTGCGATCTTCATGAATTGCCGCTGCGCCTTGCGGAAGTTCCGCTTGTAGCCCCGGGGAGAGTCGTAGTAGTGTTTGCCCAGGGTCAGGGTGGCGTTGTAGTCGCCCTGGCGTTCCTTCATGTCGAGATATTCCAGCACGTTGTCAACGTCGGCCGTCGTGATACCGTCGCGTGGAGCGTTGGATCCCGAGCTCGAGACGCTGGCGCCCTCCCCGTAGATTCCGCCGTCGACTTCCACCCACCGATAGGCATTTCGAACAAACGACGCTCCTCCGGCAGGGCCCGACTGCCAGAAGGCAATGGCCTTGTCGGCGATTCGCTTGTAATAGTCGACGGCCTTGTCGCAGTCTCTCGGACACCCAATTCCGGCGTGGTGTCGGAAGGCCAGCGTCATCTCCGACCGGATATTGCCTTGCTCAGCAGCAAATGTATGGTACAGCAACGCCTTGGCCTGATCTCTTTGCACGCCTCCTATTCCGGTCGCGTACATCAACGCAATCATATTCTGCGCCGTGCTGTTTCCATCCAAGTCAGCCAGTCTCTGGTACTGCTTCAAGGCCTCCTTGAAGTTCTGGGGGTATGAAAAGTTGCCGTAGAAGTTCATCTCCGCGAGGAGGAAGATGGCATCCGGGTCGTTGAAGGCCGCGGCCGTCTTGAGCGTATCGACGCCCTTCTTCAGATCCCCTCTGATCTGAGGCGTACCGCTTTCGTTGTCGCTCGACCGCGCAGGTGAGTTCATGAACAGGGTCCGAAAGGCGAGCTTTGTGTAGTACCATGCCGTCTCTACGGGCCCAGTGGGTTCCGCGGGAGTCACGCTGTCTTTCCATGTTGGCTCGAAGAAACGCAAGACCGACCAGACCTCGTGCACAACATCGTTCCCACCCTGTGCCCAGTAGATTTGTATCTGCTGCTCATCGGGGACGAAGTCGTTCGGAGGATCCTCCAGGTGGTGGAGGGTGCTTCGGGCGGCGACTGAGGTGCGGAGGCTCGTCGCGAGGAATAGGATCAGCAAGAGAAGTACTAGGTGACGAGGTTAGATCGCTCGGTCCGGTCGAGGCTGTTGGGGACTGACATGATGGAACCCGCAAGATGCGAGAGGTCCGAGAAGCCATGATGGCAAACTGCAGTGGACAGGGTCACCGATGGAGCATGATCGTTTTGGTTTTCAGTGATGAAGCGCCGGCTTCATTCAAGTTCAACGGGTTGGATTTATCGAGCGAAGGAAAATAAACATAAACAACGCTTTGGTTGTGGAGGCGAATGTTGGAGAAGCCAGCGAGGCCAGTTGTTGGAATCAAATGAAACGATGCAGTCCGCAGTCCGCAGTCCGCAGTCTGAGGATGAGTGCGCGATCCGGCGGAATGACGTGCCGCAGAAGTCACGACTAAAAGTACCTACTACTGCAAGCCTGCTGCAAGCCTGAGGCCTATTCCTCAGCCTTGTCAAGCCAGGCCTGTCTCGCAAGGCTGTCGCTATCATCCCTACATACATACACCGTCAAGGAGGTTCAACTTAGCATACGTAGTACGTTCCACCTGAACAGAGGCTTCCTCTGATGTTCAAGCCATCATGTGGACCCCTATCGGTACCTGGATAGGTACATCGCATTACTACCAACTTGTACCAGCGACCCCATTGGCATCCGACTGACTGACTGATCCGCACCCCATACAATCTGAATCTCCTGCTCAAAAGTATTCTCTCGGCTTCTTAGTGGTGAGCAATCTTCTCGTCCCAAGGCCGCTGGTCTGCTTCTTCAGCTGCGAACTGATTCGTCTCCCGCCATTGACCTGGACCCTCCTCTCCGGTTGGCCATAATTGAAATCTTCAAAGTCATTGTGCGGACTTCCCGCATCACTCGAATTTGTCAAGTCAACCACCGGCGATCCGGCAGGAATCTGCGACAGTCGAGGTTCAATCTGGCTTTGCGATACTTTGATCTCAGGTTGGCTTGAGGGTGGCACTTCGGGACTGCTGGGGGGAGTGGAATTCCGAACTTTCTTGGAGTTGCGAGTTGACTTTCGGGGTGGCGGAGGAGACACTTTGGTCATTGATGATCGCGTCTGTCGGCGGTTTTGCTGGCTAGATGTCAACTCGCTGATCGATGGGAGGTCGTCGCTGTCGTCGTCACTAACCCCATTGTCATGGTACGAAGAATCGTGACCATCGTAGCCAGGTACTCCTAAAAAACCATTCTCTCCGCGTGATTCGTCGGCATCGGCATCGGCATCGGCAGCTGGGGACTCCCCGGAAATTCCTTGCGACTGTGAATGTGGCACCTCCGATTTGAAGGATTCGAGCTCTTGACTCGGTTCGTATTCTTGATCGTCTCGGTCGTCATCATCTTCCGGACCCCCTTGATCCCTGTCTTCCACATCACTTGTTCTAGGGTCTGCCGAGCTGGCAGGCTTGTCATGTTCGGCCGAGATAGTGAAAGACAGTTCGATGGGGGGAACAGGCGAAACTTTCTGTGCGTCTTGGTGAGAGCTACTGTTTGTAGTGTGCACAATACCTGATGAATTGATCTCCATTTGGGAGATATGAGGATACTCAACTGATTCTTGAGTGCGATCGATAGGTGAGGATGGGGATGGCAGATCAGAATCAAAAGAGGCCTTAGCGCAATCGTCATAGCTGTCTCGGTTCTTACGATCCTCGGCTCCGGAAGCAGCCTTGTCACCTGGTCGCAACACCTTTGCAAGAGGCGACCTTTTGCGGAACCGGTGAGGATACTCGTCAAAAGACGGGCTTAAAGGATCGCTGGCGCCGTCAAGTCTCTGATGGTCATCGGAAGGATTTGCAATCGGTTGTAGTAACTGCTCATTCAATGCCGAGTCAAATCCTGCCTCCTTGATCATGTCTGTGATCTCGTTTCGACGGGGAGTATCCATCTCCAAAGTAATTGGTGGCTGTATTTGCGCATGAGGTTCGTTGACTTGTTCTGCAGATTCAGGAATGACTGAGTATCGGTCATCACTGGATGGTATAGGAGCTTCGCCACCACGTAGTCCAGCGGCATGATTGCTCTCGGGGACCTCTACTCGCGACGCTTGAACAAGCTTCGCGGATATCATGCTCGAGAATGCTATCTCACGGTCCCCATCGTCTGCTTGGTCGTTCGCATCTTCCTGCGCCACCTCGAACTTGCCGTAGATTCTCTCGCCTGTATGCTCGTCAAACTTGGCACGCCGAGCTGCCTCCATAAGACTTTGGGCTAGCTTGAGATGGACAGTCTCATCTTCATCAGAATGGACTACTCGACCGACTCGGTATGACGATATGTGAGGCTCATAGTTCGTTGTCTCGTCCATGTGCAGTTCCCGGTACGCAATGACCGCTCCTGGTAGGATATTTCCCTGCTCGAGATCAGACAAAACCTCGAAGTCTTCAGGAACGACGATTCCGTCAGACTCTCCATTTTCGACAAGTCTGGATTTTGTAACAGGGATGGTGGCTGACTCTTGGACGTTTCCTGAGCCGAGTGTCGACATGTCAGGTGCAAAGAAGCTTTGGCCCTCTTGCGCAGACTGACTGGTATTTGTTTGATAGTACTGATCATCATCCCGTGCACGGCGTTTGTTGTTCTTCGCACCGCCACTCGACGGCTTCATCCAGGCCTGTTGGAACGGGAAGGGCGGTGGAGTCAAGACCATTCCCTTGCGTTCGCATTCGACCGCTGCAAGACTCAATTTGTTGTTCCAAGAGTCTTCATTTTCGGCTTGGGCAGCATTTTGGGCAGCATTTAGGCCAACACCGTTAGATGGGCTTGCATTTCCTCTCACTGGGCGGATCGATTTGGAAAGCTTTTCTCTCAATGCTTGCTCAGCTTCAGGTGTTTTTGGAGTCCTCAAGCCGAGGGAAGAAAATAGCATTCTCCGAGAGCTGGCTAGATCGAGCCTGGCACGCTTTGGTGCCGGCTCAACCTCAACGATAGGATGTGAGGTTGCTGGAGGCATTTCGGGTACTTTTGAGGGAGGTGGTCCAGTGGTATCTGTAGTTCTTGTTGGTTCTTCGCCAGCTCTTACATCCTCAGTAGCATCATCTGTCGCATTATCAATTGCCATCTCCTCCCCTTTGTGAATGACAGCATTATTCTGCTCAATTTGCTGCTCTTCACCACCGTTGTGATCCATGCCGTCTGCCTTTTGTGTTTGACCCCGTACGAAAGCATCCAGGGCATGGAAATCCGCATCTTTAGGCAACAGACCCTGCTCCTTAAGTAAGTTGAGGTGTTTTCTCTTTTTGGCTCTGTAATTGTTGCTTTGAGTTCTCTTTGTTCCCTCACCAGGAGCGCCACCTGATATTTTGGCCTGAACGCCCGAGGCGGATAGGCGTTGTTTCGGCTGGGGGGATGCCTTTTCGACATTCTTGTTGTTCTCGTCATCCGACTCCGAGTCAGAATCGGAACTGCTGTCGGTGTCAGAATCCGAATCTGAGCTGGAGGCCGAGCTAGAAGTTATATCATCCTCTGCTTGCTTCGTTTCCGAGTTGGATGATGGATAGTCTCTGTCAGAGTCGCTGGACGAGTCAGTATCAGAAAGCCCCATCAGTCTCAAGGCCCGCTTCTTTGCTTCTTCAACGGCGATATTCTCCATCATACTATCACCATCCGATTCCGATGAAGAAGTCTCAGGCTCTGGTGCAGCATCCGAGTCCGAGGAATCATCTTCATTTGCAGCCTCGGGCAGGATGTTCATGGCTCGGGTCTCCTCTTGTTTGACAGATATCTCCTCCATCAAGCTGTCAGAATCAGAATCAGAATCAGAAGATTCGGATGAATCTGAACTTGATGTTGAGTCAGAGTCTTCCTCATCCTCGACATCCCCATCATCGTCGGCTAGGTTGCTTGGTAGTTCCTTTAGGGCGCGTTCATCGGCCAAGCCAGCAGCTTCAGACTCGCTTACAGATTCCTCGACATCACCGTCATCCTCATCACCCTCATCCACATTCTCTTCGTCCTCAAAAACTGAGAAAAGACTCGACCTCTTTATTGGGGTTGAAAACCCTTTGAATGTGTCCTCTTGGTATTCTTGGCCGTAGTCTTCAAGATCTCGTTTTCTTTTCAGTTTGTTCTCGAGAACATTCTTCGCGGCAGTAGCTGTTGGGGCCCTTGCGATATTTGCAGCATCTTGGAGGAGAAGCTGGACCTCAGCAGGCAGATCCTCGGTCTCGTCTTCCTGCAACTCATGGTCTGATTGTTCCACGCTGTCTTCCGAGTCTGCATCAGCATCTTCGAATTCTTCTCTCACGGTGATTTGCAACTGGGGTTCGGCCGTGTCTTCCTCATCGACATAGTCCCCGTCGTCCTCTTCGTCTTCGTCTTCACCGTCCTCTTCATCTTCGTCTTCACCGTCCTCGCCAGCCAGAAACGGCACCATGGCACCTGCGTAGTCATCCCCCTCTTGAGGCAGAATCTGCAGATGCTGCTCGCCCTCGTCGTCATCATCAGATTGTTCAATGAGGATCCTCCTCCTCTTCCTGGGTGGAATAACGATACCAGGGCGAGACGACCTTCTCAACCACTGCTTGCCAAAAGAAACGCCGTCGATGAGATGCCTACCATCCCCGGTGATCTGGTGTCTGCCCCCCAGTCTCCGAACTCTTAGATCCTCACTACTTAACGCCCGTATGATGACCTCGTCATCGTCCCTCAGGACCGACTCGCAGGCCTGGAAGTGTAGGCACTCGTAGGTGGATTGTTGGTCGGCGGTGGCGGCGACCTGGACGACGTAGTCCTCGAGCCCCCACTCGCCGTCGGCCGACTCGAGCGGCAGGAGGTCATTCACGTCGCTCAAGAGGTCGGCGATGGTGCTGTCGCGGGATCGCGTGTGCGATGCGGGGCCGGTCCCTGTGGTGTGGATGATGTGCACCGGGGGGAGCCCATGACGCTGGATCAAGAGCTGCAGGCGCATTCTAAGGCGCGGGTGCAATGCACCAGAGGGGTTTGTGTGTGTATTCAACCACTGATGACAAGCATCGGGTACGAGATGCTGAATATTTCGAGGCGGTATACGGATAGCACTCAAACATTTAGAGCCTGAAGAAAGATGTTGTGGAAAAGGCACTGCAGTGAGTAGTACTTCGACGGAGTATTGCGAGTAATACTTCGACGGAGCAAACGGATTTAATGGCATTACTAGTGCCAATTTAAAAGACGACTGTTCACTGGCAGTGCTCGCCGTGCACTTTTAAGTAATAGCTAATTCTGCCACCTCTGCCCACCTCTGCCAAAAGTTCTTCGACCAGAGATGCTAAAATCGGAGTATTTGAGTCCTCGGTGTGATAACTGCTTCGTCAGGCGATTCGGCGATGTTGTTTGGTTCAGGAAAAGGAGGTCTGCCGAGGGCCGACACACGCGTTACGCGATACGCGATCCGCACGCGTTCTGATAGACCAGCTAGCTAGGGTTCTTCAGGTCACTTGCCTCTTGCCTCATGACCAGGCAGACCAAATGTTTGCGCTGTGCGGCTGGTTTGTGGCCTGCAGTTTCAATGCACAACCGATCTCCCTTGCTGTGTGAAAATTACTTTAGTGACTGCATGAATTCCTCCATTGTAGCATCAGAGAATCACTATTAATGCTTTCAGATCATAAGGAGAGACAGCACTTGGAATTATTTTCAAGGCAGGACTCAGCATCTCGTAGGGCACGAAACGATGAAGTGAAACACAATCATATCCCGCAGCGTCCCCCAGGTGCCGGGTCTTCAATTAACAGGTCTGGTGTCTCTCATGCCGTCTGTATCAGATTTCAAGTCTCAGCTTTCAGCTTCCAGTTCTCAGTTCTCAGTTTTGAGATCACATGTCTGCAGTCCCTTTCATAACGCCTCCCCTTCCCGAAGAAAGAAACCCCCATCCTCCACAAGTAACGCTCGCTAAGTAAGACCGGCCACGAATTAAAAAGTTGAACAAGAATCCAAGTCTCATGTCGAGATAGGGACAGGGAGTGCATCTTGTGGCAGAGGCGGTGATCGAGGAGGTGTCGGCTGGACCTCCAGGGTCGAAATATGGATACTCAGCTGGGTTAATTTCTTCTCCATCTCGACCAATTTGGACTCCAGTTCCCGGACACGCTCCTCCATCGGGCTGGCCGGAGCGGTGGGCTCGAGGACATTGACTTCGGTCTTCTCCTGAACTGGCGCCGGGGCTTCCACGACAGACTTCTTCTCGGACAGTGGAATCACGACGATTGGGGCCGCAGACTCGATCTTCTCTTCGACCGGTGTGGGGGCGACAGCCTCGGTGGTGGGAGCCTCCTTCTCGACCTCCTTGGCTTCCTCGAGGGCCTTGGCCGCGTCTTTCCTCACATCGTACCCGAAGAAGAACTGGCAGATGGAGGGACTGTGTGGCATGGAGCCGGTGGCTGGCAGAGGGCCCGAGTAGTATTTTCGGATCTCGGCCTCCTGTTTCGCATAGTTGGCAGCCGCTTGCGGTCCAGGGACGATGGGGTTGGTCAAGATCTGGGTGGCGGAAACTCGTGGTAGGCGGAATGCTTCGAACTGCTCTAGGCGGCGGAGCAACTTCTCGGACGGTGCCGCCGTCACGTCGGAGGAGGCGGGGACATCGGCGAGGAAGATCTCCAGGGCGGCCGCGTCCTCAATGGAAGACGAGACGCCCTGTGCGTGGGTCAGAAGCATGGGGTGGCAAGCGTCTCCGATCAGAACGGCCTTGCCCTTGGTCATCTTGCATATAGGGTCGCGCTTCATTTGCGTGTAGACCTTGACCTCGGGCGACTTCAGGAACACCTTCTTGACACTCGGGTGGAAGCCATCGAGCACTTTCTCCAAGTCCTCGTGGGTGGCCGCGAAGTTCCAGTCTTCAATCACGACGTCGTCTTCGCTCGTGGCGTGTTGGCCTAGCTTACGGTGAACCGCCAGCACGTTGAGAGTTTCGTTGTTGCGGCAAGGATACGTGACGGCCATGACGCCCTTGGCGGGGAGGGCCGGGGCCCAGAAGCCCGGGGGTTGGTTCTCGAAGAGGAACTTGGTTTCCTCATCTTCGAGGATGTCCTTCATTGGGATGAGGCAGCGATACGCCGTCTGGCCGCTTCTCTTCATCGGCACTTCAACCCCGGTGATCTTTACATTCAAGCGGTCCTGGAAACAGTCAGATGGGGGGGCTCTTGGGTATAATACGACGGTCGAGAACACTCACGTGCTGGCCATCGGCGATCAGGACAAGATCTTTCTGGACCCGAGAACCGTCCTTCAGTTCAATCACTCCGGTTTCCGGGTCGACGTCCATGACCTGACTTCCGAGTCTAATGGTGCTACCCGTTGTTTCTGCCAACTCCTTCAGGTGTCGATGCATGTCCACCCGGTGATAGAAATGCCACTTGGAACCGAATTGCTGTTCCACGTTGGCGAAAGACAACGTCGGGGCCATGGGTTCGAGAGTGTCTCCCTTCGGTCGACGGACCTGAGAAAACATGTTAGTCAACGAACCACCGCCGGCCCATTCCAGGGTCGTTGTCACCGACAAAGTATCGGGACAAAATACACCAGAAGGACTCTCATACACAGGACACATACCTGGATGTTCTCGATACCGCCGGCCTTGACGCTGTCGAACCCCCAGTGTTCCAGAATCCGGCCACCATTGGGAGGAATGGAGACTGCGGCGCCGTTCTCGTTCTTGAACTCGGAGCGTTCGAAGATCTAGATTGAAAAGATTCAGCAAAGGATTCCCTTGTCGCGGGCATTGACCTGGATGGAACAATGTGGTCGGGTTCTCCATTGGCGCCCGTCAAGCAGGACTCACCTCGACTTGGTGGCCAATTCTCCTCAGCGCGATAGCAGCGCTGAGGCCGGCAACACCAGCACCAACAATCCCAATCTGAAGTCCTCCATTGCTGGCCACGGTCGGAGTGGAAGCCATCGCAGCAGCGAGAAGTGTGAAAGGTCGCACGAGGCTGAAGAGGCAGTATCGATCAATATGTACTGTAGAGTGACAAACAACAGACCGACGGGGAAAAAGTGACAGTGTAGATTTAATTTGGGTCGCAGGTACACAATCAGGCTCGGAAGACGCTCAGGCCTGGCCAGGCCAGGGAACTCACTTATTATACCAACCAAATCGCCCACAGACCTGTCACGCACCCGGCGCTATCAACAAAATAAAATATGCCCAGCGTCCAGACTCAGTCAGCCAAGAGAGAGCCACCACAGCCACCAAGAGCATATTTCCCCCCTGTTCACGCTTTACGGGGCAACGTGGCTTCGGCCTCGACTGGGCCAGTTGGCGATAGGCGTGGTGGAAGCACGGGGACGGACTGAGACCAGGCAAACCAGATCATCCCGTGCATGTGCTAGGCCAAAACCTTGTGCTCCGTGCTAGGTTGGCTGACCCAAATCAGCTCCATGAACGTTTGTAACAGCAGGTCTTTTCTGATAACATGTCCGCCTGTCCAGCCAGTGTCCGCTACTTGGCTGTCCCAATCTCGGTCTTGGGCCGCTCGAACCGATCGAAATAGTGGCTGATAGCATTTTGGTGGTCTCGGCTAAGTCTGTCCCCTCATGTCGAGGATCGAGAAAGCCAATCTCCACGTGTGCGTTTTCGGGCGCAGATGTGATTTCTGTTTCCGGCCAAGAAGGCAAAGAAACGCCAAAGATCGATGGTTGTCTATCGGTGGCATGTGGGCCCCCTAGCCTGGGCCTGCACGATCCCGGCGCTTGGGGGAGAGAAGCTCAGCCCAGACCCCTGGCACCGCCTGGGAGTCTCGCATTCTCATGCCTGATGCCGTCTTGTCGGGAAGGAGTTCGTTCAATAATGGATCGCGAACTCGTTTCTTGGTCCCCAAAGTTTCCCAACCAGAGACACAAGAGGATGGGATGTGCGAAATAGAAAACAATACCGCGGACGTCAGCGTAAACGAGCGGGTTTTGACCCGAAAGAAAGAAACCTGCTCTGGCGACGCGTCAGTCCTACGTAGAACTAGGGACAGTTGTTCCTCTGTCCTCAACTCACCTGGTTGAAGGACTAACATACGAAGGTTGCACTGAACACGAGGCCCCTGGACCGCTTTGGGCTTCAAACTTTCAAGCCTCAACCCCCTTTTGTAACGGAGCTAATAATATCCGCAATCTAGACCATACTCAGAAACATAGCACAGGACTCCGATTTTATCTCCAGACCCTTGTGGTGGCGCCCTGGGGTAGCCCATGTGTCAACCACGGTACTCGGTGCATTGGGCATCCTACTGGGTACATAGTTGAGTTCCTTGTCGATCGTAACTCCTCATCGCTCACCCATCTCACTGCCTACCCAGTAAGAGCCACTTGGCTTGGTACACCTAAATAAAGTATCGCCAAGTACCTGGTAAGTCCCTTCCAAGTACCAAGGTGCTACCCAAGTGTCTACCAAGGACCTAGTCTCAACTATGTAAAGCGAATGGCACTCCAAGACTCTCGACAGCTCAGCCTTGTCCACCCAGAGAGCATCCCTGACATTAATAAGCTGACCTGGGCAACAACCAACTGAGACCGGCCAAGGACCAAGGAACCTAACTTGACCGTGTCTCCTTGCGGGGTTCGATGCTTTCACTCGAACTTGCAACCTGCATCACGTGTCGCCATATTCCGCCATCCACCCCCCTTGAACCGACGTGACATGACCGTTGAACAAGGATTCTCTCCTACTCCTACCAACACCACTTGCATGCCTACTCCAAGCACAGGCAAATCCCCTCCATCTCCCCAAGCATGATGGATGATTGCCTGATCTTCGGTCCTCAGGAGCCTTGGAAAAGACGGAGACCCCTCCCCCAATTCCCCGCACTCTTCGTTTGCCACTGGTCTGGTGCTCCAATCGTCGACACATCTCACGGCGACGATGATGATACGGTGGGGTGACGATGGCGGAGAAGTAAGGTAGAAAGCAGGTGGTGGGAAGATTTGTCGCCCTCCCCATTCTATTCTTCTATTGCACCTCAAAGTCATTATAGATTGTAGATCCTGATCACGATCGCAATCCCGTATTTATTGCAAAGCATAGCAAAGCATAGCAATCCATAATAAACTAATCTACGACCTCGGCAACACAGCAGAACCCCCCCCCCCCGAGACAAGCCATGGCGCCGAAAACACTCCAAGATCTAAAGCGCAAAGATCTGTTCCAAACCAAAGGATACATCGACGAAGAATGGGTCGACGCGGCCAGCGGGCAGACGTTCGATGTGTACGACCCTGCCACGCTGGACAAGATCGCCACGGTGCCCGAGATGGGTGCCGCCGACGTGGACAAAGCCGTGCACGCTGCCCACCGGGCCTTCGCATCGTACAAGAAGACCAGTGCGCGACAGCGCGCGCGCTGGCTGCGCAAGTGGAGCGATCTGTGTCTCGAGCACGTCGATGACCTGGCGCTGATCCTGACCCTGGAGAACGGGAAGACTCTGGTGGAGGCGAAAGGGGAGGTCACCTATGCCGCCTCGTTCCTGGAGTGGTTCGCCGGCGAGGCTGAGAGGGTGCACGGCGAGGTCGTGCCGACGGCGAACTTGGGCCAACGCATCTTGACTTTCAAGCAGCCCGTCGGCGTCGCGGCGTGTCTGAGTCCCTGGAATTTCCCCATCGCCATGATCACGCGCAAAGTCGGTGCCGCGTTGGCCGCCGGCTGCACAACCGTATGGAAGCCCGCCGGAGAGACGCCGTTGAGCTCGCTCGCGCAGGCCGTCCTCGCGCAGGAAGCCGGTTTCCCCAAAGGCGCCATCAATGTCATCACCACCCTCAACCTCGTGGCCGAGGTGGGTGAGGCTTTGTGCAAGAACAAGCTGGTGCGGAAACTGAGTTTCACGGGCAGTACCCGCGTCGGGAGGTTGCTGGCGAGCCAGTGCAGCAGCAGTGTGAAGAAGCTGTCGCTCGAGTTAGGCGGGAACAGTCCCTTCATCATCTTTGACGACGCAAAGCTTGAAACCGCCGTCGAGGCCTGTATTCTGGCCAAGTTCCGCAATTCGGGCCAGACCTGTGTGACGGCCAATCGAATCTTTGTGCAAAAGGGCATACATGACAAATTCACCGAGGCATTGGCCGAGAGGATCAAGACTCTCAAGGTCGGACCGGGCACCGAAGATGGCGTCTTTGTCGGGCCGTTGACCCACGAGCGCGCGATTGAAAAGGCGATGAGTCATATTGACGGTGAGTGAACCAGACGGTACAGATAGATCGTTCCGAGATGCGGTGAATTGACGGGTTGTACAGATGCAAAGAAACATGGCGGCCAAGTTGTCCTCGGCGGAGAACCGTTGAAAGACTTGAAAGGCTACTTCCTCCAGCCGACCATCATCACCAACATGACGCGTGAAATGATCACGACACGCGAAGAGACGTTCGCTCCGGTCGTCGCGCTTTATCAGTTCGAAACGGAGGAAGAGGTTTTGGAGATGGCCAACGACTGCGACGTCGGTCTCGGCAGTTTCATCATCACCGAGAGCATCCCACGGGCGTTCCGCGTCACTGAAGCCTTGGAGGTCGGAATGGTAGGAGTGAACCTTGGACTGCTGAGCGCGTGTGAGAGTCCGTTCGGCGGCGTTAAGGAGAGTGGCTACGGACGCGAAGGTGGACGGCAGGGTATTGACGAATACTTGACGATCAAGTCGATGCTGATCAATGTGGCAAATTGACATGTTTCCGGGGTCGGAGGATACGAGGAATCTGATACTTAGTAGTGTATTGTTCATCATTGTGACCGACATTTCACTCCTTTTTCTCCAACTTGGACGGTGATTTCTGCTGGCTTCCAGTCTTGAGCTCTTGATAGAAGAGCATCGCATATCTCAACAGGATGAGGACACTGATGGCCCGGTTGAGCGCCTCTGGAGCTTCCCTGTCGTTCGTCGCCAACCAGTAGACGTCAATCCCAATCCCCGCCACCAGCTGGATCCAACCTGTGACCGGCAGGATCGGTCTGAAAGCCGATACGCCACCAAAGTACGCATACATCCAGAAATGGTGGAAGCAATTGAGGAACGCAAACAATTGCCAGTCCGAGGTATGGAGGACCCGGAAATGCGTCAATAATGGTGTCGTGATGTGGTGGAATGCCATGTGAGGTCCGATAGTGACCCCACCGGCGACCAAGTTGAACACGTCGATGTACTCGTAAAACTTGGAGAGATGGTACGCGTAGGCCAGATCCGAGCTTGGGATTTGCAGAAAGTCGTGGACTCGAAATACATCGTTGAAGATCAAGTACGCCAGAGCCAGAGAGAAGACTGCGTAGATTTGACTGTTCAGCTGAGTCAATGGGCGCGCAAAGGCGAAGGCTCCGTTGCGCTGCACATAGCCTCGCAGACTGCTCCACAGGAATATGAAGGGACCGGTCGTCAAGATGACGCTTTGTAGCGAAGTCAGAGGCTTGTCGTCGATACTCATTTTGCTTGTTAGTAGTGGTGAGGTCGTTCTGGCCAGCAATCGGATGAAGCTCGAATCTGGCCTTGAGTATTAAAGTACTTGATAAATTGACGGCCAGCTCTCTCACCCCTCCTTTTGGACGGGGGGTGGTGCCGCCCGAGGCGCCCGAAGCTAACCCGGACTCCCCGCGAGCTGGCTGCCTGGCGGCGGTGACGCACCCGTCATAGGTAGGGGCCGAAGACCCTACTTACTGGGTAACACCTTGGAGCGAATAGTGCCTCCTAGTAGCCTATCAGACCAACACTTGTGGCACCAGCGGTGGTCTCGAGCCCATCGAATGAGTCTATGGCTCCCCAAAAGCAACGTCGCTAGAGCTAGACTTGCACTTCCTAGTTCTCGAACTTGATCGAAAGAAGTCTCCCTCACCTTTCATCACGCGTTCACCTAACACTATTTGTCAATTTAAACCAATGTTGATGAACTCTGACAGACAAATCTGTTCCCGGAGACTGACACGATCGATTTCGCTCGGTGAATCTCAAAAGTGCTGCGCCGACAATCTATTTTTTGAGCTTCCATGCCGGGACGTCGATCACAAGACGAAGCCGGTACTCCCCAACTCCTCATGTAGCAACAAATCGTCGAATCGGGAGTTCCCTAGAAAGATTTAATACTAATAGCTACTAATTTGTAGGTAGATTAGTCGAGCTATTACAGATCGAGAAAAGCTTGATCCACTTATATTGTGGTGGGAGGAAGTTGCAATATGTCTGTAAGGCAAGGGAGCTTTCGTGACGGCGGTAGAATCATCTGAAAACAACTTGAATGTGACATACTCTATGCAAGGGACAGACGAGGAAGTGACCAGCAAAGGGCGCGCCAAGAAGCTTTGCAATTGCTGGATTTGTCAGCTAGACGTCCAGCTTCAGATGAGAAGGTCATCTAGAAAGCAGTGAGATTACCACCGGTTTATGCAACGGTCCACGAAGGGTTCTACCAAAACGTCATGTCAGACATACGCCTCTCGCCGTCAACAGAGGTCGAACTCCCACGGCGCAGGATTTGGGAAAAGAAGAATGCCATCGCAGCTCCTAGCGACGCATCGTTCACATCACGTTTCGGGCATTCATTTCCAAAGCCGCAATTCCTCGAGTCCGATCTTGGGACGACAGCTCTGTACGAGCTGCGTCCTCCCTCAGGGCAATCAAAACGTCCGGTGTTGATCAGTCATGGACTGAACACGCCTGCGCTTGGAATGTGGCCTCTCGCAAAAGAGCTGCAATCTTTGGATACAGATGCTCATGTTGTCCTCTTCGATCTTTGGGGCCATGGTCTGTCGTCAACACCTCTTGTGGCGCACACACCGCAGATTTTCCATTTTCAGATCTTTCAAGTACTAGGATTCATGCAGTGGACTTGTGCGCATATTATTGGTTACTCCTTCGGCGCATCGACCACGATCAGTTTTGCCGTTCACAATCCTTGGGCTTCGTTGTCTGTAGCAGTCCTGGCACCTGCTGGTCTGCTGCGCAGGGAGGATTTCAGCCAGGAGATGCAAGATCTCCTGAATGACTCCAAGGGCAGAGAGACTGAAGCGGCAGATTGTGTGTTGTCATTTCTTGAAGGTGGTCCACTCGTCGTCCCGATGGACTGGCGAGAACGAGTCGACTCGGGCGAAGTCGTTGCCGAAGCCTTTCGGGAATGGGAGCTGCAAGAGCACTTGGGTTATCCCTCCAGCGTTCTCAGTATGTTCCGAGAAGGCGGCGTTTATGGGTGTGAGGACTACTTTCGCCAGTTTGCGCAGCTACCATTGAAGAAACTTGCAGTGGTTGCCGAGTTGGATCCTGTCTGTAGCAAGAGCCAGCTGACCGACCTTGGATTTGGCGACGTCGAGATGGTCAAGAATGCTGATCATGCATTTGTACGGGGCGCGTCAGGCGAGGTTGCTCGCATCGTATACCGATTCTGGACACAGCAAACCTAGCTAATTGGAAGACCCAACGACCAAGTACCACTGGCATCCTTTACAAGCTCCCTGTACTGTCATAGTGTGAGGTTCTCTGGGCAACTAGTAGTGACGTTGGATGAATGGATCGAGAGCCTCACGGGGTCCCTGGGGGTTCTGCTATTAATTAGGACTCAATGTAGTGGTCGAGAGAGTATAAATTCCACAGGGCTCTAATCAGAGATCCCGAAGATGAGGCTGATAACAGCCCAGGTCTGTCTAAGCTGGTATCCTAGATAACTTCAAGCTAAGCTCGACGGTCATGGGTCTCTTTTGGGATGAAATATATCGGTTGTCCCCGCTTTGCTGCTTCGAATCGCCGGGCTGATCAAGGTCAGCTGTTGAGCTCGACTCTACGCTTGAGGATATTTCTCGCATCCCCTTCACTGAGCTGGTAAAGGCCCATGTCTCCAAGTGCCTTTCGCGCTGCCTCGTTGCTTTTGAAGATGAGTCTTTCGACATCCCAGAGACCCCACTCCTTTGAATCGCTGCTATTTTCAAGTGATTCGACGGAAACGTCTCGCGCCACGGCGTTTTCTTCTTCCTCCCCCCCATCCTCCTCAAAGCCCCATCCACCTTCATCGTCATGTACCTCCCCAGCCTGCGACTTGCTAGCGCTGAGCGAGAGCAAGAAGGCTGCTTCTTGAAGACGTCTCATGCCTCCACCCACAACACCTCGTAGCCCGGTGTTTTTCTCAATGCTCGCCTGGATTGTGGACAGGTCTCGCTGCAATTGATGCGCGCCAGTGGCTGAAAACGTATGGTGCATGAGCACATTATCATAGATTTCGCGCTGCACCGTGGTGCAGAAATGCTTGGTGATTCTCCACAATGAGCCTGGAGCCAGCACACGAGCCAGGTAACCAAGCAGAACTGCGGTGGTTTCTAAGAGGCCGTCAAGTGCCGGAGAGGGAGCAACAGCCTCGGAACCAGCTGAAATGTTTGAAAGAGTGGACCATTGTGCGTATTTGGCGTATGGCTTGATGGCTCCTCTTATGTTAACGTCGAACGCCCGAAGAATCTCCTCTTCGCTGCGCTCCCTGAGATGTCGGTATGCCAGGGCCGTTTGATCGAACAGCCCGCTTCCGTCAGAGTCGGCGTCATCGCCGGAATTGGCGGACTTGATGGTAGTAGATGTTTTAGCCGCCACGTCATCCACCTTCAAATCACTCCCGACAGAAGCACCAACGCCACTGTTGGCCTTTGCGCGGTATTGAAGCTCGTCCCACAACTCCAAGAAGAAGACATCATCACTCCAGTCGGACATCTTTCGTTCAAGGAATTCGGCGCTCCCGAATATCTTAGCCAACGACTCTAAGCCTCTCAAACCAAAGGCCTCAACGTCGGATTGACCGTGGAGGAGCCGGCCTGCGGTATGGGACGCTACAAGATACCCTTGGAGAGCACCGTGTAGGTGATGGTGATAATCGTCGAAAATGGACAATTGGATCTCAAGTAGAAACTTCATCTTCTGACTGAATGAGGATAACTCCCTGTATCGATCTGTGATTGTCTCAAGAAGGTCGTTGACTCGGATCGCACCTTTGGTCGGTTTCGTCTGCCCGGCCTCGGCATCGAAATCTACGTCAGCGCTGTCGGCGGCGTCTCTGATGCTGTTGTACCTAGTGAGAGCAAAATCCTTCTCGACTGCCAGCCACTGGCTGAAAAACCCATGAGTGGTGAGAAGGTCCCAAGTGACTCCTTTCCATTCTGCGAGCATTCTTGGGATTGGGACATATCCCCAAGACTCGCGAATGGCGGTATCAAAGGCCATCAACTCATGCATGAAGTGGGACAGAAGCTGCGGCTGTTTTGATATCTGGGGTAGAAACGACAGGCATTTTTCCACAACCATTGGTAACAATGCAGTGATGAACGCCGACACTGCGTCAGTGTAGACAGTTTCCAGCACCTCATCTTTCAATGCTCGGTCGTCGAGGATAGGGCCAAGCAGGTCGGTCATGAAACCGCTGTGTCGTTCAATGAGGTCCAGTATGTGATTGAGGAAGTATTCTGGCTTGTCCAGGCGGTTGGTGGGCTTCTCTCCATAAAAGTGATAGCGAAATCTGGTAGCTAGAGGACGCACCATGACCTCGAGGGGAAGAAGAACCACAGGTTCTATGTTCGAAGACTGGACGGGACTACTCTGTGGCCCGAATGTCTCAATCAAGTCTGGAGTTTGAAGTTCGAGAAGTAGGCGGATCTGCTGGCTCCACTGATCGCGCAGATTTTCCGGTAGATTCAACTCTTTTGAGGGCCATTTCATCTTTTCCAGAGTCTGTCGTAGATTTTTCTCGAGCACCTCCTTGATCTCAATAAAGACCTCTTTGCATTGCTGCTCGAACATATATAGCAACTGCGGTGCTGCTCCCTCAGCTGCCAGCTGCGCATCTTGAACTTTCCTGTAGATGCTCCGCAGCTGAACATATGCCTGCGTTGACAGTTCCGGCTGGGAGCGCAGGTTTTCTCGGGCCTGGGTGGACAAAGTATCCATTTGTTGGACCAGTTCAAGGTATCCATAAGCAATCTCGAGGCTGCGGACCTTGCTCATTCGAGCTTCAATCTTTCTAGCTGCTTCATCGCTAACATCGGATTGAGCAAGGCTCTTGAGTCGCTCGTCAAGATCAGCTCGTTGTGTCTGGAAGGTTTCGGCTCTGACTTTCAATGCAGTGGATTCCTCGTCTGCCCTTTTGTGCGCCTCGCGGAGGTTTTGTTGGGCATCGTCAAGCTACTTCATTGTGAGAATCGGAAACAATGAGAACAGCTGCATGGCTCACCTGCTTCCGTAGTAAGCCCTGTTGTTCCTGCACCCGCAGCAGTAGATTGTCGACTTGCTCGAGATCCGCCGCAGTCTGGATTTTGTCATTCAAATAATCCTCCACCCTGGTGTTAATGTCACCAGTCGTCGCCATCGCCGGTACAGCCATGTCTGCAGGTGGAAGACAGAGCGACAGTCTCGAGAAAACCAGGCGTTGGCTTGAATCAAAGTTGAAGGAGATTGATCATATGAGGTGCGAGATTCAAATCGTAAAGTTCGAGTTGTGAGATGTCTGTCTTCTTTCTGCTTCTTTCCCCAAACGCGTCATAATTTGGAGACGCGGACCGTGACTCTCAGTACGATACAGGCAGCAACGAGCTGATTAGGTCACGTGAGGTCACGTGGACAGCGCTACTACTAACGTCGCTGCACATCGATGACGACGTCGACGACATAACTATGATGCATTTTCACAACAGAAGCATGGCCGTCAAGTAATCACTTCAGGTTGCATTGGCGACCTTGCCGATGCTCAACAATGCCCGCGGAAAGCCCAGCAAAACGACGGAAGAAGAATGACTCCAAGGCCGCTCCAGTCGCGCACCGCAGCCTAGACTTCTTCTTCCGCAAGCAGTCCGACTCAAAGCACTCATCCGCTAATGGAACGCCGTCTAACGGAGATGAAGGAGCCCATGATGCATTTAAATCTGAGAAGGACCAGGCTACCTCTGAGCAGGAGCTGACAGATGAAGAGTTGGCTCGAAAACTCCAAGATGAATGGGCGAGGGAGGACAGTCAGCAACTCACCACGGACGGTGATGCTAACGGCCCCAAAGAAGATGTGCCCCCCGTCGACCCTGATGATTATGTGAAGACCTCGATCGCGATTAGCAGAGATCAAAAACTGGAGGCTCGCCCGGCTCTGAACGAGAACAAGACAAACGTGCTCGGGTTGCAATCTACTGCCTCGGAGGAAGATACAATCACTCTGACCATTCCATTCGATCAAAGCCCGTTGACATTCGTCCCATCGCAATACATTTCTGAGCTGAAGAAACATTGGAACGCAGATGGCGGCGACGCCTCGTATGCGCTGTTGACGAGATGCTTCGTCTTGATCAACTCGACTCAAAGCCGCATTAAGATCGTCGACACCCTCGTCAACTGCCTGCGTGTCATCATCGAAGCCGACCCAGAGAGTTTACTACCGGCAGTGTGGTTGGCGACAAATTCCATCTCACCACCCTACATATCCCTGGAGCTCGGGTTGGGCGGCTCTGCCATATCTAAAGCCCTGAAGAAGATATGCGGTCTCGACAGTGCCGGGCTCAAGACTCTTTACGACAAGCACGGCGATGCAGGGGACGTAGCGTTCGAGGCGAAGAAGAGACAGTCTTTCACTCTGAGGAAACCTAAGCCACTGACGATCAAGAGCGCCTATCAGACCCTGGTCAAGATTGCAAGTAGCAAAGGCCACGGGAGCGTCGAACAGAAGCAGAAACTTGTGGAGCGCTTGCTGCAAGATGCACGAGGCCCAGAAGAGAGCCGTTATGTCGTGAGGACGTTAGTGCAGCATCTTAGAATCGGTGCGGTCAAGACGACCATGCTCATCGCTTTGGCGAGAGCCTTCCAACTTTCCCATCCACTTGGAGCCGAATTCCCCATCCAGGACCCGGCAGAGCTTTCCAAACTCAAGAAAGAAGAACTAGCTGTGGTGTGGTCCAAAGCAGAAGAGGTGGTGAAGACGTGTTTCGCGAGACGTCCAAACTACAACGACCTAGTACCAGGACTCCTTGAAGTCGGAGTCTCGGATGAACTCCTGCTGCGGTGTTGTCTCGCCTTGCACATCCCACTTCGACCCATGCTGGGGAGCATTACCCGGGATTTGAGCGAGATGCTCACGAAATTGCAGGGCCGAGACTTCAGCTGTGAGTTCAAGTATGACGGGCAGCGGGCCCAGGTCCACTGTGACGAGCGTGGGAAGGTCTCCATCTTTTCCCGCCATCTGGAGGTCATGACCGACAAGTACCCGGATCTGGTGGCTCTGGTCCCCGATATCCGCGGCGATGGCGTGTCGAGCTTCATCCTCGAAGGCGAGGTTGTCGCTGTGGACAGAACCAGTGGCGAATTGAAGACGTTCCAGACCCTCACGAATCGGGCGAAGAAAGACGTCGACATTGGCTCCATCCAGATCGACGTCTGTCTGTTTGCTTTCGACCTCATGTATTTGAACGGCGAGCAGTTGCTGGACCGTCCATTCCGTGAGCGCCGCGCCCTGCTGCGCAGTATGTTCGTCGAGAAAGTCCATCACTTCACATGGGTACGGAGCATCGACGCAACCTCACAAGACTCAGAGACTGTGCTTGAATTTTTCAAATCCGCAACCGACATCAAGTGCGAAGGAATCATGGTGAAGGTTCTCGACAACCTCCTAAATCCAGATCTTCTCCCGTTGGAAGTCGAAAATCCCGAAAACAGCAACGACAAGCCGACCGTGCCAGCAACGCCCAGTAAGAAGGGAAAGAAGACGAACAAGAAAACTCCCAGCGATAAAGAGCAGGACAAAGAGAAAGGTGGCAGCCGTCGTAAAGCCCTCCTTTCAACCTACGAACCCGACAAGCGCCTGGACTCGTGGCTGAAAGTGAAGAAAGACTATGCAACATCAGCCGATACGATCGACCTGATCCCCGTCGCTGGCTGGCACGGCCAAGGGCGCAAAGCGAAATGGTGGTCTCCGATCCTCCTCGCGTGCCGCAATCCGGACACAGGCTCTCTCGAGGTCGTCACGAAATGCATCTCGGGCTTCACGGACAAGTTCTACCAAGCCAACAAAGAGAAATACGCAGAGGGAGGCGACAATGTCTTAGGCTCGAGGCCCAGCTACGTCGAGTACAGTGCGTACGAACCGGATGTGTGGTTTGAGCCTCAGGAGGTGTGGGAGATGGCCTTTGCCGATATTACTCTGAGTCCGACGTATACAGCTGCCATTGGGCTGGTAAGTGAGGAGAGGGGGTTAAGCATGCGGTTCCCGCGGTTCTTGAAGACCAGGGAGGACAAGAGTATTGAGGAAGCCAGTACAAACGAGTTCCTCGCCAATCTTTATCGGAAACAGCAGGCTAGGATGGAGGCAACAGGACAGGCTGTGGGGGATCTGGGGGGTGGGGATGAAGATGATGAGCTCGATGAATAGCTAGTTAGTAGGATAGTCTCCATCGAGGAATTCCTACCTTCCATTTTCAACTCCTGGGGTGTCTTTTTGCGTCTTTCCCCAATTTCATCGTTGGAAGCTGGCCTCGCCAGTGCTTGACGCTGTGCATATTTCCTTTCCTCAACAGCAATCCTTGTGCTATGATGCATCTTGTATTCGGTATCCGTTGCCGTTGCCGTTGCCGTTCCCTTTTCCCCTTTGCTGGCTTCTCAATCTCTTGTTCCCTTAACCCAACCAGTTCCTTTTACCCAGGTCCATCTTTCGAGGTGGGTAAGTCGTGGATGATACGTCAAGCAAGGATTCGATTGAAGCAGACGGAGGCGCAGAAACAAGGGCAGAAAGAAGGTAGGATTGATCGAGGGAGGAGTGCTAGGTCTCGATGACGGTGCAGGGTGTGTTTGTTTGTTGGTGGAAGGACGCCGGATTCTGAAGCCCGCAAGGACAAACAGAACGCAGTTATGAGGAAGACGAAAGGGCGTCACGAGCGATGTTGCTTTATACAGCTGTGATGGCAATGATCGTAGGGCGATGAATGCATGAATGTGCATGCTGCAAGGAAGGCATGATGAAAATGGAGCATGATGGAAATGGAGCATGATGGAAATGGAGCATGATGGAAATGGAGCATGATGGAAATGGAGCATGATGGAATGGAGCATGATGGAAATGAAGTGTGACGGGATGGTGGGCTGAGAAGGTTTGTGTAGAGGTGTGCAGCTAACATGGCGATGATGAAGTGTTGTGGGAGTTGCGGCGTGATGGATTGTGGAAAAGGGGTAGTAACAAGCCATGTGCGGCACTGCAGTGCAGTTCAGTCGCAGTTTGTTGGGCTTGGCGGGATGGCGACGGCGAAGTGTACGGAAATGGGGGTGGTGGTGGTGGTGGTGGTGGTGGTGGTGGTGGTGGTGATGATGATGACGATGACGATGACGATGACGAGGAAGGAGCCTCAACACCATGACGAGGAGGATTATTTTGATGGATAGGCAAGTTGCTGGATGGATCCCACGCAAATTGGGGGAGGTGAAAGTCCGGCGGAGCAAGAAGGTGAATGGAACTGCACAGTTGGAAAGGAAATCCAGTAATGGGAAGGTGCATACGGAACAGTCGTTGGGAGTGCTGAAGCGACGGTAAAGGGAGCACAAGGCAACTGACTGCTCAAGTAATACATTACTCAGTACATGGATGATGCATGGATGGGTGGTATTTTAAGTGGATGTGGATGGTATTCCTCTCCAGAATCTTGCACAAGGCAGTAAACTGATGAGGGGGGGTGATGGGTGATGGGTTAGAGATGGCAAGAGAGATGACAGAGAGATGGAGAAGTAGGATGGGTGGGATGGGAGAAGGTAAATGGCACGAAGATGGAAAATGGGGAGATAAGAATAGATGGGAGGGGGGGATAATATATATATATATATACATATGTGGGGAGGGAGGACGATGGGAGGGGGGGATAATATATATATATATGGGGGGGGGAGGGAGGGAGGGAGAAGGGATGGAAGAGATAATATATAAGGGGAGGCAAGGATGAGGGGAAGGAGGGGAGGACAGGGAGAGGGAGGAAGAGGGGAGGGAGGAAGAGGGGAGGAAGAAGGGAGGAAGAAGGGAGGAAGAAGGAAGGAAGAAGGGAGGAAGAAGGGGAAGGGTGGGGGAAGGGAGCGGGAAGAGGAGAGTAAATGGCAGTGAGATGAACAGAAGATGACGGCAAGGGAAGAAAGGTAGAGAGGGCAGAGGAAGAAGATGGAACAGTGTATATTGGAAAATCGGAGAAGATATGTGTCAGAGGGTATGCGAGGAAAGGTGGCAGAAGAAGGGAGAAGGTAGATGGTGAAAATATAAAGGATGGAAAATGAAGAGGGAGGTGGGAAAGGTATAGGATCGAGGGCGCCCTCAGATCAACCCCAAACTCAACCAGATCAACCTCAACTCTTCAGATCAACCTCGACGCCTGAGGGATTTTGCCTGATTAATCGTACCAGATCAGCAATGGCGAAACTTTGAGAAAATTTCCATTGGCAGTACCGAACAACTGCAATATCGCAGCCTGATCCTTCAGGAAGAGATACCACGACTGGCCAGCAATGCACGATCAGGACAGCATAGGGTTTCACCACCTTGATCCGGCTCTCCCATAGGCCATCCACATAACTTCGGGTTGATCGATTCACAAAGCTGATCTTGACTCCTGACTTGATAGCGAACGGACAACGCCAAGCCAAATGGCAAAAAGGAATCGATGAGATCGGGCGGGGTGGAGCGGAGCGGGGCGGGGAAAGATCTCCTGCTCGTCGACATGCAGGGATAACCAGAACTGACCATGGCACTCAATGTTGAGATGCAAGCGGGAGGTAGTTGTTCCCAGTAGTGAAACGTAGCACTGCGTTCAAGATGGTCGATGAAGCAGGCCGAAGGAATGCCGGTGAAGAGCAATTCATTAGCTGGTTGTTGAGGGGCCTTCGTCCGTAGGTGTAGGTAGCATGCTGCACTTGATGGATAGAAGTAGCAATAGAGACAATGAAATCCGTCTGCCGCATAGAGGCGTTGCCTGGCCAAACAAATCCCGTTCGAGGTTGTGTCGTGGTCCGATGTTCTCTTTCGGCGAGGATGGAGCAGAGCGCAGCCCGCAGCCTGCGTCCCGGAGCCAGTTCCATCAACACGATGGACAAAGAGTGTCGGTAGCTCCGTACAACAATATAGGGGTATTCATGAGGCTGCATTGATCGCTAGCACTGCTTTATTGACTGACCTTGCGCTCAGCGAGCACGTCAATCCACATCTTGTCGCCTTTGGGCCGTCGAACACCGCCCTCACCTAGCAGCGAAGACTCTCCCTCCTTGCCAAACGCGATTAATTGTTCTTCACTGCCCCATTCCCCCATGGCCTGCATACATGTCAGTTTCGGGTCATCAAAAGGAGCAGTTCAATCGTACCATGAGACCAACGGGAACATCTTCGTTGGTGTAACCCATTGGGCAGGTGATGGCGGGCGTGCCAACGAAATTCGCCAAAAAGACATACTCCATTGCCTTCAGCGACATGTCACTGTCGCTGACACCATAACCACTCGTAATATCACTGGGTTTGCCAATCTTCCATCCTGCGCAAGGCGTGGTGGGACTCAATACCAGAAGCCCCGGATATTCCTCCCAGAGCCAAGCAAGGTGGCACATCAACAGATTCCGCAGCTTCTGAGAAAACAAAAAGTCTTGGGCTGAAGCATGACTTCCGGCGACATTGAGCAAAAGCTGGTTGTGCCATGAAAGCTTTGCAAGTTGAGCAGAAGTGATATTGCTCCGAGATTCAGACAAGATGGTCAAAGCATGGGCTTTCTGGCCTTCCGGAAGAAGTGGGATTTTGATGTCGACAAGTTCGTATCCATGGGCCTTGACGTAGTGGTCAACCGCCGCATTGAACATGTCCAGGACAACAGGATCAGACCGGTTGATCCAGTCTTTATCCAAACCCAAGTACTTCTTACCGTTTGCTTGGGCAGGTGTCCATGAGGCTTTGGCCAGCGTGTTGGGAAACCGCGAGCTACGTCGGGCGATTGGGTCTGGTTGAGCCATTATGCGATATCCCAAAGCGAGATCATCGATGCTGCTAGCCATGGGGCCATTCACCACGACACTGTCGGTCCATTCATGGCCCACCCTCGACGAAATCCGACCATGGGACGGCTTGAGTCCATATAAGCCACAGAAGGCTGATGGGAGGCGAATCGAACCACCACCGTCGACACCGAGAACGATTGGGCAAATTCCGGACGCGGCGGTGAAGGCTGAGCCACCCGAACTTCCACCGGTGTAATAGCCATTGTTGTGAGGGTTCAAGGGGGTTCCCCATGTTGCATTATTGTTCGTGGTATCCAAGCCTACTTCATGCATGTTGGTCTTGCCGATAATGATACCGCCAGCTTCTTGCCATTTCTGGACACACCAGGCCGTCCGGTCATCCTTGTCTGTGAAGTCGAGCTTGCTCCCAAGTGTCTTCTTGTATCCCGTCAGATCCACCTCATCTTTCACGGCGAGAGGCACGCCATCCAGGACGCTTAAAGGATTGCCATTCCGGTATCTTTCGGTTGACTCCTTTGCGGCTGCTCGTACGAGTTCAGCCTTGGAGTCGATGAAGGCAACCGAATATGGACCAGCAGGTTGCAGGTCTCGCCGGATCAGTGGGAGAAGGTATTCGACGACGTCGGAAGGTGTCAGCTTGCTAGACTTGTACAAAGAATGGAAGTCTGCGCAGGTGTAGTAATTGGAAGGCGAGGTTCGAGGCAAAGGGGACGGCAGGTCGATCAAGGAGGACAGGCTTTCGTCGGCCGGTGCGACAGGGACGACGGTAGGATCATGTCGCGGTTCGTAATCGTCCAGGCCTTCGACCTCCTTGAGTTTGTCGAACTTGTTCAGCTTCCAGAAGATGCTTTGGATGCGGGTTGACGAGGCGATTCTTCCACAGTTTAGCCAACGACCGCACACACAAGTGTATCAGGCATACATGGTCGAGACCGCAGCCAAGGTAAAGCCACGGAGCACTGGATTCGAGCCTGTCTCATTCTTGTAGGGCACATCTGGGCCTCGACGGGGTTGTGGTCTGTTCCATGCATCGGCATACACCGCCTGGCTCGGCATCTCGCAGACACCGTTCACAATGATTCGGAGGGGGGAGGAGATACCCAAGGTTCGCCGTTCAGTCTTGGCCGGTCAGTCTTCGTCGTTCAGTGTTTACTACTTCATGCGGAGACAGTTGTGGGACGCGGTCCACAGGAGAGTATCTAGGTGACCAGCTCGCTGACTGCGCCCATAGGGAGCCCCTTAATTGGCGGAAAACTGCGGAGCGCCAGCGAACTGCTACTTTCCCGTGCACGTGCAGCACGTGCCCGTCTCCGTACTCCGGACTCCGTAAGGTATTATTACCACTTGATACATCACCTGGGCAGTGGGCAAAATGTCGCCTGGCCCCTTTCCCGCACCCCCCCATCTCATTACTCCGTATTTACCTAGTAATGTACCCCATATTACCCATATTAATACCTACTCCGTACTTCGTATAATTTCGCAAATGTCCTCCCCTCACTACTTACATTGGCATTAATACCTAGGTACCCAGAGCCTTTCCTGTGGGAAACTCAGCATGTGCCTTTCTACAACACAACTCTAATAACTCTGTACCTTCAGAGTGCACCTGAGTTGGTATGACCAACGCCAATTCCCGCTGACTTGGCTGTCCCGGCGGCATCCTCCTTGAAATTGTGTTGGTGCAATTCCGCCTGTTAGCCCACCCCCGGTTTATGCATCTCTTCACCGCTTCGTTCACTTCGACCACTGCGTGACCCCCTACTTACACTTCCAGCGGATGTTGGCAGCCAACAGCTTAATAAGGTGATCCGTCCACCTTTCACCCTGATCAATTCCCCTCTTTGCTCTACTTTCCTGCAGCCTTGACATCCCCCCCAACCACCGCCCCGAGGGCGCAGCCTTCGTTCGCCCGCCGCGCCGTCATTCACGGTGGGCTTGCTCCGTCGGCACGAACAAAACAAACCTGGAATACGCACGTGCTAGATTGGATTTCTCTCACACTACCCATAGGTAGGCTTGAATAGAGAGATGTATTAGGCAAGCACATTGCTTCGCTGATTGTGAGTGGCCCAGCAGTGACTAATCGTATCTACAGCCACTGGCGCACGAACACGTCCGGCCGAACAGAAGATCAAACAGGATACCCCCACCCATAAAATGTTAATATGCTCAGAGCCGATAGTCACCAAGTCATCTCTGCAGAGCCCTGACTGATCCACCGATATGTCAAATCTCTTAGTTTGAGAGATGACTGGCTGGCGCATTGCTTTCCGCTTCCCTTTTCCGCTCCGCAGCCTCGAGAGCTTTCTCCAACTCGAGCTTCTTCGCTTCCCGTAGTCGATCAATCTCTTTCTGTTTTTCTGTTGGCAAGTCAGCGGTAAGACACGGTATGACTACTGGCAAGGGTCTCATCACGTTCCAGGTAGCCCTAAAACAAGGTGGGGAGGGCCTTCAAAAACAAATTGACTGTCGAATCTCGTCGGAGACTTCATGCTTACCTTTACCGAGTCGAAGCATATTCATATCGGGCTCCCCATGCTCCGTCGGCTGAATCAAGCCTTCTCCACCTCGTCTAACCAGCACATCGACATTCTGAGGGAATTGCTCTGGTCGCGCTACCACTGCGAACTTTCCAGGATTTCCGCCATTCTGTCCCTGAAACATCCACTTGCCGATGAAGAACCCCTGGATTTGATATTCTCTATCTTTGGTGTCACGGAGTATCTCGGCTTTTTCGTCACTCAAAAGTATGCCATGCCGCGTTACAAAGCCAGCCGTGACAAGGTTGAAGTGGGCGTCGATATCTATCCACGCTGCATTGACGTCGAGCATCTGCGGCGCGTGTCCGCCGGAAGGGACGACGATGATCGAAAAGGATTCTTGCGAAGAATCCTGAAGAAATGAATCAGCACAAGCCAGCCGCAGAAGGGTGATTGAGGCTAACCATGTCTAGCTTCGGGTCTCTAATGTATCGATAGCGTCTGCAACTGACACTGTCTTGAAAATCCTGACCCTCTATGCTCGACGGAATCACACTTGAAGGGCTTGTCTTCACTGATATCTCTTCTTCCTGGCCGGTCTTGGAGTGACCGCAGCAAGGGCTCCACAGTGACTTCCAGATGTGCCTGATCCATGCCATGGTGAGGCGGTGTGGTGACAGATGCCCTCTGGGGTCTCTTAAGGTCTTCTTGAGGAGTGCGCCTAGGGCGCAGGTCACGTTGGGCACCCAGTTGCTGGCGCGGGCGAACCAAAGGCAGGCTGTGGATTCAAAAGGCAGCTCAATCTGTCGTCTAGGATTGGAGACGGCATGAGGAAAGGATGACGAGGGCGTTGTGGGACAGGCGTTCGCGATGCATAATTGAAGGGGAAGGATGGCAACATCAAAGCGTCCAACATACTTACCTCTCTCACGAAGCCATTTGGCTACTTCAGACTACTTAAGACTGAACATTCATCAGAAAAGCGGGGCCCTGAGGACCAATGTGGCAGTGGATCACGGATCAGGAACAACCCAGTTTAGGATTCGAGTTCGGAAACTCAAACTGACCGTCGGAAACCACGGGTTACTGGTAATTAATACATAGGTATTATTGGGCCCATTTTTGCACATGCCGCAGCCCAGCATCAGCTAGCGCCGTCTCGAATGACCTATCCAGTACATTTCCAGAGTAATCTTGACAGCAGCCTAGAAATATCGGATGAATCAACTTTACTGCCTTTGGCGCCTATAGCCACTGGCAGTACGGACGGACGATCTAGACGCCTAATCTTACTCTGTAGGCGCTTTTATTGGTAAGGGGTGCCGCATGGAAGCCAGAAAACTCCCCTGCACCGACGGATTCGAGTGGTGCAACAACCTCCGTTCGATTCCCGGCGCGACGGTGCAATGTGGCGCATCGGGCGCAGTCGTGTCATCACCCTGCATGCCACTTCTTATCGGCCCACACCCGACCAGAGTGCCGACCATGAAGGGGTTGCTCCGTGCCCGTTACCTAGGTAGCACACAGCTCCCAAAGTAGTAAACAACAAACAGTAAACCGCCAGCCTTGCCGCCGCCCACGGACATTCGGAGTAACTACAAAGTAAGGATGTGATGGATTCTCTGTGGGTGCTAGTGAGTACCTTTCTTGTGATGGTTATAGTCGGTAGATACGGAGTACAGAGCACTTGCACTCTGATTCTGATGGGAGACTTCGACAACGCCACCTTGGCAAGCTCGTCGATCAATTCCAAGACTAGCACGACTAGCAAAGCCTTTCCGTCGTACTGGGTAAGTGAGCCCGCTACCTGTAGGAGCATCCCCACACTTGAGAAGGATGAACAACTCCACACGGTGTGGCCGCAAGGAATCATCTGCTCCTCGAAAATTCTTGGTCATTTCAGTTACATAGCTTTGTGTACATGGTCTGGTCTGGGTCAGAGTTCACCAGTATTAATCATACAGTGCCTCCGACGATAGGACTTTCCGATCCATCAAGGGTCTCTAGCTGGCAATAGCGCACAGGCCGTACGGTCTCCCATGTAGACTGGCTCTCAAAGACGCTTATCGCATCAGGAAAGATGCGGCAGGGATATCGGGCCGCGCCGAAGCCGAAGCCGAAACCAACGTGTTGGAACTTGGAACCTTCGTGACCTTCCTCGCCAGAGAACTAAAAGTGTCTAGTGCCTGGCCTTGTCTTGGTAGGCGATGACGCAGCCCCGCTCCCCACATCCGAATGAATTTGTCTGATGCATCAGTTTGCATGGCAGCCATAGAGAGATCAAAGCGTCGGATCGTCACCTTTGTTCTGTCAACCGCCAATTATAGGCGCAACATGAATCGCTGCAAGGCTCAACTGTCTTCGCGTTCGTCAGGTCGTGTCAGGTCGCGTCAGGTCATCTCAGTTCGTGTCCGGTCGTGTTAGCTCTCAGTCTGTGCCGTTGAGGCATTCCGATCAGGGTGTTCTTCATGAGGGCGTCTCTTCAACTATGCAGTCACCCATCTAGCAAGATATTGGACAATGGACAAGGTGTCTCTTGATTTCCACCAAGCATAATGCAGAGTCGAGCCTTCTCGATGTATTCTCGACCAAGTACAAAGGGGTACTGAGGAATCTCATCCTCTGCAGGGCCATCCACAACCAGGAATTCGATCCGCTGTTCCTTGTTGAACAACCTGCAGCGGATCTTGATCTTTCCCACAATTTTGATCTCTTTTCCTCCAAATGCAATTACACAGCGAGGGAGACCCTCAAGGTTCCGGTCGATGTCGTTCTTCAGTCCGAATTTCCCCAGGGAATACGTGTCTGTGACATTGCTTTTGCTTCCGGTGTCCAAGAGAACGCCTACCCACTGAGTGTGTTCCACCCTCTCGTCATTGAGACGATTCGAATGGAGTTCAAGATCTTGAAGCACGGCGTAGGCGACAGATATAGTTTTCGTCTTGTTCTGAGGGTCGGGCATGGGACTCCATGCACAGGGGGGGTTCGAAGAGGCCGATCCCGTCACCGAGCATCTCGCCGTCGAAATGGAAGTGCTCCCCCATTTGTGACTAGTAGGAGATTCAGGTTCCGTGCTGGACGGCCCCACATCCGTAGAGGATGGGTTCTCTGTCGTATTGTCGACATGTCTTTGGGATCTGCGGCGGCGTTGGCAGAAAGTTTTTACTTCCTGCGCACGCATCAGTGTCATGTTACTCCTCATAACTGAGTTGAGAGTCGGCTTACCCCTTTTAAACAAAGAATAAGCAGAATAAGCCTCTTAAGCTTCGGTGATTTGTGAATCCGTTCCATAGTCGTCCGCGGCTCTTCGGGCACGGACGTTGTGGTGTAGATTACCGAGGCACTGCCTGCGGAATCAGGATAGGAGTTGATGCCAGAGGCATTAGACCGACGGTGGGAAAACGGAAGATTGGGCGAGAGTCGTTGGGTTTTGTAATCTGAGGTTGGTTCTCTTCCAATTTAACTCCAAAGCTGCTGTGGAATAACGAGTGGCTAAATGAGTGAATGGACGATGAAACGACGACTGAATGATAGCATGGATCGAAGGTAGAGTGCCTTGCACTGGCAGGGTAGATCCTGAGGTCGCTTAGAAAGGTGTGGGGCAGGCCCAGGGACGACAAGTCTGTCCAAGCTGAACCCGAGTCGTTAATAAACCTCGATCTACATCTCCTGTTTGTCAAAGCTGTCAGGAACATTCGACCCCACTCCGGATAGCCGCAAATACCATACATCCTTGTCAACGCCGATGTGGGTAACTAGGACCTCATAGGAGTAGGGTGCTGCCGAGTGTAAACTCCCGGTGTCTTCCTCATTGGGCTGAAACCAGACAGGCTGCGACCATTGAACAACATGCTAAACATTCTCGGGCGTTGGCGATGCTTCCTGCGCCAGCCTCACCTACCTCACGCTCAGCAGGTCAGAAAGCCGGGTATGGGCCTTGCCTTGATGATGCACTGTCTCATGGGTGAATACGTCGACTCTTATCCCTCCTTCCCTGCGTCAGGAATCACCACAACACTGCTGCGATGGACGGGTACAGCGAAATCGCGGCCTTGATGACATCGACGCCCGAAAGTGCGGTGTTCAAGAGGTTCCAACGACTTCGTGCAAGATTGACCCTCTTCCACCAGGCTGACCTCGTTTGCCTTCAAGAAGAGCTGGATGACATTACTCGGAGAGCAATGAAGCCAGACATCCACGGGAACCTGCCAATACCGTCAGAACAAAGCCTTGGTGTGTGCTGGAGAACGACTCGGGCTGGTCAGACCGGGCTCGCAAGAGAACATCGGGATAAGGTGTTGGAAATCGAGGCGAAGCTCCAGATCTATGGTGAGTGGCAATGATGCCAGAGCTTGCCAGGACTGACGCTTGCAGATGCCAGCATACTGAGATGGGTCGAATTCCAAAAACTTGGCTCTGACACCACAAACCTTCAGTGCATGAAAGACTGGGTACTATTCCACGAGAGACTGTGCGCGACAGACAAGGTTCCCTGGGTAGGACGTGAATCAGATGATCCGGCGGAGCTGATCGCGCTCTGCCCCGAGCTGGACCGTCTTGATCGCTGGCTTTCTCGACTTCTCACGCCACTCTGGCATCGCGTGGTCGGCGAGAAAAGAAAAAACAAACAGCTCCGACAACAAGGACAAGACCCAGAAGCGCAGTTTGTGGTCTATAGATATCAAGCCAAGTCCTTCGTGTTGCTGGGCAATATCTGCTGCGTTCTGCTCTCCTCGTTCGTTCTGGTTTCCTCGGTGGTTGTCCTCAACTTCGTCGCGACCATGCAACTTCAACTCACATTTATTTCCATCTTCACCATTCTCTTCTCCACCATCTTGATGTTTGTCGCCCGATGTCGACGCGTCGATGTTTTTGCGGGTACGGCAGCATTCTGCGCTGTTCTAATCACCTTCATTCAAGGAGCCCAAAAGGGTCGCAGCGGGTGATACACTGATGTCAGACGAATAACCGTACGAACGGGAGCACACAGGAGCGATGAGACACATGGCAACATGGCAGACTGGGCAGTATATGCCGTAGCAATCACCAATGACTTCCAAATTTCCATGGGCAATGGACGATGTAATGATGACTCCTCCTTGGGTCGAGAAGAATGAATTTTCTCCTTTGCCGCCAACCGCCAATGCTATGCGCTTTGCCGTTGAAATGATTCATTGGGCTAGGTCAATTACGAATGGGACTGGCTGCCTATTGCTCCTGCCAACGTGGGACAGTGTGGTCATAGATTTTCTCAACGTGATCAGCAATTATCAACGAATGCTTGCAGAAAATACCCTTGTATCCGGAGGACATCACAGCACCAAAAATGCCAAAATATTAGGAGAGACAATTAGGAGGTAGATTGAAGTCAGTACCATCCTTGAATCTATTACATGTCATCCAGCGATTGAAGAAGCGTGGTCAAACGCCACCTCTTTGTGCCTGCCTACCTCGGCCTTCCTTTGCGAAAAGGTCGGGGACTTCTCCCGGGAGGAGTCTCCGACAGTTTACCCAAAGACGTTGATCCTCCAGAAAGTCTAGCCACTACGACACCATCATATCTCCATAAACTAAAGGACATCATTACCATATTCTAGCAGTAATGAAAGCACATAAAGGAAGACACTTTGTCCATTAACGTCTTGGATGACAACCTCGCCGTTCTCGGGCTACCAAAACCTGAAACTTAAGTAGATGTTGGAAATGCTGCCCAGTTCTTCTGGGGTTTTCTTGATCTTGTGGTCGAACTCCTCATTCACCCCATCACGGAGTATCTCCAACAGTTCTAAATCATTAGAGCCCGTCTCATCTGAATGCAACGTTGCCGCGAATGCATGTACCCCTGCCTCCTGGCTGATTCTTGACACCGGGTGGCCCATGGCCACTTTGACCAGCATCAGGTCCAAGCGCCAGGTCGGTTCCCGCAGAACGGATCATCCGCACCATTGATTGTGTCCGGCAGCGGATGGTGCGCTTGGGGAAAGGTGATCCATGTCTTCGACGCCCGCTGTGCACTTTGCCTGCGAAATGATGAAGTGCGCACAACTGTGTGGTATGTTACGTGGCTGCTGCGTGGTGCGGAGGAGTGTCGGAAACTTTGACTTCAACGGTAGAGCTTTTGTAACAACTTAAAACTTCTAGGGAGTTAAGGTTGTGGGGTCTGAATCGTCACTCAAAGGAACTCCGCCAACGCTGACAGCTACTTCCTTGCCTATCATCATAGGGTTTTACTCCAGAGGATGCTGGGGCATTGAAAGTCACCGCTCCGGCGGACTTCGTGGAGACTAGAGTGACAAAAATGGTGCAGGAGTTTCTCATGCGCAAGATTCCCCCCGGTGCGGCTACAGGTGTGTCCATGTCGATCGAATGGGATGAGATGCAAGGAAGCGAAGCACCTAGATCTCTCACCCGCACACTTTATTTCCCTTGATAGTCGTCACCACCGCAACTCAGCTTTATAAATTCTCTCAGGGGCCGATTATTCAGTCATTGGGGGTTTCATTCGAATTGCTTCCCTGGAGGTACTTGAATATCTGCCTCTGGGAGAGCACCAATCGGGCCGTTTATCGCGAGGTAATATCCAGACTAATTTCTGCCACGCACCGTTGCAAAATCGTCATTGAAGCTACATCGCCGCCAAAAAGGTCCGGCTGAGACGAGGAGTCATTCAGGTTGTTTCGAATGCACGCATATGCCGAATCACAAAAACATTTTGTTCATCATTGGTCCATCATTGGTCGATGATCAGGGTGCGAAGCTTTGACTTTGTGCACTCTGCTTCTACCCTGGCCGTCCTTGGAGTGCAAGAGGGTGTTATCATGCTGGGCACCCCCGAACCTGGCACAAACTTTAACAATATTCGCCGGCTAATTGCACAGATCGATCAGGGTTGGCTTCAGTTGCAATTAACCGCAGCCCCGCACATGGAATATGTCTTTGTTGCCGAGGGAAATACTTAAAGGTATTCAACTTATGCCATCTGGCTTTTCACATCTCCCTACAGCTTAAATAGTCATTCACGTTCTACATTTCCAATGACCGCGGTTGATATTCGACGTGTTCCTTCCGAGCAATTTCGACCTCCTCGACTCCCTGAAACCCTCAAGGGAATAGAAGGCGCTATTCCCAAGTCACAACTTGGCTGGCTACGTCCGACCCTTGCAAATACCCCGATTGAAGAAATCCGCCGCCGCTTATTTTCGGATGAATATGTCTTCGTGAAGGGCCTGATTCCTCGAGATGATGTACTGCAAATGCGAGACCATTACTTCACCCAGTTCGAGGGATCTGGGTTACTCAAACCTCATACTCTCCCTATGGATGGAATCTACAACTCTGCGGAAGATACTTCCTTGCACAACGGGATTGGAGGTGGTACGCCCGTGGCCGAGGAACTCGAAAAGCTCATAGCAGCCCACATCAAAGAGCCCTACTTGAATTTTGTGGCCCATCCCAAGCTACGCGGAATGGTCAGAGATCTGATGGGATGGAAGAACGAAGTTATGCTGAGAAGGACCATGCTCAGGCATAATATTCCGGGTGGCAAGAGCACGGGAGTCCACTATGATAAAATCTTCCTTCGAGGCGGAGATGCCGTCTTTTTAACTGCATGGGTACCCATCGGAGATGTCAATGTCACCGGGGGCGGACTTATGTATCTGGACGACAGCACAAAATTGGCGAAAGCTATCGAGGATGACTTTGACGCACGGGCAGAAGGGTTCACCATCGAAGAGAGAATCTCAGCTTTCAACGCTAACATGTCTTCCACTGGCGTTCTGTCATATGATCCAATGCAATTTCAAAAGGAGAACGAAGAAATGAATAAGAAAGTCGGAGGCAAACCGAACGATTTTCGCTGGCTTGTTGCCAACTTCGAGGCCGGCGACGTCGTGTTTCATCTACCTTACTCTATTCACTCCGCTACCTCGAATGAGGACCCCCGCGGGTGCATTCGCTTGAGTACTGATTTGCGTTTTTATGACAAGAAGGACTTTGATGAGGGTATGGCTGATAATAGGTGGATGAAATACTGGACTCCTGGGGATGGTCTTTAAGGGGATGGAGAGGTGGTTGATGTAAAGAGCCTAAATGGAGGCAAGTATAATAGCAACAGTAGTATTTACAGCTATGAATAGTAGGTTCGTCCACAGACCCAACGCCTTGAAGAGATGTTGAGCAGAAGGACGAGCGCTATTCTCATATATGCTCAGAACGCTAAGCTCAAAAGCAACTCAGCCTATAGGCAAAGAGCCCCTTTATAGTTCTGTCTTCTTAGTTTAGCGGAAACGAATGATATCTGGAGCATTCCGGCTATTCGCTGAACTTGATCCTTTCCTCTTCTAGGACATCGGCTCTCACCCTGAGACAAATCCAGGTCCAAAATGCCCCAAGAGGATTTCAACTCAACCGGTCGGGCAGAGTGATGATGCCGTCAAGTTTGAGCCGACTAGGGTACAGCAAAAATTCGAAAGGAAAACTCCAGGAACTACACAGAGAAATCGTCGGTCGATTCTCTAAATGGAGAAGTCCCATGGACGCAGGGGAGAGACAGGATCGAGGTGTACGGGGTTGCAACAAACTGCGGCACCGAGAGATTGAGCGGACTCGATCACTGAGAAAGCCCCCAGTGATCGAACGGTGGATTTGAGACAAGAGCATGCTAGAAGATATGATGGCAGGCATGGACTCTTGAGAAGCATTTTCTCATTCAAGCCAGCCATCACGCCGGGGAAACTCGACCCGTCAAAGTCCACACGCATCTCTTCGAAACTCCAGTCAACCCACAGAGAGATCATGTCGCATGTCTTTCCCAGAGAGAAGTCCCTAGGCAATGGCTTTTGTTTGTCCGCAAACCTTCGCACCGAGCAACGACAATAGGAATCGTAATTGCCGATGTTGAAGGGCTCACCCACTGCGTCAGGGTGTACGCTCCTTCCCCACAAGGTTGTTGCCGGAATTCTGCAATGAGTTCCTTCCAGACTCTATGGCCATACCTGCCACTCCGTAAACCTGAGATGTAGCACCTTCCCATTGAACATACCTAGGGGAATAAAGCGTTCCCGTTCCTCTGCACTTCTTCCATTCCGTCCACCACTTCCACATCATACCGGAGTCAGTGCTGAGCACATGTGGTGCTCTCAAGACTCCTTGCTCCCTTCAGCCTGCTCGGTCTTGTTTCTCTCCGTTCCTGCATCAAGGTCTCCTTCCATGGTCTCGTCTGCATTTCCAAGGGGTCAGCGAGGTTTTCCCCATGGCTTCATCCACGTGAGAGCAATCGTACCGAAAATCATGGCCTCTGTTTCATATGCTGACATGGCTTGTACCAAGGCAATGTGTCTCGCCGCAAATAAACCTCCTGCCTTGTTTCCTCCAGAACCTCTCATGCTCCATGAAGTCAGAAATTGTAGACACACGATCACCATCCTTCGAATCGGTCCTATACCCTTGGAGGGCTCAGACATTCATACTCAAAGTCAGGATTGTGGTTTTCCACATGGACTGGATTCATCACCCTTCATGAGCGAATTTGAGGTGCGTACGCACACGTCGAGGATGAAAAAACCACGTGTTTCAATCTGAGTCTTCGGACGACGACGACACAAAAATAATCGGAGACAGACCCCCGTCAGCCTTCATAGACTGACGGAAATTTTTGAGAACTTTTTCAGGTTTCGGACTCTGGTTCTTCCTGGTAAACCAGATCGGCGACCTTCGCAGAGTTGGGTGTGGAACCGGGCAACCAACGGGGGACATCCAGATGTTTCTGTGGTCTTCGTTGCTGATTTGTCGACCACTGTTTGGTTAGTACACTGATCGTCTTCAACCAGTGAAACCTCCCTTCTGACTCGAAAAGCAGAACTCAAATGTGACTCCTTCTGACGCATTACCCTTCAGCCGTTACAACCCCCCGCAAGCCTCGAGAATCCAACCCCCTCGTTCCAGGAAACCAAGTCCGCAAACGAAAGAGCTGGCACTTGTGTTGGGGGCAACAATTTGGTCATACCGTCGGAGACAAGGGTCGTACCAGGAAATGGAGATTATCGTGACTTATGGTTTGCTTGCGTTGGACCTTTGCACTGGGATTCTATTGCAACACGAGTTGATAGTGAAGAAAATTGTCTGCTCCTGCTTTCCATGCTTCGCTCTTCCACATCCCGTGTCGAGAGTAGCTCTAGCAGCGTCAGCTCCCAGAGCATCTCAGCACGCCGGATTGCAAGTGCAATGAGCGGGCAACATCTCTCAACTACCCAAGCTTGTTAGAGCTCTAGAGTGTGAGGTTTATGGACACCTTCGCACTCCAACACTCTAAAGCGATCGCGGATGCTTGGGGCTAGCGTACTGCGGTATTTGGTGCAATAACAGGCTTTTCCTAAATCTCTATTCTGGCCAAAGTAGATCTCGAGCGTGACAAATTGAAACAATTGACACTCAGTTCGGACTAGTGAGAGCTCTCCTCATTCTTACCGGAAAGGCTAATAATCTCAGCAGGGGGTATAGGATATACGACTGAATGTGGGGGGTTCATTTAGGATAGGTGCTGGCATCGTCAGTGAGATCGGCCTAGCGATGCAAACCTCACAGTTGGTAGTGCAGTTTCAAGACTTCATATAGCCCCTAAGAAGCCTCTATCCTCAAGACTACCCCAGTCTTCTTATTGGACTTCATAAGCTGATAAAGGACACCGAGGAGAGACACGCAAGGGCTGATGGTTCTACACTAGGTGAATTAGGATAACATTGCCACATGGCTCGGAATTGGGGCGGGTGGTGCTCGACACAGTGCTGAAAAGATTCAGATGGAAGACAAGTCAACGAGTTGTCACTGCATAAGACTTCCCTGAAATTCTGATCCAGGGATATGCGAGATAAAATCATTGTACCTGGTCTATCAAGACATTCCACAACTCAAGTCAAGACTCATCCAACGAAGCTCCAACGCACCAGCATTCGCAACCTTCAGAATCTCTCAAACCTCCCTCTCAATTGTCGATGCCTAATATCTAATGGGCCACTAGACCATGCTTCTCCACTAAGGTCCAGTAGCTTTTCGCGCTGCTCTGCCGGGACTTCTTCCCAATAAGGATGAACAAGAATGACAAACCCCAGAAGAACATTCCAATGAAAGCCACGGCAATATACGTATTTTGCACGCCAGTGGCCTTGATCCATGGCGTCACACCATAACTGAAGCCGAAACCCATCGAATTCCGAATGCAGATCATAGTCACCAAGCCGTCACCTGAAATCTCTCGGTAAGAGTCGATAATATAGTTGATAGCGATCGCGCTGCCGATGGGAAAGGTGCCCACGATGAATGCTAATCCGAAAGCGATTCCCACCCAGTGGACTCCATGACTTGCACCCACTCCGAAAAGAATGCAGCCGGCTGGGTGAAGGATCAATGGAACAAGTGCCATCCAAAGACGATATTCAGGCTCGAAAATGCCTCCTTTACGTCTTGACATCCACACAGCGAAACGGTTTGCAGCAACACCAGCAAACACGCAACCGACTGTACAGCCAATGAATGGCGCAATGAACATGACTCCAATCATTTCTGTCGAGAAGTTGTAAGGTGGAGAAGCAAGGACAAGAGCTGCGGTGGCGTTGACGACGTTGAACCAAGATAGTACGGCTCCCACGAGCACCCCAGCAAAAACGACGACTGGATACCGCAGGAGAGCGAAAGGCATCCAAACAGACCGTACAAAGTTGTTGGGCTGATCAGGAGAACGAGCGCCCCAGAATTTCAACTTCTGTGTGAATGTCTTCCTTGTGTGAATTTCTCCAACTCCAGTCAGTGTCGGTGTAGTGGATGTTTGTTTCTCATCGCCAGGGACAGAGTCATCAGAAGCTTTATCAGCCTCACTGGCGGTAGAGCTCTGGTCAACATCCATGGCCTCATCTTGCACAGGCGGGCGATAAAACATGGTCTCTTCCATGAAGAAGAACATGATCAACAGACACCCTCCGGAGATGATGGAGGCGATGAATTGGATCCACCGCCATCCGAGATTTTCCGCAACGAATCCTGCAGGCACGGCCCCCAAGAAAGGGATTCCAAAGAGAATCCAGCAGTACATGCCAATCCAGAAGCCTCTATCGTGTGCAAAGAAAACATCTGAAATGCAGATTTCGATCAGAGTCTCAATCGGCCCGTAGAATGCTCCGATCAGGATCCTGTTGGCGTACCATTCTCCAGAAGATGATACGTAGGAAGTCCAGACAGAGCAGGCAAGCATGCCACAAGCTCCGAGCAGAATCGTAGGTCGCCGTCCAAATGTGAGGCCCATAGGTTGCCACAACAGGTTGCTCCAGCCGAAGAAGAGATATTGAACACCAACCCCCTGGTTCAATGTCGCGAGGGGGATACCGGTGTCGGCTTCCATGTCGAGCAGTGCGGCAGAAAGCAACGTCGTCATGATATCGGCGGAGAATACCGCTAAGAGCAGTATCAGGGCGCATTGCAGCTTCCGCTTTTTGACCCAGTTGAGCGGATCATCGTATTGGGTGGTGGGTTGAGGGAGGAGCACGATCTCCTTGTCGCCACCCTCCTCGTGCTTGACCCTGAGTGTTCCTGCCAAATCGACCAAATGGACAGTACCCGGAATCACGTCGGTGTGCAAAGTATGATGAGCCATGGTAGCTGAAACTAGTGGAAGGTGTGGAAACAGAAGTGTCTTGGGGACTAACAGACCTCCTCTAAGGGTTGCGAATGGAGGACTTCTTATTTATAACCATTCTTATCATCACTCGGCCAAAGCGAGATATTACTGGTGTTGAAGCCGAAAGAGGTACATGAACAAACCAGAAACTCACCACGAGGTTGAGATATCCACTCGCATAGATTATGATCCGTCTGAGCTAGCAACTTGGTTATCATGTCATCCTCAGTCTCAGATCATGAAGTGATAAGCCAATTTTTTAAGGCTACAAGTTCAAAGATCTGGATGGCCGAGTCTGATCCCATTGCTCTACGGGCAAAGGGAAGATCATAGTCTCTGCCATCAGACCATGATTTACGGCTAACTACGCTGAGAGGTCTTCCTAGGGCTGATCTTTCCGAACTTGGAAAGATTCAATTCCTATCGTTCGGAAATGTGTCGATTATTGAATGTAGTATCTATCCGAGCCGCTGCCATATCTCAAAACTCAGATAAGAGGCACCTAGATTTGGGGTATTTCGGACAGGGTTTTGCCAGCTTTCCTACGACAGGCTTCTAGACTTATAAGATGAACTAGACGCCTTTGTCTCCCGCCTGCCACTGTTACTGGACCCGAAGCGTCAGTTACAGCTACCGGTATTAATTTCAGACAACAATGGCGACTGTTTACGTTAACGGCAATGTCTACACAGTTGATTCGACGCTTCCCTCCGCTGAGGCCTTCCTTGTCCAGCCAGATGGCACCTTTGGGACGGTCGGTTCAACAGCAAATTTAACCAAGCTTGCAAAGGAAAGCGGTGCCACTGTCGTTGATCTAAAAGGCCAGTTTGTGATGCCAGGCATGCACGATGCGCATTGCCATCTTCTGGTCGCGTCTCAAGAGAAGCTGTTTGAAGCGAAACTGGGCCTGGAAGCAGGACCCGAAGAGACGGTCCGCAAGCTAAAGGACTACGCTTCATCCTGCCAACACTTAGAAACAGTTGGCAACTGGCTGATCGGGAACTTCTACCACTACCGTAACTTCAAGGACAAGAAACCGGATCGAAAATTCCTTGACGATGCTTTCGGTGATCAGCCTGTCGTGATCCGCGAATACACGACGCATAACATCTTTGCCAACACGGCGGCCCTTAAAGCGGCAGGGTATGAAGAAAATCCCGAGGATCCTTGGGATGGGTACTATGTCCGTCGGGAAGATGGCACCATCACCGGCGAATTGATTGAAGGGGCGGCAAAGCGAATGTGGTCGTCGATTCCCAAAGGCACACCCGAGTCGCACCTCGAAGCTCTCGAGTACGGGGTGAAAATGTCCAATCGCTTCGGCTTCACTGCGGTGCAAGAAGCCTCGGCGAACGCGGTGTATCTCGAGGCAGCGAAGAAGCTCGATGAAATGGGAAAAATGACAATCAATCTCGACGCACACGTGGTGTTCTGGGGTGCGGCCTTCAGCCAGGAGGTTCCCGAGACACTGATCGACAGCATCAACGCCGCCTATCGCTACGAGACAAAGCATTTCAACCCCAACTTTGTCAAGTTTTGGCTCGACGGCGTCCCATGGGAACCTCACTTGACGCATTGCCCTCTCAATGACGATGGTAAGCCCGACTACCACAAGATCCTGGTGCCGCCAAAGATCTTCGCCGACGCGATAGAAAGGTTTGACAAGGAAGGGCGAACCTGCAAGGTGCACGTCTGTGGACAGGGTTCTGCTCGCTTTGCGCTGGACACTTTCGAAGAGATGCGCAGCCGTCGTCCAAACGGCCCAAAACACGAGCTGGCTCACAATATGGACGTCCACCCCGAGGACTTCGAAAGATACAAGCGGTTGGGAATCACTGCAGAGATGAGCCCAGCGATCTGGCACGAAAAGGAATACCAGCCTGAGTACAACCCCATGTCGGTATACCCATTCGCCGGGCTCCGCGAGGCTGGCGCACTCCTCACCATCGGCAGCGATTGGGTGTTCGCACCCGAGACGCCGAATATATTCCCTGGCCTTCAGGCCCTGGTGCAAGGCCGCAAGGGGTGGGAGATGGAGAAGGAGGACGTGCTTCGCATCATAACCATCGACGGTGCAAAGGCAACAGGAAGAGAAAAGAAAGAGGGAAGCATCACGGAAGGGAAGCTGGCGAACTTCATCATCCTAGACAGAGACATAGCCAAAGCTGAGGATATCAGCACGACCATCGTTTTGAAGACCTTCTTTGAGGGGAAGGAGGTCTACGATTACGAAAGCGATGAGTTGAAGCATTTCCAAGGGAGGCCTGGGTAAATCGTTTCACGCTACGAAAGAAGAATGCAAGGTACGTTCTGAGAAACAGGACAGGTTAGATCCTGAGTACTAGTTTAGGCAGAAAGCACATGCCAAATACTAAGAAATGACATCAAAATCAAGAGAATTCGATATATCACTAATCCGTCCTATCTCTTCGCAAATTCCCAAACCTCCGCTCGGAAATCGATTGCCGCGAGACAAATTCTTATCTTTGCGAAGTTTATTTTCCGAAGTTAGTCTTGAGTACCCCGTACCAAGCTATTAGTCCTGTGGGCATATGTACTGGTAGTAGTAGGTGAGATTAGAGTGTCGTCGTCTACTTGCTCGAAATCGCCGATCCTATCGGAGAGACCACAGAGAAAGCGACCAGGATTGTAGATCATAGCCGGTTTGGCATCTACACTAGCATGGCGTTCCTGGATTAACATAGATCGAAGGTCGGCAGCGTCGACCGTCCGTAAATGGAATGGCTGGCTCCAAAAGTCGGAGGCGTTCCGGATAAGAACGGCAACGGGCCAAAGATACCATTACTAGAAAGATCCTTTGCATTAAGATTAAGTTCAACATAGCCCCAGTCGGGTTCAACCAAAATGGGTGAGAATTTCAAGTCCTCTGTCTTCAATCATAACATCCAGACCACTGATTATAATTGGACTGTAGTACATACCTGAGGATCAAATGGGTCGTAGAAGACGCCTTGCTAACCAGAGTGCCAATCACTCACTTAGACCGTGCTCTATCCGTCAACTAGGCTCGACTGATAGGTGCGGTCGTCATCCAGGTTTTGACTTTGGGACCCGCCTAAACGAGACAGTTTGGCGGATAGCGATAAGGCGGACCAGTACGGGTTGGACGACCTTCGGACCTGCGTTGGAAGCATTGAGGCCATGCGCGAGGATGCCGAGCCAATGAATCCAAGAAGTCAAGGCGCCAAAGGGATCTATCTTACATTATGGGGCCATATCGGCTTTCCTAGTTGCCTCTTTGGTGGTCGGACCCCTTCGGCGGGATGAACTTCGGAGCAGCACCGGGTTCCACACCGATATTCCGAGAAGAGACGATCGCCGTTTAATATTTTGACATGAAAACGCTACAGGTTCCTCATCCCGAGAGACTGGAACCTGCTCGCTATCACATAGAGTCGTAAAATGTGGAATTCGGGCCGGGAATGGATCTGCTGATATGAACCCAAGGCGATAACAGGATTGCCAACATAAAGATCAACCCATCGTGGTCTCCCAGCCCTTTTCAATCATAACGTCCATCCAATAAACGTTTGCCATCCCCATATCTATCCGATCCCACGTGTGTTTCACTATCTCGACCATTTGCCGAATTGGCTTCGCGGGTAAGATATGCTCGAAAGTTGACAGTCTGCCTATGACAAACTTTCTTGCTTCTAGGACTTCAATAGCAGCAGACGTAGCGTAACGTTCGACAGACGCTCCACTGTAGTCCCCACTCTCATTGGGTGGCATGGTCAGAGACCCGGTCCGAAGCTCGCTGCCAATTGCAACGAGAAGGAACGGTTGAACGCAGCGGGTGCGAGACTCTGTCGGAATGGTTCGAAGGAGACCGGTTATCTCGAGGGCCATCTCGGTAAGAATTCGGCTACTGGTTGAGTCGGCAGCTTTCTCGGAATTGAGCTTCCACGAAGAACCCGAGTCGAGCTGTATTTCGTCCTCCTCTTGAGTCGTCAGTAGATCTGGGAAGACGCGGTAGAGTTGTAGTAAACCCGTCAGCCGATAAGATTCGGCAATGGTAAGTAAGTGCTTCACGGGCGTCTGAGTGTCCCCTGGACTCACAATTGCCTCTTCCGCTGGCATCCTCAAGTTCTGTAACCTGTAGGCCAGCATTTGGGCAGTATCAAAAGCCTTTCGGCCCGAATCAATGTCGGTCAGAGATGTGAAGAACGGGCGGTTCCTCATGCGGTGTCGTTCCTGTCTCACCAGCCGCCCGACTTCAAAGACAATAGTTTGAGCTTCTTTGGCGACTCCAGTCCACGGATGTGGGAAACTTGGCTCAAGAACATCATTGACTTCTGGTTTCTTTAGCAGTGCTGGGCCTGGAGAAGGCTGAAGAGGCATTGCGATGTCAATGACATAGGACAGTAGCATTTCCCAGTAAATCATCGCCTCTTGAAAAAATTGTAGGTTGCGGTTGTTGGGGTCCTTCAGAATTCCAGGTGTTTGGCCTGCATGTATAGCACTCATAATGGTTCGTGCATGCTCGAACTCCTTGCGGCCGAGATCGTTGGCATGGTGCCAGCTAGCCGAAAGACCAATCATAATCAAGGTCAGTAAGGTGCCCGTATCGACATTTGAGCTGCGAATGTCATCTTCAACGTAGGCAGCGGCCTTGTCACGCATTTTGAAACCGATTGCGTTCAATTTCGGATATACGTCGGTCAGGCAGGCGGCGGCCATGCTTTGCACGACACAGAAGACGGAAGGTGACGATTGCCAGAGCCGTGAAACAGTAGTTCGGAAAGGGTTCAGCTGGCTATCGTAGCAAGAAAACAGGCCAGCGACTTCTTTAAAATAGTACTCCACCAGCATGGAACTAACGTCGTTGATGGGTCTTGTCAGAGATGGTGAATCGCCGGCTGAGTGAGAAGTTACGTCCGAATTTCGCACTTTGTGCAGTAGCGACATCTCTGATAAGCTGCCAGGGAATGAGGCGGTCCGGCCTGCCTTCCAAGGTACCAATATCGTTTGGCTCGAGGGGGCCGCCGTAGCAACAGAGTCTCGTCCAGTTGCGTCAGTCGAGTTGCGACGGGTGGTGGCTGGCAAGTCATCTAGGTCGAGACCTTCCATGATGTTCCACTGTCCTTGAAGGTCGTAATCCGTTTCAAAACTCCTTTCAAGCAGTTGAAGGTCATGTCGATGTTCAAGACTTGATAGGTCGATTGCAAAATCATCCGCAGGAGAGAGGGGTGCTGTCGATCGATGGTACTTCACTTGAGTATCGAACACACTGCCACTAAGAGATGTCGATTCGATCTGGCTGCCTAACGAGCCATAACTTTGGGTGTGTTGGACGTTGCATGTGTCGTATTTCTCTGTGCTCTGTGCCTCTGTGCTCTGTGTTCGATCGTAACCAGAACATGTTGCATTTCGCTTCACACAACGCATGCATCGCGGTCTCGTCTCATCACATTTCAACTGTATTATCGATCAATTTATAAGACCACGTAGCGATACGAACAGGATAAGCTACCTTTCTCTCTTTGCAGCGTGTACATCCGTTGCGAGACCTTTTGATCCCTCCGCGCATTCTAGCAATCTTAGTCAATAAGTCTCTAGTTTGATGTAGGTGTTTTGAAGTTTATCCGAGAAGAGATCCCTATCACCGGGAGGAGTATGGATGTTGGGAGTAGACCTTGGGGTAGTGTGTGGAGGACCAGTCCCAGAGATTAAATGGGGGCTAGATCTCTAGTAATCCTAGGAAGGGGTGTAGATGATAGTGGCAAGTAATGTACTCTGGTGACTCTACCTTAGACCATACTTAGTTAGATCATTCGTTAGACCCCGGAGTTCGTGGTCCTTGGTCCTTGGTTCCACGGAGTACTCAGTGTCAAGATAAGGCCCTACTTTGTTCCTAGGAACACAAGAGGAGGAATCGCCGTAGGTTCGTTATCAGTTGGGGACTTGCTCATTACGACAGCATTGGCAGGATTCGTCTTTGCGACCAAATTCAGGACTTCTCTTCATATCGTGGAGTTCATAAAGATTATAGGTGGAGATAGTGCAAAATATGGTCACGGTTTCTAGTTAGGAGGGAACGAAGATATGCTTGAAATGAATAGCGTTTATGTGATCCTCCGCAGCCCCCCACGTGTTTCGTGAAAGGCCTCTGACCTGCTCCGCATAGGAAAATTCAAACGATCCTCCCTGATCTTTTGATAACTCTCCCCGACGCGGTCTTCCCACTGGCTTGATTTGGCTCTCGCCTTCAACCCATATCACCCTTTCGTCGGGGATTCCTGAAATGATGTCTGACTGAGGCAATAAAGCATCTGCCTCAGCCACATGTCAGATGCGTACACTAGCACCCTCATCCTCGAGTGTAAAATTGAGATCAATGAATCAGGAGGCGAATAACGAGGACCTCATGCAATTGAGGGTCTGGTTCGCAGCAGCATTGGAGAAACTGCGTTTATGCACAGAAATTGGACCGCTCTAGGATTTGAAGCCATATCTCGATAATATCACCGTCATTGGCCATGAATGGAAGCTCCACATCTCCTGGAAGATGGTTTAGCCAGCCGAAACAGTAGGAACTTGATGATCGAACTTTGTATTGACTGTGAATTAGCTTGTCATGGGACCGTTTCCGCTCCCCCCTTCGAATACCTCCAGCTGCCTCATGATTTCCAATCTGCGGCAAATCCTCAGCAATGTGCGATCCCATCTCTGCTCGGACTTCTGGCAGTGATACAAGTCAAAATCATTCTACTTCTTTGCAGTGAGTAATGAGGGTAGGAATTCGTCTGCCCACTTGGGACATCACCACTACCGCGGACGATTATCACAGTTGTCCCCTACCGACACCATTTCATTCAGCCATCGACGCTGAGCGAACCCAATATCCTCACACTGCCCTTGCTTGGTTGAAGCCGGAACTTGATGCGATAAAGCACACTAGGTGCGCAACGTGTGGCACCTTCAATACGACGGTGCGTTTGCTACTACGCTCGTCGCTCAGCCGTGTCCGCAGCCAAGCAGCGACGATGACAAAACGGAAGAACAATAACAATCAGACACCTGTTCGGTGGCTTTTCATAATGGTCTTGCAGAACAGTCCCATTTCGCGACGGAATACAAGCATGATAGAGGCTCATGAAAGAGCCTCTGAGGCTAACAACTTCTCGCGAGGGTAGCTCAGTCTGGTCCGTCCCAGGCCGGGGCACTCAGATCACGGAATTGACCGGCACGTAACATGCTGGGAGTATAAAGGGACAAATTATGTCTTGAGGCAATCCAATGTTATTGTCTCGACCGCCAGATATGTGTGGTTTGATTGGCTTAGGGAATGAATTGGGACAATGTCAAGAGTGTTTCAATGAGTGCTCTCAGCCAGGGCCACAAATTTGATTGATATCCTCCCCCCAGACTATGATCAGCTTGATAAGATCCAATTTTCCAAGTCCGTAGGATTTTACATGCTCCACTGTTACAATCTCCTCTAACGAATTTGTCAAATAAATGCTAAGTGTGTAGAAGAGCCGCGACGAATTATAGATAGAAATTGGCCACGTCGCATAATTAGCAGTGGGGAAAAGATGCAGTCAATTCCAAGCTGCTTTGAAAAAAGTCCACTCAGAAAGCCTAATTGTGCGAAGCAGCCATGTGATCATATTGAGTTGCTTTGGGATAACTCTATCTCATTTCAAATCTTCGTCACATATACAAGTAGGCAATCATGGAACCTGCCTGCAAGCTCGTAGCCCCAATCTTCACTACTACGACTTGACCATCTCTAGGTGTCTCGGAGCCATATGTGAAATCAGTGTCAGCCACGTCCGGTCTCTTCAACGCTACTGCCCATGGGTGACACTGACCTAGAGCATTACCCGAGCATCGTGCAGTCGGTTTGTCCAAGAGGTGCCTGTTAACGCCAAGGGCCCAGAGGGCGTGTTTTAGTCATGTAGATACGTTAATCTGAGACATAGTGCCTTTCTCAGATTAAACCTTCGGAGCTGCACATAGTCCGAAGGGCGTTCCAATTCAGAGTTGTATCGACATCTTCAAAGCGCTGATATGCAACAGCTTAGTGGGTCATGTCGTGCAGTTTAAATGAGGCGTTGATTTTCTGCAGCGACAACGACATCTCAGTATTAAACGTCGAGAGCAGTCCCGCTCTGGCGTTAAAAGTCCACTTTAAACCATCGTCCCAGCGTCGAGCCTCGTAAACATATATGTGTGCAGCCGGGTGGAGAGAACTTCGTTCATCGTTGGGGGGGTTCGCGGAAGATGACTCAAATAGCCTTGTAAACAAACTTCCACGATTATCTGGATCATCGGAAGGGAAAGATGCCTCGTACATATTGACATTCCATCACCAATATTTTCCACAATCACATGCCAAATGAGCAGCCGATATTCCCCCAAGCCTCTGCTACGTGTTTGGCTGCAACTAGAGGCACTTAGGATAAACATCAGATTCTCATTCACGTTTGACGAGATGGATCCCCTCAACGGCTCGAGGAAAAACGTTTTCTTCGAGGAGAACTAATCAGTGCACACACCATACTTTGGGAGGCTCCTAGCACTAACCTGATGCAACACAGCCACCCGGTAGTAGTGCGTTGTCATTTCCAAAACAGCAGGCCCAAGACACATTACCGTTCTTTCCTTCACTACTCATGCTTCTCGCAATAAGGGGGTGGTAGGGGCGTTTCGTGATCTAAACCTCTAGAACTCCTTGAATGTGGTTGGTAGAGAGTTTTACAGTGCTCCTAAGTAGACCCGTCGCTATCGACGCACCGCAGGCGAGCCGAAGATTAAATCTGAATGCCAAACTGATATTATTACCGGCGACTGATCGGCGCAAGACGACCCTTGTTGGTGCCATGGCTGTCTCTGGAGTCATGATTTCCACCACAAAGAAAGCTGTGAAGAGCGCGCCGAAGGCCACGAATAGACCTATGATTGTTGACGCCGACCAAGCATAGGCTGAGCCACCCGACTGAAGGGCAAGTATAAGGCAGACAATTGAGGGAATGAAAAAGAGAACTCCGATTGGGTCGAGACGCTTGAGCTGAGCGAGCATGTGGAGCTTCTCGCACCGAAATGACTCGATGTCGAAGAGTAGAAATACTGCTATCATAGTGACGCCACCAATTGCAGGTGGGGATAAAAACACCATCTCCATATCCTAAATAGTGCTTTAGTAAGTCAAGAAGACTCCAATGACTTCCGCACCGGCTTACAGGCGATCAGTCAAAGCCCCGCCGAGAATTGGACCTGCGATGAATGCTGTACCAAAGGACAGATCAAAGAATGATATTAAAACGGGCCCCTTTTGGAGGGGAATGAATGACTGCAGTATCATCATGCCAAGATTACGAATGCTGATCCTAAGCCGGCAACTGCTCGTCCGATGATGAGGGCGATGAGGGCGATGGAGGATGGAGCGGCACCGCATGGTGCGGAGCCAGATTTGAAAACAAGGATTGAGAGCAAAAAGGGCCGTTCATAGAGTAAAGCTGATAGGCGCGGCCAGAGATGATATTGAAGCAGGCACAAGTCAATGTGTATGCCCTGCCGTACCAGGTAACAACGTCTTCGACGGAACCGAATTCGTCGGTAATTCAAGGAATGGCAGCTGCAAGTCTGCTCCGATCCGGATGCCACTGGCATCCATCAGCTTGGGACGACATCAGGAGTACGGAGTACTTTGGAGAGAGAGAGACTCAACTAATACAGCAAGGAAAATCACAAGGTATATGCCCATCATGAGTGTCCAGGATTTTGGAGATCGAAGGTCATAGTTCTTCTCGGAATCTTCATATTCGTTGATGGAATCGCCTGCCTGGATGGGGACAGGTGCATCATCATTAACGAAATCGATTGACAGAGAAGGTTTTTAAAGGAGGAAGTAAGGGATGCTCTTTGTAATTGGTTCTCTCCTCAGGTACTCTTTGGTCACTTGGTAAGTGTTGAACAATGGTTATCCTCTTATGCACCCGTCTGGGCAACACCTTCCACCACAGCTTTATGATCCAGTTGCAGATTTTTACCCTCCTTCTACAGTCAATATAATCTTCTATCATTGTAGGAAGCCAGTGTGTTTAATTAACATGCACCTCTCCATTCCCATACAGGACCTTCAACAAACACAGAATACCACAAAGGGGCTGTCGATGCAGAAAGCTAGTTGGGTGACACGGAGACCCCATCGAACGTAGTGAAATGCAGTTCTCTCTGAATGTCTTTTGCCACAACTTTGTGAGAGAGTCCACTTAAATTCTCAAAACGTTTTGGCCACTGTTTGAGCCGGGAACGACCAGAAATCCTGAGGCCCTCGAAGGAGTTTAAATGACATCAAATACCCGTTCATGAATTTACTTTGGTAGTGCAACAGGAAACGTAGTACTTTCGTTCGTTTAGAATATTGTCATTAATCATATCTGTTTTCTCATCCATGATACTGAATGTAATTTTCTTCCCTCTCCTTTTCCACTGCTTTCTTTATACTCCGCCGTGTTTGAGAATCAAGTCGAGCGTCCGCCTTTGAACGCACTTCAGGTTCTGTTTGACCTTTCGGTGGTATTTGGCTTTGAAGCGGACTACTATGACAAGCCCGAGGACAAGTGACCATCACTAAGAAGGAATTGAACGGGCTCTTTGACAAATGGAAAATCCTCCTTGTTGAACGAATCTCTTCAATCTCAGACGGTTTCCCCATACCAAGAGATGTGATAAATGAATGTGTTCGAATTCCTGTGCTCATATTCCTCGGGGCCTCCTTCAAGCTGATGAACGATCCATCGACTTCAGGATCTTCACTCTACTCTGAGTATGGAAGCCTGTCCTTTTCTGCAAATCCGCAAGCAATGCAACGGTATTTTGCTTCCTCTTCGGATCCTGAATACATCGGGCAGCATGAAACAGCGGTTGGACCAAAACAACTAGGACACCGTCAGGGAGACGGGACAGCGCAATGTCGATGAGTTTTGCGGCGTGGCTCTGTATTTGCTCTTCCGGGTCGCTATTCTCCGTTCCATTCCATGGGGAGTCTCGTCCCTGCAGCCAGAGCAGGATCTTAGAAACATGATACAGCCCCAGGGCCGCAGCAAAAGCAGGCCTTGGAAACCAGTATCGGCGAGAGTCGGATTCAGCGTACTCGTTTCCTTCGAGGTCTTTTGGGAACGTGTCAAGCCATTCATCAAGTTCTGTCTGTAATGCTGACCATTCTTTTTCCCAATCTTTCCCTGAGTTTTCATTCGTCTTGGAAAAGACAAACTTAAGCGTCTCACCACACAGACGCAACGCGTCGTTGCAGTATGCATCCTCATCAAACTCCGCTGAGTAGTCGAGTTTTGGCCAAAGTTTCGGGTCGTGCGATGGAGGACACTCTAGTTTCATTGCTTCTCCAACGTCATATCGAGCGTAAATCCAGAATGATGCCTTCGTGAAACGGCTTGTAGACCTCGGACCGTTTAAGGACTCAACAAATGATTTCGCGCCCTTGAAATGTCCGTGATATTCGTTTCCAGGGAAAGCCAGCAGCTCATAACTACTCAATAGTATTGTAGCAACCATAGCAACCTCCTTATCAGTCGCAGGTTCATCAAAGGATTGCATGAGTATCCGTAAGCTGTTACCGTAATATGTCTTCGCTACTGGCGCCCATTTGGGAGAAAATGAGACTAGGCTCAGCTGAAGAGCTGCTAGAGCGCATATCGAGTTCAGCAAGAGAGGAGAAGAAGGGACTAGTCGGAGAAGCCCTTGTTGGTATGACCCGGAGCAATCAAAGACATCCATCCATATGCCGATGCCATGTTCATATTCTCGAAGCAAGTATGCACTCTCCGAGTCAATGAATGATAAATGTGGGGGAATGGTTGAGCTCTGGCTATATTGGGTAGCAAGTAATTCAAGGCTCGCACGAGGGAACAGCAACAGCTGATCCAGCATAGGAAGCGAAGGCCCGGAAGTCGGCGAAGACTCTGGACTGGATCTCGGGCCTGCATCATAGCTCTCCTCGGAGTATCCTGTGGGTGATTGCGCCTTTGTACTATCGAAGTGCTGAGATCCTAGGGCGAATTTACTTTGCGTCCATGTCAGGTATAAAAGTGAACATACGGGTCAGAATCCTATTCCCTGGTCCAGGAGGAGAACTCTTCACACATACAAGAGAAACGATGAGTTTGGGTTGTTGGCAGCGGAGCCTGCCTTTCCGACATTTCTCGCAAACTGGCCGTTGTTCATCGCACTTGATATGGCGAGATTTACAAGTCAAGCTTATGAAGGACCTTTAGGAAGTGTTCGTTTGAAAGATTCGCCAAAATGAACTCACCAGTCTGAGAAAGTTAGCCCGGGCCTGAGCCATTGTACTGGAAGCTGAACATACCTCTCCAGGTTCTTGAACCTCCTGCTTGAAACGATTGCGCCTCTAGACTCATATTCGTCTTCGATCGACCTGCGTGCTAAGAACAAGCAAACCACTGATCTAGTAGTGGCGAATAGTATCCGCTTTACCCTTGCCTGAAAATGTGCCTGGGGGGAGGTATGGCAAGAAAGGTTGGGTGAAGGAAGTAAAAGAATTGAATCAGGCTTTGCTAAGTGGCAGGGCGGGGTAAGTACGGCGGACGGTAGATCGCCCGCGTGGCAGTTGATTTAGCGCAATACAGATTTATTTTTGGTCGGCATTTAGCGCCGATTATGCAAGCCAGTACGGTCTCCTCGGTGAGGCGACCCTGTCAGGTTGAGGATGGACTGCCCCACTGTATGAGGTTTCCTGATACTTTTCCTAGCGGGAATGCCATACTCCACATCTGGGGAAGGGTTATTGCTCGCTCCTAATCACCAGCCGGTCGTAGTGTGACGGGGTACCTAGAGTACGATCTCATGTGGAACTTCCAGTTCAGAGGATGTTAAAAAAAGCGGTGCGGTTTCGACAATTATTAGTGGAGAGCTCTTACAGGCGGAAGGTTTGTCACTTAAATAACTGCAAGCACATAAGTAGGCGGAAGAGGTTGAGCAAAGCACTTGGCGGCATGGGAGCACAAAGTCGTCGACAAATGCAACAGGCCCATAGTGCAACTGGATCGACATTGTGCTCCTCAGCCCAAGGCAGATCATCTAGAAGATAACAAAATGGACACGCTCGCAGCTGACTTTCGCAAGTGGACAAATCTTTTCACCGTTGAGGCAATAGCCGACATTGCCCTAAGCAACCACTTGGGTTTTCTCGAAGCTGGTGATGACATGATGACACTGTAGTAGCTGAAGACGACGTGGGAAACACGAGGAAAGTGAGTTTCGTTCACAGCCTTCCCGGTGTTGGGCGAATGGCAGCACCCATTTTGTGGTCCATTGACGGATAATTTTCTTTCAAATGAAGTCTCTCGCTTTGCTTTCCATCATATCGGAAGGAGGTGATGCATAATCCCGACTATAGTGATATCATCCGCTATGCAGCGTCTCAACGGATCCAACGACAGGAATCTAAAGAAAAACTCAACGACTTCTTCTCTTTCCTTGTGGAAGACAAGGAAGGAAGGCCAACTGACCTGGAGGTTGGGGAACTCGCGGCGGAAGTCAATGTCTTCAGTAAGCTTCTATCACAACGGACCCCTACCAAAATATTCTTATTCTAACAATCATGCGATAGTGAATGCTGGCTCTGATACAACAGCGATTGCACTGACACATGTCACGTATTACCTTCTGAAGAAACCCGACAAAATGGAACTATTGCAAGAAGAATTGGATCTATACCTTGGCCAGAAAGAAATGGTCCCATCTTATGCTACAGTCGCCTACCTCCGAGCTTGTCTTGACGACTCGCTTTGTCTTTCACCACCCGTTTCCCATGGCCATTAACACAAAACTCCGCCGGAAGGTGCTTCAATTCAGGGAGAGTGGATCGAGGGCAACACACTGGCATCAGTGCCAGCATATGTCGCTCACCGTGATCCGGCAATGTTTCCAGAGCCTGAAAGATTTGTACCAGAAAGACGCCTCAGGGAGAAAGCCAAAGAATTGCAAAAATATTTCATTCCTTTCAGTGCGGGAGCGAGAGGTTGCATCGGACGAAATATCACTTACCTGGAGCAAGCCGTGCTTTTGGCTGCTCTTTTGAGGCGGTATGAGTTTGCATTGCCACACGCTGAGTGGGAGGTAAAGTGGGAGGAGCGTTTCAACCTGTGGCCCAGCGCCATGCCTCTGAAAATATGAGGCAGACGGCTACAGATTCAATGAGGAAGAAGCGCAGCAGTTGGAAGTTTGAGTAGGGTAGATTCCGTGGGAATGTCGATGCTTTTTCCAAACGATGATTTGCTCTTTCCCTGCAGCTTTTCTTGAGAATCATTCCATTGCATCGGGAATCCAAACTTGATCATAGCACAAAGTGTAGATCCGATGGTGGCACCGAGCAAAAACATGAAATTGTAGAGAGTGGTCACAATTGTCCGGAGTATTGATGTGGGGATGGTTTCATATAAGAAAGATATTCGTTAAGCATTCAACCCGATACGCAGACATATTCCGATACGTTTAGAGAGTGACAGGTCCTTTCTCCTCCCACAAATACCAAAGACAATAGCACGCAGCAAAGCGATTTTGATGTAGTTTCCCGAGGTTCAAAAGGAAAGTGAGAAAAGAAAAATCCCCAGGCGAAAACAGTAAGAAAAGATCCTTAGATCTGAAAATCCAGATCCCCTCCCAATCCGAGACTGTTCTCCAGGAACAGGCTCGGTAACGTTGGAAGCTCTTGCCGAAGGGCGAAGAACTGGCCATCTTGGATCTACAACATCACATCACATCTTGTCGCGCCATGGCACGAGGAGATATGATGTTCTGTTGAGAAGACGGCAACGTGGTTTGATTATCTCAACCAGATGATGATTTGGACGTGGTGTGATACGGAGCCCAGTTTAGTAATGACTGACTTCGAGGTGTAGGGAAAAAGGCCGGATTTGGCAGTTGATTTGAAGAGGTTTAGGTATAGCAATTGCTTTTGGGTCGGGGTTCATGGTTCCTGGCTGGTCGCATTTCCTAGACCTGGGAACCGGCAGAGGGAGATGCCGGTCCATCTCGCCGAATAGTGCGGAGGTGGACTTGGTTCTGCCATTATTGCGAAGGGTCCCGATGTATTAATTGAATGATAGGAGAGTGGGGGATTTGAAAGTTTTGCGTGTTTGAGAAGAGTTCTTAAACGGCGGTTTAGTGTTGGTGAGTGTGAGAAGGAGAGATGGAAAAGGAAAAGCAAAAGGAAAGGTAAAAGAAGGAAAGGGTGAGCCCGGGAAGGCCGGGTTGACAGTGGGAGAAAGAAGAAGAGGATGGTAGTCGATAAGAACCCATTCCTACGAGGAGGAGAGTGGACTTATATGTCCATTCTTCCAGACTCCTCGCAACACTGATGAGGCTGAAAGAATCTCGCAACATGTTGGTTGCCTTTTTGACACCCCCATCCTGAGAGGAGAGGAGCTTTTTGGCGCCTCAATCCTCGATCAATGGCTAATGCAGCGCCGCGTGCATCATGACCTTGTAAGGAGGTGTGATGGACAGCGTGATTGAATGCTGGTGATGTGATCAGATGAGAAAAGGCCTCGGTCGAGGTCGATCCGACTCCGTCTACACCCAGATAGTCAAGTGGAACTTTTGGACTTTCATGCCCAGCATTACGCGAACCAACGCCAACAAACGCCACAAGGCGTTGCTTAGCTGCCTTGCAGTGCATTGGAGGTTATGCACTTGCTTTTGCTTTAATTTGCCATTGGTTCGAATGTGGGGCATGGGGTTGAATGCATCACGGGCGCGCTGGTTCGCCAACTGCGCCTGAATTTAGACGGCTGGCAGCGGCAGGCAACGGCAGGCAAGCAGCTCATCGTTGTTCGCTACGTGTGATGATGCCAATCCAATGGATTTTTGTGTGAATCACCCGCCATACGAGACACCGTAGATATTGTTGTTTCGTCGCGATATTTGTGTCAATCAGAGTTCCAGTTGAAATTGACGAACATAAGGAAATTGTTTTGTCTGGTTTGCGCTGATGCACAGCCGGCTTTGGCGAGGCTGAGTTTCTCCTTTCCGCCCCCCCACCTGCTTCCTAGCCACCTGTTGCCCCAAAATCATTCAGCGAGTCAGATGCTCGCACATGCCCATCACCAACAGCACAGGTCTGTCGTGCTCTCCAAGTCAGCGACAGCTAGGCAGCATCCCTATCAGGTCCTTGCACGCCGAGAAAATGATCAGTAGTTGGCCCTCAATGTTGGAACGCAAATGCGTTCTTGGTCACCGGGCCAAGATACAACCCAATCAAGTCCTCAGTAGTGGCAGAATGTGAACCGATCAACGATTCAGCCTGAGTGATTTGCCGCACAGTCATCTTTCTTACAACATCCAAGTTGCCTAATGAGCCGAGTCGCGCAGAGTGGGTGCCCCATTAACCATGCCATTCCAAGAAGTGGCTGATGGGCGCAATGCAGCCTGATCTGCTGCAATTCAGCCTTTTTCATTCAACTGATTTGATAGACAGACCTGCGAATGAGATATCGTGAAGCATCAATGTACGTCATGAAATCAGCACGGAGTGCAACCACTCTCATCTCCCTGCATTGGGGGAGACCGTTTTGCTTCCCTTGTGAGATACAAGGCAGACTGCTTGATTCGTGCTGCCCAAGTATGAAACGGTTGCCCGACACTTCATGCAGCCTGGAAATGGCCTTTATTTACCGGTTGTCGAAATTGAATAACTCAGGAGCTCAGGCTGAGAAATTCTGAACGAACCAACACTCGGCATCGTCGATTCCTTCTTACATGACCAGGCCTCCTAAGCCTGGAGTATGCGACAGCCTTTTGGTATGACAGCCCTTCATTAAAGGCTATTTCAAGGCGGTCGCGAGCATGAAAGGCAGAGTGAAGTGCCGACCTAGCCTGCTGGGCGCGGTAGAGAAAGATATTTCGTGATCCTATGATGGTATGATTCTCCTTTGAGTGCGGAGCGCAGGAGGGTAAAGCGGCAGGAGTATTATATAAGCAGTGGACACTGGCACGTGAATTTTTATTCGTGGCCAAGCACACCTACGCCTGTGATTATTAGGAGAAGCCACCTCTCTCACTCTAGAACCATCAGCCACGGCGTGGGATTAACTAATGTCAATGTTGGTTACTCTTTCGCTCCGACACTCCTTTGATTTTCGTGTTCCAGATATCATCTAGTTTGTCTCTTCTTTGCCTGGTCAGAGCCATAGAGGCACAGAGCCCTTGGATCAACCTCTCTGGCTATTATTTATCAACCATCTCGCAGCCCTCGCGGCTTGCGCCAATTGACCAAAAATGTCGTCCTCCGACTACAACTACGATGACCAGGGTCAATATTTCCCCTTCTTCATGCTGACTATGGTCGGATTGGTCACAGTGCCTCTCACCTACAATGTCCTCAAACCCTCCACAGACCCCGAACAGACCGCATCGCGAATAAAATCCGATTTTATACCCAAGAATAATGATCTGATCGAGGCACAGAGAAGGCGGCGGAAGAGAAAGGACCGCAAGACCAAGAGGATTGTCACAGTCGTTCTGGGCTATGCCTTCATGGCCTACATGATCTATCTCATCTGTGTGACACAACGAACGATACCAAAGCTCTGGGATCCGTATGACATCTTGGGCGTATCGCGGGTAAGACACTCCTTGAGTTGGGATATGTTTGGAAGCTAAGCGTGTGCAGAGTGCATCCGAGTCGGATATCAACCGGTTTTACAAACGACTGTCGGTCAAATTTCACCCGGACAAAGCGAAGCCCGATCTCTCCAAGAATGAAACCATGGAGGACGTGAACGACCGATGGGTTGAAATGACCAAGGCCTACAAAGCCTTGACAGACGAGGACATCAGGAACAACTACCTCATGTACGGCAACCCCGATGGGAAACAGTCAACAAGCATTGGCATCGCCCTGCCAAAATGGATGGTCGAGGAGGGCAACCGGTGGTTCGTCGTGGCATTCTACGGAGTCCTACTCGGAATCATCCTACCTTACACGCTGGGAAAATGGTGGTATGGAACACAAGCCCTCACCAAAGACAAAGTTCTGCACGCCAGTGCCGGGAACTTGTTCCGGGAGTGGAAGGAGGACATCTCTGAAGGGGCAGTGGTGGCGGCCACCAGCGTCGGCGAGGAATTCAAAGAAGCCTTGAAAGGAGCCAGAAGCGACGCGGGGGCCGCAAAGGTAGAAGGCAAAGTGCTCAACAGCGCGGCTTTGACTCCAGATGATAAGGCCAGGCTGAGGTCTATCGAAGACCCGATCCGACGGAAGACCCTGGCACTCCTCTGGGCGTATCTGGCTCGCATTGACCTCGAAGACCAAGAATTGGAAAAGGAGAAGTACGATCTCGCGCCGACCGCTCTTCTTTTGAACAACTCGTTCGCATCGGTGACCCTCCCTTTCGGAGCGGTTAAGCCACTTCTCGCCTCTTATCACACCTCACAGAACATCATCCAAGCCGTCCCTCCAAACTCGTCACCAATCCTTCAACTCCCACACTTCACTCCCGACATCGTCGCCACACTCTCGGCTGGCTCAACCTCCAAGTCTCCAATGACACTCCAAAAACTCATGTCCATGGCCCCTTCAACCCGTCGATCGCTCTGCTCCTCCCTTTCCGACACAGAGTACAGCCAAGCCATGGGCGTCGCGTCGCAGATCCCCCACCTACAAATCTGCAAAGCGTTTTTCAAAGTTGTAGGCGAGCGCGTTGTCACCCCGTCCAGTTTGGTGCAGCTAGTGATCAAAGCCCGCATCATCCCTCCAGGAACGCAGAACATTCCACCGGTGAATCCACTAGACCTCGAAGACATCGACCCGGACGAAGGCGATCTCGACGCCCTGCACGGGCGTAAACCCGCAAAATCCAAGCGGCGCAAACTAGCCGACGGGCGGACGATTGAGGACGACTCGAAAGAAAACTCAGTGCAACCACCCTTGGCCCACGCACCGTACTACGCGGCCAACCACGCCCCGCGGTGGCATGTGTTCCTTGCCGAAGCACGAACAGGGCGCATCGCCGTTCCACCATTCACATTCACGGCCTTCGACAAGCCCATTTTCAAGGATGACGGATCCCCGACTTTCAACGTCTTGACATTCAAATGTCCTTTCCAAGCGCCACCTCAGGTCCATGCGTTTGCTTTCGTCATGCACCTAGTGTGCGACAGCTACATCGGGCTAGACTCGAAGCTTGACGTTGTGCTAGACGTCAAGGATGCCAGTGAGGCAAATCTCGTCGAGAGTGACGAGGACATCAGTGAGCCCGAAGAAGGTACGTATCACGCCGTCGACGCAACGACAAAAGGCATTTCTTGTGAGAAACAAAGCTAATTTAATTTCCCCCCATCTACAGATTCCCTAGCAGGGCAGCTCCACGCGATGAAGACGGGTGGCATGACGGGCGCCGGCTCGCCGACGACCACGAGGAAGAAAAAGAAGAGGACGCTCTCTCAGGCGGACAAAATCGTGCCGGTCACGGGGGCTGAGAGGGGCAATGGGCGCAAGGGTGGTGCACAGGTCGACAGTGATGACGATGACGACGAGAGTGACACTGATGGTTCGGCGGAGGATACGTCTGCGACGGATACGGAGACCGAAGACGAGGATTCTTGATTTTGCCACGCCATGTCGGGGCTGAAGATGGGTCCGAGCAAGCAATAGGCAAATCGCAACTGTGCGTGGCGGAGAGATTTTGTGACTGAGGGCGAGTGAGGAACGGAGAGAAGATGTGATACTTACTATTCACGACGAGAGGCACAGAGGGTCTACATTGAAGATAGGCCCCAGCCTCGTTGCTCGCATACCTTGGTCACCTTGTATGTATGTATGAACCTTATTTATCCTTCTTACTGAACCCACCTCCATCTATCCATATCTACATACCTACCTTCCCCCCACCATGACGTGGGTTTGATGACTTGGGACCAATATCAAATCACGTGATATATTGTCACGTGACCTCCAAATCCCCAATCCAGTTCGGCTTGATCTGGTCCATTCACCAACCTCACGACCATTACGACTACCTACATATCTCCTCAGGCCTCTCTAGCGCGGAAGTCTATTTGGAAAGTCGGACACAGTCGTTTATGACCCTATCCATGTCGCGAGTCAGTCGGTGGCGAAGCGAGTGGATGAGTGGGCATGGTTTGATGGGATTGAACCGGACTTTGTGGCGAGCGCAGCGCAGTGTTGTGGTTTGGACTGCTCGTGCAGACTCGAATTCGGATTCGGGTTCGGATTTGGGTCAGTTGCCGTATGGGCCCCAGCAGTGAGTGAGTGGAACGCAAGACAGACAAACAAAGCGTGGGGAGAGACAACAAGTTTTCTGTTCTTTTTGGCTGTTGGTTGTTGGAATGCGATTCTTTCCGAGTGCCGTACATGCTATTCTATGTTATGTGATGCTGCCCAGGTCTATATGCCCCCCAAAGTTCAAGAAGCACTGCAGCCACCGCAGCCTCAATCCGAGGACTCGTTCCGGCTCGCTCATCCAGCCCCTTTTATCAAACTACAGATCTCGGCTCCCACATGACACGCCCGCGGCTCTCGGTTTCCTCCCGCTCCTTCAATCCGACGCGCTCGTCTCCGTGTCAATCCTGCGGGCTCTTCATGCGCTCGAGGGAGGTCTACTTCTTGACCTCGTTGAACTTCTGCGCGATCTTCTCTCGTCCATCGTGCATGTACTGCAGCGTCTTCTTGTACTGGCGGTCCTGCGACTGCATGGACAGCTGGGTGACGGCCAGGGCGGCGACGCCGATAAGGCCTCCGAGACCGATGATTGTGCGGGTTTGCATTGTGTAGAGAAGTATCGGTTGGTATTCGGGGGCGGTTGTTTGTTTTGTGCTTGAGCAGTGTTGATGTGTGTAGGTTTGGTTGGCTGGTGGCTTGGAGTTGGGATTATTGGGATAGGGACTGGGAAGGGAAGTGGAAGGTTATAGACTGGACGTGTTTGTTGCAGAGGTGGCGTGTGTGCGTGGCTGGGTGTAACTCCGGGGCGAGAGACACGGTTCAAGAGGTTGTTGTTTCGGCAGTGTGTTTCGAACGAGGTGGAGCGGGTAAGGGTGAGCCGCGCGTTGCTTGGTTGGGGCGGTGTCGACTGTGAGGGCAAGAACCAAGAGTGGAGAGATGCAATGCGCTGAGAGGGAGGAAACAGAGACGAGGAATCGCGGAAGAGGAAGAGGAAGAAGGAAGAGAGAAGGAGAGAGAAGGAGGGAGTGAAAATCAAATCAACGGTTCAATGCGGATCAATCCATTCCTCGGCGTCTCCTGACAGCCGAAGGGAAGGCGCGAAGCAAGACAGGCTTGGTTCTCTCCTCTCCCCTCCTTCCTTCCATGCCAACCTTGCAAGTGCCTGTACATACCTATGGAGTCCCTTGGGGAAGATGAGAGGCCGAGGGGGGGACTTAGGCCCCTGTGGCACCTGTGGCACCTACAAGTCTGGGGCCGAGGGGCGCTTGGCTGGGTCTTTACCCCAGAGGTGCGGGGAATCTCGGCCCACCAACAGCAGTGAACTAATAACCAATAACCAACTCACGGAGTCCCTCCGAGTCTCTTCTTATCCTCCGCACTCCTGACCCGCATTCTGCCGTAGCCGCCGGAGTGAAACTCTCTATTACCGAGTAGTACTTGAAGAGATGACTCCATATTCCGCACTCCGTCGCAAGGTCGCCGCGCTACCAATACGAATTCCAACAAAGGATATTCACGCTCATCCATCTCCTAAGTAGTAGTCTGGATTTTGTAAAAATTCCCTGTGATCCTCCGGATTCGAGTGGTAACTTCACTCCCTCCTTCCCTTCTGGCCCCGTCTTGTCGCCCCTCTTAAATCCTGATCATCGCCGCCGGGGATGCGAATATTAGGGTTCGCTCCGTATTCAAGTAGTATCCTCCTAGTCCCCTCGTGGCCACCTCTTGACGCTGCCATCAAAGCCGTCTCAGAAAATCGACTAACGTTGGGATCCGCCCCGGATTTGAGAAGTATCTTCACAATCTCCTCGTGGCCACCTCTTGACGCTGCCATCAAAGCCGCTTCAGAAAATCGACTAACGTTGGGATCCGCCCCGGATTTGAGCAGTACCTTCACAATCTCCTCGTGGCCACCTTCTGATGCTGCCGTCAAAGCCGTACCATAGATAGGAGATCGAGTATTAAGATCTGCCCCGGATTTGAGAAGTATCTTCACAGTCTCCTCGTGGCCACCTCTTGACGCTGCGATCAAAGCCGTAACAGAAAAACCACCTTTATCGTTAGGGTCCGCCCCGGATTTGAGAAGTATCTTCACAGTCTCCTCGTGGCCACCTCTTGACGCTGCCATCAAAGCCGAGCCACTTGAAGCATTGAGATCCGCCCCGGATTTGAGAAGTATCTTCACAATCTCCTCGTGGCCACCTCTTGACGCTACCATCAAAGCCGTCTCAGAAAACCGACTAACGTTAGGATCCGCCCCGGATTCGAGGAGTATCTTCACTATCTCCTCGTGGCCATTTTCTGATGCTGCCATTAAAGCTGTACCACGGAGATCCCTTCGAATATTGGGATCCGCCCCGAATTCGAGCAGTACCTTCACCGTACCCTCGTGGCCCCCTCCTGATGCTGCTGATAAAGCCGTTTTATAATTTCCAGGGTGCTCATGCACATCCGCACCAGCATCCAGGAGCAGGCGGACCAATTCGTCATTGCCGTCCATCGATGCCTTTTGCAGTGGTGAGTTTTCGAGCATTGCATCTCTTGCCGGGGCCTTTTGCCTAAGCTGCCCTGAGAACCAAGGATGTTGTGCACCGGACATCACATTCCATATACTTACCGTGTCATCATCTGACTCACATGCTACCCACTCTCCTTCAGATGAAAATTTCAACGAGGATACGCGACCTGAATGTCCGAGAAGTGTTGTAAGCCCCTTGCCCGTTGGCACCTCCGATAGACGCACTGTTCCATCATCATTCCGCGAGGCCAACAGTTGGCCATCAGGCGAAAATGCAAAGACGAATCTTGCCAGTCGGTCGATGAGAATCTTTAGCTGGATCTTGAGGATATCTCTCAGACCCTCGGCGCTTCCCAGAATGGGCGAGTCATCCTGGTCGAGCATCTGCTGCCCCTCAGCTAGCGCTCTTCGATACTTCGATCCTGATTCCAAGTTCTCGCTGTTCGCTTTGGATCTATCCGCAGTAGGGAGAGCTGTGTCGTCCGCTACTTTGAGAGTTGCTAAGCTCGGCATCATTTTCTCCAAACGCAACACTTGTCGACCCAGCGCTTCTGCCTCTTCAAGTATGTCTTGGTTTCTGATCATATTTGTCATCTTCTTGAGCGTTTTCATGAAGTCGAGCCCCTGTAGAATCAAATCCTCCTCTCGATTTGCAATTTGTAGTAAAAGATTTTTCACTAGACGGTGCGTTTGCATCTGTTGGGTTGGTAATAGGGTTGCTTCTTTTTGAAGGCTTTTTCTGATGTCCTCAATAGTCATGACAGCAGGTATCATGTACGCAGTGGATGCTTTCTGCTCAAATGCAACGACGTGACCATACCAGGAACCTTCAAGATCCACCACCCAGCTTCCGCAGTCCCCTTGAACTGTTGATAATCAGCACGACCCGACGGATGAAGAGCTACAGCATGGGTACGAACTGAGTGGGTGGTCCATCCGCAGAGTATAGGTCAGAATGAAATCGTCAGTTCCCTCCGCACGGTAGCGGAAAGGAGTCCTCCACATTTTGGCCCTGATAGGTGGCCGGAAAGCGACCCTGACGAAGACTTCGCGGCATTCTCGCGGCCCCCTTGTGATATCTTGTACCGGAATCTTGCGAGTGGATGATGAGAGCGCAGCTGGAAGTGTGAAAGTTCTTAACGATTCCATCGTCTCAGCAATGGACGAGTCAAATCGACAGAGTGCCCAGTCAAGGTTGTTATTTGTCGAGTCTACAGAGGTAAATACCACCGTGCCTGAAGTCTGCAGATGATCGTGGAAATGTTTCTCCACCATTACCATGCTAATACCCTCATTGTTGGTGGTGGCTTTCAGGAAGGGACCAGTCGTCCCGCCTTCTGCTAAATTAAAAATAATCCATGAGCGCCTCAAGCATGTTCAGGGTTGATTTAGTACTGACCAGTATTTGTGTCGGGATCAAGATTATCCTCCGAATTCTCATCCTCTTCGCTCACACTGTCAATGCTACTAATGCTGCTGACGCTTTCGACATCACTCTGTTCGGAGGAGGACTGGCGTTCACGGATTGTCCTAGCTTGGGTTTCGTGTGTAACGTTCGGCTGTGGCGAAAGCATGTGGCCCGCTGTCAACCCGTAGATGATCCCCTCGACAAAGACGATGCCACCTATTGTTGCAAATACGTGGCCGGACTCGACTTCAAAAGCGACCACTGGTGAGAACCCTTTGTCTGGATTGTACCACATCTTGAAGTTCCGGTTGCCACTCTTCAATCGATTCCGAGCGATGGGGGAGGGGGCAGTGTCTTGCTCGATGAGGTGAAATAGAGGATGTTGGTTGACGAACGTCTTCCAGGGTTCAAACTTTCGCAGTATCTTGACAGCCTTTTCACGAAATTTTCCGTCTTCGCAGTGTAAGATGATGGCTGGCCTGACTCTGTCACTGCTCTCTCCCACGAGACAACATGTCAAGCCAAATGCAGGTTTTCTCTTAGCAAGTTTTTCGTGGCAAGTGATGCATTCCTCGATTGCAGGCCGGATGTTATGATATTGGTCTAGCACTTCCCCGACTGCCTCCCAGCATTCTCGTCTCCAACCTTTGATCAGCTTGATTGGCGCGCATTGTTCGCCACGGGACTCAGTTGGGGATTCCAAGAAGCAAGAACCTGTCAAATTATCTGGTCGTCTTCGGAACGAGGCGAGAAATGAAGGGGGGGAGGGCTGTGTGGACACAACGATTTGCTCATATGTGGTCCCCATTGTGCGACGATCTGCTCGGAAACCTGTCACCCAAATGTCAATGTCATAGACGATTTAATCAGCATGAAGGGGAGCTGATGATTTTGGAATGATCCGTGAGGCTGCACTGAGACTTGCTGCGCTGGCAGTTAATAGTTGCCTTGTTTGCCAAGCGGATTTCAGCCTCGATCTGTTACTCGTTCTTCCTCTGCGTCCTCCACCACAGCATAGCCGACTTATTCATCTTGAATATGGTTGGTCCAGAGTTTCTAATGCATCATGCATAGCCACATCCACAGACCTGGCCGTGGTTAACAATACCATGTGTCCTGGTTTCGGTTTCTAAATCTTCCCCAAACTCAAGAAGGCCCCGACTAGGTAGACCCGTAACTGCCCCCAACAGCTCCGAGTCCAACCGGCATGACATCCACGGATGACCAGAGCTCAACATTGAAGAAGTTGAGAGTTCAGAGGTCTCTTCCTGTCTCGGCGATTTTGACAGACTTCTGGAGGCTCAGACTAGCGCCCGCGGAGCTCCCAGAATACACCGCCAAATTCGAGGCATACGTGCAACAATATTGCAAGCAGTGCCGACAGCTTTCGTACAACAACCTGGGGAAACTGAACCACCAAGATATCGCCGATGCACTGTATCTGATTATCATCTCAAGGAAGTCCAAGTCAGAGTGTGTTCGACAGCTCCAAGGCGCCGAGTCCAATCCTTTTCGAGCAGACCCCGCCAAAGCTTGCGAGTTCGCAGAAGCATGGCTTTCTTTCACCGCTCGAACGCTGCTGCTTGTTGACGCCGCGGCATGGATCGAAGATACATCGTTTTCCAACTATCTCTCCGAAGATAGATTCAGGCCTTCAAAGCTTGAAGAGAATACTCGACTGCCGAGAAGCTTGCATGTTCTAAGGCTTACTCAAATCTGCGGTCTCAGGATCAGATGGACTGATCTCCTCTCCGAACATCTAATGTTGGAAGAAGATGACAAGCAACTAGCGCTGTTCTCGCATGTCGAAGTTCTGACACTACTCCGTCGAAGGCAAGTAGAAAGTTGTGCACTGGTCTTGCAAGGCTTCGATGATTGAGTTCGTTTGCTAACAGATCCAAGCGGCCTGGTTACCGAGATGTTTGTGCAAGAGACGCTCCACACTCTTAGCCTTCTCATTCCACACCTGAATTCTCAAGTGGTCAAATGGTTCCACAAGGAGCGGCTGATCCATGCACTAAGTCTGTCCGCGATGCCCAGATCCACCCTGCGCGCCGAGAACCGCAGGATCGAGAATTTTCCACACTGGGGGGAGAGATTGCTGGTGCTCAAAGATGTATACGACAACCATGAGCCCATTGGAATGCTTCAAAACCTATACGACGATCGTAACCCTGCCAGAAGGTGGGCTTTCTGGGTCGCTGTCATGATCTTTATCTTCGGGCTGGCACAAGTTTTGCTTGCCATTTTGCAATTGGTTCAAGGCTCCAAGTCATCTTGCTGAGATCTGGACGGTATTCAAGAGTTGGTTTCGTATTCTGGAAGTAATCCATGGTGTTTTGGCGGATTGGGATCCCGTGGGGACATATTTCATATACATCATAGAAGAGCCGTGTGCATCACCACTTTGCTCTCTCGCGTGCCCGAAAATTAAGGCTCAGGCGTTTGAACAACTCACTCAATTACCAGGCACATTGTAACATCTGATCATGAACGACGACGGGTCCCATCAATATTCACAGAACTATAGTAATCAATTCTCGGTCTGGATGCCACGCTATCAGAAAGATGCCTTGAAAGCACTCAAACTACATAGGTAAGCTTTCTATCCGTGTTATCGTTTAGCTCGGGGGTATGGTTCATTTCGTAATCCTCACTCGCCCTAGCCAATAACTGAAGAGGCCCGAGTGATGGATGCTCTGCTTGCTCTGCTCGCTTGCTCGCTCGCTTGCTCAACTTTCAGCTTTCAGCCTTCGGCATCCACAAAAACATCCACCTCGCTGGTCTCCGTGTCAGCCCTCTTCAGCACCTTGGGGCCTTGGGGCACCATCGCCTCGTGCATGTTCAATTTCGACATCTGGCTGTTCACGTGAGACAGGTCGTTGTCGTCGTCCATGAGGTTGGCCGTCTTGGGGGCATTCCCAACGGGTACATTTATTGTCGTGCTCTGATGGACGGGGGCGCCATGTGCATTCGAAGTGGGTTGCTCGTTCTTTGTCGCCGGCTCGGGAGGAGCGGTACTAGATGGCCTTGAATCCAGATCGATCAGATTGTCGGCCTGTTGAGCTGTGAGGTGGCTTTGAGGGGCGCCACTTGCACTTTTCTCTGCCGGGACCTGAGACACGGCGGCCGGTGGTGAATGATGCTGTGGGTGTGACTGGTGTACGGATTCTTGGTCCTCGCCACCACGCTGGCCCGGGAGGATGGGGGCGATGGCAAGAATCCTGTCCAGAAGCTCCTTGGGGTTTTGCGAGTCCCTAGCCAGAAGGTCAGTTCACGTCCACATGGTATGCCAGAGGTCGACTTACAGATTCGCATTTATGATCCATTCGAGATCTTCTTCGCCTTCGTCAGACCCACCGTGTCCCGCGTCGACCCTTCGAAATAGCTTGGGTTTCCATTCCACTCCCAATTCTTCCCTCCGCTTCGCTTCCTCTCGTTGTCGGTCTTCAATCTTGGCCTTCTCGATGGTCGCGTTCTCATGGTCCACAATGTGAACCGCTTTGACCGTATTCAACCAAAGTCGCTGGGATTCTCGTTCACCCTGTTCCTCAATCGGGCGGGCCGAAGGGGGGGCGTGTTTGGCGTGGGTTGCATCGAACAGGGTCCTCTTCTGGCCTGTCTTGATGTCCTTGATAAACATTTCTCCCGACCATAGCCCCGACAGTTCGTAGAGGACTTCACCCGTTTTCTCGTTCTTGATGGCACCACCAATCGCGTTGTATGTGCCACCCACCCAACCTTTGGTCTTGAATTCGAGATCTGCCGTGAGATTGGTTTCTGGACATCGGACGTAGGAATGGTCGCCGAGTTCATATTTCATCTTTCCGAAAAGGATCCCTCGGGCGTACATGTTGGGCTGTGTCAAGATACTTGCTTTGTTAGTAACAAGCACTGGTCAGAGCACGTTGTACCTACTATTTCTCGCCACCCTTCGACTTCCCCCGGTTTGTGAACCTCAGATAGGATATACCTTCCATTATACTAGCGGCCGAATTCCCCAGAAACTTGCTGCGTGGCTTCAAGGTGCCGTCAACGCGGATATGATGTTCAGGTGCCATAAAAAAGTATGATGACTTGGGAGGGTGGTGTGAAGTCTGCTCGGAAATGTAAAAGCCTCGCGTCTGGTCGGGATAGTCCCAATAGCAGGTGAAAGTCTCCCCGAGAATGGGATTCAATGGCTTTTTCACCCCACTAACACAAAGTTAGCATTTCGACTGTGGTATCCGCGATCTTGCTCATACGGAGGTCTGATGTGCCAACCACTCAGGTAGAATTTGATCACCGAGACAAATCTCTCCACCGGGTCGTCAATGGTCGGCATAGGGAGGAGTATATCGGGATGGGCCATGAAGCTGCGACACCGGTCAGCGGCGAAAATGATGTCATGCCGGTCTCCATCTCACTTTGTTATCCTTTCCAGCATAGATCTCTCCTCCAGGATGAATGTGGGCAGGGTGACCCTCGAAAGGTCGGCGCCCGGCCGCAGTTGAGAAATAATGTGCATAAGGACTACATCTCGTCAGGCCATGTCGGCGGGATTGCCGGGACGAGAGGGCATACCATTTCCCTGGTCAGGCTCGACAACGGTAGTATCATCGCCATCGCCTTGGTCTCGCAGCTCGTCGGTGGAAGATCGATTGCCTGCCCTTCGAGTCAGTGACCTGGCTCCTCGGAGGCGCTCTTGTTCTGGCTGCACCTACTTTTGATGAGCGATTCACTGCGGTTTCGCAGGGCTCCCCCTATTGAGTGTCTCATCTCGTAGAGCTGAAGCCCACCATCCAAACACGACGAGGTTTTTGGGGCGAGACAGAAAGGTGGCCGAGCGGTGGCTGCGTGGGCGTTTTATGACGTCGTGGGGTCGGAGGGCCGGGGGGGTGGCGGGGAGCTGGTAGGGCTGAGACGAAGGAGGGGGGTGGTGAGATCAACAATCGGTCGAGGAGTCTGGAGGGATGTTTGGAGGAAGAAGAGAGGGAGGGAGACGGTGGCTGATATGTTGGTGACGAAGGGACGAAGGGACTGAAGGTGGAATTGGGCCGTTGGTGTCACGAAAGGCAAAAAGGACTGACGCCTGGCCTGCGGGCTGATGAGCTGCTGGCCTGCTTGCTGGGTCAGTTTTGGGTGAGTTGGGTGAGTTGGGACTGCTGGGACTGCTGGGCCTGAGTTGGGACTTGGGGGCTGCGGGCTGCGGGCTGCACGGAGCTGCTCCCTATCCTCCTGTAGCCTGGAGCCTGTACGCCGTGGCCCTCTGGCCCTGTGGCCCTGGGCCCCTGGGGACTTGAGTCACTCTGCCACAGAACTGTGGCTTGTCGATGGTGGAGTCTCGGACTTGCATCCGTCAATCAAATCCTGCAAATGCGAAATTTGCCTGCGTCATGGGCTCACAATTTTTTATGCATCAGCCTGATCCCCTCATCTTGCCTCCTTTGCCTTCGTTCTCGTATCTGCTTTCTACTTTCCTATTTCTGGTTTCTTAGTTCTTGTTTCTTGGTTTTGGTTTCTTGTTTCTTGCTGCTGGAAATCTGGCAATTGATCTTCAATTCTGACTGTGAATCCGGGTAACCACTGTGTCCTTCTAATTACCATCTGCTCTATCCTCTCTCGTCCAGCCCCCTGCTCTCCTGTCCTTTCTCCGCCATGGTCCACATGGCTGCCATCCGGCCAGCCGCCCCGCCAGCAACGACCCCTCCTCTGACTCGAGACTCCGGCAACCGACCTTCCCAGGATCAGAGATGCCTTCAAGGTTAGTTATGCTGCCTCCCAACTTTCACATGTTGGGCGATCTCCACCTGTGACCGACTCCAGCAGGTCGGCCGGTGCTTTGTACAGCATGATGTGGAAGTGTTCCAGTGCATGGATACTCTTGAGACTCGACCAGTTCTTGAACCACACAATCCGGTCTTTCGTCATCTTCTTCGCCGGATCTGTCTCGGAGCAAAATGTCCTGCCGATGAAGTCCTCGATCGCACCCTTCGCTTCTTCGCTCACGGCCCCTGTCTCCGGGTCGTCTGCGATCGGGAACTTCGTCCACACCACTAGATGCTTGATATCCTCGTCAATGTGATAGGGCCAGTCGTTGTAGACCACCTTGTAGTCTCCGGGGTTGCTGTAATAGCCGTCGCCAGATGGAGTGATGTCGACCCACTGCAGTCGTTTCTGGAGCACGTACGTCGACACGGAACCATACCTTTGTTTCAGCTGGTGCATGTACTTCCGATATGCGCGGAGGTTGCTGGATGTTCGTTCGAACCGGCCGATGTCATTTGTTCCTGGTACCAAAACTAAGCCTTGCCATCTGAACCTCGCGGCATCTAATTCCACCTACTGACGAGCTCTTTCACCTGTTGCCAACTGATTCTTTCTGGATCTGGCCCTGTCCTGGACAGAATGGCAATGTTCTTGGGACTCTCGCCGAGAAGAAATTCGGGGCATTGTTCGCTCCACTGGTCTTGCGGGGTGTTGATGTTCCAGTAATGAGTCGCGATGTCTCCTTGATCGGCCGTCGTCGTGGTTCGCGGGGCCTGAGGTGCAATGTCTGGCATTTCCTCCTCGCGCGTCTAGTCGAGTACGTTGGATTCTTCCCTGGTGATGCAGAGACGGATTTCTGGTGTAAGAAAGTGACGTTCGCATTCTTAAAGACGGAGGTCGGCCAAGAAGCCCCATCCTCGCATAGCAATACGGTAGGTATGGAGACTTCCTCTGCTGGAAGTGACACTGTGTTGCAACGTCAAAGACATCAAGACCCCCCGCCGTCAGATTGGTCCAATCGACCCCTCCGTCGCTCCTGTCGTAGGGATGATGTCTGCTTTCGTGGCCTACGTGTGACGGCAATAGCACAACGAGGTAGGAAAAGGGACGAGGCCGTATCACGCTGAGCTCCGAAAGCATTCTTCTGCACCAGTTTGTTTCATTGCGAACGAGCTACTCTCTCCTACTCGGCGCCCTTTTCAACTCCTACGCACTTGCGCCATCCTGAATCTCTCCCCCACCCCCGGGCAACTCAGATGAAAAGACTCCACATCATCGATCGACTATAGAAGGTCGTTGGGTGGCATTCCTTCATATGCACCACAAGTGCCTCCAACCCTCTTGGTGCCACGCGGCAGCCCAGCCACGTACACGTGATTACCTCCTGAGCCAGAGGCCCCAACGCTTCCACCGCCACTCGCTCCCCCGCCACAGTCAGTCTTGCGCCCCTTGTCCAAGCGATGGGTGTCTGGATGAACAGTCTGTCCTTGATGGTGCGCAACGAGACTGGTGCGAGGGTATTGGTCCTCAGTGTGGCTAGGATTGCGTTGCTCTCCAGGCTGGCCCGAAGGCGTTGGGTATGGTACTTGACCAACTCATCCGCGAGCACAGAGTTGTCTCGGCTCCCAATCAGATCGACCAGTAGCTCAGTCGCTTTCTTCTCCTTCCACCTCTGGCTAAGACTCTGGCAGTCTCGTGTATACCGGACTGCACTGGCTGGGTCTGCGGGGTACTGCTCGTTCATTGGACGCGGCAGGAGCTCCTTGGTAGGATCGAGGAGTTGCGGAGCGAAGAGGAACTTGCCAAGCTCAGCTCGTGGAATTATCGTTCTCTTGAGATTTGTCGCGAACGTCACTGAGATTGGAGGAAGGTCGCCTGTCTCCCACATCCGTTCAGCCTCGGTGAGAATCTGTCGGCGGAGGGTTGCACGTGCGTTGAAGACGGCATACGACGAGGTCCTCATATGTTCAATGAGACACTCCAGGTAGTACTGTTTGGCTTGCAGCGTTTCGAAATCCAGGCCGCGACGTCTTCGAATAAAGTCATCCACCATAGGCCGTCAATGCCGTGTGCCGAGCTGGCAGGGCTGGTAGCGAAGCGGAGACCAGGGACCCCACTGGTCAGCAACTCCTGCATCAAGGCTAGACAAGAAGTCCAGAAGTCCTGGGATTCGACTCAGCTCCTCATTGGGGATCGTCATTTTCTTGAAGCAGTCGGGGCATAACCACAGAACTCCTGCAAAATGGAACGCCTGAGGAGCCGGAACTGGCATGTTTGCAGATGGAACAGGTGTGACTTCAAGGCACAACGTGCATCGCTGTCCAAGTCTTGTGAAGCCGACAATCTCACGACGGTAGTCCAAGTGGGCTTGATATGGTCCTCCCAGCGCCAGAGTCCGAATCCGAGTCGTGGTCGCATCAAGCTGCCATACGGCGTAGTTGTTCTGGTGTGGAAGCCGCTCGATACCCTTGTACTCCCGCATGTGGTGATGATATCTGTTCACTGTGTCCATGGCGAGGAGCTCCGGCATGTACAGGAGATGTGCTGTGAAGGGTGGGCACGACCAGGGAGCTGTCAGGGGAACCCAACCAGCAGGCTGGGGTGCCTGATCAAACTCCATCGGTGGTCTCGGCGTGTTGTGTCTGAACAGGCTTGCATCCTGAAAGAATTCTGGCATTGCCTTCAATGCTGCCGGAAGGTGGCTGTACCACAACGTGTTTGCTTGTCGACTTCTCAAGTACCTGGCCATGGCAGTGCAGGTTGCTTCGAGCTGCATGAGCCAGAACGGTTCCACTCGCGATAAGATGGCTTCCAAAACCTCTTGGGGGAATTGCGCAAGAATGGGAATGCCTGGGCGGTAGTGTTGTCCGGATTGTGGAGGTTGGAATCCTGCCGACGTGGTACATCTTGTAGGCCCAGCGAGGAACTTGGACAGGAAGGCGCCTCTGTGAAGTTGTCGAAGGGTTGGCTGTCTCGCTGCTGCTCGTTAGTATCTTTCCTTTGATTCAGAGAGATTTCAGCTTACCTGAAATGTCCTGTCGTGTTGCAACGGTCAATCTCTCATGGGGTAATGGCATGATGAGGAGTAGACGCTACTTAAGACTAGGCTTCTGAGATGTCTGAGGAGGAAGGGCCGGAGTTCAGTCGATCGACGAGATAGCTGGTTCGAATTGTCCACTTTCAAGTGTTTTCCAAACGAATTTGGGTTGAAAAGATGGAAAGCTGTCGTGATCGATGGCGGTCAGGGTGATCAAGAGTCTCAAAAGATCGGCTGTCAAAGATGACACCGGGTGCGGCGCTGTGTAGGGTGCGGCGATACTGTTCGCCAAGTGCGTAAAGACACGAGTGCTTCTTCATACACCGCCCGGCACAGAGCAGAACAATTTCACTGTCTTTGAGATGGCAGATCAGTGCCTGAAAACAACATACCAGTATCCCAGGACAAGGCTTGGTATCTGAACAAGCTTGAAAAGTGCGGGCAGGACGAAGCCTTCTCCCTTGCTCTCTGGACACACCGTTCATCAAGGTCCGATATGGACTTCTTGTGCGTGCAGTCTCCAGGCTGTATTGGTGATGACATCTCATGAATCGACAAGAACACTTCATCTTGGTAACAGGCGGACAGGAAACCGTCTTTGTGCCGATTCCAGAACCAAAGTCTCCGCATGACGCATTGCGAGCAAATTTCCCGACGAGAGGAGCGTACTCATTGGGTATTTTTTATATATTAATTCAAAGACTAGGGCGCATGAAGCGTCCTGGTGAAAAAAGCTCTGGTATTGGTTTTCCGGGCCTGGAAATGGTCAGCAACAGAACAAAGCGTTCATTAAACACATACAGTTTTGGTTGGGAAAGAGTGTCCGAGGTAACCTCGATCACCGGGAACAAGGGAGAAGACATCAATCCTCAAGGACACGTTGGACTTCGTCTCCCTGAGAGCTGACCACAGCGACATGGCCCTCTGAAAGAGCTGTCTTGACATCGACCCAAGCTCCAGGGTCGACACATTTCTGAGCGTCTTCAATCACATATGTGGTGAAGCCAGCCTTTGCAGATCCCAGGGCTGTGTCTTTCACGCAATAGTCTCCAGCCAGTCCAACGACATAGACATGTGAAATGCTTTGGGCCTTTAAGGCGTGGGCAAGGTCGAGATTGACTCCACCGGCGCCAGAAGTCATGTTTCCAAATGAGTCAGAAAAGGCAGAGTACATTTCAACTCGGGAGTCCATCCCTTTCTTGACAGTGATGTCGACCTTTGTCACGTCAAGTTCCTGGATGATTTCGGCACCTTTTGTCTCCTGAACACAATGAACTGGCCACAGTCGCTGCTTCATCGTCTGTTCCGGCCGGTTGCCGACCACATTGATCATTTCAATGAAAGACTCAAACGGCTTGTTGTTGGGGGCGACATGGTTGACGGCAAAGGAAATGTGATCTGCCGGATGATAGTCTTGCGTAGCGACCTTTAACGCAAAGCGAGAGGAAGCAAGGAGGTTGTTGATCAGTGGAACGATATCTCGACCGCCTGAGACAGCAAGAGAGCCATCCTGTCAAGGTCAGGGGTAGACAAACCAGGTTGGAGCGCGGGGACAAGTCTCATACCGGAGGACAAAAGTCGTTTTGCATGTCGACCACGATGAGTGCAGGTTTGAAAGACATGCTGCCTGGGAGGAGGAGGATGGGGAAGAAGAGGACAAGGATCAGTAGGAGGAAGAGGGGAAAGGCGGAGTCAATCGGGACTGTTTGATGAGAAGTGTTTTATGTTCCAACCTCGCGGGCACCGAGGCGGACCAAATGGGATGAAGGATTGCCAGCGATGAGGAGAGACTCAGACGATGGCATGCAATAAAGCGAAGCGGAAGGAGGGATAGAGAGAAGGCTCTTGAGCATCCACGCCCAAGACAGCCTTGAAGGCATCGTGGGCGTCACAGGCGTTGGAGGTCAGTGCAAAAGTATACCTAAGAAGGAAAGTTAGGCGAAGGCAGAAAGGAATTTGTGGTAGCCTGTAGGGAGTGCCAGGCGTGCTAGGCGTGCTAAGTGGGCGTGCTTGCTCAGTGCGGGCGGTTCAGCCAAGCCTGATTTGGCACCCATCGGGGTCATCTTCTATCGCATGTTCTACACTTACCCTTCACCACTTCACAACCCGCCAAACATCCACGCCTCTTGGGCCCTCTAGTTTCTCCTACAATCATCTCAAGGACTCTCAAGACGACCTCGCGGCTCCTCCAGCTTACTCTTGAAGTCAAGATAGTCGCCGGGTTGTCATTCCAAGTCTATCTTAGCCTAAGGTCGACCAGTCAAGGGCCGTTCACTGTCTACTCATCGCCTCAGAAGCACCGCCTTCTTAGCCAGCGACTCCAGTCAACTTCAACCGCGAACAGCAGTGAGGTCCACGACGAAGACGTTATCAAGGAGTTTCACGGCGATCAAAGGGCATCATGTCTAAAGCGTCGGTGGTAAGCATGTTCCGTCTTCACCCTGCAATTCCCGATCTCTTCCACACTCTTGCAGTTCAACCTCTCCCGTCCATCCTGCGCTGTTGTTCCCAGTGATGCTAACATGCTACTCGACGACAGGGCGACGTCTATGCCAAAGTCATCAACGACGTCTGCGAGCATTCACGACAGGACTTTGAAGAGGGCGGCGTTGAGCTGGCAACTCTAGATTTACTGAAGTCGGTAGGTCGTCCGCCACCCGTGAAGCCGCATCGACTTTGTGTGCAGTGAATCCCAAGGACGCATCTCTTTATCTCCCCGTCTCTCCTCCAAAGATGGCATGCCAACGATTCGGCGACGATGTTGATCGGACACTGAATGTTGGTGATGCGAGGGCTGGGAGAGTGAGGGCAAGGGCAAGGGCGCGGGTGCGGGTTATCGCAGAGACGCTCGTGTGAGGAGGGCGAGCGAGTGAGGGTTGCGGCAGAGCGGGGATCCCAAGGTTCTTGAATGCCGCCCCTTTGACTCATGCCTCTTTATACGCCCCAATCGCCGCCTAGGCCGCCTAGGCCGCCACTTCTGCCTGGCGTCGCACCACCCGCACCCGCCCTAACCACTTTGGGAGTGCCTGGGCTGACTCCCCTTTGCTCCTGGGGCTCCTGGGGCTCCTTTGGCACTTATCCCTCCGCTGCGGCTGGCTAACTCGTGTTACACAGGAATGGCAGAAGAAGCTCTCCGGTCTCAAAGTCGCCCAGCTCCCCTGGGATCCTCCCCCAGCACCGCCTGTCAAAGAACAGACTCTCGCCAGCAACGCCAAACCGATTCCCCAAACCCTCCCGAGCAATGGCAATGTCAACCCGTCGCCGTCCCAACCAACCCTGTCCTCAGCGCCGCCCATCAAGCACGAGAATACTTCCGCCTATCCCCCCCACGCTCCACCTCCCCAGCCATACCAGGGTCCTTCCTTCCAGCAAGGCCAGCCGATCACTGCACGTGATAGAGCCGCCATGAAACTTCACGAGTCCTATGGCCATCGAGCCGGACCCCAGATCGCCCAGCTCCAATCCAATCAGCCCCGCGTGGCGCCGTTGCAGCCTTCTGCTCCTCCGACAAACAGCTTCATCAAACAGGAAGAATCTCAATCTGGCTTTTCCGGAGTCCAAGACTACGGTGGCGATATCAAGCTACAGACCTCGACTGCCATTAAATCAAGTCAGAACGATGGGGCAGATGAGGAACGCGACGACTGGCAGACCGAGTATCTCCGACGAAAAGCTCTTGTTGCTGCTCACGGTGCTCAAGGAGATCAACTCATGAGAGCGCACTTCCTGGCAAAGCAGCAAGAGCTCGAAGCCGGCGGCCTCCTCTCGACTCTTGAGGAGCGCCATATGCCCAGCAAGGCCACCGCTCGCAAAGTCAAGAATCTCCCAACCACAAAGGCATTAAGCGAATCATCCTCAATCCCACTGGTCACACGCGCCCAAGGCGACGCCGCAGGGGATGACGACGATGACAACATTGAAGACGAGGACGCCATTAACTCTGACCTGGATGATCCCGACGAGATAGCGGCTGGCGGCGATGACCAGGAGAACACGGACCAGGTCATGCTTTGCACATACGACAAAGTCCAACGCGTCAAGAACAAGTGGAAGTGCACGCTGAAGGATGGTGTTCTGAGAGTTGAAGGGAACGAGTAAGTGGATCTGCAGAATTCCGAACGATGGGTCACAGGACTAACATGTCATGATAGGTACGTCTTCCACAAAGGCCAGGGCGAGTTTGAGTGGTGAGAAGGGCAACCCATCTTTCCACAGGACGCTCGTCATCTCCGCTCGCCTAAATATCGAAATATGTTGAGGGGGCACGAATGTGAATATCGCGAACAGCAAAAGCAGCAGATTTTGCATGGCGTTATTTTGTCTTTTTTTCATCTATCCCTGGAAACCGAATGGGGTGCAATGGGATGGAATGGATGGGGTGGAACGGCACGGGACATGATGGGATGCGATGATTCCGAATTGAGACGATATTACGTCTCGGCCAATGGTGGATACATGGTCCGAAGGCGCTGGGACAGTTCCCAGTCAAGACTGGAACAAGTAAGCTTCCCAGCCTTTGTGGGAAGCGAGAGACCGGGAAGGGACGTGCTTTATGGAAATGGGATGAACTGAGATGCTTGCTTTGCTTTATTCTGCTAGGCGAGAGATTGTCATGGCCTCTAGACGAGGTTATTAACTCAAATAGGATGGCTCGATTAGAGAATGGCGATAGTTAGCAACTGGCAGTGGTACTCCGTCGAGCAATCACGAGCAGTCACAGATACTCTGTAGCGGGTAGTCCACTGCCTACTGCGTGAGTGGCTGATGTGCTGTGGCGCTGGGAAAGTGCGCAGCCTGGTGGTGGGTGGACAAGTGACGTAACAGGCTGCCAATACACAACCATGTTGACCTGCTGGCTCTTAAAATGGCCATTCTGGTCAATTCTCTCTCCATCTTTGATTTCCACAACCACACAGGCTGCTCCCAACCTCCTTGCCTGCAGCCTTTTCTCCCTGACTACATCTTGCCCTCGACTCCTTTCCACTCCTCTTCTAGCCAACGGCTTGATCCATCCCATACCGCCAACATGACGCTCTACTACAGTCTGGTTCGTCACTCCACGTGCCTCCGTACCCCACCACGCAGGCAGGAACTAATGGGCCTCGATGATGGACACTGACGATGCTATCCAGGTGTTTGTGCTTCTTGTTGCGGAGATGGGGCTCTTCGTCGCTCTCATCATCCCCCTCCCCTTCACCTTCAAGCGAAAGATGTTCAACTTCATATCTGAGAGTCCTCTCGTCGCCAAATTACAATATGGAATGAAGGTACAAATCGCACTTCCTATAGACCGACGTTTCAACTAATCACCGGCAGATTACCTTTATTTTCATTCTGATTCTTTTCCTCGACAGCGTCAACCGAGTGTATCGCGTGCAAGTTGAAATGGCAGCTCTTGCGAAGGACACGACGGGAATGGGGTAAGGAAGGTTCTCTCTTCCACGGCTCCATTAACTGACCGGGCACAGACGAGCAGCAGCAATGGGCTCCGATCGGATGGAAGTTCAAGCCCGCAAATTCTACTCCCAACGCAACATGTACCTCACCGGCTTCACCCTCTTCCTTTCTCTGATCCTCAACCGAACCTACGGCATGATCCTCGATGTTCTCCGCCTGGAGGAGAAGGTCAAGATGTACGAGGGAGACAAGCGTGCAGGTGGCAAGGAGGGTGACAAGCTCACTCCTGAATACCGGGCCGATCAAATTGGAGAGCTCAAGAAGCAGCTCACCAAGAAGGACAAGGAATTGTCAGCGATGAAGAGCCAGGCTGAAGGATTGCAGAGAGAATATGACGCATTGAGCGTCAAGTACAACCAGACAAACCCCGGTGACGGCAACAAGAAGAGCAACTGAGGCCGGAAGCCACGGACTTGCCCCGCCAACGAGGCTTCGAGTTGGATGGAATGCGTGGAGGCTGTTGGACTGGACTCTCGGGTCTGTTCTGGAGAGAAGCTGACGGGGGTCCTCCGTATTTGAGGGAAGAAACGAAGCAGAGCGTGACGGAGTAGATCGATGTCATGGCGACTTTTGGGCCCGCAGGGAATGCCGAAAGGTGAGATGGGATTCTTCCAGTATCTGCTAAAAGGGACAAGCATAGATTTTCTGTTTTTCTGTATTTCTGTTGTTCTGTATTTTTCGCGTCTTCCACAAAGAGGAATCATGTCCAATTGACTGCACACGACCTTCAGCGACCTTTATGGGTTTAGATCCCAGGACGGTTCTACCCAGTGAAAATGACCAACCGGCAATGCTCCGACCGTGCCAGCTTCATAGCGCAATGGACCGATTGACCGATGGACGGCGGCAGGTCTTATTCACGGTCCACATCGACCTTCCCTCTTTTCTCTAGCGATAATATTGCTTCAAACCCTGGCGTGCCTGGACAATCCTTGTTCCACTTCCACACTCTCTTTGGTTAGTGCACCCTAAACTCGACGACTAGAACATCAAGTTCCGTGATCTGCAGCGGCGGAGCGAGTGACATGGTGCACAACGTGCTTGCCATCTATCCAAGGCTCTCCGGCGATGACAATCGCTTGGCTGCGATTCGACGAACGCTGGTCCACGTGCGTCGACTCTTGGCTGCCAACATACTTCGTACATGCTTTCTCCTTCCTTCTCCATCCTCGTATGCAGCGTTACACTCTATGCAACTCCACCTCTCCAGCCTGCGTCCCTTGTCTTGATGACGACAAGACAGGCTTCCAAAGGCCCAAAGCCCACAGCATGAGTTCATCCTCAGCAGCAATTGGCCCATCATTGCCTCAATATCCTCGAGTTGTCTATCAGCTCGACTCCCCACCATTGCCTTTCTAGTTGGACCCGGGAGCTCGGTGCGATTCCAAAGGTTGGAGAGCTCCAAGCTCCCAGCTCACAGGTATAAGTTCTTTGGCGGTGCTCGTCCGTCCTCAACCTGAGTGAGAGAGAAAGTAAGTTGTTTTTTCCATTCGAGTGCAAATCGGTCCCGCCAGAATGCTGCAGCTCCTTTTTTTCTCGTCTTTGATTGCTAGCACGATTGCTAGCTATGGCGCAAACCTGAACTATGGTTCTCCCTCCATCAACCATCCTGGGTTGGGGATTTCTGTCCGCAAGGTTGTCAAACGTCACGACCCCAGGTCGGCCTTTGCTGCCTCGTCGCTCAACTTCACCCATGGCGTGGCGTCTGGTGATCCATACCCAAACAGCGTGATTCTCTGGACCAGATGCTCTCCCTCCTTGGACGACGTCAAAGACAACAGCAGCACCTCTGGCTTCGTGCCCTTGTACAACCCAGTGCCGATCTACAACGACACCGATGAGGGTAAACCCGCGTCCAACACCCCTGTCTGCTTAAAGTGGAAGATTGCCTCAGACAAGGCCTTGTCATCTGTCGTGGACTCGGGCACCGTGTATACGAGCTCTGACGTCGATTATACTGTGAAGGTCGCCGCGAACAAGCTCCAGCCCTTTACTCCATACTACTACCAGTTTACGGTGTGCAACTCCAACGTATCCAGCATGGTCGGCCGCACCAAGACGACACCATCTCCCACCGATGACACGAGTTCGATCAGCCTGGCTGTGTATTCGTGTAGCAACTTTCCCTTTGGATTCTTCAACGCCTACGGGAATCCCGTGCGCAAGGACTCGGTCGACTATGTGCTCCATCTCGGAGACTACATCTATGAATATGCCAATGGAGAATATGGCTACGGGCAGACGATCGGTCGGATTCCGCTTCCCGATCGACAAATCTTCACCCTTTACGACTACCGTAAGCGGATTGCCACTTACCGTACAGATCTCGACTTGCTTGCCAGCCACGCCAACTTCCCTTGGATCCCAATTTGGGACGATCATGGTAAGTAGTCAGGCGGTCGTGTCACACGACATGAGCTAATGTACCGTTCAGAGGTCGCCGACAACACTTACCGGGATGGTTCTTCCGAACTTAACAACACGGAAGCCTCGTTTGTCGAAGATGGCGGTGTGTCGGTGGACCAGCGGAAGATGAACGCCGTCCGAGCGTACTTTGAATGGATGCCCATCCGACAAGTTGAAATGGGCGACGATGTAAGATGCGCTCCTGACACTGCTTTGTCCCTATTGTAGCCCCTGACATTTCCCCCAGCTCCGGATCTGGCGGTCATTTTCGATCGGCAACCTCCTCGACCTCGTTATGCTCGACACACGACAGTACGACCGATCTCTGACCGACCTGTACTGGAACACGGACTACGTCCACCAGATCTCCAACGACGCGGGACGGTCGATGATGGGTTCCCGACAGGAGAACTGGTTCTATCAGGAACTTCTGGCGTCCAAGAACCGCGGAGCGACGTGGCGGGTGATCGGGTCGCAGACGGTCTTCAGCCGGATCAACGAGTCGGCGGCGTACGGAAATGCGGACCCGCTGGACTACGATGCGTGGGATGGGTATCAGGCGAACCGCAACCGCACGTTCCAGACGCTGTACAGCCACAATATCAGCAACAACATCATGATCTCGGGCGACAGCCACGCCAACTGGGTGTCGGACCTGGTCTGGCTCGACCACGAGCCCTACGACCCGGCGACGGGCGCGGGGTCGATTGGGGTCGAGTTCGCAGGGACGGCCGTCACGTCTCCGTGCCCCTACGGGCAGAACATCTCCATTGCCGCCTCGGTCAACGCCAGCGAGTGGCTCGTCAACGCGAACCGCGAGCTGCAGTGGAGCGAGCTCTACTACCGCGGCTACTACGAGCTGCACATTTCGCACGAAAAGGTGGTCGCCGCCTACTTTGGCATGCCCACCGTCGTCAACCGCAACCCGGGGGAGATCTCACTGGCCAACTTCACCGTCGTCAACGGTGAGAACCGACTGCATCGCTTCAATGGCACCGTCGTGCCCGGGCCCGTCGAGAATGGCTACGTAAAGTTCGGTCATCGACTGCAGACCAACGTGACCAATTCCACTGACACGGGCTTGTATTTCATCAGTCACGACAACCAGGAGGATCTTTGAATCTCCGAAAAGGTCTATGATGTGACGTTGATGGACGGCCATGACTAACTGGTTGAGCGTCTCTGTATATCCACAGACTAATCGTGTAAATGAAAGAGAATCACTCGGTCCGCCGCCGAAGCGCAAAAACAAATAATCGTCAATCACCTAAATGCATCCTTCAGTAGTTCGTCGTAAAACCCTGTGAATCCACACGTAGACTTGGACACACGGCAAGGCGATCCTGACGTACGGTGTACGGAGTACGGAATACGGAATACGGAAGTCGATTGGCAGGCTGATTCGGTGGTGGCTCATACCACGACAAGGCACAAACAAGGCTAAACCGCATCTTCCAGTCACGATGCGATGACTGCAATTCTGACACAGCGACAGATGACATGACATATATGTTGCAGCCCCTTACATGACCGGTCACTAGTCCTCAGGATCCTGTCTGACTTACCCCCCTCCACAGCCTTCATCCAAGGCAGTCAGTCACAGAGTCAGTCCGGCAGGGCAGCGGGGGTTTAAGTAGATCGAATTCCACCATGGAAGGTATTCCGCCTTCCGCCGTCCACTCACAGCGAGAGACGCCATAAAACCGTATCGCAAGGCCAACTTCAAGCCCCGATTCACTATTCCACTGGCCTTAAGAACCATCCTCGAACCCGCCTGTTTCGCCGTCCTACAGTCCTACTGTCTGCCATAAATCATCTGTTTGTTGCAAGGCAAATAAAGACTGGGCTGTGGCGGAACCACTTTCACCTGCACTCATAGTCGCCTCGTCGATTTTTCTTGACTGTTCCTGTTCCCGATTCACATCGACAAGCTAGTTAGCCGCAGTCGAAAAGGGCAGGCAAAAGGCTAGACTGACTCCCGCCGCCTGTGGCTGAACGTTTGGGACCTTGAGAGAGAGAGTGTGTGTGTGTGAGAGAGGAAACAAACAAAGTCACTCGTAATCAGTCACCGGTCTGCGGCTATTAGGCACCCGTCACGAACAGCACCGAAGAGTCAGGTCGTGGGTGAACAAAAGGCTCTCTCCTTTCCCTCTCAACGCAGGACCAAACCTCGGTAGACGGACGACAGGTTTTCCATTCTTGACGAAACTCTTTCCCATCGGGACATCGGTTGCCATTGATAGAAAGAACGCACAAGAACCGACAGACGGACAGCTCCGGAATAGATCCACGGCCGATATTACGATAAATGATAGACGATAGACGATAAAAAATTCCCACCGATATCAACACACACACACACACACACATACACACACAAAGACCACCATCCCTCCGCCGGAGCACCCTTCCCACCACCACGATTGAACTTGGCCATAAGCCAGCCCGCAAACCTCACCATCTAACTCCTCAGGGAGAATCTCTCAAGCAGGTCAAGATGTCCACCCAAGCTCCCTCCCCCCTCCTCGCCTCGTCAGTGCCCCGAGTTGGCGTCGCCGTCTTCATCCTGCACCACCCCCCGTCTCCAGCAGCGACTTCGTCTTTGGCTCCCACCCGGACAAAATTCATCCTCGGCCAGCGCCTCGGCTCCCACGGCGCGGGGACCTGGGCCCTTCCCGGCGGCCATCTGGAATTCGGCGAGACGCTCGAGGAATGCGCGGCCCGCGAGGTAATGGAGGAGACGGGCCTGGCGGTCGGGAATGTACAGTTCTTGACCGCGACGAATGATCTCATGCCATTTGAACAAAATTCTCGCCCAGAGAAACAGACAGGGCCCGAAACGACAACGACAACGACAACGACAACGACAACGACAACGACAATAGGGAAACACTACGTGACCATCTTCATGACCGCAACCGTGGCACCCGACCCCCACGCCGACATCACCCTGGACGGAATGCCCGAGGCCCAACGCATGGAACCACTGAAATGCGCCGGCTGGGAGTGGGTGACGTGGGAGGACCTGGAGGGATGGGTGAGGGCACAGCAGAGACGGGAGAATAGGAATCGGAATGAGAGCGAGAATGAGGCTGGAGCTCCGGCGTCGGATTCCATGTCAGCCTCGACGGCGCAGACCTCGGAGGCTTCCCTGGAACTTCAACGGCAGCTGTTCTCGCCCATGGTGGCTTTGTTCGAGCAGCGACCCGATGTCGTTCCGCGGCTGTGAATTTAATCTAGTCTAGACGTCTGCTCGGATCGCTGATCGAGGGCAATCAAGCCGTTTCCAAACCGGTCAACACTTTCAAGCTCGGTTTGCTATTTTGGTTTCTAAAGCTTGCCATGCTATGAGGCATCTTCACATGCTCTGACAGGTTCTATGGGTATCAACGCCCGCTGAGCCCCACACGAAGTGCTGGGGTATTGCAGTATAAAGTAATAGTCCGAACCAAGTCGTTGCATGGACCAATGACATGCCCATTCGCCTACAGCCCTCAATTTGGAACAACGTACCAAAGTGATGCGCTGGCACATGAGGAAAATAGCCCACCTCCCTTCTTCCCTTTGAATGATCTATTCATCTGTCTTACGTGCTGTATCATTGTTCAGTTGAGGAGTGTGATCCGGTGGATAGGGAATGTTCGTACATGGCCATGTCGACTTCCAATCCGGGCCGTGGGTCTGGGACGACCACACGAGAATACAAGGCTCCCCGCGCGGTTGACTTGGGCAAACTGCGGGATGGGTGTGTTCTATGGATACGCCAAAAACAATGGGTGGATCTCCATATGCCGATACTGGCCCAGGGCCTGCGGATGGAAGATTGGGTCTATGACCACCCGTGTGTCGTCCTCAGTCTGAGCAAGCATCCCCCCAAGGGTCAAGTCGTCACAGTGGCTCCGGTACGTGCGACTCAAACCTTGATCTCATCATATGTGCTCTCAAAACTGACCTTCAGCGTGTGTGCACGGAAAGCTCACGTCACGTCCTACCAAATTCCCCAGCCATTACCTTCGGATCTGCCCTGCGAGCGATGGCAATGGAGAGCAGCTCTCATTGCGCAACAGCCGCGAGCTGGACAAACCGTCCTATGTAAAGAAGACTTGCTTCGAAATCGATTTGAGGCTGCTTGCTCTTTACAATGGAGTTGGTGCAGATACATTCCGTCTGACAAAGGGCTCGATGAAGAGGCTGCTGGCCCAAATGCCCTCGGTGATTGAGTGGGTCCCTCAACAGGCTCCATCTCCACCAGAGGCACATATCCCTGCATCGAAATGTGCTGCCCCCCCTCATCGCGCAACGTTTCCGGCCGACGGATTGGGTCCAGATGTGGAGAGTCAACCGCTCCTTGGACAACCAGACGGACTCGCCTCACGACGTGGAGGTAGAGGCACGCCTGCGGAAGTGTTGTGTGTGACAAGAGCCCAGCGGACTTGGTATATCGCTGAATTTGTGGTGAAGCTAGCGTTGTGTTTTCCGGTTCTACTCCTGCTCATAGCAGGTATTGCCGCAAGGTTCATTTGCGAGCTCAGAGTACGTGGGCCAGTGACCACGTACGCTGTACTGGCAAAACTTTTGCGGGCTCTGTGGAAGAGAAGCTTCGCAGATGTAGCTGAAAGCTGCTAAGTAGGTTAGGGTGTTATCCTAGCTTTGGGGAAGTGAGTGCGTACACCTGGAACTTTCGGGTGTTGAGAAGCATGCCACTTCCACATTTCAGCCACGTAGTGTTTGGGATGGGTTGGGTATAGATCCTGTGGTGTCTCTGTAGTTCGAGAGTTGGGACTGGATATGTCACGTACGTATATGAGTGTGGTGGACCGCCGATGAATGCTTTTTAAATCAAGCAGCATTAACCGTGGGTCTCGGCGGCGTCATCGCAACTGGACTGACTGTGACGACTGTCAATTTTATGCGCACCCTACACTGCCTCGTGCTCATGAAGGCCGGTGATAGGATCGCTGAGTGCCCACTCACTGCGTAACAGATGTCACAATATGTATATCTATCATATGCACGTCCCGGACAAAAAAAGTGGGAAACTTTAAAATTCAGGGCCAAATCAAAGCAAACTCACCTTTTTCAATCCACGATTTCGTAACTAAGGGACCAGATAATTTAGATAAACTCTGTATACCACTAGATTATTGGTCGCTTCATCTATTTATGTAATTTTTATGAGAGTAGAAGCTAGTATAGCCGTAGAGAGAAGATCTGAAATATAAGTTATCATTTTACATAACGATACTAAATATTACACACCTTAAATAGAGTCTAATTCCTAAAATACAATTACGCTATACTTTTAGCCCTGATAACTTATGATCAAAATAATTATAAGTTATAAAATTGAAAAGGAAGGTAGAATAGGTAGTTATTTATCTACTCTATTAATCAAGAGTCTATATGTTCGGGAGAACGCTGAGAATACAGTTGTAAAAACCCTGTATTTGCACCAAAAGTTTGGAGTTTCCCACTTTTTTTGTCCGGGACGTGCATCTGTTAAGGTACGATTTATCATGATCAAACTCGGAACTCGGAATGGCAGCAGCAGCCAAGTTCGTCTTAGATATCGCGGAGGAGCTGCGCACATCATTTTCCTTCCTGAGTTGCGTGGAGACACAGTCCCGCTTATCACCCAGACATTTCCAGTCAATTCAAGGCTCTTCATTAAAAGGGAATCGCGCCTGGTGGAGCCTTCGAAGGTGGGAAAAGAAGGTGCAAGGTATAGGATGGAAAGGAAGTAGCAAGGGGGGGGGGCATGGAGGAAGAGTCCTACCGACCAAGACTTATATCACACCTACCGTAATAAACCGCCTGGACGGAATGGACGCGAGCTCCAGGATCGGGCTTGCTCTCGGCAATGCCGCAGATGCGACTCGCGTGGTAATGCAGTTCCTCTTCGATCTTGCCATACTCAAAACTCAGGTCGGCCGTCTGATAGGCATTTGAGGTCAAGAGCAGGATTTTGGCCAGATGGTATATTTGCCAGGAAGACGCTGGTTTTAGAGAACAAGGTTAGCCTCGTGTGCGAAATGCACATGGCGATGACGTTGCGTACACCGAGCATAGATACCATGGCTGTGATATGGTGTGGTGCGCCTGGGTTTGGGGCTCATCGGGGCGGGCGTGGCAAGCTGCTGGAAATGGAGTTTGGAGAATGGGATGAAGTGTCATTGGATATGTGAGTCGGTGACCTCAGCTTAGAAGGCTCCATCTGGGGTCGGATAGCAGTCAGGTGGGCGATGGAGCGCACTGCGGATCCCACAGCCAATTGAACGGTAGCCATGTGAGGTGGATTCGCGCTCCTTGTCCGTAAATCTCCCTCATTGTGATTATTTAAAAGGCTTTTGGCACCGAGTATGTCGACAGTAGAGCGGCTTGAAGCTGTGTGGAATGGCGTGGCCCAAGAACTAATAAGAGACGGGAATGAAACGATGGTGTTGTCTTGGCCCTGCCGGGTTGATGCTTCCCGATTGACAAAGTAAACCGCTTCATATGGCGGCGGTACATTTTGACTTACATGACTGAATGTATCTTCATGATTAACGCATGTGGACCGCACCTTTGGTATGGGATTGTGGGCTAGTGGAGCGACTGATCTCGAGTCAGGTCGTCGCTTTCCAGAATCTTCTTGGATTAACTCGATGCATTCATTGCTGCAAAAGGATTCAACTTGGTAACAGGCCGCGACAAGATCTGTTTCATCGATATTCTTGACTGCATTGCAAGTCAGATTTGGGATGGGATCGACTTCTGGACTAACCGGGAGCCTCTGTTTCAACCCAGATGTGATCATGATCGAAGGCCCACCTTCTACTTGAATTTCCAGGTGAAAACGACAGGTCTTGGGAGTGCCTGAAGAGCACCGAGCCCGCCTGCTCGCAGTCTCGACCTCCTTTCTCGCATTTGCGACATATTGGGGTTCTTTCGTCACACTTGAGGCGCCGTTGTCGACAGGTCAGGCTGATGTCCAGTCTGTCGAGCGAGTACTATGCTTCGTGGGCCTGGCTCAACCCTACCGTCCCGTCCAACTTCTAGTGGAGACTGCATTTCCTGTAGCCGTGGTCATAGGTCAGCAAATCAGTCTGATTCAGAACGAGTGGACCTCCTCAGTTGCGCACCTGGATTCCTTGGGGATTTATCATGGCTTTCACATTCTGCCATTGACGAGGCCGGTGTCAGCCTTAGCATTTCCCTCTACCTCTGTGATAGCGGTAGGAGACTGGAAAGAGGAGAACGGTAAAAAGGAACATCGGCTTGGGCGCCGAATATTCGTAGGGCGAGGAAAGTCAACCGAGGTTGATGGTGATAGACCCACAAAAGAGGGCGGTATCTTCAGGAGTCATAGAGAGGCCCCCTTTGTATGTTGCCATGTTTGGCTTAGCTAGCCTTGGCGATAATTCCTTCCCCACGGGGGTCCCAGCCTCGCTTCGATTCCAGCTCAACGCAGGTTGCAGGGAATTTCCCACTGAATTTGGCGGTCAGTGCCGCCGCTTTGGGAGGTGTTTTCCGCTCGATGCCGAGATCGCTCCCCCTGATTGTTGATTCTAACGACCCCTATCATATTCTTTTAGCACCCACCCTTTCCCTCGCGAGCAGCCAAAGAAATTTAGGCCATGTGGAGACCTCGAAGTAGGACTTCAATCCTCCGTCGATTCTATCGATTTGGCAGTATGAAAATGCTTGTTTACTTCATCCCCGACCGGTAGTAGATGGTTGGTTAAAAGAGGCGGTAGATGCGTCGAGGCTGCTCCGCGACACGGAGATATTCAAGTCGAATCTGGAACGAGGCCTGATGGGCGGAGTGATAACTGCAAATGAATACGCTCGCCTGATGACCCTCACTCCAAAGGACCGCCGTCGTTTTCTGAAGCGCTTCTACGTCGTAGCCACGGAAGAAGCCGCGAGAGAGGTGCTCGCCAACGGAAAGCCCGAGTGCCCGTTCGTCATTGTTAATCTACGACCGAAGGGGTCGTACACCCGGATCACCAAGTACGCCGAATTCCTACGTCACAAGCCAACAGTGGACGTGCATATTTTCGGAGACAATCTCCCGACTGACGGTGAAGCGCTCCAGGCGAGAACGGTGTCCCCCAAAGAGCTATTTAACCACATCGATGGCGGCGGGGGGCCCGTAAATCTCTTAAACCTCGCCGGCTACAACCTGGACCCCATCCCTAGCGCCCTAAAAGGAATACCCGAGTAGGATTTCCTCTAGCACGTTCGAGAGTTTGATGAAGCCGGCAAAATGGCCACTGAGAGGGTTCGGGACCTCACTAATACGTCGAGGTTCACATTATTTTCGACACAAGGGGCAATATCAACCGCACATCAAAACCATAACAGCATCATTATGTCAGTCGAATGCGAAGAGGGGAAGAATCTGTGGAAGCTCTACGAGCACCTTGAAGCCGCCCAGGTGAAGCAGTGGTGGGAGAGCGACGAGTGGGAACTGGAGCCACCACCCATGCCGATTGTCCTGAGGCCCGGTTTGGCTCTCATCTGCCACCAGGCCGAGTGCACGAAGTACTGCCCATCATCACATTGCTTGCCATTCTGACATGAGTCCTCTGGATGGTCCTAGGTCTTTCTCGGCGGATGCCTCGCGCCGGGCTAGATACCAACAAGGTTGGGTGGGCTTACTGGTCGCTAGAGTTCGCGATCGCGGTTGTCGTTGTGGCGTGTCCCTGTGACACACGGCTTGCTGCTCCAACCGCACTATCTGTCGGAGGTGGACTTACAGCACGGAAGGGTATCTTGGTCCAAGGAGAAGGGCACGCCTTTAGGAAGCACCTAACTTAAACACTATTGTGTTCCACAAAACAGGGACTTTGACTCAAGGCAAGATGCAAGTCACTGAGTATGAACACCTCTCCAATGACAACGGCCAGGAATTCATTCACGCTATCTCCCGCGAAATGGGAAGGGATCTCCAGCCACCCCATCGCTCAAGCCATAACAGCATCCTGCTCGTCGGGTTCGGAGGAAGTTGTCATATCCGATATTCGAGAACTACCAGGATACGTAATGACGGTAAAATTCTCGATTGGTTCAGCAGACGAGAAGCAATTCATAGAAGCAGCGATTGGCAACGAGAAGCTGCTTCATTTTCTTGATACGACGCGCTCTGATGGAACATCAAAGGCGAGTGCGAATACCGCTGGCAGCCATGATACCGCAGTCTGGCCAGCGTCAACCAATCGGTATCTACAGGAGGCTCTCCATCGCCATCAAAGCTAAGGCCATTCCATTGCCGCGGTTGCTATCCGCCAGACCACTTAGTTTCAAGCTATTGGCATCTTTACCCTTTCAGATCCTCTACGCCCCGAAGCAGCCTCGGTGGTCGCGTCATTGCAAGACCTCAACCTCTCAATCCATCTTTGCACAGGCGACAACGCTACCACCGCTAATTCTGTCGCCCAGCTAAACATTCCGGCCTCTAACGTTCGTTCCGGTGTTCTTCCACAAGGAAAACCTGAATCCGTCCACGTCCTACTCCGTAGGATTTCTCGTCGCCCCTAGACTACGAAGGAGAAAGGCCGAGGGGCATTCTCCGAGATGTGACTGTTTAGGGCAATGAACTCGGCCGAGGTCTTTTTGTGGGTTATCGGGTGTGATATGGAGCATGTCATTGGAGGACCTAGCAGCATAGTGACACAAAGGAGACCTGGCCAAGCCGGGTATTAAACTCTTTTCAGTCGCTTCGTCTCCTTCGTGAGATTAGGGTTGCGTGGATTGTGCTGCGTGGATTGTGCTGCGTGGATTGTGCTGCGTGGATTGTGCTGTGCTGTGCGGCGTGGTTGTTGCTGCGCTGCTGACTGCATGGTTTAAGACCTGAACCGCATCACGAACAGCAAATCCTCTCCATCCAAGTGGTGTTTCTTTCTCGCTCGCCATTCAACCCTGCGCTAGGAGCGTTTACTACCATATTCACGATGGAAATGTCGACAATATCGTCCCGGGCAAAGGCCCGCTCGACAACAGGTTCATCCGGCGAACAACTTTGGAGGACGGGGTCGGGGCATTCGGCCATTTCAGAAGGGAAATATGAACGGAAAGTTTATGACACTGGAACTGATCCCATAACGGGAGCGGACCATTCACTGTCCGATGAAATCCCTACTATGACTTTGCATTCGATTCAATCATTCTACAACAGAGAGAACAGTCGAAATGTCGAGTCACGCAAACTCGGGGTTACTTGGAAGAGTCTCACAGTGTACGGAGTCGAGGGAGGTGTTCAGGTCCAAGAAAATACGCTGTCCCAGTTCAATGCCCCTCAACAGTCCAGAGAAGCCAAACAGAAAAAGGCGAACAGCCACCCAAAAGTCATTCTAGATCATGCTCATGGATGCGTCAAGCCTGGGGAGATGCTACTGGTCCTCGGCCGACCCGGGTCTGGCTGCACCACCCTGCTCAACATACTTGCCAATCGCCGTCACGGTTACCAGAAAATAGATGGTGATATTCGCTATGGGACCATGAATGAGACAGAGGCCAAGGGGTATCGCGGACAAATCATTATGAACACTGAAGATGACCTCTTCTTTCCGAGTCTCACTGTCGGGCAAACGATGGATTTAGCGACAAGAATGAAGGTTCCAGCTCAGGCAACACGGGAGGACTATCAAAAAGCGACCAAAGAGTTCTACCTGAACGTATTAGGAATCAGTCATACCGCCGACACTAAGGTCGGCAACGAGTTCATCCGTGGCGTCTCAGGTGGTGAGAGAAAACGAGTGTCGATCGCAGAAGTTCTTTCCACACAAGCGAGCGTTTACTGATGGGACAACACTACGCGAGGTCTGGATGCAAGCACGGCACTCGAGTGGACTCGAGCTATCCGCACAATGACTGATATCCTGGGTCTAACCACGATCGTCACTCTATACCAGGCTGGGAACGGCATTTTCAACCTGTTCGACAAAGTTCTCGTTCTTGATGGCGGCAAAGTGATCTTCTATGGAAGGCGAGAGGATGCACGGCCGTTCATGGAAGGCCTCGGCTTTATCTGCGACGACAGCGCCAACGTCGGCGACTTCCTGACTGGTGTGACAGTGCCTACGGAACGTCGGGTGCGTCCTGAAACCCGCGATTCTTTCCCGAGAAACGCAGAGGAACTCGAAGATATCTACAACCGGTCAAGAATCCGAGAGGAAATGGACCAAGAATCCGAGTACAGCGCCAGTGAGACGGCATCCTTGAACACGCAGCTTTTCAAAGAGGCTGTGGCACAGCAAAAGCCAAAAGGACTGTCCAAGAACTCCCTATTCACCGTGTCCTTGATGGCTCAGGTCCGTATATTGACCGTCCGCCAGTACCAACTATTGTGGGGCGACAAGGCAACGCTTTCCATCAAGCAGATCTCGACGATAATCCAAGCATTGCTCGGCGGATCGCTTTTCTACAATGCACCCTCTAACTCGCATGGACTCTTCATCAAGGGTGGCGCACTATTTTGGTCAATTCTATACCATTGCTTGGTCGCCATGTCAGAAACCATCGACACCTTCTTCGGACGGCCAATCCTAGCCAAGCATAAGGAGTTCGCCTTGTGCCATCCGGCCGCATTTTGTATAGCCCAGATTGCTACAGACATTCCCATTCTGGTGATCCAAGTGACCGTCTTCGGACTTATCATCTACTGGATGACGGCCCTAAAAGCCACAGCCGCGGCTTTCTTCACGTACTGGGTCATGATCTTTTCATGCTCTTTCTGTATGACGGCCTTCTTCCGTCTGTGTGGAGCGGCTTTCCCCACCTTCGATGCAGCTTCCAAGATATCGGGGTTTACAATCAACGCCGTCGCCATGTACGCAGGATTTATGATCCCCAAACCTGAGATGCATCCGTGGTTTGTATGGATTTATTGGATCAACCCTATTTCTTATGCCTACGAGGCAATCGCGGCCAACGAATTCCACGGCACCATCATTCCATGCGTGGACAACAATCTCATTCCCTCTGGCCCGGGCTACGCTGATACAGACTTTGGGGCGTGTACCGGCGTCAGAGGCGCTCTACCTGGCTTGTCTTTTGTGACGGGTGATCAGTATTTAGTCTCATTATCATATTCACATTCTAACGTTTGGAGAAACTTCGCCATTCTCTGGGCATGGTCGGCTCTTTTATCGGGCTCACCATTGTCTGCACCAGCAACTGGCGATTAAACATTAGCGGGGGAACCCGCCTCGTACCCCGAGAGCGGGTTATTGCGAACCGTGTTTACCAGAATCAAGACGAGGAGTCACAAGCAATTAGACGGAGCCCGGGCACACAGCTAATGGAGGACAGCCCCGTGAAGCGCCTGCCCTTATCACAAGATCCCGAGAAGTCGCTTTTTCGAAACTCCTCGATTTTTACCTGGAAAGAGCTCAGCTATACTGTGAAGACACCCTCAGGCAATCGGAAGTTGCTGGACAACGTCAGCGGCTGGATAAAGCCGGGTATGCTCGGAGCCCTAATGGGAAGCAGCGGTGCTGGCAAGACCACGCTAATGGACGTCCTCGCCCAGCGTAAGACTAAGGGAACAATTACAGGCTCTGTTCTCGTTAATGGGCGTGCGCTTCCCGTGTCTTTCCAACGCTCGGCCGGGTACTGCGAACAGTTTGACGTCCATGAGCCGTTCGCAACCGTTCGAGAAGCCTTGGAGTTCTCTGCTCTTCTCCGACAAAGTCGGGACACGCCTAAAGAGGAGAAGCTCGCCTATGTCGACACGGTGATTAATCTACTAGAACTCCGTGATCTAGAGCATAGTATGATCGGACGCCCTGGTGCCGGTTTGTCTATCGAACAGCGCAAGCGCGTCAGTATTGGCGGCCAGAATATGGGTCCTTAGCATTGGTGCCTAGCACGTGATACTTCCAACGCTAACATGTGGTTGGGGCCGTGCCAAGACTGCCAAGGGATGTGTCACGGGTTGAACTTGAGTAGAGGCTATGCCTAAGAGCCTCGCGGACTTACTAACCAATCAGGAACGATCACGTGCCGGAAATCCTTAACATCTACTGGGTAGATCGCACGGAACAAAACGTAAGGGGCTGCAATATTCACCCCTGAACCACAAGTTATGGGAAGGGCGTGAGACAAACCCGGCCAAGATCGGGATGAGAAGAGATAAAGGACAGTCTGGCCAGATCGGACAGAGGGAAACGAAAGGCGATCTGTCCTGATCGGGGACCTCTGTACAAGTGTACTGTACAAGGATACATATAAGGAGAGGGAAGACCGCGCTCCTTGTCTCCTCCTCAGTTTTCACCTCCTCGTCATTAGGTAGACCTGTTAGTTACAGAACTCTTGTCAAACCCTCACACCCGCGTTGATGGCGCTCCACCCCCTTGCTGAGATCTCGTCGTCGGTTCTTACCAAGACTTCCTTTGGGTTCAACCCATCACAAATTGCCGCCCTTAGAGAATAATTTGTTTCAAATTAACTAGGTGTGCTAGGGTATTCAACTAGTGAAACTTCTATGTCTTTACAAATACTTTAGGTATCACTGACAGTTTCGGTATAAAATCCATGGTATTGTGAGAATACTATACGCCTCGATAATTAGTGGCAGAAGTTGAGCGACTAATACGCATACCGTAAAGCGTGGCTCAACTCGCCACATCGTGTGTCATTATAGAATCTATTCCGAGAATTATTACGGTACGAATTGTGTATTGGTATGAATCTTACCATACTACTTTAAGTAAGCGTCTCTCACTGTCACGGGCAGTGGGCGGAGGGATGATAGGTATTGACCAGACGGTATATTCTCTACGTGAGGCTATTCAGCAGGCAAGGCAGGCTTGATGACTAGGACAGGACGTAGCTCGAAGAGCTACAACAGAATGCAGGACGCGCAACGCGTATATCTGTCCTCGGTAAACCTTCCTTTTACCAGATCAGGTGACCTTGTCGACCCTCTGGGTCGACACCGTGACACTCACATCGGTTCTTAGCTTTTAGTTAAGAAACTTACATAGTGTGCAAAAAGGGGAAGCCGGTTTCGAGACGCCCTATATAAATCGACAGATGGCTTATTTATCAAGGTTCTGCTCCAAGCACGGCTCGATATCAATCGATCAAGAATGCGATACGAGATCGGAGGTTGGTCGATCTCAAGCGACGATCGTCATTAATAAAGCTGTGTTGATACATACTGTAAAGTTCGAAAGAAAAGAATAACTTCTTGTTATGAACCGCTCCGAAGGACCGAGGTCTAATCGAATCAGAACAAGGTGGGGTGTTGATATGGAGGGTAGAGCACTAGACAACTGATGGCATGCGGGTCAAGAAGGCACAAGGGGTTGAGCGTCAAAGGTAACGTCTTGTTACTTAACGAGGTTGACTACGGAAGAAGGAGTAAGTCCCTCCTTCGTGTCCAAGGAGCGTGGCTATATAGTCATAGGAAATCCTGGTGCTCTGCATGCTCCCGTGCTCCCTTGCTCTGTGGCAGAGTGTTATGAACCGCTCCGGAGGACCGAGGTCTAATCCGTATCAGATCAAGGTGGGTTGTTGAGTTAAGGGGGCAGAGCACCAAGTATTCACGTGTGGAACAGTACGAGGGAGTAAGGGTGTGAGCGTCAAAGGTAACGTCCTGTTACTTAACGAGGTTGACTACGGAAGAAGGAATCAGTCCTTCTGTCGTGGCTAGGGAGCGTGGCTATATAGGTGTAGGAGATCCTGAATGATGCGTTAATATAATAATGTGGCGGAGCGGTCATTGGGTCACGTGCTAGTGGATCCCTGTACACTTGTACAGGGGTCGGTCGAGTAGATAGAGAGGAGATGCCGGGACCTGGAAGGTCTCATAGGGAAGGGAAGACACAGACAGACAGGCAGGCAGGCAGACAGACAACGCGGGCAAGACAGCCAGATGATCCTCTAAGATGCTTTCCTTTCTCTTCTTCTATTGCCTTCTCAGTGCTTGGTCGCCACGGACCTCATTTCCAGACTACGCCTTCCTTCTCCTCCTCCCCCTCGGCTYCCTCTCGATCCTYAGGTCGGCACAGGGAGCCTCGCCAGCGGCCAAACGACTCCGAGTTTGGCTCTCCGGCTGCCCCTTCCCTAGTACTTGGGGATGTCCTACAGGGGGGCGTTCCCACCCGTCGTGCCCTCCCCGGCTCGACAAGAGTGCTATTCCCCCACAATACGATTACTCCCTTCTTCTTTTTAATCTATGGTATAGTCGATTCTTCCCCCGTCACTAGGACGTGGCCTGCCGTTAGTGGTTATTGTCCGATTATAGTGCATGTCTATGCATCCCCTATGGGGGCACGGAAGTGATATGGCGGTCTGCGCCGGGGTTAATAACCATTACTCACGAAGGCGTAGGGCAAGAAAGCTAGTTATTACTAGTTGTGTCTGCGGTAGAAGGATGAGGCACTTCCATAGGGCCGCAATGATGAACGCTATGAATAGGAATAGGTTCCTATATAACGGCGAGAGATCCCTAGGGGCAGGACACCCTTAGGGGCAGGATATCTCTGGGGGTAGTCCTCCTGGTACTTCGTTTCTTTTCATCCTATAGTAAAGAACTCGCCTCTATCACCGGGTTTGGAGCAATTCTAGCAAAATGATGTGACACGCCTCGATTCTTCCGTTCCTAGTTATACGATATGCGCCAGAATGTTCATGTAGCAAAGAGGCTGGTATTGTCCTACGGTGATACTGTACAGTATAACCTGCTAACATGTAGTTAAATTCCGTAATATCTTCGCCTATGTACTCCAGCTTCGCCCAGTCTAGCTAACTCGTCTTCGCTTCGATCGATTCTCCTCGTCAATTTTGTAATAAGATCATGCTGGAAAACTTACCCGCTAATTAGACATCAGCCTTTCCAGAATAAAGAATATTGATTTATGGTGAAGAGTACTTAGGTATACAGTATACAAGATAACCATTATGCCATATTCATACTAGCTTAATATTTACTACTTAGGTGAACTTTAAACTCCGCCATTACATTAATCAGTAAGTAATACGATTCGAGCCATCGCATAACATCATTATATCATGCCTCTAGAATAATTCTCCCGCATTCGCGCCAGAGATAAGGGAAAAACCCTGTTATGTTGGAGGGAAAAACCTTACCTGGAGGATATCATCAGGGAGCGCATAACTCTCAAATGGACTTTGCAATGCGCCGAGCTTCTTCAAAACGACGGAGCTTCTCCTTCAACTCCCCTCGCACATTGGTGGTACTGAAGTTCTCTGCAGCAATAGACGCAAGCTCCTCATCAGAGAGATTGCCGACAAACTCACCATCAAACACTCCCACAAAGCCGCTAGGGCCTAGCCAACTCCTCTCCACCACCGCCACGACCACATTGTCCATGAATCTTTTGATGGCCACTTTGTAGTAAGCTTTGAGAATGTCGTGAATGTCGTAGATTGCTTGCTCTTCGTTACTCAGGTGTGCGGCTTTCGTGAGAGCCGCAAAATCTGGTGCCGACATAGGAAATCCATCTTCGATGCCGAGCTTCCTCAATCGCGAGACGACGCGCTCTTCTCGAGTCGCCGCCAGAGTGTCCGCAAAATAGTGGTTGACTGTTTGCAAGATACCTCCTCTCTCGTCATCAAGAATGTCTTCCAGAGTTCGGTAAGCTTGAGTGACTGATTCGTCGAAGAGGGGGACTAGACGTGCCCGTAAACGGTCTTGAATTGTCGGATCGATGATCAACCGGTCAATGACAGCGGTAAGGAAAGAATCGATGGCTGACTTCACCTTGTCCAGATGCTGCTCCGTCAGTTCCTGCCACTTGGAGGTTTGTTGACGAAATAGATTCTCGATCACGGCCGGGTTGACGCAGCCCGGAAGCTCGCTGCCGCGAGACTCAAGGTAAGATGTTCGAATCCAGTCGTAGACACTCGAGGAGTCCGAGTTTTTGAAATGGTACATTGGGTCTTCTTTGTCGTCGGTGTTTCTGAACGCTCTGATATGGCCTTGCTTCGACATCTTTTTCTCAAAGGCGTCATTCAAGTCTCGCACGTGCATTCGCAATTTCAGCGCATGATCGGGGGATAGATCGGCATCATAGATGCCTTTCAGAGAATCCGAGACTTTCTTTTGGTATCGGCTGGCCACCTGAGTCAAATATTGTCGCTGTTCCATGGTCGACTGTCGAGGTGGCCCCAGCTTTGCCATGTCGGCCTGGAGCTGCCTACAGTGTTCCTCGATTTCAGCCACCACGGCAGGGAATTCGCGGCGAATGTGTTCATAAAGAAGCTGAGCCAGGAAAGTGCTCAGTGCCGGAATCCCCACCCTCTCTTTGCGAAGTTCATTCCATGGGCTTGTCGTGAAGAATTCCCGCTCTTTGGCGTGGCGTTCTTTCAAGGATACACCTGACTTGATTTCAGAAGGAGACCGGTTCCGGACAGCAAACCATCCGTGTTGCAACGTCTCGACATTGTTTTGGGCAATACGGATCACCTGACGATCTCAGTTAAGTGAAAACTCCTGGTGGAATGTCACTTACCCCAGCTTCGTCACCGCTTTGCACTACGTCACACTTGGTAATGATACCGACGGTTCTATCGCCACGAGGATCGACTCCGCGAGCCATTTTGAAAACCTCCTGGTTAGCCAGATTGTTCCTCGCATCCATCACAGCCCTTGATCCATCAGTGACTTGCCCTACCAAACAACGTGGACACTTACAATATGATGGTTCGCGGATCCGAAATGTAGTCCGTGATGAGCTTGCGAATGATCTCGAGGTCCTCTTTGGTCTGAAAAATGGTGGGATCTGGCTCTGATCAGCCTCTGTTTGGCAAATTCTTCACGGTCACTAACTGTGAAACAAGCCAGGGACGTCCACGACGCTCAAATGGTGATGTTCCGGTCCCGAGAGCTCTATTTTCAAGACATTGTCGGAAAAGCGCCTTTCCAAATTGTCTAGATCTTTATCTCCTGCTCGTGGAAGACCCATCACCTCAGATGCCTTTCTAGTTCAGTCTGTGCGCAACTTCCGGTGAGCACGGGATACTGACCTCATCGAGAACGCTGGCAAACTCGTCGGCGCCAAATGCGGTCACTTTGAGGCAACGTGCGAACTTGTCCAGACGTGCTTTTTCATCCGCATTGTTGATGCTGCTGGGCCCTGGGATTATGGAAACTCGTATGGCAGCCTCATGAGCAGCCGTTCTGCGGAGCACAATCTGCGTCGCATGCCTGGTGCACAAATCGCTCGCCACAGGAAAATACAATCCTGTAAGTCCCTCCAGCAGCGATGACTTCCCACTGGATTGGTCCCCGACGACCACAAGCTACCTTAAATCAGTCTTGGAGTCCGAGGGGAGGTAGGAGCAAATACCTGAGGAAGCGATAGATCTTCCCCGACACCCAATTCTCGAAGCTGATCAACAACCTCAAGATAGGCCTGACGTTTGTCTTTGTCAAGGTTGCCGAGAGCCTCGAGATTGAGTGATGCTAGTTTTTTGACCATGATGTCCAGTCAGCCTTCCTCGTAGTTGGCTAGAAGAACTTCCACGACGTCGCGCATTTTGGCTAGATTTATAGCTTTCTCTCCCTTAGCTTCGACCGAGTTCAGGTGATTGCGTATTCGTCCCATTTCTGTCAGGTTCTCAGACTGGCTGTCGAGTCATCACAAAACGGAAGCGCTAGCACAGAACGGCCGACAAATCCGGAGTCGATGCACCCTCTGACTTTGATAAAGGATAAAGTTGATTGCTGCAAGCACCTGCGCTTCCAATATACTGGATGTGGCAGTAATATATGACGTTGGAAAGGCAATAGATAAATTGAAGACATTTCAAATGGCGAAATATTTGGCAAACACCTCTTCCTTTAAAGACCTCGGTAAACTCTGGCCTTGGCGTGACATGTGAAAGTCCCCTGTCGCAGCACTGGCCAAGCAAGCGCAGGCAGCTGCTTTGTGTAGTGGTGCAGATACTACTAGATTACGGCGCGGACGTCAGCGTAGAAGGAGGTCACTGTGGCAACGCGCTACAGGCGGCGTGCGACAGTGGCTCTGACAAGGTAGTGCAGATGCTGCTAGACCAGGGCGTGGATGTCAACATACAAGGAGGCTACTACGGCACCGCCCTACTGGCTGCGTGTGCCGCTGGTTCCAAGAAGATGGTGCAGATGCTACTAGATAAGGGCGCAAATATCAACGCACAAGGAGGTAAGTATAGTAATGCACTGCAGACGGCATCTTGCTACAGTATGGGAATGAGGAGGTGGTCCAGATGCTACTGGAGAAGACCGCCAAGAGTGGTCGGGCATCAGAACGACCATTGACTAGCCATGTCCTGCAGCCAATGAATGTGTAAACACTGGATAAAATCAATGACTGTCGGGTGACCATCTCACCGGTCAGGATATTAACTAATAGTTATTCGGTTCACCGAGCCTGCTTACAGGGACTCAATCGATCGCAGAATTTGCTCCCACTAGTACGGCAACATGGGTACTGAAGTTGAAGTGACGCAACGGGTGCATGCGTGAGCGAACTAGAAAACTAGTCTCACCATACGTCGTAATGGTCCGCATCTCATGTAGTATATGACCAATGGAAAACCTTCTGGCAAGAAGTGATTTTGCACCCAAACCCCTCAATTCGATGGTCGCGGGTCTGGTGAGCGCCTGAGTACATTAAGTGCAACAGAGCAAGGAGGAAAAATCAGGCGGACCAGAGTTTTAAGCGATCTGAAACCCAATTCTTCCCATAAAGTGTTGTATTAGCTGGCCTCGCCATCGATATTCTTGTCCGTGTCTCCTTCATGCCCTACCTGTATCATGGCAATTCAATACCGTCCGCTGGATCGCCCCAATAAAGAAATCAGACTTTTGGAACTTCTACCGCTAGCTCACAATGAACTGCATAAATTAATACCTGCCTGTCACATTTTTCACGCCTGCCTTACTGAAACCCCCCAATACGTAGCTCTGTCCTACGTATGGGGAAATCGAGAAGACAAGCGCTTAATACTCGTCGAAGGTTCGCCGGTTCTCGTGACAGCAAACCTCTACGATGCTATGATGGCGCTCAGGCCCATTTCTAAGTGTTTGATCATCTGGATTGACTTTCTTTGTATCGACCAAACCAATGACCAAGAGAGAAGCTGGCAAGTTGAGCTTATGCAGCACATTTATCAACAAGCTGCACAAGTGTATGCCTGGCTCGGGCCTGCAGATGGTGACAGCGATCATACCATCGATTATTTGAACACCTTTGGCGAGAAAGCAGAGGCTTGTTGGATTAATAATGTGGAGGGTCACCATCTAGAAATTTGGCGAAGTTTGGCGTCTCAAAAGACTGCAGCTCATAATCCAAATCAGTCGCATCTCGGGATAATAACATACACCGGCGACGTGCGGATCGTCCGTCGCCGAGATTTGGACAGTCTCTTTTACTCCATAAGTGGGTGGCACCAACAAGAAAATCTGATACCGGTTGCTGGGATGCAGCGTCTCTTCAAACGACCATGGTGGGGACGGATATGGGTTTTGCAAGAAGTCACCCTTCCAGAGAATGCAGAGCTCGTTTGTGGAACCAAAAGAATCAGTCGACGTCGATGCAGTGCAGCAATCAATGCATATGCGGCTCTTTGGGTGATCGTCATGGAGAAGAGCCTCGACAATGCACCATCATTTACGCCATATCATCTCGCAATCTCCACCGGGCTCTTCCATCACCGACCTAATGTCATGCTATCTTCGTGGAGAATATATAGGTACAGTCAGTTCCCGCTAGCAGCTCTTCTCCGTGCCACCTGTGTTGGCAGCATCAATATTAGTCGTCATGGACCCCACCACTTCGAATCGACAGATCCACGAGATAAGATATTCGCTCTGCTGAGTCTTGCATCCGATCGAGACGATTTGAAGCGAAGAGGCATCTTTCCGGACTATTCTAAGACTTGTGTCGAGGTCTACACATTAGCAATGGCTGCTCTGCTTCAGCAGGGCCACTTGTCTCTCCTCTCGTTTTGTCAGATCCCCAAACTGCAGCCTAACTTACCTTCCTGGGTCCCGGATTGGTCTCGATCAGCAACCGATATGTTACAGGACGTTGAAAGTGACCACGTCACGTTGTATCCTAAATTTACGGCGTCTGGATTGGAATCCCACCGTACAAACATCAATGTCCGGAGAGTTAATGGGTCAATCCAGGGAATATCGGTGCTATGCAGGATATACGACGAGATTGCTGCCGCCGGATGTTTTCCCAGAAGGGCTTCTAGCCATGAGGTGCCTCTTTCCGAGACCTACACGTGGCCAATAGAGTGGCTAATCGAAATCCTCCAACTCACATATCATAAAAAGCAATATTACAAGGAGTTTAGAGACCAGCTACGTGCAGCAGCGAGATCATCCATTGCAGGCGTCGGACTCGACCAACACGGAAAGCCATCAAGAGTAGGAGATGATCGCTTTTCTGACGCCGTGGTGCTGGTGAGGAATGGAATACAGTATATCACGGGAAAACGTGTCAAGCTTGATATCCAAGAATTCTTAGCCACCGAAGTCACAACAGAAAGCATTAAAAGCAAGACCACGGCAGAAACCAGACTTGGTTCGGAAATCATCGGAAAGAGTTTAGGGCGACTGCCATTCGTGACTAGAAAGGGGCATTTGGTCATGAGCTCCGAATATGTCAAAAGAGGCGACGTCGTTGCACTTATCAAAGGAACTCAGGTCCCTTTCATCCTTCGTCGTCAAACTGGTGGAGTGTACCATGTGATCAGCGAAGCGTACGTTGACGGTATCATGGACGGAGAGGCGGCGGAGGACACCGAGTTTACTACTATCGCGATATCCACATAGGAGGTAGAACATATCGTGGCAAAGGACTGGAAAGAGGTTTGTTAATTGCACTGCGATTTATTGAAGAGCCTCAAGCAGGACGCGTACACTGAAGGCTGTAGATCCTACGCGGGCGACCCGCCTTAGCGTCGGCAGTTAAAACCCAGATTAGACGCTGGAACCCTCATGCTGGAGGTGTTCGAGCTCACCACCCAGTTATAAGTGACTAAGGAGGGATAATAATCGATTCCTGCTTTAGTGCCTCAAGACATACATCTCGTATCATATCCGATGTGTTACCAGAATCGTACGGTATTTCTAATACGGTTATATTCGCTCCTTGGTGGCTTGTGGTTGAATTAGTGGTACTATTGAGATCTAGGAAAGCGCAACCCACTTATATCCCGATTCGTGAAAGAAAGTTGTAATGTGTCAGCAAGGGAGAAGGCGGTTTCGGGAACAACAGATCGTCGACACCTAAGGAGGTGCCTCAGCATACATCGACGACTATTTCCGCTGGAGAGTGGGTGCGTCCGCTGAAGACAATCTCCAAAAGCTCCAACACGAAGACCTACCACGCATAGTTGAATGGGCACGACGGACTGGGTCGAGCTTCACGGCGGAAAAGACCGAACTAATCCACTTAACTAGACGCAAAAAGGAATTGCAGAAGGGAAGCATCAACATAGACGGCGGAACCATCGAAGCTGGGCCTACGGCGAAACTGCTAGGAGTGGCATTTGACCAGGAAATGAGATGGAAAGAACACGTGCAGCAGGCTGTCAAGAAGGCGACAACGGCAACTCAGGGCATGAGCGGGCTACGACATTTGCGACCAGCACAAATGAGGCAGATATACCAAGCATGCGTCCTCCCTAAGCTGGATTATGCATCGACGGTGTGGCATAACCCGCGCAAAGACAAAGGACACCTCCGAATGTTGAGCACGGTCCAGAGAGCTGCTCTTCTCCGCATCATCTCGGCATTTCGATCCACCGCGACCGAGACACTTGAGGTAGAGTGCCACATCCTCCCGACGCACCTGAGACTCAAGCAACGAAATCAAGACGTGGTTGCCCGACTGTGCACGCTTCCTCAAGCACACCTGTTGAGTAGGATCGTTGATCGAGTCAAACGCCGGGTGAAGCGACAAGGAACTCAGCACCGCTTCCCCCTGGCAGAGACCATGAAAACCATGGTCATCACAGCGCTCAGTTCCTTAGAAACCATCGACCCGACACCCCTCGCACCATGGGACGCATCTGCGATGGACAGTGCCACGATCGCAAAAGATAAGGCACAAGCGTTGGATGCCGTCACAGTAATGGAAGAGCATGGTGAAAGGCTTATCTTTACGGATGCTTCGGCAAAAGACATAAAGGTTGGGAATAGCCTAAGAGCGGCAAGGCGACTGCCTATTTTGAAATTGGCTCAGCAGCGTTGCTTGGCAATTCGCTCTGATCGAAAGATCTTGAATTAAAGGGCGAAGATGAGCATAATCTATCTAACAAACAACAGGCTACATAGCGACAGCATGTCGTCCAAACCATACGCACCGAACTATTGCAATATCATCAAAGATCTTCTCACCGCTGTACAGAAGCAAGAAAACACCATGAAGAAACTTAACGAAGACTTAGAGTTCTTCCGCAATAAATACAAAGAATCTCTGAATTACGACAACGGCGCTGGCTGCTATCTTACAGATAAAGGAGACGAAACAATAGATATGAGATCATATGTGGATCTTGGGAATGGAAAAATTAGCGCAGAAACAGCAATCGATCATATGGGGTACAGAACTGCTATGAACAACTTTCAAATGGGGTTCGAGAAGACAAAGGAAGAGGTTGAGAAGATTTGGGAGGATGTTAAGATAGTCAGAGATGTCGACAATGAGCAGTTAGTTCAGAAGGGTTCCTTGAAGATTCCGAAATGGGAAGTGGATGCTTTAGAGGAAGGTCGGAAGGTCGCGGCGGGTGAGTGAAAGCACATCGCACGAGAAAAGCTTCACATTACACCTACCCAAGTCAATTTGTTTCCATTTATATCCTCTCGGCGCGCCATGAAAGGGGAATGAGTACGGAGTACTCATTCCTGATGGTGCACAGTTCTGCATGCTACGCAACGGACGGTTGCTCCGCCCCATGAGTGTCCCACCACATCGACGTTAAACTCAGTCTTACAGTGTCGACAATCAACGAGACTATTGATTTTGCTGATGGAGGAGGCAAAGGCTTCTGTTTGGTGACTCAAATTTCGTTCTTGCCTCTTGAAGTTGGTTTTTAGAATTTCCGTTTCGGTCTCCAAATCTTTGATTCGCGCCGTGAAGCCCGATGCTTTCTCGGAATATCTGGCTGTAACTTGACATAACACATCAAATCCAAGGTCGCCAACATCCTCCATAACACAACGGAAATCGTCCTTTTGAATCAGACTGTCAGCATGAATTGCCACGATTCGGGCCACGATGTCCCTAAGACCGCGATCATTGCTTGGAGTCGAAGTATATACTTCTCTTACGATATCGGCAAAATCGTCATGGTCCCAATTTGTTTCAGCCCAATTGCAAAACCTGTCTTGCGCCAGCTTCTGGAGAAGTGGTATGCCATATTTATCAGCAATGGCGTACATGCGCACACTACTGAAAAGCGCAGGCTGCTTTCCCATGTGGTCAGACAAGTTCTCGCCGATTGAGGTTTCAGCCATCTTTTGAGACAAATCAGAACCATTTCTCTTGAGTTGTGAGTCTTGCTGTTGCTCATCCTTATAATCGAAGGTGTATAGGTACGAGATCATTCGCTCAATCGTGGCTAGGTCGTCATCTCTAAGCTCAATCCTATTCGAGGAGGCTTCCTGTCAAATTTCATCAGTTTGGATCTTGGGCGTCCCGGTAGTCTCAGGTGGCTCGCCTTAAAGCCTCCGCAACAAGCAGTATCGAAGAAAGAGGAGCGAGGGCAAACAATGGCGCGGTGAACATGGAACTCTCTATCCTGGCATGCAAGAATGAGGTCCGAGAACTTGGGCGACTTGAGAAGAGAACCCATTGCTTCGCCATGATCGGTAAAGGCTGTCATAGTGGAGGTACGGGACAAGTGTCTCTCGTGGATTTCTTTGGGGATCCGGGGTGCAATGATTTGAGCATTCGTGCCTCAGTACTGGTAATCTCACAGTTTTTTTGGAGGGAGAAGATGTAATTGGGGGTCTTGGAGGTCTTGGGCGACATGTGGCTAGGTGGTGAGGGAAAAGGGGTCTGGAGGAGAAATGGGGTTGGAGAGAACGTGGACCATCTTTGGGTCGGTCCGATCTGATCACGTCATGACTTCCTTTGAGGAGCTTTGGCAGGCATAACATCACCTTGACGCACTAGCTCTGCATGTACAGTTGCAACGTGTGAAGGTCTGAATGAAGGAAGGATCAATGACCATCACGGACTTCAGTAGCCAAGATGCACGCAAATAGCTGTGAAGCCATGGATGCGCCATTGATTGGAAGACCAACTCACTTCGCCAGACATGTTGGCAAACGCATGGCCCGTACAATAATGATGCGGACGCCCAGATTGTGGGAGATGAGGCGACGAGTGTCAATGCCATCAGTGCCAACGCACAGGCAGCATACATAGAGCAGCATTGGCGGAATTCTTTGGGTCGTGAGTGGTGTGCTCTTCTAATGGAGGGGGGATTTAGCGAGTTAATGTTGGTCGTTGTTCTCTGACAATGAGGGGCCATACGGGTTGGTGGGCCGATGCGGGACACTGTCAAGGTCGCTTGCATGATTCTCCACAGGTGCGTCCACGAATGAGCCAGGCCCACGTTCGATGGTGAGAGATATTGCATGTATTGGATATCGAGAGACATGCGGGCCCGGGGAGAGTATTGATGACATTGATTGCCAGGGGACATGGAAATGTCCTTTTGGTGACAACGCATCTGCTGTTGAGGTTCGACGAACATTGCGAGCAGCTCTGGATGGACGACTTGGCATGTGAAAGTCCCCTGTCGCAGCACTGGCCAAGCAAGCGCAGCCACCTGCTTGGTGGAATGGCGCTTTCCCATGAGCACCGCGTTGCGTAGTTTGGTGATTCCAGGACCACGAAGTTGACGCTCCAAAAGGAGGTTCATCGCCATCACAACGGTCAATTTGAGCAGCAATTCCCTCCTATACCGATGTTCGTCATCCTCGCATTTGGAAACGAATTCTGGATGAAAGCTTTTCACCCATCGTTTGCTAAAGAGTGGCATTAATCGATTACTGACTAAGCGGGCGCGGCCTTATTGGCGTCGAGTTGGTAGCTAAGCCTAGCCTCCTGATCTTTTTGGATGAGCCTACCTCCGGCCTAGATGGCCAGGCGGCCTACAACACTCTCAGGTTTCTGAAGAAGCTGGCATCGGCGGGGCAAGCAGTTCTTTGCACCATTCACCAGCCTAGTGCGCAGATTTTCACACAGTTTGATACCCTCCTCCTCCTAGCCGAAGAGGGTCGGACCGTCTACTTAGGAGATATCGGCGACAACGCCGCGACAATCAAAAGCTACTTCGATCGACATGGTGCTCCATGCCCCCTAGGTGTTAATCCCGCCGAGCATATGATCGATGTCGTGTCGGGAAAACACTCGCGGGGTCGCGACTGGCACAAGGTATGGTTAGATTCTCCGGAACATAAGCAGGCCATGGAGCAGCTCGACAATATGATCCGAACCGCCGAATCCCAACCCTCTACCACGATAGACGACGACGGACGCGAGTTTGCTACGTCGATGACGACTCAGACTAGGCTTGTTACGCAACGCATAAGCACTTCTCTCTATCGCAACACGGAGTATATTATGAATAAGTTCATGCTTCATATTGTCTCTGGCCTCTTCAACGGCTTCTCTTTCTGGATGATAGGGAATAACGTTAAGGACCTCCAGAACACTCTCTTTGCGATATTTAACTTCATCTTCGTGGCGCCGGGCGTTATCGCTCAGCTTCAGCCTATTTTCATCGAGCGACGCGATATCTTCGAGATTCGCGAGAACAAGTCTAAAACATACCACTGGGCCCCCTTTGTAACGGGTCTGATTGTGGCTGAGATACCCTACCTCATTATTTCCGGCTTTCTTTACTACATCACTTTCTACTTCACTGTTGGATTCCCTACAGATGCTAATAAAGCCGGCGGTACCTTTTTCGTCATGATCATGTACGAGTTCCTCTATACCGGTATCGGGCAGTTTATTGCCGCATATGCGCCGAATGCCGTCTTTGCATCACTGGTTAATCCGCTGATCACCAGCACCATGATCTCATTCTGCGGCGTCCTGGTCCCATATTCTCAAATCCAGCCGTTCTGGCGTTACTGGACGTATTATCTGAACCCTTTCACGTACCTGATGGGGTCATTAATGACCTTTGCGCTCTTTGACAAACCCATTGAATGCGCCGAGTCAGAGTTTGCGATATTCAACCCCCCAGGGAACCAAACTTGCGGCGATTATCTATTCGACTACATGCAAGGCATCGGATTGCATTCCAACCTCGTCAACCCCACCGCCACGGAAGATTGCCGTGTCTGTCAGTACAAAATGGCGGATGACTATCTGTATTCTCTCAACTTGAAGGACTTTTATTATGGCTGGCGAGATGCCGCAATCGTCGTGATATTTGTGCTCTCTTCTTACGGCCTCGTCTACGCCTTGATGAAGCTGAGAACCAAGGCCACCAGGAAAGCTGAGTGAAAATGATCCAAGGTCACGAGGACCCCAACTTCGATTAAGATCACGGTTGTTACGGTATGGCAGGCAACAGCAACGGCGGCTGTCCCCCGGTTGCCAAATCCCCTGTGGCCAGAGTTATCCGAACCGGCTCTGCCGGGGTAGATAGATAGTAAAGCAATCATAAAACAACACCATATCACCCCGTCACAAGGTAGACCGGTTGGTGTAATAACGGCGGACCAACCCTTTCCGGCCACCGAATTTAGAATTGTGGCCGGGAAAGCGTGAGAGATTGACTCTAATCTCATTGATGGTTAAAGAGAGATAGCGGTCAGTGGAGGATCACAAGGACACAGCAGCGAGGGAACTTTTCGGTCGCCATGGCAATATCCGGACGTCTTAATACCATTTCTACGGGACGCCGGACGTGGTCGCTGCCGATATCAAAAAGGCGTTGGACGAGGAAGAGGACAAGGGCAGCTGGATGGATATTTTCCACAATGGCGGACAGCAGGACTTCCGAGGAATGCTGTTGGGATTCGGCGGGCTTTACATGCAGCAAATGAGCGGTATCAAGTAAGTCTAGCTGTTCCGATTTGAGGGCCCCAGCATGCTTCTGGGGGACGGTTGTGGTCATGTTCACAACAAGCTCTGGGTCTCTGACAAGGCCTCACTCTACAGTGCTGTGGGCTACTTACTACCTGCCCGTTATCCTGCAACAATACGTCAAGTTGTCGTCGAAAATGTCTCACATTCTATCTTCTTGCGCCGCACTCCAATAATTCATCATCTCACTGTTGCCCGTCCGGTTCATCGAATGAGCCGGACGACGCAACTGTATGCTTTGGGGTGCGGTCGCTCAGGTGGTAGTGTTTGTACTGGTGTGCGTTGGTTTCAATATCCCAGGGCGCCCGGGATCGAACTTGATCACCGCAATGTACTTCATGTTCTACGACGCTTTCGCAGTCAGGTGAGGCTTTCTCTTTCTTTTCTTCGATATGATCGCGGATTCGACGTAACTAACTTTAACGAACTAATAGCTACCTTAACGTTCCCTGGATGTATGCACTTGAAGGTAGCCCTTCATACCAATGGCTGAGCCCAACTGACCAAGTGATTGTCTAATAGGAAATCAACAACTTGAAAATGAGAGCAAAAGGCGCTGCCATGGCGTCCGCTTCGAACTGGTTGTGTAAGTTGGAAAACTCCCGTTTCCACCATGACGCCGTGTCGTTTCGAAGGAAGAAAAATCACTGACCTTCATTTCCCGTAGTTAACGGCATAGTGGTGACAGTGACGCCCTCAGGGCTGGCCAACCTGGGCTACAAGTACTGGATTATTTGTGAGTTATTGACCACTTCCAGAAAACCACGCCGCTTTTTCTAGATCCGACTGATGAAACCCACCCAGGGATCGTCCTTAACGCATCTTTCGTGCCCCTCGTGTATTTTTGTTACCCCGAAACCAAAGGGTTCAGCCTCGAGCAAATCGACCATATCTTCGAAGGCCACCGTAACGACGGCTCGACATGGAAAGTCTTGACCCAAGGTGTCAAGGAGAGCATCCACATACCTCGGTGCGGTGAAGGGCATCTCAATGGACCGACGGCGGTCGAGCCCGGCATCGGTGGTGACAAGTATACGAGCGAATCCAGCCAGGAAGGTGTGGGAGAAGTAGGGCAGACGGAGAAGATCACGGCCAGTGCGAAGCATTTGGAGTAAGTAGATCGTAGGGCCGGAACAAGAATAGCCGGCTGGCTACGCCGGAGATGGAGACTGGTGATACTCTCGATACAACCGGGGACCTTTTATCCCCGTGGAAGGCGAGGGGGAGTTCCGGCATATCACATAATCGCAGGGCCAGAAGGGAACTGCAAACCCGGGTTTTCTGGCACCCGAGAAATACAATGCTCGATTAGAAAGATAAATCTAGTAGTGACGATGCTGTTAGAAGCTGGTCTAGTTTGATGAGGAAGGCGTAGAAGAATTGTCAAATACATCACGTCACGATCATGAATCAAATGGAATTCTTATCATGGTTTGTACAGAGCGGAGAGTCCCCTCGAGGAGATGAGGCTCGACTGTTATGGGGATCGGGGGGGGAATGGTCATTTCAAAGGGATTCAAAGGGCGGGCGAATGCATTGATCCACGGAGTATACTCCGCATACGGATATCGGATACCTAATGGCTAATAACTACTCTGGACACTAGTCCAAACTGACGTGGTAGCGATCGGAGGATACGGAGTAATACTAGTCAAGTCTTATCCTTGCGGTTGTGGTATGATCTGCCGGGATCTCCCCCGGCAGTTCTCCGTTCTTCGTCGGGCGCCTCCGACTCGGACGATTCAAGCGGTCTCGGTCTGTCTCTCGTTCTGAAATACAATTTCTGAAATACAATTGGTAGTAATCGGCGAACGGTATTTTAGTCGAGGGAAAAAGAATACGTATATTGTGTTTCTCGACGGAGTAACTGGGAAATTGGCCAACATAAGAAACCGAATCAATCACTCCCCCTTGTCCCCCAGCCGGGAGCACTGCGTTGGACTGCCATAGCACTCCATTCTTGCAAATGCAAGCAGCAAATCCAGCCGTCTGTCTATTACCCAGCTGGCAGGACCAGAGAGGTCAATTCCTTTTCCATCCCATCGCATCCCGCCCACTGCCTGCTCCCCAATGTGAATGAGTCGATTATTGATGCCGATGCTGGTTTTGTGGTCGCGTTTCACTTTCAATTTTGTGATTATGCCCGATGATGCTGTGTCCATGCATGTATGAATGCCTGGGATTTTAGGAAATGCCTTCGTTCTCACAATCTAGCTAGCTAGCCAGCCAGTACCCGTTGGGACCCAGTTTCGTCTAATTCATTCTTCGCCTCCAGCCTTCGTCCTCGTCCTGATAGATGTTTCATTTGGCCTTTCCCGGGTTGGAACATGGCATTTCCATCTCTCCTTCTCCTCCTCTTCCATCTTGTTCTCTTATTCTCGTATTTTTCAGGATCGAATCCTGTGTGTTCATTCATTAATTCCATCATTTCTTTCGCTAGTCATTATTTGGATCATATGGTGTTCGTGGATATTCATCAGATGGCAGGATTTGGAGGCCTGTGCCTCGGTCGGGAAAACATAAGCAAGCAAGGCCATGAGATTATTTGACGGCCAATTGATGCGCATTCTGGTGGTTGGAAGGTTATTCAGTCGCTCTGGATTCTGCCGATGGCACTGTGATTGAGGCACACCAGATTCCAATCGAAATGGTGGTTTAGGTGGCCTTGGACAAGGTCGGATAAGCTGTCGGTCTTGGCAGCATCCAGAGTTGCCATTGTGAAGTGAATAGTCGGTGAGAAAAACGAAAAGGACTGACTGAGTCGCTAGTATAACTTTCGAGGCGGCCCCTCTGGCGCATTGAGCTTGGGTTCCAGCGTCATTGGAGGACCTGGTTGGAAAGGGACATTATTGTCGTTGGGCGGTCTCGCCGTCGGGGGAGAGAACTGATGGCCATTGGTCGAATTGGGATAAGGGGGCGTGGATGCAGGCCCCGAGGTGAATTTCACATCTGCAGTACTAGACCTACGAGTGAATTGAAGCTCCTCTCGGTCTTTGGGCGAAGGATACCTGTCCTGTCGGCCGGGCGAGGCGTAAAGGGAGGTCGGGGTGGTGGGCTGCTGCTGTGCAGTCGCGTCGGGCGGTTCAGCGTACTTGTTTCTGGTAGAGAAAATCGCTTCGTCCCTCCGACGGATATATTCCTGCGCCGAGGCTGAGTTGGGATAGAAAGCGGGATTGGGAACCCGGGGAGGCTTCTTCTTTGCGGCGTCCACGAAGGCCCGTTGGTAGGCGACTTCGCCGGTGGGATCCTCGGTGGGCGGTGAATGCGAATGCGAATGAGCGACGTGGGGATTGTATCCTCGCGCTGCCTGCCGCAGGTGAAGAGGTTGCTGGATGGTGATGGTGGCGAGTGAGTCGGAATGTCGTTTGGTCATTGCTCGGGGCCACGGTCGGGAGGAACAGAAAAGGGCAGGAGATTAAAGAGATGGAAGGGCAATCACAGACAAACCAAGACCAGAATCGCCGTCGACTCAATCGCTGACCTACGGAGACTGATCAACTGGGGGATGAAGACAAAAGGGCAACCAAACATTGGGATTGTCGGGGAATGAGGATGCGTTAGTAGTGGCGGACTCCAGGTCCAAAAGATGGTGAAGAAGGACCAAAGGTGAAAAGAGGGGCAGCCCGGTTGCAATAGGCCAGAGGGCCCAAGGGCCGTGGATACGCCCCGAAAACTGGGTGCAGGTTGCAATTTTGGAGGGTCGGCGCCCCCTCGGCCCACCAATCCCCGCCGGACGGATAGCTGGAGGACGAGAGGCGAGCGCCCGCCGGGTCCCCCTCGGGTCCGCCTCCCGGTGAACCTCCCACCCATCACTCTCCTCGGTCCAACTCGATCCTCGATCCACGATCCATCATGCACATCATCTGCTACCCAGCATTATTGACGAAGAAGGGCTCTACACCACACTGACCACTCAGTGGTCGATTCGTGCGGCTCTGCACTGGCCTCTCGAACCCTGTGACAAATCTCGATCGTGCTCGATCAACGAGCCAGCTTTGTTTCGGACCTCAACAAGCGCCCTCCGATCCGCCGTTGGCTGCGTGCCTGCGTCTGTCACGGTAGCCACGGTAGTCACGGTAGCCACCGTCTGTGGTGAAATGCGGGCGTTGGCCAGTCGGAAGTTTCACGATTAAGTCGGTCCCCAGGCCCAGCTGGCCAGGTGCATTCACGTTTCTCCGGGACAGCGGCACTTCACTGCCATGGCTGCCCTCTAGAGTCTAGGGATCAAATGCCCACCGCCCAGTGCCCACCGCCCCAGCGAAATGACCTGCGGCACCAAGGGACCAAGGGTAATGTAGGGGATTGGGATTGCCAGTGCCTGTGGCGGCTGGCCACTGGCCAGTGGTGGCAATCGGGCCGCTAATCGTGCTGGTCGGACTAGCCACACGCCATGCCTAAAGCGACGGGTTCGATTGAAACCATGCACTGCTGATTGGCCCTCCCATCCTCTTATCGGCGGCCGCTCACTTTTTGCATTTGGGCAGTGGGCACCCTAGGGCACATTATTAGGGCACATGTCGGCGGACAGCGTCACTAGCGAAGACCCTCCTGTTAGTTCGGTTGCATGTCGCATGCCCTTTTCCCTTGTCTGCGCCGCCGCGCCGGTTGTTGAGGGCGACTTCTTCTCGTCCTTCGACTGTTTGAGACTTTCAAGGGAATTAATACCGCTCAGGACCTGTCTTATTTGCTGCTCCTTGCCCTATCTCCCCTCTACATACGAAGCATTTATCTAACCCTTCCCCGACTTCCAACGCCTCTCTCCTCTCTCCCCTCCTCCCCGCAGCCAATCCCGCCAGAAGCAACACGCAACGAGCAACGCCCAACTCGCTTTCCACCCCCACCCTCTAGGCACACCCTTTGACACCCTCACGTTCAACACAGTCAACTGGTTGCCTTTTTGGATTCCCGCGCCTCAACCGCATTCTCGCTACCGTCAACTCGGAAGCTGTGGCGTTCAGCCATCGTCATCGTCATCGCCATCGCCATCTTGAATTCCTACTTCGACCCAGCGCACGGACTGCGCCGTAAACTCTCCAGACGATCAGTCGACCAGCACTCTGACACTCAATAGTCCGAATATGGCTTTCACCTCTGCTGCCCAGACGTACACCATCTCTGAGCAGCAACTCTACCACAGTCAACAACCTTCTCCAGCCAGTTCGACATCCCCCGCCTCGCCTCGAATGCAAGACTACCTCCAGCAAGCCCCCAATCCTCACAAGCAGCTTCGGCCACTGAAGTCTCCTCTCTATGTTCCGGCCGCTCTCCGACCGACCGAGCACTTCTCTCATCCATCTCCTATGACCCCTCCCAAGAGCCTACATGGATCATTGGACAATCTACAGGACCACGAAGCTCAAGTACAGAGCCCAGACACCGAACAACATATGGACATCGGGTCGTTCGATCCCGAATGGGTGCAAGAGGAGGACCTTGGCGATGTTACGGGTCCTCCTACCAAGGATCACTGGAAGGTATGTCTGCAGGTGTATTTTGTAATGAATGGCCCGGTTGGCTTCGAGATGCTCCTAACCTCGATGGCCGCCCCAACCGTTCCGCACGTGTGCAAGTCAATGCTGACTAGATTCTGTCACAGCCCGACGAAGCTTCCCCGACTTGTGATTCTCCCCAGTGTCGTTCTTCGTTCAATCTCTTCGTCCGTAAGCACCACTGTCGCCACTGCGGCCACATCTTCTGTTCTACACATACCACCTACACGATTCCCTTGGACCAATACGCCAAATTCCATCCGGACGGCATCAATTCCAAGGCATGCGAGACCTGTCATCGTCAGTACCAACGTTGGGATACGGCGCGATCCATCCGTCGCAAGAGCAGCCAGAATAGCAAGGATGACAGCAATGAAAGTGGTCCTCCAACCCCTCTCGCCGGACCTACAGGCCATCGACGAATGATCTCAGGCGGGATCCGGGGAGGGAAATCTGCCCAAGTCGCCACCAGCGCCCCCAGGGACTGGCACTGGAGCACCTTCTGAACCCACCAAGACGGAGTACTCCACTCTTGACACCGCACGTGATACGGCAGAGACCGGCTTGAGCTTGAGGAACTGACTGCCCCCCGGACAGCGCCCGAGTCTGGGCCCTATTAGGCGCCTGAAGATTCAACTTGAGTCAGCCAACCCCCAAAACCAACCCCAATGTGGTATTGGTTGGTTACTTGCGGGTGGAACTGCCTGATCCTACCGGACATGGTCAACCACACACTTCAAAGAATCCATGACTCGACCAGACTGCCTACCTTCTACGACTGTTCAAAAACGCCCATCGCCAAAGTGTTATACTCGGACATGGTACGACTGGAAATGGGCACGACGAGTCCAGTTCATCAGCCTCCCTCCAGGTCCAAGGAGAACATTGCTAAAATTAGCTTCGACGCTATTAAGGACGGCAGCAGAAAATTGGAACGGAAGTGCATAGTGCAACGCCAACGAGATTTGGTGTGGTTACACAACGAACAGCGATGATCTCGGCACATTTTGGACCTCCCGAACTTTGATTGCAGGTCTGCGCGACGTGAACAAAGACAACGAGACGTTATACATAAGGCAAGGAAACACATACGGAGGATTTTTTACTGTTTCTGAAGCGAGCGACAATCGATACCCCGGAGGAAGATTCGCACGGCGCTGGTGGCTACCCTTTTTGCCCGTTTCCATTGGTCGTCATTGGATGTTTTCAACTCTAGGTCTGGATTCAACCGGCCGACGCCCACGTGCATGTGCACTTGAACGACTGCAACATGAGGTGAGACGAAACCTTAGATTTAGATATGTACCAGGAAAGGAGGATGCCTAGATTCGATTTGGAATTTTGTTCAGAGAGCTCGGCGACTCTCTTTGCTCCTTGCCATTTGGAAAGCGAAAGACATGGAAAGGCGGAATGGATGTTTGCCTGGTTGATTGAATTTATGTGCTTTGGGTTGGCAGCTCGATAGCCTGAGCGGTTGTTTTGTTTTCTGCAGGGTCACCACATTGTTGTGGCTTCACCTTGACCTCATTGCGAGCGACACCAAGTGTAGCTGGAGTTGAGCTGTGTACTCGAGATAGGGAGTACAACTGGTAATTCAAGTCATTCACGCGATGGCCCAGCCATTAATCGGTATTCGGATTCAATATGGATTCATACTACTGCTCATGATTCGTTTCCCAACCTCAGCATCGGCACAGCAGTAGGAAAAACGGGCGTGGAGCAGGCTCATGGCCGTCGGAGCCGTGAGGGTGCGGCGGTTGGAATGGAAGGGCCGTCAGTCAGCCCATCAACTGAGCCAGGTCCTCCGGGGGCCACCTGGTCTGGGCGAAACTCAAGCAGCGCTTGATGCTCTGGAGGAACTTGCGGGTGACCTCGTCGGAGAGGATATGGGCCTGTTTGGCGGAGGAGGACTCGTGGAGTTTCTCGCGGGCGGAGCGTTCGTGGATGCCGACCATGGTGACGCCGATGGGCCAGGCGGCCTTGCCGATGGACAGGGTGAGGTAGCCGTCGTTGGCTTCGACGTAGCGGCGGCGCTGGGCGGCGCGCACGATCTGGCAGATGGGCTCGAGCAGCGCCGGTGCCAGGTCGCGCCGCTCCAGGTGCCGGAACAGCGGCGTCAGGTCCTTCAGCACCAGCTGGTACGAGTGTGCCGCCGCCTTGCCCGACGCCGACCCCTTGACCGCCGCCTCGCGCCGGGACAGCGCCGCCGCCCACTCCGTCAGCAGCAGCGTGAAGTACGACCCCAGTTGCCGGTACAGGAAGTCGTGCGCCGCCGCGTCCGTCTCGGCCGCCGGTACCTTGGCCGGCAGCAGCATGTCCTTTTCCTCCACCGTCTCCAGCGTCGTCGGGATCGGCCCGTCGCTGAGCACCGGCCGCGCCCGACTCACTGTTTTGCTGACTAGTTTCCTGTACCGCTGCAGCCGCGCCGCGTGCGTCTCCTCGAAGAGCGCCGCGGGTTCGTCCAGCGCCCGCAGCTTCGTCCGCAGTTCGTCGTCGTCCATGTCTTGTGCTTCGGCCGGCGAGGACTCGTCGTCGTCGTCGCCGCCACCGTCGCCGTCTCCAGCCTCGACGGCCGCCGCGTCCGACACCGGAGGCAGACCCAGCCGTTTCCGCCGCCGTCGTTCCTCCTCTTTCTCCTCGTCTTCGCGCCGCCGTCGAGACTCCTCGGCCAGCCGCCGCCTCTTCTCCTCCCGTCGTGCGTTGCGCTCGTCTTCCTCATCCTCGATCTTCCGCCTCTTGGCCGCTCGCTCTTCGCGCTCGTTCTGGAGCCGGGTCTGCTCGGCCGCGTACGCCGCTTCGCGCGCCGCTTCGAGCTCGGCCCGCCGGAGGTATTTGCTGTTATTGGCGCTGGTGCCGGCGCTGGTGGTGTTGGAGGTTGATGGGTCGGGGGATTGGGATGTTTTCTCGGCGCCAGCTGCGGTTGCCGCAGAGGCTTTCGGTTTGGATTTGGCGATCTGCGCCGACATCAGGGCTTTGAAGTCCATGGTCAATGCTGGCGGTTGGCTTGGCTTCCAATGCCTTTGGTGTTGAGTGCGGTGTGTAAAATGAGATGGAAGAAAGTCTGTCGAGAATTAAAATGCTGGCTCCGTAATTACTTGACTGAGATCCGGAGGAGTACTACTAGTTAAGCAATGCCCAGGAGCCTAGCCCCAGAATTATTTTCAACCTCGTCCTTACTCCGTACCGCCACTGGAAACTCAACTCGGACTTTGACCGTCCTCCATTACTACCCAGTACTGAGTACAGAGGTACTCTCACCCGCCGGCTACTGCATCTGTGGTTTAATTTTGGAATGGGTAGCTACATTGATTCTTGAGTAATCGATACCTCTCATGCCAGTGTGTTACGTGCTTGGAGGTGAGTGAACGAGGCATCTGATCCGGCGTTCGCAGTCGTCGACTTATCATGGACAAAATGAGAATTCATAACCTGGATCTGAAGCACCGCCACAAACGAGCGCACGGGAGCCGTCAGCATAGGGCCCAGTTCTCAGGAATGCGGATGGACAGTTCAGCATCAGGGGGTCCTGGGCAGGGTGAATGGACGGAAAGGAGCAAAGCAGATTGCAAGCACCTTGTCTTGATGCACTTTCGAGAAGGAAGCTTGAATGAATGGGAGAGCTAGACATTTGGTCCACCGTGTGCAGAGCCAGCCACCAGGTGCCTCGACCAAGGTGAGAGAAAGAAAAGGCAGATTGAATGCCCCCCTCTCTTCCCCCCATGCCACTCTATCTATTCCAAGCGGCACCAGGCTCATTTTCATTTGACTTTCATCTCTCCATTCCATCTGCTACGGCCCCTTTTCGTCATACTCCCAGAATGTCCAGGAATTGTATGGTAGGGCAGGCAGGCAGTGAGACTGGCAGACGGACAGACTTACTTCTGCACATACTTGTCACCAATTCCCCTTTGGACGGCAGGCCGCTCGGCAATACGGGCGATCCACTGCAGCAAATGTGGGAAATCCTTGACCTGTTCGGGAGAGAAGCCGCTGCGTTCCCAGTTCTTGACCCATGGCCAGGTCTTGATGTCAGCGGCGCTGTACTTGCCCTTGCCGGCGCCGACGAGGAAGTCACGCGGCCCATCGGCATAAATGCCCGACAGACGAATCTCGAGCACGCCGAAGACGCGGAGCGTCTCGTTTTGGAAACGCGTTATCGCATCTAGTCACAGCGAAGGTTAGCTGGTGGAGTTCTCATCCCGTCGTGGAAATTCCAACAAGGCCGCCGTGGGAGGGCGAAGACGTGGATGCAGTAAATATGCACAAGTTTTTACCAGGTCGGAGGGATGGAACGGCTTACAAGGAATCTTCTCGGGTGCCACGCGGCTAAAATGGTTGACCTGGCCCTGGTACGGTGCGCCACCGCCGTGCCAGAAGAACAGCCACTGCAAGACCTCATTGCTCTCGAGCTCGTCTTTGAAGCTAAAGCGGTTCTCCTTGTCGGCAATCTGGAGCAGGTACACCAGCTGCGCGCTAGTCTCGATGACAGGGAAGGGCGGCGACTGAGTGTTGTCGACGAGGGTGGGGATGCGGCCGTTCGGGTTGAGGCGCAGGAACCACTCCTTCTTCTGCTCGTTGGTGCTGATGTTGATCAGGGTTGTCGTCCACGTCGTGCCGTACACATCCGCCAGCTCCTCAAGCAGGATCTGCGTCGCCTGTCCATTGGGCGTATTTTGCGTGATCAGGTGCAGACCCTTGGCCGACGAGACGTCGCTGGGCGTGTCGGCGATGTATAGGTTCGAGCTAGACATGACTGCTTGGATTCCAATACGTCGGCGGCTTGGCTCGGGCAGAAATGTACTGAGTCGTTCTCTGACACGAAGCAGATATATATAATTACTAAACAATGAGTCCAAGAAAGTCGTTCTCTCCGTCAGTCCTTTTCTTCCCGGGGCGTGCTGGGATGAATGGCGGGATTGGGAATGAGCAGGAAAGACAAGAGAAGAGTTCCAGCAGTTGAGAGGAGGAGTGAGGAGTTATAAATGTAACAAACTCGTTGGAGATGGCGCCATTCAATTGAACTCATCCTGTAGTCATTCCGACTGTTTCTGGCGTGCTGACCGATCCACGGCGGACGACATGGATTAGTAATTGCCATCCTTCAGGATGAGGGGTAACCACGTGATGTCGGAGCTCGTTTGCGGTCTCGTGCCTCCGCCTCCGCCTCCGTAGGTCCAGCCTTGGGGTTGTGGTGAAGGAGGCGAGGAAGGGCGATCAAGGTCAGTTCCTATCGGCAGCTTGTTCCCTATTTCTTGTTTGGATCAGAACATTCGTTCGATATAGATTGCCAGTTTTCAGGCTTCCGGCTTCCGGCTTCCGGCTTCTAAGCTGCCAACTCCCAGGGCATCATCCCCGGGCTTTCTGTCCTACCATACCCCCACAACCGCCCGCGAAGAAACATGGTGACGAGAGCCGTCACGTGCCAGGCAGCATAATATGGAACATACCTCATCTTGATCAACCCCAATGCCATTGCGCCTTTAATTCCTTCGCAGTCTGTCCCGTTGGCCAGCCGTATTCTCTCTCTAGAGTGCCGAGGATCCCTAGCAGCGCATGCTGCTCAACACGATCCGAAAAGTACTGTCCGCACACGGCAATCGCGATATATGCTTGCACCATGGCCGGCTGGGAATTGGGATTCGAGGTCGCGGTCCCACACAATCGAATCACTATGTCGTGCACTTCCTCACTGACACGCCGTTGCGCAGCCGCCACCTCAGTTCCCCCGAGTCGAGGGACGTTTGGGTTGTACACGGTCAACAGAATCCGGGCCAGGTCCAACGACAGCAAACCCGTCACATACAGGCCTGCCATGTACCAAATTTGGGGCAGGCACTCTCCTTTGGAGTGATCAGGCTCTGCATAGTGGATGGGTGCAAAGGAGAGGGGTTTGGCCTGATCCCATAGTTCTTCAAAGTGTTTTAGCTCGTTCCATTGCTCGATTTGTCGTTTTCCAGGTGGACCGTCGCTGCCGAAACAGAACTGAAGAACATTGGCACAGTGGTAGAGGTGCCGATCTGCCCAGACGAAGTCTTCGGCTTCTTCGAATCCCTCCAGGATCGACCATGTCTCCAGGGGTAGCCGCACCGGCCGCTGTTTTAAGAATGCAATGGTCGTTTCCTGACGCAACGCTATTCGGAACGTGGCGTGCTGGAAACTCTTCAAGTATGCAAGTGAATTCTCTCGCACGCTGGTTATTGAGTCGGGCCTCAAGTAGTCGGGGCTTTCGATCCCACCTAGCGTGGTGTAGTATGGGTTCGCCTGAGCTTTAACAAAGAGCTGGAAGGTATGGAGAAAAGTCTCACTGTCCTCGCCCGTGAAGGATGTATCGATTTCTTCGTAGTATCTCAATATCACCGCCGCAGCTAGAAGGTTCTCGTCTCTAACATGATCTTGGTCGCCCGACAACTTGATCAAGTACGCAATACATGCGTTGTGATACTTTACCGCCGTGTCTTCGGTCAACTTGGGAAGGAGAATGCCCTGATACTTGGTGGTGCCATCGTGTGTCTTATATTGAGGGAGAGATGCTAGGTGTCTTGCGGCAGCAGTGAAGATGGCGTTAAGCAGAGGAGGGCATCTCCTGGCACGCTGGGGAACTTCGAGGGTGAAATGCCGCGCTGGATCTGCCCCATCCAACTTCGGTTGTTAGACTTGAACGTGCATAGGAGGCGAGAAGGACCTACCCATGGCGCAATCACCTCGATGTAATATCGCATCAAGCACGCACATTGTGTCGTTGTGAATCTATTGGGCCAGTAGAATTCCTCCTTCCAGATTGTCGGCGACAACAGAGAGTCGGCGGGAATGGCAGCGGCGGCAGAATCAGCCAGCCGGCGATACTCCGCCTCTACCAACTTGGGTAGATATCGTTGCTCGGGCATATACGTGAGCCCGTCGGGCCTGACGGCATGGAAGATCGCGGGAGGGTTGTAGATTCGATATTGAGAACGAATGGGGTCGTAGGCGCCACGCGGCCATGGCTCTGTATGAGCTCGGGATGATGGTGCAATTGAATCGACTGTCTTTCTCCTTTTCACGTGAGAATCTACCGGCACACTCTCGTGGCGGGTGGCGAAAGTTGACAGGATGGGAGGGGTTTCTGAAGCAGGTGCAGGACGGGTCGGTGGCGGTGAAAGCCTCAGATGCGAATCAGGCTCGGGCCTCTTGCTGGGGACGGCCGCGTCTTCTTGCATATAGCCATCGACATTCGCCTGGGTCTGGGTCGACCTGACGTCGTCATGAGAGTAGTAGTTTTCCAGTTCCGGGCCCTGGTCCACAAATTGGAACTTCGCTGTCAGAAGGATGTATCAGCATCGGTATTGATAGGCTCTAGAGTTGTTGGATTCGGATTGGCGCGGGGTGCATGGGAACACAGCGTCAATAGCGGCTGACGACGTGTCGTCCGGCCCGTGTGGCACGAAAAAGTGCACAGATCTGGTGTGTGAGAACGGTGATACTTGGTCGAGGCATATGAGATGGCTCAAAGCATGCTATAGCATGCTTTGCCTTCTCGAGACATGGCCCACGCCATTGTCGCGGGAAAGGGTGAGCTCGGGTTGCACCAACCTACCATTTTTGGTTTGCTCAAGCCATGGCTGGTCGCTGGCAAAGGTCGCATCGTATCGGGCACTGGAGCCGTAGCGAAACTTGAGTTTGCCCTTTCCCCTCCGACACTTCTCCCCGAGGCGTTCACATTGCTTGCACTTCGGGTGGTTGTCGTCGCCTGTGCATGGTCAGTCAAGGCCGAGCTGAGAGAGAGCCCGGCTCGATCCCACGCTTGCCAGCCCTCGCAAGGGACGACATAGGCGCGAGACAGACATGGCCGGAGGCGGAGCCTGGGCCAGCCTGGAGGGATGGTCCTGCGCCGAAACTCACATTTCAGATGGCGTTCTGGATGCCACTGGTCAACGACGACGGAGATGGAGGGCTTCGGGGAGGCGGGCCACGGACATACCTCGACATTCCTGGCAGGGGTCCTCGATCTTATCGGGCATAGAGATTCAACAGAATCAACACGGGTAGGACGACAGACAGACGTTGACAATTAGAGAGCCATGGCTGTCAGAGAGAGAAGTGGGAATACAGGCGGAGCAGTTGCCCATAGTGAGCGTCGAAGGAAAGTGAAGAAGCGAGGGCTGCTACGGGCAGCCCACCACCGGCGGCCTCTAAGCCGCATGGGGCCCGGGGCCGCTCCGAGGGCGAATCAGAGGCTAGTGATATGTTATTCTAGGCATTGGCCTCGACTCGTCTTGGGCGCCCAACGCGCCTGCACGACACCTGCACGACGCCCCACGGGGCAAGTTTGGCAGGCGCCGCCGCCGGGGTGCTCAGTCACCCTGTGTCACCGCAGCCTAACCACGAACACTCCCTCATCTGTCACCCTCCTGGCCCTCAGCGAGTCGGCCCATCCTCCCGCCATGCCATGTGCAACTTAATTCTAACAGAATACGTGTTAATTGATCGAGAGTATGTAGTGTCCAATTAGCGAGAAAACAACGTCCACCAACCCATCCACTCGGGTCCAATCCAAAGCGTCCCGAGCCTCGTATCGTCATCCTTCGCTTACGCTTCGTGACTTGTAGAAATTTGGTATCCAGTTCCGTCCGTCAACATTCCCGTCCCCGGAAAAATCCCCTACCGTATAGCGTCGTCGCTCGCCTGCATGGTGACCAGCATTCGTGTCCTCGTCACAACCGCCCAATCTCGTCTTCCCAGTCCATCCATACCTCGCCATGTATCTGTGAGTCTAGTACTCGTAGACAGGGGCCTTGAACAGCACATTGGCAGTACTCTGGCTCGTCCCGCCGGCCGCCGAACCAGGCTCTTTCCCGCCACCCGCTGCCGCAGCTGCAGCTGCATGTCCACCACTGCTCTTGCCTCTCACCTCAATCGCCAGGAAGGCGGCAAATCGGATCCTGCCCTCGTTTGCCCCAGGCGGCGGTATGAGCTGAGCCGGGTCGACAGTCATGCTGTCTCGGACTGCGCTGCGGGGATCATCGCCTCCGTTGCCGGTCGAGGTATTGCCTGTGGCCTCTCTGCCTTCACTGCGCGGGATAGCGGAAGGCTTCTTGCTGCCGAATCCGAGGAAGCTCGATTTCTTGGATTGCTTGTCCGTGGCATTCTTCATCGTCGCCTGGCTGATTTGGCTTGCCACACTGTCGGTGCGGCCTGGTACGCCCGCACCAGGCTGTTGGGTGGCCTGCGATGCTGCTTTGCCCGCGGCTTCGCGGATTTCAGCCTCGACATCGCGCTCACCTCGCAGGGCATCATCCGTGCTTGCTGTGCTCATGCCGTCACCTTCTTGCCCTTCTTGTTCTCGTTGGGCCATGGCCGCCAAAAGCCGTTCATCAGGCCCCGGGTTGGTGAGTGGGGTCATCTGGGGCTCGATTTTCATGTACGTCTCGTTCACAATGGTGCCCGGCATAAAGTATTCAATGCAGATGTCGCGACTTTCGAGCGGAATGTTGGCCGCAATATCGATCGCCTGGCCGACAATCATCGCCACGCCTTCGCTGAGGCCTTGCGGTGGGGGATCTGTCAAGTTGGCTTTCAGGGACTCGGTGAGTTCATGTGTGAAGAGCTTGTTGAGGGTCTCCGTGTACTGTTCTGCCTGGTGGGAGGCAAGGACGTCATGGAGACCTTCAATGGTTGTAAGCCGCCAGGTAGTGATTTTAGTAATAAGATCGTCACGCTGTTCGTCCGTCAGGAGGACGCCGAGCTGGCTAGACCGCCTGAGGTTTCGCTCTACATTTTTCAATTGGACCGATAGACCGGGATTGATGCCCGGATGGAATGTCCGTTCAAAGATGCTCTCGTAGAGCCAACGAGTGATACATGCTCGGCCGACGGCTGTCATTTCTTTAGTCCCTACCGTGTGGGCCTCTTGATTGCAGACGTGGCGGAGCCAGGGAGGCACACGGCGCCAGTTCTTGCGGATATTGAAAGACAAGTTGTTGATCGCGTTACTGAGTCGCTCAAACCTTGCAGTGTATTGAGCGTCATCCAATGAGGTTTTTGACATGGACAATCGTTGAGTGGCAACGGTGTTCTGCAATTGGGTCACTTGGGCCTCACGCTCAAAGTAGTATCGTTTGACTTTGGAGTACTTGGCCTGGAGTTCTTCATGGCGCTGGAGGAGCTGGTGGTAGTCCAACTGACTGATGTCTTCCCGGCTTCTAGGAGGCGGCGTGCTTCGTCCTTGCTCGGTCACTTGCTGGGACATTCTGACTCTCGGATCTTGCTGACTTTGATATTGGGGAAGATCCTCAGTACGGGGGTCTCGTTGGGCAGCCTGCTGGCGAAGACTTCCGTTAGAAGGGTCACCTCTTGCCATGGTCGACGGTGGCTGTGGCTGCGGCTGCGGCTGCGGCTGCGGCGGTTGCTGTTGCTGTTGCTGCGGCTGTTGCTGCGGCTGGATCGCCGACTGGGCCGACAGTCGGTTGGTTGCGGCGGTTGAAGGCCGTGAGTCTTGGAGTAGTTGGGGATTCGTGATAGGAGAAGGTGGGCCAAGGGATGCTTGTGATGGCGGCCGAAGGTGTTGATATGGGTCGGATTCAGCGTTACTGGGTCGCGGTGACGCGCCCTGGAGCGGTAGAAATTGTTCCGAAGAATTGGCAGATGCAGTTTGATGGTACGCCTGATAAGTCTCCTGCTGTGGACTGAAGTGAGGGGCGTCGTCGGAATAGTCGACAGACTGATGAGCAGTTTGGCTCTGCGGAGAGTCAAATTGGCTGTGGTTTCGCTGGTACTGTTCGAACTGCGCTAGGTCCGACGCCTGATTTGCGGCTGAGGTCTCGTAGAAAGCCGAATGCCGTGTTTGATACTGCGGCGAGGTCTGTTGCGAGTATGAATCTCTCGCGTGGTCCGCAGGCTGGCTCTTTCTCAGCAGATGTACCGAGCTCGATCGACCGATGCCTCTGCGAGGCTCGACGGCAGTGTTCTCCTTGTCTTTCTCCCTCTCCCTCTCCTGGTCCTCGTCCTTCCCCTTGTCCTTGATGAAGCTGGTGATGAAGCTCCGTTTCGACCTCTTGGGTTCTTTCTCACGCACGGTGTGGACTTGTCTGGACTGGCCAAAAGTGGTCTGGCCGGGGATCGGGGCGGGTCCTTCAGGAATGACAGCTGGTTGTGACAGTGGGGGGATGATGTTCACGCTGGGTCGCTGTGCGCCATACACTTCGCTCGCAGAGGGGATGCGGCCGCTTTGACTGCGGGATAAGTGTTGGGCAGGGTGAGGCTGCGGCGGCGGCGGCGGTTGAAAGGGAGGATCCTGTGCTGGATACTGGGCGTCGCTCAGGGATTGATGAGCGTAGCGGTCAGGGTATCCGTAGGGCGACTTAGGTTGGTGCGGATGCTCGGGCTGAGAATCTTCAATGGAGGCCTGCGACTTGTTTGACTTGAACAGCCGCATTGAATACGCAATCGCCTGGGTCGACGCGTGGGACAGCTGCTACAAATATTGTCTCGGACAGGCGCTGGCAAGGTGCAGGTGCAGTGAGAAATTCAACATGACACTCAGCAGAAGAGAGAGCTGGGAAAGGCGGGCGAAGTGAGCGTCAGCTGCAAACTCCGACCGTGGCAGCAATCGCGGCTGATAATACCACGAACCAACTGGGACGGCCCAGGAGCTGCACCGGGGCTTAGGCCTGGGCTTAGGCTTAGGCTGCCCCTCCGGCCCGACTTAGGTATGCTCGTGCACTGGGGCCTTCACGGACTGCCCTGAAATTCCTGAAACCCAGCCCAAGGAATGTGCGGGGCTGAGATCTAAGCACCAGCTGCACCAAAAGCAAGTACGGAGTACTACTTACTAGGCCCAAGTCCTACTCATCCGACTACCAGTAGTAGCTGCTTAACACCAATGCAACTTGGCATTCTTGTCCACCGGCCACCGTCGACCGTCTGGCAGCCCAGGGCGCCCAGGGTACCACGTATCAGCCCTACAGAGATTGAGGTCGGATGGGTGACCTGCCGAGTCTGCTTCAGAAAGAGACAAAGATAGTATCATCTTGTTGCACGTCACACAGGAGTCCCCGTCCACCTCCACCTCTACATCCACCTCCACCTCCACGATAGTTACCGCGGTTTGTTAGCCTTGCGTCGACGCCGTCAACGAAGACCCAGCAGAAGACTTCCCGCCCCTCTTCTTCATTTGAAAACCTCGCTCTGACAGTGCCAATCCGTAGCCATCCATCCATCGTCTTCCTTTGGTAAGAACTCTGCATAAGCTCGGTGGGGGCTGAAGTCTCGCCGCCTCCGGCCGCCGAGATTCCCACTCAGAACCGACTTCGATAACCAAATGTCTCGCTTGAAAGCAAGACACAATTTCGTCGTAGTGCGCATTCATCGTCACGTCAGTCATGATCGTACCCGACCATGCAGCACAGCCTCCGAGGGGCATGGGCCGCCCGCCTTCTCTGCCTGTTTCTATTCGTAGAGTCCTCGGAAACGAGTTGATAAGCAATGGTATCGGCCAGGTGTCCATCACCAGTCTATCGCTGCAGTCTTTCATTCGGCCTCGTCTTCGAAACTTGGGAACACCACGTCCCAACCGGGATCTTCGTCGAGCTCAATATCTGGATTGCCATCCTCCGAGTCCATAACTTCATCACCCGGGGCTTTCGCCGCCACCTTGACTCTGTACGCCACCCAACTCCCGTCAGCAAGACCAGCACCCAGTGCACTCTCGTTGAGAACGCTGCCTTTGCCTCCCACTTTTTTCCGAATACCTTTCTGGCCAGGTACCTCTTGCTCTTTGATTTCCATTGGCACCCAACCTTTGCTGGGATCCTTTTTGTCGGCAAGAAGTCCCAGCTCAAGATCATCCGGGTCTTCAGGTAGTGGCGTCATAGAGTTGGGCAAAGTATTGATGTTCCGCGCCTGTAGAGCTGCGAGCAGGAGAGCTTTGACCTCAGAGAAGGGCTTGGTGGGTAGGACGGAGAGGACTGTAGTTGACTTGTGACACTTGAACAATAGAGTTATCATATCAGGTGAAGGCAGTGAGGCAAGTTCATCTCCGAGAGATGAAGACATGGTGCCAAATGAACTGTCCTACTCTTCTACAAGTAGGAGACGCTGGAGCGGTGGAGGTTGATGCACCTGGTGGAATTGATGAACGTAGTCTTTTTGGTTGATTCACGTGGCCGTCTGATGAAATGGCGAAAGCTACTGGCGGTTGCTGATGTTGGAGAATAGAGTGGGCACTGGGCACAGGGCACAATAATAATGGGATATTTGTTCGCGCCGCGAATAATATTATTTCTTTGACGCGTCGCAGGCTATTTACTGCCAGGCCGAGGGTCTACTCACTAAAAAGTATTAGTAGCTTAGTACCAGTAGTCCCCGCAGGCAGCAAAACTTCCAAGCTTCCAGTTCCGATTGCAAGCTTCCCGTGCGGAGAACATGCTCTTCATCCTCAACTCTTCATCACTGTCAACTTTCATCCTGCACTACACTAGGAACACTCAAACCAATTGAGTGACCAAGATAAACCTTCGACCTGATGTTGATTTAATCACGTGCGCAAGTGGTTTGGGGTTGGATGTTGCAGAGTCGTTGTCAAGAAATCAAAGAACATTGAACATCACACCTTGACACGTCCACACCTTCTCACCTTCTCACCTTCACACCCTCCACACAACTGCTCCGCCATGTGGCCCTTCAAGTCATCCCTTTCCGGGATCCCCGGCGAGCAGCCGATCGAGTCGCCTCCACTGCCCGAAGCACCTCTACAGCGAGTAGTTGAAAAAAACGCAGAAGAGTTACCGACAGAGCCTGCGAGGCCCAATACATTTACTGGGTGGCCGAATGAACGCCTCTCGATCCCCTTTGCCCTTCGCGCTCCGACCCTTATGATAGCGTCTTTTGCAGGCGGCTTCAGCCTGGGTGCTGCCCAGGGTGGCCAAAAGGCAGCCTATCGATACCGTGCCGAAAATGCTCATCGATTGCCTACAACCCAGACAGGCTGGTTCCTCTACCAGAAATCCAAAAACTACCACAGCATGCTCGGCGGAATCAAAGAAGGGTGCAAATTTGGCCTTGTCTGCATGGGTTGGGCGACATTATTCATGGTGACGGAAGAGACGATCGACCTGTCTAGGGCCCGTGTCTTCGCGCGAGGGGACGACGACGTTGCCCTCGGACAAAGAGATGTTGGGAGCACCGTGATTGCGGGAATGAGCATGGCAGGAATCTACAGCTGGAAAAGAGGATTGGATCACTTCGCCGCCGTTCGCACCACGAAGACTGCTCTCCGATTTTCTATCCTGTACGGTCTGGCTCAGGACTTGACGGCGACACTCAGGGGTACTCCCCCAGCCTACATCGCATGGCTGAAGAGAAAGACTTTCTGGAGAGACCTTGCCGATATCACAGGCTAATGCAGCCACCGACATGATTTGGGTCAAGTGAAGGCCTCGTGAAGAGGCTCACGAAGGCTACAAGAAATGTTATACCGACAGGAAGAGTATCGGGCCTACCACTCCCCGTTGGCGAAACCGATTCATGGGTCATGGGTCATGCTGCATCTCCGACAGCTGATCCGGCCTTGGAGCATGCTTCATTTGCTGGTATCGAATACTCAGTAACAGTCGAAACGGCAGTTCTCTCAATCACATATTTCGCCCGGTACCGAAAGAAGGACTGCTTGGCCCGCGATCCTCGGCTGGATTGCGGCATGCATGTCCGAACAGCCAAGCTCCAGGAGAAGAGGAGAGGGCGACGGGGATACGAGTCTGTGAAAGCACATCGAGGAAGGCGGGATAGACGGGTGTCGAACTGGCAACCCTCCCGGGCAGTTTGCGGTGGGCGGTGGGCGGTGGGACTTGAGTGTGGACTTGGTAGTGGAAGTCGGCGGCAGACTCACTTTCGGTTTAGCAGGCTTCTAGTTGCCTTCTAGTGGCCGAGGGTCCCCGTCGATCTTCCGGAAGGGGAGTGTTGGAGCCCATGTGAGAAGTCGCAAGACTTCGGTTGTCATCCGTCCCCTGAGTGTTGGAGAATTGGAGTGGTGTGTTTCGGCGCCGCTCGGTCGGATCGCGTTATGACAACCTTGCAATGCTTGGGTGCATCCATGCTGCGTCTTGCTGACGTTTGACACACGGTCGCCCGCGCCCGACAAGGAAGAAGCGGCGAACTGTGGCGTTGGGGAATCCTTGCAGCCCGTTGTGCCCGTTCGATGCGTCGGGCGAGCCTGGAGCAAGCCCAGTGCCAGCCCAGTGCAAGCTTCCATGGTGCATCAGCAAGACTTCAGCGTGACCAACAGCCCGTCAGCCGGCTAGCCAACTACTTAATTACTCAGTAGCCGCCCTGCCGCGACCAGTAAATTACACCATTTGCTGGCCGGCTTGAGCCTGCTCGAGCCTGCTCAAGCCTGCTCTATGCCGTGGCTCCTATGCTCCCAGTCAAATCAATCTTGTCAATCCTCAACCCTCCAAGTAGAGCACACCTACAGGCGCCTCGACGCGCCTCTTGCTATCCCTCGGGGCCGCTCATCTCCAACCGGGCTTCCCCGCCTATGTGCCCACCTCGTACCCCTAAGTGCCCGCCTACGTGCCCGCCTACCCACCAAACATGCTCCTTCTCGGCCACCAACATGGCCTTCCAGCTTGAAACCGGCTGCCCCACTTCACCTGCAGCATCCAAAGGGGTATGGTAGTTCCAGACAGACCGGAGGGGACGACTGCGCACTAGACGAGTAGTTCGCGGGCACCATCACCACAACCTCAACTTTGGGTGCTCATGCCTGGCCTGCGCTTCCCGTCCTCGCTTCCTCCACCTTTTCCTGTCGGGTGCAGGACGCCATGATATACCGCTCTGCATGATTGCTGTCTCAAAACACCATCCCATATTTGCACACAACATACTCCTCCTCCTCGCCACCCAAACCCCTCCTGTCCATCTCCGCCTCTGTCCACCGTACGGGATCTGCCGCCGACGACCTCCTCCCTCCTGCGAACACCCTGTCCCAGAAAGTTGCAGGTCGCTCGTGCCATCAGCACGGCGATTGGCGACCGAGCCAGGAACACAGACACAGACCTGCCTGCGTGCCTGCCGCGGCTTGGCCTGAGTTGCATGACCAATCCTTCGATCCCATACCCACACGACGTTGTTTGCAGTGCGTATTGAAAGTCCCAGACGAAAGTCGCACCATGCTTGCCGCTGCGGGATGAGGGGCTCTGCACCGCGAGCAGCAGTTCATTTACCGTGAACACGCGCTCAACCCCACCACCCCCCTACACTCTTAAACACAGAAAGATGCGGCGACATCATGGACGGGCGCTGTCTCCCTACCATGGGAAGACTGCGGCGCCGCCCTCGGCCGAGGTGTCATTGATTCGCAGCTTTGACTCCAAGGTCAATCCGTCTCGACCTGTCAGACAATCTCCTTTGGCAACCTCTCAAATCCAGGGGATGCCACTGGATTTGATCGATCGCATTCGCTCCTTCCCTCTCTTCCAGGCCACTCCTGATAGCTTCCTCGCCGATATTGGCCTCCTCCTCAAACCTCAACTGCACAATGCCAACGACTACATTATCACCGAAGGCGAGGACGCAAAGGCCATGTACTGGCTAGTCAGGGGTGCTGTCGCCGTCACTTCACGTGATGGTGAAAGCGTCTTCGCCGAACTGAAACCCGGGGCTTTCTTTGGCGAAATCGGCATTCTGATGGAACGCCCGAGGACTGCGACGGTGGTCGCCCGGACCCGATGCATGGTGGTGGTACTGAAGAAGGAGGACCTGAAGAAAATACTGCCAAACTACCCAGACGTGGAACGCGCGATTCGAGAAGAGGCATTGGAGAGATTGACGCAACTGGAGAAAAAGAAGAGTCAGGTCTTGTTGGGCACTGACGACCTCCCCGTACATGAGAGAAGAGGCTCGAAACGAGCACGGGTGACGTTTGGTGAAGATGTGTTTATGGACGGGGGCAATGGGGGCAATCACATCCTGAGCAGCGCGAGCAAGAGGCGCAAATCCCCTAGTCCTGGTACGAATGAGGTGTCAACAGCAAGTGCTTTAGGACATGGCCTCGTCAACATCCGAGCGACCCTGAAGGAGTTACCTCTCTTCACCTCTCTACCCCCGGAAATCCTTCATTTCCTTGGTCTCAGCGCGCAACCACGGAGTTTTGCTCCATTTACGGATATCATCAAACAAGACACCCGCGGCCGGGAGGTCTATTTCATCGTCCGCGGCGAGGTGGAAGTTCTCGACGAAAAGCATGTGACGAGCCCAAAACGATCCAAAACGAATGCCACCAATGGAGTGCCACGTACACCACGCGTCAAGGCTCGCCTCAAACCAGGACAGTATTTTGGAGAGGTGGTGAGCCTGTCCCTCGCCGATCGTCGGACTGCCACGGTTCGTTCGGTCACGCAGGTGGAATGCCTGATGATTTCGGAGAATGTCCTGGCAGATTTCTGGCGCCGATGCCCGCCCAACGTGCTACACCAGATTTCAGATACTGCAAAGCAGAGATTGCTAACCTCCTCGGACAACGATGTGGTCATGAATGATGCAGAGACGGACCCCGATATTCATCAACTGGCAATTGCGGACTCGAAAGACCACTTACCCAAGAAATCCTCCCAGGCACCGAGAGTCACATTCAAACAAGCGGAGATTAGTAGCAGCATATCGCCCCTTCAGACCGATGATACGGGTACCGTTGAACCTTCGGATCCCGACCCCTTTCTGAGTTCAGGATTAGACAAGGTTAGATCTCGGTCAAGGAGAGGTTCACTTGCTCCACCGCCGCCAGATGAGACAGCCAAAGAACGGAGGCGACGCTCTCCGAGGATATCTCCAATCACAACGAGCAGCCCATCCCTTCGAAGCTCCGTTTCACGAACCCCGTCTCCAACGTCGGAACAGAAAGCCGCGGGTATATCGATTTCGGAGCCATTTTCTCCGGGAGGCCGGCCGAAACCTGTCACAAGATCAAGCCGTGGTCTCAGTCGTGGCAACATCCCTGACAAGCTACTTCCGTTGATTCTCGAGCACCTCGAACTACACGACCTGATGCGTTTGCAAGCGGTGTCTCTGCACTGGCAGCATGTTCTGAGCAAGTCTCCCAATCTGTCAAATGTCCTTGACCTATCGCGATACAATCGAAAAGTCACCGACGACCTGCTCATCCATCGAATTTGTCCCTTCGTTGGCGAAAGAGCTCGGGTCATTGACATCAGCAATTGTTTTCACATTACGGACGAAGGCTTCGCCGCGTTGGTCAATACGTGTGGCGCCAATGTGGAAGTCTGGCGCATGAAGAGTGTCTGGGACGTTACCGCGTCGGCGATCCTTGAGATGGCCAACAAGGCTCGTTCCCTCAAGGAAGTTGACTTGAGCAATTGTCGTAAAGTGAGCGACACGTTGCTTGGAAGGATAATTGGCTGGGTGGCCCGAGATCATCCTCAAGCACCAAGCAGTCGTAGCAAACTGGGGGCGCTGCGTCCATCACTCAATACCAAGCTGAGCAATCCGGGGTCTCAGCCTGCCCCGGCAACGGTCATTGGATGCCCACAGCTATCGTCGATAACGTTGAGCTACTGCAAACATATTACCGATCGAACCATGGCCCACATTGCGACATACGCACAGGATCGGATCGAGTCCATGGACTTGACTCGTTGTACCACCATCACCGACACGGGTTTCCAGTATTGGGGAAATGTCAAGTTTGAACGCCTTAGCAAGCTTTGTTTGGCCGACTGCACGTATTTGAGCGACCAGAGCATCGTGTGGTTGGTCAACGGGGCGGGCGGTGGGTTGAGACACCTGGACCTCGTGAGTGGCTTCCCCTGACGTTGTATTCCTTTCCTAATGCCCCATCTAGTCCTTCTGTTGTGCACTTTCCGACACTGCGACCGAGGTGCTGGCCTTGGGATGTCCAAACCTCACGCATCTCAACCTTTCATTCTGTGGCAGTGCAGTATCCGATCCCAGTTTGAGATCGATTGGCCTCCACCTCACTTCCCTCAAGGAACTTGCCGTACGAGGGTGCGTACGCGTCACCGGCCTCGGAGTACAGAGCGTGGTGGAGGGGTGTCAAAAGCTGAAGCTGTTCGACGTGAGTCAATGCAAGAACCTCCAACCCTGGCTCGTCTCTGGGGGAATCGAACGGTGGCGGTCCGCCGGTCGAGACGTCGAGTTTGTGGTTGTCAGTGTGGGAACGAAACTAGTGCGGTGATATGGGCGTGTTTGGAGGGCGTTATCATGTCAAGACAGAGACGGGCAACTTACAACCAGGTACGGACAGGCAACCCGTCCGATGCATAAGAGACAGGGGTTATATGACTGCGACGAAAAGAAGCTTGATCTCAGTAAGAGTGTGGAATGTACGAAACGATATGTCCAGGTGGAGACAGGACTGGGTGGTTGCATTTGGAACCCGACGCAAGAACAGGATCTGAGAGAGAATGGAGTAGACTGGGGAGGATGGGATTAGATTGGCTTGGAGTGGACCGGACTGGGCGGGCTGGCTGGCTTGTGTGACAGATACCCCTAGTTATTTATTTCGAGAGTGAAGAACCATTACTTTGAAATCCTTCATTGCGGAGAGCCAGACCGAGATACTTTTCAGGTCATTGTGTGGTGTCACGTTCCATTTATCTTGGGATGGATCGAGTTAGGACTCTGTCTACCGGGCCCCTGGATATCTCAGCCTCATCCAAGATCGCCGCGATTCGCCCCCTGGATTCCGCCAAGGATGGCTATCACACACAGCGGAGGTCTCAAGCTCTCAAAGTCGTCGTCATGCGTCCGGCCGATCGATCAGAGTCCCAACCATGCGTGCGTCGTCGCGGTTCCATATGTCGTCAAGGCCAGGGAGGTGGGGGTCTGGAGTACGGATGGTATCCGTATCGTCGTCTCTCGATCCCCGGCTGTGGGGGAGGGGGTTTGCGAGGCAGCTAATCGGCAAAGGCGAGCAGCACGCGGTGCAAAGCTGCGAGGATCTCGGCCTTGCGGGCGTCGTCACACCAACTCCCGCGGATGGAGTTGGTGACGATGCGGGCCCAGTCGGACTTGGACAGGTGGAAGGCGTCCTGGACGGCGCAGAAGTTGTCGAGGATGTATCCGCCGAAGTAGGCCGGGTCGTCGCTGTTGATGGAGAAGGCGACGCCGTGGTCGAGGTAGGTGCGGAGAGGCAGGTCGGCGACGCGGGCGACGCAGCGCAGCTCGACGTTGGACAGCGGGCACAGGGTCAGCAGGATGTCGCGGGCGGCGAACTCGGCCATCAGGGCCGGGTCGTCGGCCAGCTTGATGCCGTGGTCGACGCGCGTGACGTGCAGGTCGTGCAGCGCCGACGCCATGTACTCGACGCCGGCCTCCTCGCCGGCGTGCGCGGTGCGGCGGAACCCGCGCGTCTCGGCGTCGGCGTAGGCCGCCCGGAACAGGGCCGGTGGGTGGCCCCTCTCCGTCGAGCTCAGCCCCAGCCCCGCCACCACCCCGGTCTCCAGGTCCGGCACCGCGGACTGGTACATGGCCTCGCCGTCGGCCACGGGTAAGTGGCGGAGGATGCACACGATCAGCTCCGACGTGAACCCGTCCAGCTCCGCCGCCGCCCGCCGCTGCGCCGCCGTGATCCCCGCCACCACCGTCTCGTACGCCACCCCGCGGCCCGTGTGCGCCTGCGGGTCGAAGAACACCTCGGCGTGCATCACCCCGTCCGCCGCCGCCCGCTGGAAGTACGCGTATGCCAGCGCCTCAAAGTCCCCCGCCGTCACCAGCACAGACATCCCGATGAAGTAGTACCCCAGGAAGTCGTCCAGCGACTCGAACCGCCGGTACCGCTCCACCAGCGTCCTCTCCGACTCGAACGACGCGTCCTCCGTCCCCGATGGGAGCGCGATCTTGTTGCGTGCCGCCAGCTCGAAGAGGAGTGCCGGTTCGAGCGACCCTGTGTACGACCCGTCAGATTGTTCTGCCTGCCATTGAGGGGGTTGTTTGGGGGGGGGGGGGGGGTTAAGCGTAGGTGGACGTCGAGTTGTGCATGTGGTCAGTGACTGGTGCGTCTTTTGATCTCTTGATCTCTTTGTCCTTCCTTCCCCCGTGTGTCCCCAACCACCGGCAAACTCACCTTCGAGGTGCATGTGATGCTCACACTTGGGCAGAGCCCTGAGAAAATCGTGCATAGGCCCCTGACACATCTTGATGCCCGAATCCCGTCCTTTGCTGCCCTCGTCTACTCTTGTTCTTCAGCAAGATCGGTCTAGTCTAGCCTTTGCTTCGGCCTTGTCCCTGCTGTTGTCTTTATCTTTCTATCTCTCTCTCCTTTTCTCGCTCTTGTCTCTGGATTGTAAAGGTCTAGTCACTTTATAATCTACGACAGAATCTCGAGAGGATCAAGGCCGGGGAGGAGTAAATTAATTCCAAACCACCAGGAAAACATCAACGTGTGCAAATGTTACATATGACGTCGGCGTTTCGGCAGCTTCCGAGAGGAAAAGAAATGGAGATGCATCAATCTACCTTTGTTATCTTTTTGAGGAGCTCTCCGAAAGTCTGACAAATGAGCCGAAGCAGCCGGCCAGGCTGACCCGAATGAAGCATCCACATAATCTACTTAAGTTCCGTCGTGAAAAGTCTCTTCATGGCTAATCATGGGAATTTTATCTTCTATATTCTATTCTCGTCGGTGAGGATGTACCAAGTGTGGTCCTTGGTGTTGCAGTAGGTCTATACAAGAGGATACCTGTTTTGTTATACACATTTACAAATGTCGTCCATGTTAATCCTTCCCTCACTCGTTACATTCACCCATTCAACTCAACTTTCGCTCGCCTTGTAGGCAAACCTCTTCCCCATTCCCACACCTTTTTCTCTGGCATCAACCAAGGCCTCGATACATTGACCGACGCCTTCAAGATCGCCTAGAAGACCGACGTGTCCTCGATCGCTCTCCACCCTGCCATTTTTCACACACCTGTAGCCCACGGGCAGTTGAGCCGCACTCGCAAGGACGACACCATCCCCCGCTGCAAATGCCAGATCGTCGAATGCATCCGAATATTTGATTGCTTCCTTGTTTGCAACCCGGGCCCCATAGACTGTCGGGACCGTTTTGCCAAAAATGTACGCATGTGGCGGGTAGTTATTGTTCTCTTGGTGATCCGGGTTGAATTTCAGCTGTTCTTTGAAAGTGCGAACCTCGCCCAAGGTCCGAGAAAGATATTGCTCGGCCAGATCTTTGGGAATGGTCGAAGTGGTTGCCACGGATGGTTTGAGCGAAGATTGCCTCATCGAGGGCTCAACCGCTTGTTCCGCAAGCCCTTCCCCAGCATGGCTGGTATCCAAACACGGTTCATCCAGAATCTGCTTGGGCTCTGAGGTTGCCGCATTAGGGCCACCAAACCACGACCCTCGTTTATTAGACGAGATGGAATCTGAAAGAGCACCCATAAGACTTTTCCTCCTCTCATTCTCTCGAAGACTCTGCGGCAGGGGAGGATTAATGCACGGGGAAAGTCTGTATTCTTCCCAAACACGAGGATCGAAGAAATCCAGATCATATCTCCGATTAGTGTGCTTTTGAATGAAACAACCCCCGTCTTCAGGAAGAAGGACGAAGCTTGTTCTGATGGTGAAATTAACTTGTGCCGTGAGGACCCTGGAACTGAGGAGAACATCATCACCGTTGCGCAATGGGCCTAGAATGTTGACACATCTTTGTGGCGTTCCGGCATACATGACCCCTGCAAAGAGATCCGGCCTCAAATTGACTGCGTGGCGCGTTATCAGGCCCCCAAGGCTATGTGCGAGAACAATAGCCCCTCGCTTTTCCAGAGGCGTTTCTGGATGGTTGCATTCTAGTGACTCCAAAAACTGGATGAGCTTGCTACTCAGAAGGTCAGGACTGAGTCGCCAATCATAGCCCCACTCATGAACCCTCAGCTTGTTGTCACGAGCATTCGGACATTTCTTCAAGTGCTTCAGCAGCCTTCGACAGATATCAATGGGCCCAATATGAGATAGTACACTTGACGGGATGATGGATTCTTCCATCCGTTCCTCATCCTCTCGCGTCAATCCTACCTCAAGGTCAACCTTCCGGAGGTTCAATCCAACCTTGATGGGCACCCATAGCTGCCTATGGGGAGGCTTGGCCGATCTCAAAATCGAACCTCGGTAGCCTCCTAAAACGACGATATCTCCAGTAGCCTTGGATAGAGCATGAGACAAGATGGGGTGCGCTCTTTGTTGTGGAGTCTCCGTTTCGACACCACTCCTCGCATTTCGCATCTTCTTGATAGACGTGTACAAGTATTGAGGATCGGGCAATCTTCCGTCTCTCTCGTTGGCATCAAGGTTTCTAGTTGTCCCTAACCCTGCGATTTCCGAAGTCATTCGTAGTTTCGGGGATGGCCGAATCGTGGGAAGCTTGGGCAGCTTCAGAGTCGAGTTTTGGAAGCTATCTGTTAGGGCCTTAAAGCGAGAATTAGCCATGTCGGTGATGTTTGCAAACGCGCTAATGTCGTCATAGGATGAAACTCCAGACACTCTTCTCCGTATGTACAGGGAGCCTTCGGAGTTGGAACGAGCTCGACTTTTATTTGACGCAGGGCTGATTGGTGAGAGAAGCGATTCAACATTGCCGTCCAGGCCATGACTTGACCGCGGAATCGAGGAGAATGCTTGGGCAACTGCAGTCTCTGGCCTCTTGAGTGGCTCTCGGACATAAAACCGAAAGCTTCCGGATTGTTCCAGAGTGTCCGAGGCACTCACCGGGCTTTCTTGGCCAGAGTTCCTGCTCCCAGACGGTAACAAGGAGAGGGAACTTCGGGCGAAAGTTGCAGAAGGAAGGTCCGGTAATAGTTTGCGTAGGTTAGAGAATATCGTCGTTGGGCCTGACGAGGAGCGCCGTCTTCCGTCACTCCCGGTCGCAGTTAAGAATGCTCTTGTGATTGACGATCTGTGAGAATTTGGCACTCGAGCTCCTTCTGGGGTAGAATGCTGCTCGAGATCATTCTCGGAGTGGCGAGGATTTGATTCTGGAGGTCCGGGGACACCAGAAGGATCCCTAGGGTCGGGATACAGATCTTTACGTTCAAACCGATCGTTGTATGTCTGTGGTGGGCGGGGGCTGAGTGAATCTCTTGAAGATGAGCGCGTCTCGGCGGGTGGATGAGCACCCAATTCGGGTCCTCGGGTATCAAAACGTGGTAGCCTTAGGTTCGACGGATGATCCGGATGCGATTCAAGATGCTCGTCGCCCTCAATCGGTTCTTCATCGAGAGTCAGGATCCTGTGGAAATATTCGAGGGGCAAATTCAGAGCTCTTGCTTTTTCGGCATCGGGGGTTTCGGGAGACCTCATGTGAGTCTGGACTCGACTAATACTAACACCAATCAGGTTGTCTTCGTATAGGTCTTCTGTGTCGAGTCGAGGCATGGGTCGTGCATAGCCGACGGGTGTTCCAAGATCAACAGCACCTCCTCCGTTGTGGGCAATAGGCGGAGACCAATCCGGATTCTCCTCGTAGTCGGGAGCGGAAGGTTGGTCTATCTTCCCAGGAGCACTGGTTGACTCCATTTCGAGGTGGCTGATTCATGAATGAGGAGAGAAACAGCGGACGTCAACATGTGCTGTGTTGAGATTGGCGTCATTTAAGGAGGAAGAGAAGAATGCTAGGGTAGGGAGTATTCTGTCGGAGGAAGGTCGAGTCTGAGCTAAGCACTGGTGCTTAGGGCGCGCTCGGATGCGAAGGTTAGCGGAATCCGAGGTGTGGGAACAAACAGGGCCTGGGGCCCGGATGGCGATATTGCGGGCTCCAGCGGGCGAGCGATGGCCAAATGGGGAATACTCCAGGCTGGTTTAAGGATGGCGAAGCGGCTCGGGCTGCAGAATAGGATGGCAAAAGGACGGGGCTAAGGACGGAGCGAAGGACGTCAGGTCTAAGATAACAGGGTCACAGGGTGATAGAACGACAGCATAGGATAATGGAATATTCAATCGAGGAGAAAATGAAAATTGAACAGAGAATTCAAGCGTCGCAACGAGAGGAAGTCGAAGTCGAAGACTGGAAGGTGCAATCCGAAGTCGCCGGCGTACCGACTGCCGCTTTTGACTACTCGGAAGTTTCAATAATTGGCTCGATTCTGTATTAATGACGCACTCAGGCCGCCGTACTTACCTACATAGGCACCCAGTAGTACAAATATTACCACTATTACCTGCATCTTCGCAGCGCTCGTCCTGTCACAGATCGCGCTAAAAGGCTTGTCTGTCTCCCAGGTTTTCACCTCTGCTTACGTCACACTCTGGCGCAAATATTACCTCAGCCATCGTAGCCACCTCAGTCCACCTCAGTATTGATATAACCTTAATATAGTCCGAGCCAACGCTCATGGACAGCCTTAGAGCACCTTACAATCCCGGCTAAGCAAAGGTCAAAGTAGGTATGCTGAGTCATGACATTGCTCGTGTAGGTTCACGGATCCAGTCATCCAATGTGTGGGAGCTTCACTTCTACCAAACAGCTTTGTGTTGTGTTTCCCCAGCCACGCCACTGCAGTGACGGCGTTGCTCCAGCATGGAGTCAGTCCCCCAGAAACCAGTGAGAATGAATACATATATACCAATACAGCCACAATCACTATCGTTAGTGAGTCAACGTGCAGTACTCACTCGAATGGATCAAGAACAATTGATGTGGCTTGGATGGCAACATATACATACTTACCACTTTGGTGATGCCAATCCTCTCCCTTCCCTCTCCTTGGCCACATTCCCTCCTCCCAAAACCCCCCCTTTGCAGGCAACCAGCTTCCCAAAATGGCAAGGAGCCTCCGTTGGATCGGTGGCGATTCCACCTCCAGTGCATGGCTCGGACTCGCGAAGCTGTACATGCCGAAGGAATACGAGCGGGTCGAAGCTATTCGACGGAGCAGACGGGCGCGAAGGGCCAGGGATGAACAGGCCAATGCTGCCGCTCCTGTCACCGCCACTGCCACTGCCCTTGGAGCCGCTGTAGATGGAGGCGGCAATGAGATTAGCGGCGAGGCAGATGCACCAGGGGACAACCACAACGGCGACGAGGACCACAATGGAGGAGCGAACGACGACTCCTCCGGAGATGATAACGGCGACGCAGACCACAGAGCCCCTGTTGAACCCCCGAGTCGCAATGGCGATGGAAATAGCACTCGACGCTCCAATCCAGCATCCTCTCACCATTCGTCGAGAAGACAATCCCACACATCAGCACATGGAAATACCATCCCTGCCCCTAGTTCTGCTCATTCTCCTAATCCTCCTCCCGCTGCTACAACCAAACGCCCAGCCCTCCGATTCAAAAAGGCAGATACGACAAATAAACATTCTTTGCAACGACGACTGGCGACTTCTCAAACACAATCTACCCCCATCCCTCCCCTTCCACCTCCTCCTATTTCAACCACCACTGCTGCTGTTGCCCAACAACCGAAACCAGAGCCAAACCTTCAGCTCTCCGGTTCTTCTCTTCTCCCTACCTTTCCGTCTTACCTCCCCCAGAGAACCTCGAATCAATATCAGACTCAAGGAACATGTCATTGGCCCTCGAGGAATCCCCAATATCTGTCTCAAGTTCTTCCTCAAACCAAACCTCCCCAAATGACCGCCCAGCCCATCACCGCATACCACATGAACCCGGAAAACACGTACATGGACAAGCAATACCCGTCTTACTCTTGTCCATCCTACGCCCATACAACAGCTGCTGGGTATGAAGGACATGAGATGGGCCAAGCACCGACCACTGACCACAACCATATACCCCCTGTACAGCATATTATGCACCCTAAATACGAACCCGCCCCCGGATATTCAATCAGGGATAAAGTCCGTGATCCGAAATGGTCTCAATACCAACTCCATTCTCAAGACCCGCACCAATGTCAGATTCCACCTCAGGATTAACCTCCACTCCAGAATGAGCTCGAATATCCACATCAATACGGCTATCAAAATGCCCAACCTCGATATGAACATCAACATCAACCTCAATATAAGCTTCCTCCAATCGCTACCCTAAATCCCTGGGGGTATGAATACTATCAGACTCAACACCAACACGCCCCATTGCTTACGCTCAAAGCCAACCCGTATGAGTCCGCTCACGCATACGCACACGCATACCTCTCCAATCCAGGTCCCCCATACTCACCCCAGCGACAACACAGCGACCTATACGTTCCCGGACCCGAGAAGCAGCCGACGGGATACCAGTACTGAGTAACCACCAGCCCGTATCGACCAGCGAGGCGAGTGACGCGGCGTGGCGGGCGTCGGCGGCACGTGGCCTGTACAAACCGATGACGGACGGAGGCACAGGTGCAGGCAGGCACGGATTACGGATGGAGTCACGGATGCTAACAACCCCCTTGGCCAGACTGGATTAGATTGGGACCGGATGTGTTCTAGAATACTGAAGCGAAGGGGATGGTGATAGCCCCAGCCTTGCTTTGTAAGGAGGTCGTTGTAAGTTGTCTTCTAGGTTCTCAGCGAGTCAAGTATTGTGTATTTTGATCTCGGTTAAGTTGTGCGCTGGTCAGCTTCTTCTAGTTTATTTGGTTGGATAGATAGATAGATTGACAGAAGCACGAGGCTGAGACGGTTCACCATCAAAATCTGACCTTATTTCCGCTGCACTAGATCCAGGAACCCAAATCGAATTGGATGTGAAAATCAATGTCCGTACTCTGTTGGTCGTATCGACTACTTTAGGTAACGTAATGCACGTATGGCTTTCACCATTGGCTGGCACCACTCGCTCTCCTGTCTCCTCGCCCTGATCTGGAGGTGCTCAGCCATGAACGTGTCGACAGTGCAGAGAAGACAAGGCCGTGCTGCGTCTACAATACGCACAAATGATGAGAAGATCACATGTCTGCCTGTCTCGCTCTCGGGGCCCCATCTCCCCCTCACCTCCTCTCCCATATCTTTGCAATAAAGCAATACGACCCCGACCCCATTGTCTAAGCTGAAGCTAGCGCGTGCCGTTGGTTCACTTTTCTCCAAAGAAGAAGCATCACCTCTCTCGCACCATGCAGCCAGTCCGCACCTCTGCCGCGTATGTTCATACATCCGACCCACGTTGAGAACTTTGGACAATTGAAAATGCTGTTTCCCCATCCACCATCACTTTCCAAGTGGAGTCGGACTGGCCGGTCTGGTGGGTTTCCCCTCTCTGCGTCTCGCCGGACACAGTTTCCCAATCAATCATTACGTTCGTTGGTTCTGCAAAAAATGGTCGAATCATTGTCGATACACCCCGTCTTGGAAGAGGATGATCTCACACATATTACACCCGAGGTCGTTTGGTGTCCGGCCCAATATTGGCACGTTCTTCTCGTATCCGAATCGCTTCCGTTCCATCATCGACCAAGGATTCTTTGAACCATGGGTGTTTCAACGCATCCTTTGCCGTAATCCTACTCTTGGGATCGTACACAAATATCTTCTTCAATAAATCAAGCAGTTGCTTATTGAAGGCAGTATTGGCGGGAATGAATTCCTGCAGGGTATCAGTATGTAGTAAATGCAATGGTCCAAGATCAACTCACATGAAGGTGTTTCATTGCCTTGACATATTTTCGAGAGGCCTTTGACGTTTCGGTGTTGGGGTATTCCAGTTTCCCCCTGCTGAAGAACTTCGAGGCCGAGTTGGCGTTGGATCCACGGCCTCCTGAGCAGACTTGCTTGACGATTTTGGTGTCGATTTTTCCACTGCACACTGCCTCCATCATGGCGAGATGTTCGAGGTTGTCATGTGTCTGAAATAATGCATCACCAGTGAAGAACTCGACAATTATGCAACCGATGCTCCAGATATCACACGGGAAGCTCCATCCAAGTTGCAGGATGATCTCAGGGGCCCTGTAATGCCTAGTCGATACCACTGAGGAGTGATATTCATCATCGAAGGTTGCAGACCCAAAGTCTATTAGCCGGATCTCACTGTCCAAGAGTACTCTTCGTTGCCTTGCTGTTCTCGATGTTGTGTGTGAGGAGGAAGGAATCGTACGGTTGTACGTGAAGGTCTGGTAGGAATTCTGAACTAGTAGAATGTTTTCTGGTTTGAGATCGGTATGGATAAGGTTCAAGTCATGCAGGACTGGACAAGGTTAGCATGGGTCGTCATCGGTGGTCACTGGAGCCTTACAAGCCACACTCGTGAACAACTGGCGTGCAAAATTCTGAATCTGAGAACTCGGAAAAGGTACAAAGCCATTTCCTTTGAGAAAATCAAAGACACTCTGGCCCAGCAGATCGGTGACGATGCATATGTGGTTACGGAAGTCAAATGAATCCCTCAAGTGAATGCATTTGTTCCGGTTTGTTTTGTCGTTGAGTGCAAGCGTTGAAAGAACTCGTAGTTCAATGCGAGAGGCGTCGCGGTATTTCTGCACCGATCTAATGATTTTCACTGCACATTTCGTCCTCTTCTTTTTGTCATAAGCCTCGACAACCTTGCCAAAGGTACCTTGACCAAGGAGCTTGACTATGTCGTCTATAACAAGTCAGTACGTGACAAATGACTCTCCCGGGACGTGAATACTCACATCTATCTGTCAATGTCGTGTTGGCGCTTACGATGTAGTGACCGTCGTCGTCGTCCACTTTCTGGTGTTTGTGAAGAGTCTAATGTCATTAGCACATGCATTTGTAGGGGAGAAATCCACATACGTCGCGTATCACAGGAACGTGTACGTCCGCAGCTTTTCGCAACGGTTTGGGAGGTGGGACGTAGTCAGCAAACGCATCTGGAGCAGACTCTTGTTGTTTTCTCTTTGCCTGTGCTCTCGTCTCTTTCTGTGGTTGGACCCGTTTTCTCTTTTGTCCCACTCTCACGTCTTCATAGCTATTGCTCGCAGTGTTGCTCCCGTAAGACTCGAGGGACGTCGGGGCAGTCACTGTTTGTTGAGAAGTCGTTCGATCGCCCGAGTGATAAGAGGCCGAGGACGACGAACCACCGAATTTTGCAGGATGGGTTGAGTATGTGGGACTGTCCGTGTACTCGATTTCGTAGCCTTGGTCGGCTTTTCGTTTTCGGCCGGCATTTGATGCTTGGGTGGAGGTATCAAGTTTCTGCTGTCGACCTGAGGCGTTTGCAGGACGCTGGGGTTCAGGATCGGGTGAGTCGTCATCGTCGATAACGATGATTTCTTTGGGAATTCCATTCTTGTAAAAATCAGTCCAATCAGGTTGTTTCCGCTGGCCATCGGGCAAGACGGAGGCAGACTGAGAGGGAGCCATCGATGATAGATTGGAGGGATGCCTGTAGGCAACTGGGGATTGCTGTGGCCGTGGGTACGTTGCAGTGGTCGGGTAGGAATTGTAAGAGGCAGTCAGTCGTGACGGCGCAGGCAACGGATTGGCTGCGGGGTATGTGCGGCTCGAGGGCGAGTAGGGGTTTTGATGAGCATACCCATATTGTGAATGGTGAGCTGGGATGATTGTGGTAGCAATTGAAGGCGTCGACATTTTGTCTAGAGGGCTGTGGTTGTGGAGTAGGTCCGACGACCCCAGTGGTGTGGATCGCAGGTGACCGCAGTTTGCACCATATGTGGTTACGGAGGAAGGTCCCTCGCGTTGTCGATTCTGAATCCCAGGTCGAAGACAGGGCAGAACGGGGAGGATGGCAGACGACAGATCGGCGAGGCGTAGGACAGGCTGGAGGGGGAGAGCCGCGGAGGGTTGAGTAGAGTCGACGTTGGTGAAAATGTGGCACGCTGGACCTGTGAGGACAAAAGCCTCTCTTTACTGGTCTAGGACCAGGATCATGACGCGGTTCGATTAGGGCAGAGAGGACTGCGGTAGGGGAGGAAAAGAACAGAATGGGAGAAGAATAAAAGTGTTGTTGTGGGCAGATTGGAAGGAGACAGAGAAGTTGAAACGATGATGTCGAAGATGGGGATGAGGTCGCCCAGGCCAGACAGACGTGAGGTCGAGGGTGCGCTGCTACTGGACTGCGGACTGCAGCGAGGGCTCAGGTTTCGACAGACACGAAGACGCAGGCAAAGGCAAGTGGTTGCGTCTGCTGTCTGGCTGAGTCTCTGGCCCTTCTGCGCCTAAGCGGACAAATGACAAGCAGCCTGGGCTTCCTAGCTTTGCAGTTAAGCCTATGGCAGTGCATGGAAGGGCACGGCATGGCGAAAAGGCGTTCTGCGCTTGGGGAAGGGAGAAGTAGGGTAAGTTACGGAGTACGGAGTACGGAGTAATGTTGAAGTGCGGCGCTTTGCTTGGGGCGTTCCTCGACGGCACGACCGCCTGGAGAACTGCCCCATTTAGGTGCCTCACGCCGCGATGCTCACCAAGTAAATGACCGTCTCGGCTCCCCCTCGTTTCTTCCCAGGCTGCCAGGCCTGCTCCTCAGTGTTTTGCATGCACGCTCAACACCAACACGAACCACAAATCTTCACAGCACGAAGCGAATTGTGCCCAGTCCCCTCTGTTCGTATCCTCTGACGTGCTTTCCGCGATCCATCTGTTGCTCCGTTCTCCGAATTCTACCTAGCTCGTCAATTAGACGCATAGTGCAAGCCGCCCGTCAGGGTGATCGCCTGATGAGGCAGTGGCAGTGGCATTGTCCTCAGCCTCTGGGTAATCACCGACAAATGGCTCACACTGCAACAAATAACACGTTTCCTCTCCAGGATGAACGACCTAAGTAATGCTGCGAAGACCACGGAAAACTTCAATCGTCAGGTGTTGGGGGACTGCGACGCATCATGAATGACGATTTTCCGCCACGCCGCGCCACCACCGGGGAGAGGAGTGCACGCAGTTCCCCGTTGAGCCGTGCATGAAACTTATGAAAGGGGGGCCCTCGGCCCTCACAAAAGGTTGCGACATGACCCGAACAACAACACGGATACGTTCTTACACCCCAGTACAGACGTTCCTTGGTACATAGGGAGGTATTACCACTGTATCCCGCTCCGTACGGTACAATCCATCATAGCGAACCGCTCGGCAACTTCTCCGCCCCACGAAGACAAAAAGCGACTCGAAGCCCGCCCGATAACCGAGGATTGCTGACCTACCAAAATAGGCTGGTATAGTTCGCGATACGAACCCGGACGGATTTGTCAGTATTCGATCACGTCGGCCGTCACAGTCACATTCTGACCTGCCATCGGGCGCCTCGAACATGTACCCAGTCACGTGCCGGTACATAGCAATTCAGTCAGATATGATCCGCTCATCCTCCATAACCCTCCCAAACCCGGAGAAGTTCAAATTTTTGATTCAGTTATTTTACAAGAGGGCATGCCTTGTTGCTCCCGTTAACAACGCCTTGCCTGAACTCGTACGCTTTCTCCCCTTGCCTCTAGGACCGGGTAAATCTAGAAATGCAAATCAAGAATCGAGAATCAAGCTTCTGGCAGGCTGAGGCCTCGCACATATGACCGAGATGCTCGTCCGTCGCCTTCAAGCACCAGGAACACATCTCGCGCCTGGATTTTGGCATCTTTGTCCTCGTCCCATTCACCGAAATGCTTCTCCTTGGATGCTGCTCGACTTCTTTCCGGCCCAGGCGTCCCTACCGCCGATGTAGTGCCTGATGCTAGAGGCTTCCCTGGCGTGACCGCAGGACTCCCACCGCCACCCTTGCCTGCATTCATCCAATCGTACGTTCTCTGCTTCTTCCCTCCGAATCGACTCCCGAACGACACCGCCATCCGTGCTGCCTCGTTGGCGGATTTGTGCTGTTGTTGCTCGGAAAACTTGGATTCAGCCAATTTCCTCTCCTTCTTGGTCGTCTTCTTCTCCAGGTCTAGACCTGCAAGTTGAGGATCCGGCGTAGCTTCGACTCCTGGCGTACCCACGACACCTTCGGAAGTGGTAGCTGCCCGTCGTTTCGCTCGCTTCTGCCGTCGAGCATCTTCTGTGGTTCTCTCAGACAGCGATAGTTTTTCCAGTACCACGACGGTTGCTAGAGTGCCTCGGGCTTGGCCGGCTCGCGACGGCTCGCTGTTCGCTTGGGAATGCGAACCTAGGATTGAGGGTCAGCAGAAACACCACCGGCACGCTATGTAAGTACTCACGCTTCAGGCTGGAACTGCCGACCGGGCTTGGAGCGCCTTCGGGCATGTCGGTCGCCGGCTTAGTCGTCGTCGCTATGTCTTTCCATTCGTCGGGGACCCTGCCCTTAGAGTGTTGTCGTCGCTCTTGTGACAGTCTGGAGGATGCGCTGATGAGGCCAGTCAATCGAGACCTGGTGGCCAAACTGATGACCTTCATAATGTCTGACAGACGCTCGCCCTTCTGTCCCGTGTCGAGGATGGCTTGTCCTTTGTCGATCACACGAGAAGCCCCTTCAAGACCGTTGACTCGCACTGTGGGTGGAGGGCCATGCTTTTGTGTGTTTATCAAGACACCCGATTGGGGGTCCACCAAGTGTTCGGTGATGCTAATGCTGCGGATTCGATCGTTAAGCGCGCCACCTAGCAGAAACATGTTCCAAAGGGGATGCTGGCTGTGCCTCGAAGCTTCCCAGTCCGCCCGTGCTTCATCTCGCTGCTTGATCTCTTCCGCAGAAGGTTGATACACCTGATGTTCAGTGTGACTCGCATTTTGATCCGACTCTGAACCTGGGATTCCTCCGCTCGAGCCGGGCCGTCCGAACGAGTTGATCTGATACTCAAAACTGCCCGGCTGGCTCTTGAACGAGGTCTGCGGTGTGGAGCTTCCGTAGTAATCTGGCCTCACAAGCATCCGTGCCTCCTCTTCGATGTTGATCCCAGTCCCTGTCAAGATATCATCATAGTTCCTATCTTCTGCTTTATCGGCGGGCCTCTGTGGAGGGGGCATCATGCCGGGCCGCGAAGCGGACGGCGCAGATCCGTTCATCATGCCGTTTCCGCTCGGGGTGGTTGGCTGCGCTATGGGGGTCGGAGGATAACTGGGGGTGGTAAATGGAGATTGGACGTCGGGAGAGAGTCGTGGCCGTTTAGCAGCGGGCGGTTGGGAATACTGTTGAGGTGAAAACTGTTGTGGTGAAGGAGAAGAATAGGCCATGGACATTTGCGGGGACTGAGGGCCAAGTGAAGCAGGGCGGCCATTCGGGGCTGGAAAGTCGCGCTGGAAGGACGGCTGCGACTGAGGGAGAGGAGGGTGTGATGGCGGTGGCTGCGACTGAGCCATGGGATTTGAGGTCGTCATCTCGGGCGATGTGTTATGGATGAGGCGACCGAGGATGTTTGTCTTGCTCTCTGCGTTCCTGTTGAGCGCAGATCCACGCCCAGCGCTGTTCTTGTCCCTAGCATGCCTGATCGCGTGCTTCCGACATCCTAACGTATAATTCGTATGCAAAAGGCCTCGTCCGGGATTAAGAGTACCGTGTGGCTGCTGGAAGAGTGATGATGAGTTTGCCAGGTTTAAACAAAGGGCAGCCTGCGACTTCGCATCACTCACGAGTGGCAGTCGGCGAACTTAAAGGCAGTCACGTGATAACCCTTGGCCTGTCAGCCAATTTGGACGCCTTTCCACGCCGTACCATCAGACTTCATTCCTGCATTTCTTTCCGCAGCCACGCTCCCTCCCCATCTGCCATGATACGTGCCACTGAGGACGCAGAAACAAGCACAACCCATCTCTCGTGTTGTCTGTGACCGACGACAACCACCACAGCTATCCCGAATCAGAGGTGCTTTGTCGCGCCGACCTCGTTTCTACTTGATGCATCCTGCGCCTTCGGAGCCCCGTCACTGTTAGGCCATATCTACCATGGCGACCAAGAGGAAGGCCGCGGCCCTGAACTCGGCGGAAGATGATGAGCCCGTTGATCCGTCAGATGAGCTCATTTTTCTTGGGCTGGGAGGCTGTCAAGAGGTTGGGCGATCGTGTCACATTCTGCAATACAAAGGCAAGACCATCATGGTAAGGACACAGGACAAGGGAATCCTCGTTTTGGCATAGGCTGACCAACTGCCAGCTCGATGCCGGCATGCACACAGGCCGCGAAGGAATGTCGGCGATGCCCTATTTTGATGACTTCGATCTGAGTACTGTCGATATACTTCTGATTACCCAGTAGGTGACCCTCCCTCCCCTCTGAGTTGGCGAATTCCTCCAGCTTCGGCACCCAGAACGTTCCGAGCATCCATCGAAGCCCTTCACACATGCAGACACGAGATTCTGGAGGTGGCAGGTGGTTCGGATGGCCATGTTGCCCAACGAATTTGTATCTATAGCAGACTTCAATACAATTTTGTTCGCCACCACCCCTTCTGCCTTGTCCTTCGTCTCTGTCCTTCTGGACGTGCTTTCCACTCCTGTTATTCTAGAAGCAATCGCCGATCGTGATGGCAAGCCTCCCTGCTCAGTGGCTAATCAAGAATGTGCTACAGTTTCCATCTTGACCATGCAGCCGCTTTGCCTTATGTCCTGGCCAAAACCGACTTCAAAGGCCGAGTTTTCATGACACATCCCACCAAAGCAATCTACAAATGGCTCATCCAAGACTCTGTCCGTGTGAGTAATACTTCATCGACCTCTGACCAACGAACCTCGCTCTACACCGAAGCCGATCACATCTCTACATTACCCCAAATCGAAACCATAGACTTTTACACCACCCATACTGTGTCAGGTGTCCGGATAACACCGTATCCGGCCGGCCATGTGCTGGGCGCTGCTATGTACCTGATCAACATAGCAGGGCTCAACGTCTTCTTTACCGGGGACTACTCGAGGGAGGAAGACCGTCATCTCGTGGCTGCCGAGGTGCCCAATGTGGCCAGTGTTGGCAAGATTGATGTCCTCATCACCGAATCAACGTTTGGAATCTCCAACGCTCCTCCGCGAGCAGAGAGAGAAACGGCGCTCCTCAAGTCCGTCTCCAACATCCTGAACCGTGGTGGCAAAGTGCTCTTGCCTGTCTTTGCCCTGGGCCGTGCACAAGAGCTTCTCCTGATTCTTGAGGACTATTGGCAACGACACCCCGAACTCCAGAAGATTCCAATCTATTACACCGGCAACACGGCCCGGAAATGTATGGTGGTGTACCAAACGTACATCAACGCGATGAACGATAATATCAAGAAGATATTCCGCGAACGGATGGCCGAGGCCGAGGCAGCGGGAAACGCCAAGGGCGTCAGTGCTGGTCCATGGGATTTCCGATTTGTGCGAAGTTTGCGTAGTCTTGATCGATTTGATGACGTGGGGGGCTGCGTGATGTTGGCTTCGCCTGGTATGTTACAGTCAGGCATGTCTCGAATATTGCTCGAACGGTGGGCGCCAGACCAACGCAATGGAGTGCTTATCACAGGCTACAATGTTGAAGGAACCATGGGCCGAACGATCTTGTCCGAACCAGAGATGATCCCGGCCATCATGAGCGGCGGGAACTCTGGCGGTGGACAACCTATGGGCAGGAGAACCAAAGATGACGAGGCCGCTGTCATGATTCCACGACGGTGTACAGTGGAAGAATTCCAGTTTGCCGCTCACGTCACAGGTGTCGAGAATGTTGAATTCATCGAGCAGGTCGCGGCTCCCCACGTTATTTTGGTCCACGGCGAGCGGTCCCAAGCAGCTCGATTGAGGTCAAGGCTACTGGATCTCAATTCTCGACGGTTGACCAACAACCCCAACGCGCACCAGACCAAAGTCTACAGCCCCGAAAACGGTGCCGAGATCAAGATCGCCTTCCGAAAGGACAAGGTGGCCAAAGTCGTGGGCAAACTGGCTCAGTTGCCCCCTCCCACATCGGCCGATGCGGATGATACCAGGGTAGTAAGTGGCGTGCTGGTGCAGAATGGCTTCAAACTCAGTCTCATGGCACCAGAAGATCTCCGTGAGTATGCTGGTTTGACAACCACCACCATCCTCTGTCGACAGCACATAACCCTGGCTGCGGCCGGCGTGGAGCTCATCCGATGGGCGTTGGAGGGCACATTCGGGAGCATTGAGGAGGTGGGCCACGTGAAGTCTGAGACCCACGAGACAGAGCAGCTCAATGGTCAAAACGGAGAAGACCACGAAGAGGCAGATGAAGAAATAGCTACCGAACCACAACGGACATTCCTCATCATGGGCTGCGTGACTCTGAAATGGTCGGGCCGAGAGAGACAGGTCGAACTGGAATGGGAAGGGAATACGATGAATGACGGGATCGCAGATGCAGTCATGGCAGTGCTCATGACAGTAGAGAGCAGTCCCGCCGCAGTGAAGTACTCTTCCAGCAAAGCGTCGCACTCACACCACTCGCACGGCCCACAAGACAGCACCAAAGCCATCCAGAATCAGCACCTCAATATTAGTCCAGCAGACCGATTCTCCCGGCTGTGCATGTTTCTCGAAGAACAGTTCGGGGATGGCATCACACCCATCGAACGACCGAGAATGACAAACCGTCAGCACGATAGCAAAGTAGCCTTGATCGCCAGCGGCGGCGACGCAGCAAAAGATGAGGAAGAGGACGAATCGGACAACGAGGCAGACGTCGAGGCCGCCGAGACGGCCGAGCGTGCCAGGTTGATGGCCTTGGGGATCCCTGTGCCAGGCCTCGAGATCCGCTTCGACAAACACGTGGCCAAGCTCTGGCTGGAGGATCTAGACGTGGAATGTGCCAATGGTGTCCTCCGAGACCGGATCAAGGCCGTGGTCGAGCGAGCCGTGGAAACGGTCGCTCCTCTATGGGCCAGTCGTGAGCGGGTCAAGGCTTGAGGGTATTGCGCGAGACTTATACTCAGCAGTAGCAGCCAGAATGTGAGGGTCTTTCACCCCTTCAATTCGCCTTTATCAAGGAAATGAAATGAAATGAAATGATCAATTGATTTATCGGTTGACCTATGGCAGAACTAAGTATGCTTTTTGATAGAATTCACCAGCCTACCTGAGAAGATGAAAAGCCATTAAACGGTTAGAGAAGAGTGTAGATAAATATAGGCATCTCGGGCTACGAAAACATGAATCTTTTTCGTCTCCCATTAGTCTTTAGATACATATCTCATTTAAACTACAGTTTGTAACAAGACAGAGGTGGTGTGAAAAAGAAGGCTTTCCTCGTCCACGTCCCTTCAAGGTCCCGAACTGACGCTCGTCAAGCCTTTGGCAGCCCTGGCCATCATGCCACGGGCCCAGACGCCGTCCATAGTGAAGCTCTGCTCGATGAGCCACTTCTGACTCTCGTCGGCAAAGTCGACGGCGCGGCGATAGAACAGAGTATCGACGACACATTCGACAGCCTGGCCAGCCTTGACGCTCCCGTCCTTGCCGTTACTCTTGCCGTCCTGCGTCACGGCGCCCGTGTCGTCGATCAGCTCGTCGTAGGCCCGTACCATGGTGCTGATGGGAGTGACCCACTTGGCGGGCCACAGGTCCGTGATCTCGTCCGGCGTCATGCCCGTGTCGACGTACGCGGGCATGATGCAGTTGACGGCGATGTTGTCGCTGGCGAGTAGGGACTTGCCCACGCTGCGCGTCAACGACAGTACCGCCGCCTTGGTCGCCGCGTACTGCACGGCCACGGGGAATGGGTAGAGGGCGGAGCAGGATGACGTGATGACCATCTTGGGGTTGAATGGCTGCTGCTGCTGCTGCTGCTGTTTCAATGCCTTCGACGTCCGCCGACTGTAGTGGACAAATAACCGGAGGCCGTAATAGACGGCGACCTGGTTCACCTGGGTCGTGGCCGTCGATGGCGGCGTGGGCTCGGGCTCTCCGCCGCCGTCGTCGCCGATCCCGGCCGCGTCCTCGGCAGCGGTCAGGTGCGATTTCTCGACCGTGCCGGCGTTGGCGGCGAAGAGGTCGATGCGGCCCTGCGACCAAGCGAAGGCCTGCCTGAAGAGCGCCGCCTGCTCGTCCCACGAGCCCACGTCCACGCGGACGAAGGTGTGGCGCGCCGCATCCAGCGAAGACGCGATCGCCTCGTACGCCTCTGGCCGGATATCCGCCACCACCACCTTCCACTCCGGCTTGGAGAGGAGGTGTCGGACCAGTCCGAGCCCGATGCCTGAACAGCCTCCTGGAAAGGAAGGGTCAGTTATGTCAGTGACGACCGATCGCATCCTTAGGATGATTTTCAGGGGGGGCGAAGTCTTTGTCAAACTTACCGGTCACCACGGCGGTTTTCGTGTGAGACGCCATGTTCATGTACCTCTTAGGTTTTCTTTCTTTTGGCTCTCACGAAACAATCGGGGAGGGACGGATTCGCAGGTATTTGGGACTGGTGTATATATCAAAGTCGTCGAGGGGGGAAGAAGGACATGGATGAAACGCCCCTCCTCCCCTCCCCTCCCCTCCAGTTCGAATGTCCTAGATCCATTCGGAGGAGATGGAGGGATATCGAACCAATCTTCGGTAATACCGAGGTCTGGAATTCTGGGACTGACATCGAGGTCGCGAGTCGTAGTTGTGCTACTCGCACCGTCTTAGTCATGTGTTTCCCCACAAAAGTTCTTTGTGGCCTCTGGATTTCAACATGATTGGTTTGAAGGGATGGCCGATGTGCATGTCCCCGATCCGGAGTGAGGGGGAGGTAGATTTTATGTACGGGCATTGAGTTTATCGTATGTAGGGTCAGTTTTGCCGCGAGGCTGGGAACTTCTCGGTCGGTTTACTTTCTTTCATTTTCAACATTGTCGTCGGACGTCCGTCCCTTTAACATTAGGGGTACGTAACCGAGCAAGGATCCAGCCTTGAACCCCCGCAGATATCTTACTTAGCTTGAGCCCATGTCCATCTATCAGCTCCCCACTGCAACGCTCACTTCCCTTTCTTATCCTTGTAAAACCAATCAAGATCCTCCCTCTGATCCATCCCACTCTCGTACAGTCCACCCCAACTCGACACACTCGAACTGGTATCATCCGAGTGGACAGTGCCATTTTCTGCTGGGTACTTCCGCTGCTGGGACTGAAGAGACAAACTCTGCCACGCCGAAGGCCCCTTTTTCGTGCCCGCCGACGTCGGCGCTCGAGGTGTTGCCTCTATGTGGCTGCGACCGCTGGAGCTGCCACCACCCCCACCCAGTTTATTCCCCAGGACTGGCTCTTTCCCTTTCCTCGTGCCCATTGTGATCCCAAGACCTTGGGGCATTAGCTCCGCAGCACTGGACTGGGAGATGTGGAACGTGCTGTCATGCTCATTGGGAGGCGGGGTATACCCTTTAGCGACTTCATTGTATAGACGGATAAACTTATCAGCCGACGTCACAGGGTTGTGACTTGAGGGTGGAGATGTGTGTCCATGTTCCCTCGCCACCGCAGCCGCAGGTGGATGGCTGGAGACCGCGTACAAAGGCGTGGAATCCAGGAGCTTGGCGTACGATTCGGCGGTATGGTATTCGTGGCCAGGGTGAGAAGCCATGTCCAGTCGACTGACTTGGAATTGCGACTGCCCTCCTTGTGCATCATGTTCTTTCTGCTGTGTCGTGGATCCAAGCGTCCATTCGCTGTCGTGCAGGATCGTCTGCCAAGAACCTTTTGGACTTCGTGACACTGGCAGAGGCTGTGGCTGCGTCCAGGCTTTCTTCGTTGGCTCCTCCAGCTTCTTCCATCCTTGTCTGGGAGAGACGTATTCCTGTTCCTGACCTTCTTCCTCACTTCCATAAGCTGCAGCGGCCATGGGCTTAGCCGTATTCGCTGCCTCCGAGGTCAGGCTGTGCGTTGTATCTCTGTCTGTTATCGGGTGAGTACTGCGGTACGGGCTTGTCCCCTTTGTCGATGCGTCAGCCGAGACAGTGCTGGAGGATTCGCTAGGATTCCACTCGGTGTGCTGATTGGGAAATGTTGGGAGATGTCGCGTGCTTACCAAGGCCGCGTAGGGATCCATGGTCTCAAGCTCGGCGTCGCTTGGGCCTTCTACCACTGTTTTTTCATGCTCCGGGATGTTGAATTTGTTTCTGGATTCGCCCTGAGCAACCAACGTCGAGCTGGGTGATTTCTCGGAGCGAGACCCGTCTCTTGCGTTGGCGTCCTTGATCTTCAAGTCCTTCTTCCTGAGCGAATGGATCTTGGCTCTCAGGCGCTTGAGCGTCGTTGCTTCCCCCGCGTTCTGTGATTTGACCGCATCAAGGTCGAAGTTATGGCCCATGTTTTGGGAAACACGTGCGGCCAGAATATCGATCCAATTCTCGATCCAAACCTGTAGTCGGGGACACCCACGCTTCGCAACATGTCGGCTTGTCGCTCGCGATAGGACTGTCCAGCGGAGGTCGAGAAGGGATTGGATGTCGCCCGTGATTTGCGAAATCATACACGCCTTGCATTGGTCCTTTTGGTATTTCCATTTCAGGTCTGTGGCGGAGGTGAGAAATGTCAATTCGTAGTCGCGAGGTGAGAGCCAAAGAGCATGCAACGATCTCAGCCTCGTGACACGTGCGAACTGCTCCGGGGTCAGAAGCTCGCATCGTGAGATCAGACTGTTCAGGCGGAATCCAACCTCGATCTGGACATGATGGAAAATCACGTCGACCACCGCAAAGTCCAGGACCTTGTGCTGGCGGCAAAGGTACCCGCTGACACCTATCAGAAGCCTCTCCAATCGACCAGGTCTGAGTGATGGGGATAGTGCTTTGGAGGCTCCCTTAATTCGCTTTGATCTTGTTGGAAGGTCTTCGTTCGGCTGGGACTGGAGAGCCTCGGCGAGTGTGGTGATGTCTCGGGGAGGAATGTCCTGAATATGCATCTTGTTAGCAGTCACAAGAAGCGATAATTCCGGGCAGCTGACTTACAACAAACTTCTGGTTTTTGGGCGATGATGGTGGATTAAACCTGGTCTAGCCAGGCTTTCTCTTTTCGTGAAGGTAGAAGTTTGATGATTGTTGCAAAATATGATGGGCTCATAGTCTCAGATGTTTGTTTATCATGTACCTGAGGCGTGAGGCTGTGCTGAGACAGATTTTGTTTGTTCCTTGCGGTTTTTGTTGCATCTAGCATGCAGATACAATAGAGTGAAAGAAGACAGGCAGGAATATAAAGGAGCCAGTCTCGTTCTTTCTTCGACTCCCTGAAAGCAGTCGAATTCTTTGTATAGTCTTTCTCAGCGCGGCTGGATGTCAGAGCCAAAAAGACGTGATGGAAGGATAGTACCATTGTGGCGATACAAGGAAAGACCACCTCGTGGGCGACGACAAGAGTTGCGAGAGCAAGGCAAACATGATTGGAAGGATATGCGATTTGATACTCCATAGTCTGTTGGTTCCTAGCCCAAGATGTTATACATATTATCGGTAATTTGTAGACTCAAAACGAAGGCACATAGGCCTTTCCTGAACTCCCTCATAAAGCTTTCAACCAAACCAGAACTTTGCCAGGCTTCCGGCTGGAACAGTTGATGATTAATGACCGTAAAACATTCTGACCATGACAATTTGAATCGGGTACCATTCTCAATGCACTCCATCTGCGTGCAAGATTGCAGGGCTCCGGCCATGCAAACTCCCCGCAACGCGATCGGAGAAGGACTTGGCATCAAAACCACTCTTGCGTCTTGTACTCCGCCTCAAGGCTTGTTTAGCGTCTTGTTCCTCCTTGGACTCTTCCTCGATTCTGGGGCCATCACTTTTGGCTTCGAGGGCCTGCCTCTGCTCTGAGTTGATCTTTGCTGAGCCAGCAGTAGATGCCTCCAAGGCCGCATCATCAGCGTCCACTTTCTTCTGCGCTGAAACCCTGTCGCGTTCATAGCGAGCTGAAACATCTCCACCGGTCCAAGCGGTGTCGAGTAACCGATCCCAAAATGTGAAAAAGGGCTGGGAGAAGTTGGTCTTGATACCCCAGCTTTGGTGGTGGATGTCATGATAGGCCGCATTATTCGACGTTATATGCTGGATTGGATCCCATGGGAAAGAATATCCACAATGGTCGTCAACCGTCTTGATAGTTGAGCAGGTGAAAAACCACAGTCCTTGTCGGACGGTCATTCCAGTAACAAGGTACGCCAGCCCAGTGCCCAAAGTGTCGAGCAAAAAGCCTTCCAGAGGATGGTTATACAAGGCCCCGAACGCATAGGGAACATACAAGCGATGGTGTCTAGAGTGAAGAGTGACGTAGAGGAATTTGTTCATGTGCATGGCTCGGTGAAGGAAGTACTGCCAAGTGTCGACGAGCAGGATGCCGATTGTAAATTGGAGAGCCGGAATGCCGACCCAGTAGATGATCTTGGCCACGACGAGTTCCCAAGGAGCAAACGCTAGAGTCGGGTATATACCCCCAGCCAAGGCACTCGCAACCTGGGGATAGCCATCTTGTAATTTGACTGCCAGTGACAAGGCGTCCACGCCAACGGAGGCGAGTAGCTTTGGTAAATGCTTTTGAGCAAGGCGCAGGCGCTGGGCCCAGACTGCAACATCGAAGTCCTCTTTGCCGATTGTTTCCACGGGGTCAAAGTATGCGAGCAGTAATCCAAAGGCGGTTTGAATTGCCTGTTGGAAGATCACATCCCTCACCACTTCATATCTTGTAACACGATTGCGCTTGAGAACCTCGGCGGGAGTGTGGAGCCTGTGTTCAGAACACCAGTCGTAGGTGTCGAGGACGTGGAAAAAGATCGAGACGACCCAGTAGGCAATAACAGGAGCGACTAATTGGAGGACAGCGTCTGGTACGCCAGAGATCATGGACGGTCGAGGTGTCAAGGTGTACGCCGGAAGTGGGGGAAGGTCTTGAAGTGTTGAATTTGCCATGATGTCGACCATACGGCAGAGGAGGGTTCAGGTGTGGAATTGCGAGGAAAGCTTGCGGGCGAGGAGCGTAGGTATTAGAAGAGCGCTCGGGAGGCTCGGATGTGGTGAAAGGAGTGTGATGGACGACGCAGGACTGTTGGAGATTTGGCGGTAAGGGAAACGAGGGATTCGTCGACGAAGAAGAAGCGGAAGAAGAGGAAGAGGCGGTCAAGATGAGAAAAGGGAGAGGACGAAGTTCAATTGAATAGAATGAGAGTCGAGGAGGTGGAGAGATTAATCGCAGGAGGAGCACATGAAGGACTTTAACGTTTGGTGACGAGGGTGCGAGTGTCGTGTTAGTGTCGAGTGTTTGCCACTGCGATCAGGTCAGCCCTCCGCCATCATTTCCGGTGTCGCTCAAAGCAGATTGTCCCAGGCCCCGCCATGCCACGTCCAGGCACAGCTCTGGGCACCTCTGGGCACCTCTAGGCGACTCCGTAGCCCATACAGGCTCAAGATGCGAGCTACGAATACGGGTCAGTCTAGACCCGAAGCGGCAGTGACATTCTCCGCGAGGTCTCCTGATCCAGATCACGTGGGCCGCATGATCGAAGATTCGCATAGGTCACGTGTAATCACGTGTGGTCATATGTAGTCACGTGTATTTGCCAAGCCTTTCTCGGCAAAGATTCTTCTTCGGGAGGGTGGGCTCTCTGCTGCCAGTGTGCCTCCCACCTCGATCCCATCCACAATTTTCTGCGAGTCTTGAATCTTGCCTGCGCTCGATCTTCAACACCGCAAAACCTCCACACTCTTACTCTAATTCTCCCTATTGCATTCTCCTCGGCTGGAGCTCTTCGACCACTCTTTTCAACATGATCATTTACCGGGTATGGCCCACCCCGAGCGCGGCACCAGCATCCTCCGGGACGGCTGCCCCGCCCTCGTCGAGATCAGGCTAATATTTTCACAACAGGACATCCTGAGCGGCGACGAGATCATTTCGGATACCCTCAAAGTCATCGATGCCGGTAACGGCCTGTGGGAAGTGGATGGCAGAATGATCAAGAAGGGCTCTGAGAGCTTTGGTGTGGCTCCTTCCTCTGCGCGGTCTGCGCCCCTGCTGAGTTATGCGTGCTAGTTCTTGACGGAGCCAACCCATCTGCCGAAGGTGAGGATGGCGAAGAGGGTGGCGAAGACAGTGGTGACAACCAGCCTGTGCTTGATATCGCCGACCAATTTCGACTGCAGAAGTTGGAGAGCGGCATGTCCAAGAAGGCGTACCAAAGCGAACTCAAGAGTACGTCGGAGGTCTCCCGGCCACCCTACACCGGTCCACTGATGTGATTGCAGAGTACATGAAGGCTCTGACGGAGAAGCTGAAGGAGAGGGGCACCCCTGCCGAGGATATTAAGAAATTCCAGACCGAAGCCCCCGCGGCAGCCAAGAAAATCTTGGGCAACTGGGACAACTACGACGTGTACCAGGGTGAGTCAATGGACGAGAACGGCATGTATGTGTTGGTCGACTTCCGTGAGGATGGCATGACTCCCTATGTCACGGTGTGGAAGTGGGGTTTGGAGGAATACAAGGTCTAAGCAACGACTTGGCTTCGATTGGATGGAACGAACCGGAGACACCGTCGACACGATCTGATGAACACCACCTGCGCACAGCGGCACCTCGTTATCAACCACACATATCGGGAAGAATAGAGACTTGTATTTGGCCACGACGGCGCATGGTCGAATTGAAAAGCGAGGAGGGGCCAGGGCCGAGGCCGGTTTGCGCAACCTGGTCACGTCAAATCCCCTCACTTTGGCCTTGTTACGCTGTCGGTTTAATGCAAAGAACAGCCAACCCTGTGCATATTTGCTTTCTCTCTAGACAGCTGAGCATGTGCCATGCAGTCGAAATTGTAGACCCTAGACCCCAGGCCCCAGTAGATGTCTGTGCTGCAATAGGAGAGCAGTATCTGCCCTCTGTGGTCCACAGCCTGAGCGCGTTGTCCAGACGGCTGATTGCCGCGGACCTTGCGATTGGTGAGCAGCTGGCGAGAAGCTGGCGAGAAGCTGGTCGCAGTTCGTATCCATAGAAGAAGCCCGAGTAATACCCCGCAGCGAGTTCGCGTTGGGAGGATCAGCAGAGAGGGTCAGGATTCAGGATTCAGGAAGAATGGCCATCTCCGGGCTCGAGATTACTCGCCCAGTACGGAGTACTTGCCCAGTAATATTACCCAGTACTTAGAGTCAACCCTAGAGGCTGAGGAGGAGCTTTCCCGAGGCGCAGCACTGGCAGGCGCAATGACCAGCCAGGCATCGCCCTTTACTACTGAGTAATTACTGTTTTATTATTTCCTGGTTCCCTGCGCAGTCAACTCTGAGTCTCTGCCCGTAGCCCTTCCCTATCTTCCATTCCACCCAAAACACTCATTTTCCTTCATTCTTCATTCTCCATTTTCCACGTCAACATTTTCTCCCCGTTCTTCGACATCGGCACTAGGAGGGGTCTCCCACCCACCATGACTCTCTCCTTGCGCAGTGTATTGGTTTTGACTACCCTCGCTTCCTCCGCCATTTCCATTCCCACCACCGAGTTCTCCGCTCAGCTATCGCTGGAGCACAAGACCACCTATCCTTCCAAAGAAAGGCCAGCAGGACCTTTCCGCCGAATACGAGATGCTATAATCGAGAAGATCTGGTCAATACCAAGCCGATGCACGCACCGGCCCTCCTCTGCTGCGACAGCACCTCGAACTCCAGACAACTTTCGCGCCCGCTACGGCGGCGATGTCGTGCTCCGATTTCAAGTCAACACCGAGGAGGAGGCACTTGCTTTGTCGGAAGCCGCGGATATCTTGTACCTGGACATCTGGGAGGCAACAGAAGCGTGGATTGATATCCGGATAGCAAAAGAGATGGTGCCTTCATTCGTGGGCCTCCTGCCGCCCTCCCTACACGATGCCTACACTCCATTGATGCACGACCTTGCCCGCGCGGTCTACGACACGTATCCAACCCCGCCAAACACAGATGAGATCCCCTTACTGTCCAGACTAACGGCTGCGCACGAATGGACCTCCAGTGCCAGAGTTCCACAAGATTTGTTCTTCCACGACTACCAGCCTCTTTCCGTCCTCTATCCCTGGTTGCGGTTAATGGCATCGCTTTTCCCGACCCACACTTCACTGACGACCGTTGGCTATTCGGCCGAAGGCCGAGAGATACCGGCGTTGCGGATTGGAGCACAGCCAGATTCCACCCGGGGCGACTCACATGAATCCAGACACACCTTGTTGATCGTCGGCGGAAATCATGCCCGCGAGTGGATTTCAGTGTCGACCACGGCTTTCATTGCCTACAGCCTCATTACTCGATATGGCCATCCTCAATTCCCCTATGTCACTAAAATGCTGGACCATTTCGACATCGTCTTCATCCCAGTACTCAATCCCGACGGCTACGAGTATACATGGACGACCGACAGATTATGGCGCAAGAACCGACAAGCCACCTCACTTCCCTTTTGTCCCGGCATCGACCTTGACCGATCATTTCGCTTTGGATGGGACGGTCACGGGAACATGGATAACGCCTGCAGCGATGACTATGCCGGCCCATCGCCATTGGCGGCAGTCGAAGCCCGGGTATTAACAGCATGGGCCCAAAACGAGACCGCCAACAACAACGTGACATTTGTCTCCTTCCTGGATTTCCATTCATACTCCCAAGAGGTGCTGTACCCTTATAGTTACACTTGCGACGCCGAACCTCCGAACCTTGAAGATTTGGAGGAGGTCGCCCTGGGCCTCGCAAAGTCGTTCCGATTGACCAATGGTCATTTCTATGGCGTGGAGAGTGCATGTGAAGGCAGTGTTACCTTCCAAGACAAGTCCAAAAAGACAAGGGTTCAGACAGAGTCCCAGGGCGGATCTGCCTTGGATTTTTTCTACCATGATCTGGACGTAAAGCTTGCTTACCAGATCAAGCTCCGAGACACCGGAACCTATGGATTCTTGTTACCAAAATCTGAGATCCTGCCCACTGGCGAGGAGGCTTACGAGGCTGTCGTAGGGCTTGGACGATGGATGTTAGGGAATCACGGTATTGAAAGCAACGACGACCTCCATTCTGTGTGGGGAGAGGACACTCCCAGGATCCCTCTACAAAATGAACCAGATTCTCAGAAGGACATGAAATCCCCAGCAGATGAAGCCGAGGACCAAGATTTCGACGAACTCGACTTTGAACTACGGAGACGGAGGCGTTAACCGTGGCTCGGCAGTGCGATGGCGGTAACATTGAGCGAATTCAGGACAACGGTTGGGATGGCTCGCTGTTAATATTTTCATGACTTTACGCATCTGTACAAACAATCAGGACATTTGTTTAATGTGCAGAGTTGGGCTTGATACATGTGATCAAACAAGGCTCAACTAGCTCGACACCTCCCCGCAACGTCGGCCGGGTATCCATCAGGCCGTTCGAGCCAGAGCCGATGCATTCTCGCTCTCGCCTTTAGGATTTACGAATGAAGACGTCTGTTTCTGCAGTTCCTGCAATTCATACGGGAGTATTCAGCTGTTATGACGGTGCGATCGCACGACCGTCTACCACAGTCCTGCCGTTCACCCATCCTCTCGTGGCCGCATCTATATTTGACGTTGATTCTTGTGCACATGGCTCGTTGCAAGATGTCTGCCCGGGAGACTTGAAGGTTCGGACTCCAGTTCAGACTTCTCACCAGGTGTTGTACTGTCGGGAGCGGGCTGTGTTGAGGTGCGTTGAGGTGGGTGCGATGTACCACGTGATGGGAAAGAGAGATCTTGCGACGAAGACTGATGAATTCTATTTTTTGGAGTTTGGTTGCAGGTTGGCAATTCGAGCGTCTTCTCGACGAAAGGTTTGGGTCAGAGGATTTGCTTTGTCTCGATGATCATCGACTCTGTGGTCGATGTGGGGGTACGGTCTGGGTCTTTCAGGGTTGTGTGTGTGTGTGTGAGAGAGAGAGAGAGAGAGAGAGTAACTGGTCAGGTGGAGGATGGTAGATGGGCCTGAATTTATACCTCTTGTGGGGACCAGGTGAAAAATAAAAGACAAACAAGTTGTCTGTCTGGCTTTGTACGACGTCAAGATGTTCACTCAGTCGGCTGCCGGGTTATTGGCCACGACATGGATTGTCACGGAACACGGGACAATTGGTCACTCTAGCTGGTTCTCCTGCAGAAGAGGAGTGAAGTGACTGACTGATGCTGCCTGCCGGCTTCCTTTCGCTTGCAGGTTCACCTTGTCGGACATGATCAGTACGGAAAATCGATGTCACCAAGTAGCACTCTGGTCAAGCGGCAATGAATATGGAGTTATAATGAAACAAGAACCCCTCGAGCTTTCGACTCATGGTCATTTGAAAGGAAAAAAATTCCAGGAACCGTAGCTATGTAATGATCCGGTGTCTGCTTCACTAGAGTAAATTTATATCAACCAGGCCACGCGTGCATCCACCGGCCACAGGTTCCTGCACCAGCGATGCCAAGCCCTCGCAAGGCTGCGATATCAGAAAAGCGCGAACCCATGTGAACCGGGCCTAACAAACAGCAGCCGTTTCTCTCCATGCGCCGCACTTGGAATCAAGGACAGGGGACCAAGTGTGCGGCTTAGAAAACGTGAGGAGGAACTTTGGATTCTTGAAGAAAAAGCAAAGTAGTCTTCGGTCGATATCCTCCCGCCGCGCCAGTGGTCAGCCACATCTATATTACCAACTCAGTCTCGGCGCTATGCGTACTGCTCGCAAGCATGGCAATACGCAAATTTCGACTGACGGTGGACCTCTCGAACTCCTCTACAGCGAGAGCTGTGGCATTTAATCCGGAATGTGTGGGTGTGGCCGCATTCGTACGACACGGTTACTCTCTGGCACATGTTTTGGCGACGATGGAATGGAGAGGATCTCGGCGTGCGTTGATTCTCCTCTGCGAGAGTCGGATGCGGGGCTTGGTGGGGTATATTGGCTGACGGGTTGTTGTTACCTTCGGAGATCCTGATTCCTGTTAATGGTAGGTTATGTTTTTAGGTTAGTTGTCCTAGGAGTTGTATTTCGGTACTTTATATTCCTCGCTCTCTCCGGTATGTCTAAGAAAAAGTCGAGGACGGAGAAAACGAAGATGGATGTTTAAATATACCTATTACCCGCCCTGGGTGAAATAACCGTGGGTACCGTGAGGAAAGGCGATGGATCCCTCATACTAGGTAAACGGCGAGCGTGATCGTCCGAAACCTCGTATCACCATATCCAAGTATTGGTGGTGAACCGAGGCTGACATTGTAAGGCTGCGACATCAGGAGAAGGCCAACTGATATGACAAAGTCTAAAAGCAGTATCACAGACGGAGGGGGCAAAAAAGACGAAACGACCATGAAGTCTGAAATTTCGCAGCCAGCAGTGATCTACATACCGGTGTCTCCTTCGGCATCTCCAAAACACGTTCATCTCCCCAACTCACGGAGCAACTCCTCTCACCAGTGACCACATTACCGACCCACCATCTCTCTCCATGGGACATCGCTTGGATCAAGGCCGGGACACAAGTGTGCACGTTTAAGAAATGCCGTCTCTCGTAACAAAGGGATGGGAATTTATTTCGCGAACCGAGAGTCCTCGATCGATTTCCTCCCCTCGTCAGAGAGATCAGCACATTTCTATTATGTAAAGCAGTCTCGGCCCCCCCCTGCGTACTGCGAGCAACCGTGGCAATTCGAATATCTCGAATGCCGATGGATGTGACGAACTCCTCTACATGGAGTTCTACGGCAGTTGATCCGGTACCTATGTGTATGGCCGCACTCGTAATATACCGTAAACCTCTTGCACATGTTGGCGGTATAGGACTGAGGACTTTCGCCATTTCTGGCCGCTCTAGCGAGAGAAATGATCAGTAGGATCTCGTTGAGATTGAATTCTCCTACGAGGTTCCGATGCGGGATTCGTGGGATACGCTGGCCCGATAGGTGGTTATTATTTGTTGGCTGGTGATCCCGTCAAGGTGGGTTGTGTTGTTAGATTAATTGTCCTGGGAATTTTCTTTGTCGGGCCTCGTTCCTCTCTCTATCTCTCTCTATCTGTCTCGGGCATATCTAATCAAAAGGAGAGGACAGAGTAAATGGAGACGAATGTCTTAAGTATACTCGACTGGGGGTGAAATAGCCTTGGGCACCGCGAGGAAAAGATGATGCGATTCATCATAACCGGTGACGGCGAGCATGATCTTCTGAAGCCTCTTATCACCGTATCCGATTAAGGATTGGTAGCAAAACGAGGCTGACGTTGCAGCTTTGACATCTATTAACACCTCGAGAGAGTTTGCTGAAGCATGGCAGAGACAGCGGGGTGACTCCGGTCTCTTTTCGAGAACCGGTGCAAGCACGAAGTGTTGTCTTCTGAAGACGTTTGGCACGGGCATGTAGGATATCACTCCAAGTAACGGGTGAAATGTTCCCGGCAAAGAAGACTTTCAACCATGTTCATCCTGACCTCACATGGCTGTTTGCCATTCGGTATCCATTACCACGGCAAAGTCGCTACACATAGTTGTCACAGACAGTCAAAGTATAGATAGATAGATAACAGAATAGGTAGACAGAGAGAGAGAGACACACACACAGAGAGAGAGATAGGAAGAGAGAACAAACTCTCCTACACCCTACGGTTGCGCCGGTCCCCGTTGAAATTACACGGTATCAAGTGTGGTGTTATGGGACTGACCATGGCCTCCGCCGCCCGGTCTTGTCCTTTCCATAAGTACTAATAAGCTTGGCAGGCTTAATAACTGACATGATCTCGAGAGTCGGGCTCGGCAGTACCATGGCAAGTCAGGAAGCTACTTAACTCTGGCTGAGTGGCCGACACTAAGTGCCCCCCTTGAGGCTTTCAGCCTTGTGAAGGATTTTCCTCCCGAAACAGATTCCATTACCTACTATCAACCACTGATCATGGCCCAGGACCGCCCGGTGAAGCACTCAACAGTACGAACCCCTTTGCAGGGGCTCTGAAACTGTTTCCACTTGATCTCATAATATCATCCACTCACCAAATGATTATTGATTCACCAGTCCGACTCCCCCGTCCCCCCAAGTAGAGAAATGCCCGGAGCCCAATACCTAACTACTGCATAGATAGTTGATGCAGGGATGAGTTCTCCCCCTTGATTCATTCCCGGCAATTTCGCCCCGGCAGCCAATACTTACATGTGCGAATGCCCACGGGGCAGTTACGCCGATATCATCTCTCCATCATGGCACAGAAGAGTCCATCCCGCCATCCACGTCGTGCAGGGATAAAATAAGAATCCGAGAAGCTCAAGCAAAAGCCCAGTAACCGAAAACAACTCATTCAAATAACGGCTCCATCTAGCTGTAAAGCAGATGCTGAGCTAGGCCGAGGAAGAAAGCCGGCCGCGGATGTCTCAGCTGCGTCTCTTTTCACCCGAAAGCTGCTCGGCCCATATAATCCATCCGTCCATCCACCCTAGAAACCTTAGGAAGCTTTACGCTGCACATACAAAAATTAAAGCATCAAGCCAAGTCCCCTCACGCAGTGGTTACATAATCCACAATCCATGGTCCATGCCATGCCATGCAATGCCACCACGACCGCTCGTCCAGGAAATCAAGACCAGATTCTCCACTCCTCGGCCCTGGTTCGACCTCGGCCCTCAAAAGCAGCGGCGTCCTCCGGTGACTTCTAGTAGCTCATCAGACTGACATGGCCGTCTCCCAATGCGGCACTGGCCAAAAGCATGCGATGCGGATGGTACGCCGTGGCGACAATCGGCATGGGCCCCTGGAAGCCCCGGCCCGCGAGCCCACTACCGACGACCTGTGACAGCCTACTGGCCAAGGGCTCAAACACGCCCAACGGGTCGCCTTTCGTGTTGAACGACCTTACTTGGTGGTTGTCGCTGCCGACGGCGAAGACGGGCGCGTGTTCGTGGACCGAGAGGCTGCGAAGAAGCGTGTTGTGTGTCCCGGGCGTGGCCGGTGAGGGCGGATTAGAGCTATTTTCCCCAGCGTTGACATTCAGGCTCTCGTATTTTGACGACGACGTTCCGTTGAGGGTGAGGACCGCTTTGTCGTTACGGAGGTCCCACAGCTTGACTTCTCCATTCCGAGAGGCGGAGATCAACTCTCTGACTCCACCGCGCTGCATGTGGATATTGGTGATCCACTGTCTATGTTCACGCCAGATCTTGACCATTGCCGTTCTGGGATTGAGGCGCTGATCAAACACCCTGACCACGCCATCTCCGAAACCGGCGATGAAGATCTGTCCCGCGACTTGGTCGCTGGTTAAGCTGGTGACGCAGCTAGAACTTCGCGCAGGGATGTCTCCAACGCACAGCTCGGTGGCTGCATTCCACACCTTGATGACCTTGACGTCCCCTGCAACCAAAGCCTTACCTTGACCTTGCTGCCAATCGAACACTAGGCCCGCGTTCTTATTGCTGGGAATCAACTCCGTCAAGGCTCGGAACGCAGTGATGACCTTAACATCTGCAGAACTCTGATAGTTGCGATACACTTTGAGAATGCCGTCCGAGCTGCCCACCATCAATAAAGGCTGGTCGTCCTCGTTCAGAAACTTGGCATCATTGATACGACTTCCCGCAGGGTTCCCATTGCTGAACCGACTCAACTGTTCGTTCTTTTGGAAATCCCAAATACTGATGGTGTCTCTATCGTCAGTCACAGCGAGGTGATCGTCAAATTGGTGGAAGGTCATCTTCATCGGCTGGCTTCGGTTATTCAGGAATCCTTCCAGACGAGTCCATTTCGAGCTACCCGCCAAACCCTTCAGGGGCTGGCTGTCTGCGATGATTTTCTCATTTCGATTCCGCCTCCAGAGACGTGAGTTGTAGTCAGCGGAACCAGGTTCATCAGGGTCGTTTGGTCGCATTTGTGGTTCCCGGAAGTATTCTGTCGACCATTCTAGCAAGCCACTTTGCAGTGGTATGCGCTGTCGGATCTTCGGGTCTAGAGGAACAAATCCAGCAGAAGTTGGGAGAATGGCAGATTGAAACGACCCTGAAGTACTACTGGCACCGGGAGTGTCAGGTGGTCGACTCCATTCGGGTGGAAGTCGACCTCTAGGGGTATTGAGAGGGTGCACGGGTTCTCTGCTCTTGCCGGGGGATGTTTGAGGCGTGCTGTCTCTGGACGATGTCGATATGTCGGATGCACCACCCCAAGCCAAATTGCGAAGGGAGCTTCCTGCTCTCTTTATGCTCAGAGAGAGGAAGCTTTGCTGTCGATGCAACTGTGGCGGGGGACTTCCCGGCTGCTTCTCGACGGCTCTGAGTGAATCTCGAGATGGAACTTTCTTGAGATGCGATTCCTCTCTCTTAGAGAATTTCAAGAGGTCATCAACCACAGCAAGTGCCATCTGACTCATTGGCGAGTTGATCAAAGTTTCATGAATACAGTCCACAATGATGGAGGCATTCCTCGCTATTTCAGGATGAGGGTCGACGGAAAGTATGAGGATTTGAACCCAGATGGAGCCAAAGATTGTGTTTGCCGAAACCGGGTCAGAGGTGAGAGAATCACGCGTGTCGAATGCATTTGTCTCGGTCTCCTTGTATGGGTGTCTTTCTCTTTCTTCGACGAGCTGTTCGTACGCCACCACGATGAACTTGTTTTCGTATCGCTTGACGAAAGCGGAGAGGAACACAACCAACTCTTTGCGCACTAATGTACTACCATCACATGTGATGAACAGGACCGACGCAGCAATGCCCTCTTCGATTTGAGAAACCTGGTCGGTCAAGTCAGGGATCCCGATGAAGTTGGTCAATGCGTGCAGCATTGCCGCCCGAACCTCAGGGACTGGATCGAGCGCCAGCTCACAGAGTCTCGCATGAGCCGAGCATCGAATGCCCATCCACTTGGCGTCGGCGTAATCACACCACAGCATGCTGAGGCACAAGCAAGACCACTGTCGGAGGAGCGGATTTTCAGGTTCTGCCATGTTGAGCAGACACGCGTTGAAGAGTTCGGGGAGCAGACAGACAGTCTGGCCGGGAGGGTATTTCTTGCAAAATGTGGCCACAATGAAGGCACACATGGCCCGATGCTCACTGGCATTGCCAACAGGGATATCAGACCGTGGGTTCATGATGGAGATGAAATAATGAATGCCGTTGTCCTTCAATAAATCGCTCTGGACCGTATAGTCCACAGCCATGATGCGTGCCCAGATGAAGACCATGACCGGCTTCAACTCCAATGAGGCTGCTTGGAGAAGCTTCACCACATAAGGGAAGATTCCAATGCTCAGAGCGAGATGAACGGCCCATGGGCCTAGATCGAGGAATTTGCTCAACAAGATCAACGCCCGCAGGCGGTGTACCTGGCTGAGCAAGACTTGCAGGACGATCGGTAGTTGATCTGGAGCGTGATCTTTAGTCGGTCCGGATGAAAGATAGACCTCGAAGGCCGTGAGCTGCTCGGCGAAGAAGTTGGAGTGCTGGTAATCGTACACCCGCTTCCCTTCCTCTGCTTCGCGGAGCATGGGCAGCTGTGACAAGACCATTTCAATGGCCAGATCCCAACTCTGCCAGAGAGGATGACGGTGTGTCTCAGGCAGAGGGGGAGACGAGATGGGGTGGCAGTGATTGGCTCTCATAATCCTCTCGCTGAGAAGGAAGTTGCGGAAAAGCGCAGCAACCATAAGGTCCTGACGGAAGAGCTTCTTAAACAAGACTCGCGGCAGGATGTTCCATGCGATGGTATCTGTGATGGCTGTGAAGATCCAGTTGAGTTCACCCAAAGGACTCCGTCTGTCCTGAAGACGGCCCGGGACAGGGATCTTTCCATCCTCGAGTGCTGGGCCGCCCGGTAAGGGGTTTTGCAGCACAAAGTATCTCAACGCAATATCGATGGGCGTTGTCAGGCAACATGTGAACAAGTCAGCGGGCAAGTCAGGGTTGGTTGGCAACATCTCTGCTCTACCACAAGCGGCCAGCTGGATGCAGTCTCCATAATTTTGAGTCGGAGCGGAGGGATCTCGCTTCTTGAGCTCTTCATTCTCTTTGTCATGTTTGGCGAGGAAGGTGTCAAAATTATGCACGATGTTTCCGGCGTGCGAGACATCGTAGACGAAGAGACTAGGCCCCCCCAACCATGACTGAAGGTCGTAGATGCCGACGGGGATGTACTGGGTGTAATTCTTATTGAAGACCCAGATTTCGCCCGAGGCCGTCGGGAGGGGCACTCCGTGGCCGTTGTAGTGGAACAAGACTCGCTCATCTTTCGCATTACGACGCAAGGATATGCAGAATCGTTTTGTCTCGTCGATCGACGGGTCCAGATACTGCTTGTATCGAGTCCTCAAACTAAGCGACTCGTACTGTTCCTGGAGGCGTTTGCCGATCTGCTCCATCGTCTTAGTCGTCCCACCGCTGCTTCCAGTCGGATCAACCCAGGCCTCCAGTTTTGCCGTCGGATTCGTCTTGATCACATCTGGAGGGTCGACGCCGATGTTGAGGCAGATTGCCAGCGCGGCGGAAACGGTCTTCATGCGATCCTTCATACGCCAGTCGACGCTGGGAAACTTCTTGGACTCCTCCGATTGTGAACCGTTGCTTTCGTGTCGCTTTTCCGTGTAATACATGTAGAAAGTGGAATGTAACAGGGACAGGTATTCATTTGATGTGTATTCATCATCCCAGCCATGTCGAATATGGGCCAGTTTGTCCTCTGAAGGAGGGATCACCAGCCCCTCTTTGTGCCGTGGGCCAAGGTCACTCTTGGTGCGATGAAGCAGGGCAGGTTTCACCGTCAGGTATTCTTCTGAGCCTTGGGGGATGATTCTCTGTGTCGAGAGGCCCTTCTGCTGGCCGGGGAGTGTGCCGTTTGCCTGCGAAGGTCTTCTGAAAAGGGAGTTGGTCTGGAACAGGGTTCCATCTTCGGCCACGTCTCGGGCAACAGCAGACTGGCTGTCTCCCTGTGTTGCAGGTCGGCGCCGATTGACGTCGAGTCCCAACGCGATGGTGGTCTGCCCGTTGTGCGCCGCCATTTTGTCCACTTCTGATATTTCCCTCGACGACAAAGCTAGTTGAGGGTCGCGCATGGCCAACAGAACATGGAGTTCGGAGTAACGGAAGAGGACGAGGCCGTGTCGTCGAGTGCAGACATTACACGCAGAGGGGAGCTTGTCGGTTCCAGGGACGGGCGAGGAGGAGCATGCTGGGACGCGATCAAGCAAAGGTTGCCAGTGACAATAGCAGGACGGACTCCATGCACCGAAGCGATATTGCGGCTATTGGGGCTCGCTGTAAAAATCAAGACGACAAGTTGTAAAAAGGACCAACGTGTGTTGGCAGCCAGTTGGGCGTCGGCACAAAAAGGCGGGATCCGAAGCGCAGTTCCAGTTTCAGCCTTGGTTCAAAGTCAATTATTCTGCCACCGCCTTCTGCTGACCTAAGCCTCAAATACCGAGTACGGAGTCGTGTACTACAGAGTGCCAAGGGAGCACTAGCATGTACTAGGAAGGAGGTACTAATGACTTAGTATCGTGAAGTAATGCGGGGACAGCGTGACAAGGCTGCCTCTGATTCCACCCTGCAACAGAGCCACGCGACCATCACCGACAAGGCTTGGTCACTGTCAGAAGTGCCTAGGTACCGAGTACATAGTGTGCATCTGTCATGTTGGAATGAAACTCGACTCCATCTGGCATTAACCTGCTTGCTCCTTTACAATCCCAGCCCCCACTAACCCTTCTTCCATTTGCGCTCCATGGGTTTGTGATTAGAGTACACTGAGCTACTAACCAGTAGACAGCTCCTTAGACCGTTTCGTCACTGTCATCACATATCGCACGCGCCCAAAGACAACCCCCCAAAGCATAGAAGAGAATAACTGTATTGTTCAACAAACAAAAGGGCATGTCGTGAACCTCCCGCTTCATCCTGATGTTTGATTTCAGGCAACCGTTGTCTCTCTCGACCCATGTTCCTCCTCCTCAAGTCGTCGCCTCCAGCTTGCGAGGCTGTCACTTAGCTCCGCTCCATGGGACTCTGTGGTGGGCGTTCTTTCAGCGTCAAATTGTGTGCTCAGGCGGTAGTTGTTCCTGCTCGTATTCTCCCACTGCGAGCGCAACGTCTCCAGCTCCGACGCCAGGTTGTCCAATGCAACCGATCCTCTCTCGTCTCGGGTGAGCGTGTCATCGTTGATCGACGCATCCGTCAAAGTTGAGGTGCTCTCCTCACGGCTGTGGCCGAGGCTGAGACTGCTGATGCCTTGCGGTAGAGGTTGTAGTTGCGACTGCCGGCGGTAGTTACCTACCGACTGACCCACCTGGTCGAGAAGCAACGTGACCCGGTGTTCAGCTTCCTCGGCGCGCTGTTCAAGCATCGAATTCTCTGATTTGAGCTGCTCCAATTCCTGACCAACTCGTTGTGCAGATCGGCTGAGATTCTCGTGACTGGCCTTCTGCTGATCGCGATCGGCTTGGACAGCCGCAAGATCGGTCTTGACAGAACCGAGATTGGTTTCTAGCAGGGCAATTTGCTTGCTGGTTTGCAATTTAAGTTCTTCAATCGAAGATTGCAATTGGCTTCGTTCACCCTCCCAAGCCGACGCATCGACTGCCGCACCAGATGCTGCACTAGTGCTTCGAGTGGCTTCCAGTTCGGTGGTCAGCTGGGAGTTCTGAGACTTGTATTTTGACAACTCTTCTCTCATCTTCTTCAACATCTTCTCAGTACCCTTGACGTAATGAACAGCAGACTGGTAGTCGTTTTCAAGTTGTTCCAGCTTCTCCTTGTATGTGCTGTCCGCCTCTTGCATACGAGATTCGAATTGGCTCTTAGTCTCCTCGTGTGCCTTGATGCTATTTTGCAATTGCTGATCCAGTTCACGTAGGCGGCTTTGTTCTGGTGTTCCGAATCGAGAACTTGGAGAGTGTTCGAAGATGGGTGACCGTCTGACATCCGACGAGTTGATGCCTCTTTCACCAAGCAGATCCTTCAGGGCGCTGTGTTGAACAACCACCGCACTCGCGTCACGTTGGCTGATCTCCAGCGTCGATCGTAGTTCGCGGATCTCAGACTGGTAGTTTTGGGCATCTCGTAACGAGGTCTGTAATTGCCGTCGAATTTGCAGGGCTTCGCGACTTGATTGCTCTTGGTAAGCTTCGAGCCCTGCAATTCGTTCTTCGGCATTGCGCAGTTTTTGCGCCGATATGTCAGCTGCTTCTTGATTGCGCTTGGCCAAGCTTGACGCTTGTTGCGCAGACTCTTGCAGAGCCGCCATCCTTTGCTCGGAGACCGAATCATGCTTCGAAACTGCCTCCGCATGTGACAACGTAGCCAGGCCAGCAAGTAACGCTTCGCGGTGGGTGGCCGCCTCCTTTGCATGAGTCTCGGCGAGTTCCTCGACGTCCCGAAGACGTCTCGAGGTGGACTCTAGCTCTGTAGTTCTGTCTTCATGCTCAGCGCGCAGCTGTGAGAGTTTTCTTTCTGCGGCTTCTCGTTGCCGACGCTCCTCGTTAATTTGACGTTCGTAGAGGCTGACTTTGCCGGTAGATGCTGCGACAGCCGCTTCCAACGCCGTCAGTGAAGTGGTGTGATTCAGCAAGCGTGATGTCATGTCGTCGCGGTCCTTACTTAGTCCTTCGTGATCGACTCGAAGAGTTCTTAGCTCGTCCTCAACTTCGGTCCGCCTGCCAGCCTCGGATCTTGCAAGACTTTGGGCTTCATGTAGTTCTGCTCGCAACCCCTCGACCTCGGCGGGATTCCTGTCTTTGCTGACCTCGTCGTGGCGACGTTGGAGTGCCTCCATGGATTCTTCGGCAAGCTCTCGAGCTTTTCTTTCGGCGGCTAGATCAGTGGTGAGGGAATCGATTTTGGCCCTGGATTCAGATTGAGCTCCGAGAGCTAGAGCCAGGCGACGGGTCAGATCTGTGAAGCGTTCTTGCTCATCGGGTTCACGAGCAGAGTCCGGCTGAGGAGTGCTTCGCTGACTTCCCCCGTGGGCGGCAAGCTTAGCCCTAGCATATGCCGCCTCGGTTACTGCGGCGTCACGTTGGTGCTCAGTCTCGGCCACTCGTTTTGCCATTGATGATGACTGTGTCTCCATCGCGTCTTGCATCCTAACAATTTCCATCCTCATCGTCATGAAAGCTTCCATGAGAGGTCGATCATCGTCCGCAACCTGAGTGACAGCTCGCTCGTCGAAAGTCGGACTGGAGGAAGTCCCACTCTGGTAACCTTGCTTTCGAGCAAGGGCTAGTTCTGAAGCGTACCAAGCATTTGTCTTCTTCACCGTCTCGAGCTCTTTGAGTAGGGCCTCTTGGTGGGCATTCATTTTTGGTGACCTTGGTTCGTCGGCTATGCTTCGCAAGCTTCGAGTATCATTCTGAGATTCCGCGTGATGTCTGCCAGAGGATGACCGTCCAAGAACTCCATCCTCCGTGCTGTCGATTGAACCATGTGCTCGTTGTGATCGCAAGGACCGTTGTCTGGCAACTCCGCTGCTGACCAAAGGAGCAGCTTCGTTGGCGTCCATGGCCTTGGCTTTGCTCTCCGTACGTTGTGTGGGAGTCCTTCGGCCATGGGTGCTTGGACTGCCCTCTCTGCTGGGCCTGATGTTCTCTTTTTGCACCTCTCTGATGGCTGGAGCCTGTGCAATCGCCTCCGGAGGCACGGATCGGACAGATTCTAGAGGTCTGGTGTCAACTGGCGGCCCATTGTACCTGCCCTTTGACGGTGATTGAACGCCATTGACACGAGGAGTAGGAGCCTGACCCGGTGGTGGAGGGCCAGCAGGAGCCTGAGCCATGGATGCGCGCGGGAGACGTGAAGCTGGACCAGCGTTTGGTGCAGCGTCTGGTCGCTGGACTGGACCTCCAGAAAACTGTTCGCGGACCACCCCCGGTAGATTTTTCTGTCCATCTCGAGAGGTAGATCTGGTCGGTAGGGCCATGGCCCTTGCCTCCGTGCTAGGCCTCCGTGTCGGGCTGCTGGGCTGCTTATCAGCCGACTGGCCAATGCCTGGTGCATCATTTGGATACCGGATTTTGGCGGTATCCAGGACATAGACCATGCTCAGCTCGGTAGCATCGCGGGGCGCCGAGCTCGGCTCACCGGCCAGCACGACAACTTTGTCCCGATATGCTGTCATACTATGACCGGACCTGGGGGATGGAGAAGGGCCCATGTTCTGGAAAGTGTACCATCTCTTGGAAGTGATTCGAAATGCGGCAAGATCACCCAAATCGGTGCCCTCTTCTGTTCTTCCTCCAAAAATATACATCACGTCATTAACCAAGGCGGCCGAGTGTCCTTCCCTGGGTGCTGGAATATATCCTATACAGTCTTGCTGGGTCCAAGTATTGGCGGTCGGGTTGTATGTCCACACGTCGTTGAACCATTGAGTCCCATTGGTGCCGCCAAATCTGAAAGAATTAGTTACCAGTCCCCAAAGATGCAGTGCTCGACTTACAGGTAAAGCTGGTCATTGTAGCTGATGACGGTGTGGTTTGTTCTCGCAGGCGGAGCTTTGGCGGTCGGCCCACTGTTCTCGCTGGTGTTCGAAATCAAAAACTCCCATTGATTTGTCGGGTTCTGCAAGGCATTGAGATCAAATGCGATGAGATCGTTGTAGAAGTAGCCCTCAACTTGGCCTCCAAATATGTAGATTCTGGAGCCCAAGATATTGAGGGTATGGCCGTATCGTCCTGCGGGTCGTGGACCCGGTGGCGAGGCTCTGGACCATTGACGAGATGCTTCCAAAGATGATAAGCGAAGTTCCGCGCGACCCCAGGGCATGAAAGTGACTCACAAGTATTAAGCAGGTACAGAGTATCGTCCAGCACGTCAGAATCGTCCATTTTCGTGTCACCACCGAAAACAATGAAAGCATTGCCCACGAGCAGACTTGCGTGTCCGACACGCGGGCCGGGACCCTCAGAGACGGTTGCAATGGGATAGCAAGAAAGACTTCCAGCTCCAGACTCAACCATCCACAAGTCGCCCCGGACCATGGAACCATTGATCAACCCACCCATGATGTAGATATCGCCATCTTTTGAGGCAACCGCGTTGACGGCGGCGCCATACCGAGGGAAGGGATTGGACTGCGGCGTAGGGAAATTCAGTCTGCGTTGCGACCAGGGGTATAGAGCAGAATTGGGGACTTGAGCCGCGCCTAGATTCGACGGCCGTGTCTGGGAAGCACGAATGTTAGCCAAAACGTCGTGACTGAAGGAGTCGGAGGAGAAACGAACCCCAGCTTCTGATTCGGACCTCTCACGACGGGTATATGCCGGCCCATTCACCAGAGTCGAGCCCATGGAAGTAATCGACCCGTTGGGATTTCCGTTCACGTTCGGGGGCGGGGACTGCGTGGACCGGTCTGTCGAGTCGATGGACCCGTTCTGGGTAGAGGAGACGGAGGGTGTTGTACCGTCCGAGGTGTGAATATTTCGAGTTGCGGGCGGCAGGTCCGACGTCGCAGGCGCGTTTCTCCTCGACCTGAAGAGAAACGACATTGTTGGCGACTTCCTGCTTCACGTGGAAGGAAGGAGTGTATGATATTACACGGTTCGGGAGGACAGGAGGCTCATGCGACCAGGCGTTCGGGGGGGTGAGGTCTCCGTAAGATGAGACACGGTGTAGGGATTCCGCAGGACCAGCTTCGGGCAAACCATGGACCTCGATCAAGCACAATCCATCATCTCCAACTTGGCGGAAGAGGAAAGGGAGGAGGCGAGTAGGCGGGCGACGCAGCTAAGGGGGTCGTGAAAGAACCAGGCTGGGAAAAGAAATGTACGAGAATGTCGAGCGCGCACTGGCACCGGCAACTGGCTTTCCTGCTTGCCAAGGAGTTTAATGCAGGAACGAGACCAAGTCGACGAAACGCGAAAAGAGTGCGCTCAACAGTCTGTGCGGCGGTGGCAGGCGAGCCGAGCGTCGATCGAGACTCGCGGGCAGGTTGCAGCTGAGGGATGGTAAGGACTTAAGTGATGGGCGTGGTTAATGGTAGCAGAGGATGACAATTGATGGAACGGTGTTCAATAATGACGGGGGTGCGCCGGCAATGAATGATAATAGGAGAAACAATTTTGGGTATTAGTCCGCAACTTGGGACTTGGGTGGTCGCAAGTCCTCCGTACACAGAATTACGGAGTAGTCGGTCGAGAGCACATTGAGGAGGCGCTGGAGGGCAGAGCCTAGAGGGCCAGAGCCTGAGGGCCAGACGGCCATGGAGGGTGCCAACCATGCACGGCACAGCCACGGCCTCTGCCTCGCCGAATCACCTCCTCCGAGGCCTGGCTCCAGGGCCAACTTCCAACTTCCAGGGAGGGGAGCAGACGCACCCCCAGTGTGTTTCAGCCGACCGAGTGCGGCTAGGCGCAGCGGCCAAGTGGGAGGGATCGCCTACCGAGAAAAATATCCATCCCAGTGCCTCCCTACTCCCGAGTCCCCAGAGGCCTCCCCTAAAGCCTCCCCCTTTGTACTGGGTAGACTTCGGGGGGCCTTGTGAAGATTTCCGTACCCTGCCATGCAGCAGGCCTGCAGGCCGCCAAGATGCCCGTCTCCGTCGGTCATCTACTGGGTACAATAACACACCTGCATAAGCATCCCGACTGACAGACGACTTTCTACGGGGTGTGTGGGTGTGTCGCAGGGATGTGAGGGATCCATCGACACACTTCCATGGCATTGACAGGCCACGTGACTGATCGGCCTTATCGGCCTTATCATTGGCCACGTCGTAATGCATCATGACGAACCGCAGCGACTGTGCCAGAGACGACGGGGTTGTGTCTCATCCACCGTCTGGTCAGAAGACCATCTGACCGAGCGACAAGACAAGACAAATGTGAGCTATCTTCAGCGTTTCCGTTTTCTAGTTCGAGAAAAACGACCCTTTGGGCGCCAGGTCCAACCCTAGACCCCAACAGACCCAACCATCAGCTTATCTTCGGATCCCCGAACCGCAACATCACGACTGTCAAACATCAGCACGGAAACCCGGCCAGCATCATCGTCGTAAGCACAGTAATAGCCATGGCCGCCTCAGACCCCGATCTAGCATCCTGGATCGCCGGAATGCCCAAGGCGGAACTGCACGTGCACCTGGAAGGCTGCCTGACGCCCTCGCTGGCGCGGCGGCTTGCGGAGCGCAACAACATGCCCCCTCCAGCCTCGCTCAGCTCAATCGACCAGTTGGCCGGCTACTCGTTCCACGACCTCACCAGCTTCCTTGCGATATATTACCCAAACCTGACGGTGTTGCAGACCGAGCATGACTTCCGCGACCTGGCCCTCGACTACCTATCGCGAGCACACGCCCAGAACGTGAAGCATGTCGAGCTGTTCTTCGACCCCCAGGCCCACACCTCCCGGGGCATCCCCTTCCCCACTGTCATCCGCGGCTACCGGATTGGCCTGCTGACTGCGCAGCGTACTATGGGCATTTCCGCGAGCCTCATCATGTGTTTCTTGCGCGACGAGAGTGCCGAGTTCGCTATGGCGACGTTGGTAAGTTTCCTCCCACCTTTCCGGGTGTCATGTTCGGCATCGTTGTGTCTAGCCCGATGGCATTGGCATTAGAAGAGTCTCTTCTAGACAACAATACACTGACTGAATGGCTGGCTGACTGGCTGTGAAGATGGAAGCCCTCCCATTCAAAGACTCGATCATCGGCGTGGGTCTGGATTCAGACGAGCGCGATAACCCACCTTCCAAATTCGCCGCTGTCTTCCAACGCGCCAGCAAGGAGGGTTTCCTCCTGACCCTGCACTGCGATATTGACCAGCCCGACAGCATCTCACACATCCGCCAGGCCATCCAGGAGATCCAGGTCGACCGCATCGACCACGGCACCAACATCGTCGAGGACGAGTCGTTGGTCGAAATGGTTCGCCAGAAGGGTATCGGCCTGACCTGCTGCCCCGTCTCCAACTCGGTCGTCACAGCCGACTTCAAGGGCAAAGAGATCGTCGACCTGCTCCGGAGGGGTGTCAAGGTCACGTGCAACAGCGACGATCCGGCCTATTTCAGGGCCTACATCAACGAGAACATGGAGAAGATGGCGCGAGAAACGGATTTGACCAAGAAGGAACTCATCCAGCTGCAGAGGAACGCCTTTCACATTTCATGGGTCTCATCATGGCGAAGGAATCATTTCCTGTCCCTGCTGAAAGACTACGAAATAAAGACCACAGGTGCAGTCGTCAATGGAGTCTGAATAGTTGCTTGCAGGAAGCCAGAAGAAACACAACCAAATTTTGGGGGTGGTTATCGTTACTCTGAAGCCCCTATTTCCCCTCCGACTCCGCCGGTCTCCCTCCAAGGTCAACTTCGTCGAAGAAAGTCGCTCGCAGCTGCACCAACGCTGCAATTTCAAGGATAAACTCTTGTAGAATTACTGCATTCGTCAATATATGACTCATACTCGCTTGGTTTCGTGTCATCAGGTCGTCTTGAGCGCTAGGAGTGACGGTTCCAGAGTCTGCACTCTCAACAACACCAAGGGTGCTGGGTCCAGGACTTGAATTTTGTTTGCGTCCAGCAAGCACTGGGAACGATGCCGATGCTTCTTCGGGTACTCTTGGGTTAAATAGGGCTACTTGCGTTTTGAGTATCGCAGCTGCGCTAGATGGTGGAAGGAGGCTGTCACCATGTCTCTCCGGTGACTCAGGTCCGTCTGGCTGCAACGACTGGCGCAAAGGAGAGTGGCCAATGGTTCGTTCGGCAAGGTTAGTGCGGTGCCCACCTGACATGGAGACGGGGTTATCAGTAGACGCAAATTCGGTACTGGGGGTATTCCTCCCTCTTGGGGTCATTGGTTGTGACCGTGGCTGTGAAGGGCTACCAGACGACAAATCATTTCTTGGTAATGTCGTGGATCCTTTCAGCTGTCCTGAGAATGTTCTCAGGGTTGGCGCACGTGGCACTGGCTCTTCATCGGCCAGTTCAGCTCTCCTCCCTGCAATCAACTCATCCCATTCGGAAAACTGTGACCTCCACTGCCGAATTTGCTCAATCAGCTCACTGATGATAAAGGTAACATTGAAGGCCGAGTTCTCCTCCACATGGCCGGGCTCCCCAGAAGGTAAAAGCCATCCCTGGAGAGCCATGTGCTCACAAGCAGTCAAAGCAGTCACAGCCTGTGTGAGGTATAGGTTGGTCACTGTGTCGTTCGCAAAGAAGTTTCGTAGCAGAGTCGCAACAGCGTCAAAAAGTTTGCAATCACGGGCCACGGACATATCATGAATAGCTGAATACTCCTTGTCGCCCTGGTTGGTTGTAAAACAGCTGTGTTGTTCAAGGAGAACTTGACCGTCTAATAGTGCCGCTTGGTAAGATGTATCCATGTCGGATGTACTCGTTATCGCGGCCGCATAATCGAACAGTTTGATCAAATTGTTGTTGAAGTGCTTGACGGCTCGGTTGGCTTGGACGTTCGCGACTGGTTCAAGCCTGTAGAGGCTCGACAAAACATGGCAATGGTGTTTCTCGACAAGAACCGACAGCAGCTTAAAACAAGCATTGACCGTCACAGAGTGTCGGGATTTCAGACTCATCACCATCAAGTCGAGAAGATTGAACAGGTTTGGTGACGGACTATCTGCGACTTCGGAGAGGGCCTTCAAGTGATCGATCGATTTTCTCCGGCTGACCGACATACGCTGCCGCCGATGTGATTTTGCCTTGGGTTGTTGGGGCATACCGGGTGAGGCCAAGAGATACTGCAGGATACGGTCCACCAACTGGTGGTGGTCAAGGGCAAGGAGGATTCGAGAGAGGTGGGCAATGACCGCAGCCGTCGAACCGCCCTCGACATCGGAGGACTCGAGGAGGGAAGGATAAAGCAGCTGTTGCACAAAGAGCACCTGGAAATGGTCGAGGAGTGTGTCACTAACCTCTGCGGATTTACAGTGGTTCAGGGTGTCCTGCCAGAATGCCAAATAGGAAAAGAATGATTTGATGTCCTGCTGAGCACTTGGGGGGGATTCGGCGAGCGAAGAAAGAGGTTGAGAATTGTCTGACAAAGTCACGATTCGAGGAGCAGTGTCGTCCCCGATAAACGCCGTAGATTGTCTGCTGAGTCTGCTGTATAGAGCTCCAAGGCCACTAGCCATTTGAGGTGCTAAATCGCTTTCGATCATCCAGACTTCAAGCGGTTTGAATCTCGATGCGGTTTCCGTCAAGTACAGTAGAGCCGTCCGGGCGAAATCCCCCACAGGACCATCGTGATGGACATATTGCACCAGGACATGGAAGAGAGGAAACTGAGACCTCCTGGTGTCGTCCGCGGTATCTCGGCTCCGTGTCGACTCTCGGTCGGGATAAAACCAAGCTGGCAGAATATCCGGATCCAGCCTGATTTTGGTGGCAATCTCAAAGAGCAGTTCCACCAGGTCGGTTTCCAAACGTTCCTCAACAATGACTCTTCCTCCTATTGTGGCGTAGCACACCAGGTCTAACAGAGATCTTGTAAACAGTTTGCTGTCCAGCAACCCTTCGGCCTCGCCATTGATGAGGATGTGGAACAGTTGGCCGGAGATCCTGATGATTTCCACGTCGCGGGAGGAAACGGCGAGCTTTGTGATGATGATGTATGACTGGCTCGAGGCAACGTATCGGAGGCAGGAGTGTGGCGCTGCTCGGCGGGACTCATCGTGGAGGGCTGTTTCGAGGCGGTTGAGGAGTTTGGCACAGTAGCTCACGGCCGCGTCGTCGTCGCGTTCAAGACTGCCACTGCGCCAGGTTTGCTAGATAGATCAGACCAAGGGCTAGATGCAGAGGGTCCCGACTCACTGTCAACGCATTGCAGATGCTCTTACACGTCGAGAGCCGTTCAGCTGGCGTGTTGGACTTTTGTTTGGTCGGGAATGTGCCAGAGCCTGCGATCAGGCGCGTCAGCTGCACGAGGAGTCCGGGTTAGTGGTACTGGACCTCGCACAGCAGCAGATCAAACTCACAAGGTCCATGACTCATGCTGTGCAATACAATCGGAAGTAGTGTTGATGCTTCGCCATAATATTGGCTACCTGGCTAGGGCGTATGTGATGTGCCTTATTATGTGCCCTTGTTTGGGGGCCTGGGCTGCTTGGGGGAACGTCAGACGGCGGGTTTGGATCTGCGACAAGGCCAGCCTCAAGGGAAGTGTGGCCATCTAGGCGCAACTTCATCTCCATTTCATGCACGCCATCAAGGCAGTCACACAGATGGCACCCTCTAAAACACCTTAAAGTTCAAGCCTTCATTGCCTCTCCCTTTTCTTCCATTTGGTCACTTGGTTACTCATACTGAGCAGGTCGTGGAGGCTGTGTCAGTCTGCCTCGTAGGCTGAAGCCTGAAGCCTGAATCCTCGTTCCCCAACCACTCGCCATCCACCTCGCTTATAAAATCAACATGGCCTCACGAAATGTTGAAGAACATGACCACAAAGACAAGGCCTCGACTACGCCCGGCGATCTCAGCGACAAGATGGACGTCGACTCCAACGGCGCACACTCACCGGCGAATCACTCCGCCAATGACACGCATCTAAACAAGGCGACAACAGGACTCTATTCGGAGCACGGGCATCGCCTCACTCGTATCCAGCCTATGGCAAAGCACTCTGGTGCTTCAGTCTCGACTTTCTTCAATGGCCTGTTCACCACCATCATCGGTATTGCAACCCTAGGTGCAAGCGTCACCTTTTCCTACGTTCTATCCAACAATACCCAAGTTCCATCATCCAGGAGACCGACATTCGATCTGGAGCAAATCCAGCTGTTCCTTGCCATCAGCTGGCTGTTGTTCCTGCTTGCTCTTGCATTCGCTTCGTTGGGGTCTGCACTCCTAACGTTCTTCAAGGACCACTGGACCGCTGATTGGGATGGCCTCCACGGCAAAACGAGTCAGAAAAGCGTTCAGATGTACGCCGTGTTCGCGACTGGCCTCATGGGGGGCTTGATCATTGCTGCCTTTGCGCTGCTATGTTTGGTGGTTGTGGCCTATTCTGATGTGGTTGGATGGACTGCTCTGGGGTTTACTGCCTTCTTTGGGGTTGTTATATTTATGGCAGTCTTGAACCAGGTCCCATGGCCGTGGCGTGATAACAACCCGGGCTTAGCCTCGCGGCATCATACTGTTTGAGTTCTTATGAATATGTTGGTTGTAACGTGGAACTTGAGGAGGAGGCCAGATGGAGGAGGGTGGTAAAATCAGATAATCTCACGGAACCATCCACATTGGGACGGCCCGGTCCTTCGATTCATCATTTAGGTGGTTGCGTGGCAAAGTGCGGCCTTGGTCTTAATAACGGTCCGGAGGATTCATGGACATTAATATAGACGTCCGTAACCGCAATATGCTCTTCGATCTTCGTAAATCATACAATAGTAGCTGGCTAGCAAGCTCTAGGAGACGAGGCGGATAAACATCGAGTCGTTTCAATCGGTTTCGTCGTCGGTGCCCGCTTTCCGCTTTCTTCCTTTGCCCTTTTTCTTCGGTGGAAGGTCTTCGTCACTCTCTTCACTCTTGGCCTCAGATTTGGCCCTTCCTTTCTTGGTACCTTCTTCGGGGACAGTCTCACAGATGTCGGTCAGAAAATCATACTGGCCATCTTTCATCAACGCAGCTTTGAGATGCTGTGCAGTGACTCGTTTCGAGTTATTTTCTCTTGCTTCTTTAGCACCTTTAGTCACTAGAGAAATCATGAAGAGCTCAAGAGCTTTGGCTGAAGGCGCCGTTAGCTGGTGAATTTTTTTCACAAAAGGAAAGAGGACTTACAAACTGCAGTTGGAGTGGCCTGAGCGACTTTGCCGACATCTTCATCCGCTTGCATGAGTCGTTTGATGCGGGCTACGGGAAATTTTGTTTTGACATCAATTCCGTGCGACGGGTCTGGCGTAGCCGTGGGCAGGGCAGACTGTGGTGGTGGTTGGAACTCTGATTTAATCGGCAGATTGGGACTGAAATCAGGGTCGAGTTCCTCAGTGGCCTTTTTCTGCCGTGTGCGAGGCATGCCTTCGTAGGTCTGTTGGAGGGCAGATGCCTGCTGAGGATACTGTGGATAGAATTGTTGGCTGGTGTAGGCAGGTGTATAAGGCTGCTGGAATTGTGTTTGTGGGTAGCTGGGGGGAACCGGGTTTTGGTACGGTTGTGCCGAGATTGGAGATGGATTTGAAAAAGTTTGGGTGGGCAAATCCGGAGTCCTAAAGGGCTGGAGCGGATACGACTGTGGAGAGGCGGAAGACTGGGCTCCGGCGCCAAAATAAGAGGACGAGGGAGAGGTGAAGAAGGGAGAAAGATCGTAGCTGCGAATTCGGTTCAGTCGGAGTGGGGGGAGCCCCGAGAGGTCAGGCGATTTTGGTCTGTAACTGCTTTCTTGTTCTTCACTCATTGCTCAGGAACCGAGAACAGAACACGAGGGCTGGCTGAATTGTCTGGAGGTGGTCCGGGGGTCTTTGTGCCGCAGGAATGGTGTAGGTTGTTGGGAGACATTTTGGTCCGGCGAGGCCTGTGAGGAAGCCTTTATTGAGGCTTCATTGTGATTCACGAGGAATCGACATTCACTGTTGGGTTTGGTTGCGGGAGCAGGCAACAAGGTCCCAGTCACTGGACTGCGACACTGCCAGGCCACGTGACGCGAGGTGGCAGGATGGCAGAGGGGCGGCAGGAACCGGAGAAAGTTAATGCCGACTAGAGGTGGTGGCGGCGAGCAGCGAACAGCGAGCAGCGAACAGCGTGGGCGGTGAAAGCGGTATCGGTGACGGAGGCAAAGGGGGAACAAATAATCATTTGAGGTGAGGGGCTGCTTGAAATGAGGGGGAAAGCGCGGCCTTAAATCTTGCAGCGAGCAAGGGGGCTGATCCGCCAGGACTAGCTGCTAACTTTAAAATTCCCCAAACAGGCCGTGGCGAGTCCACCAATCCGACGGCCGAGCGACTGCGTCGCAATCATCCGCCACGCGCCTTCTTTCCTCTTCCTTCCTCCGTTGGCTGCTCTTTGGCTCTTTGGCTCTTTGGCGCTTTGAATTTTCAAACGTCAGCCTTACAGGCCTTCCCTTCCGCTCCTTCCCTAGACTTCTACCATCCAGCTACTACTATCATGACATCTATATACCATCCACATCTACCATCCAAAAATCATCATTCGCTACTCCGTGCTTTCTCCAACCTTCTCCACGACCATGACCATTTTCCCCCTTTCAGCTTTTCATTCTCGCTGAACCACGCGACGCGACGCGTCTGTTGGCCTCCGCGCCCAACTGCGCGCAACATTCGCCAGCCTTCCCTTCTGAAGCACGTGTTATTTCGTCTCTTGGCGGCCAAATGATGATAGAGCAAGCTGGAGATGAGTTTGGGTCTATTATTGCTCGGCAGGAACCCCGTCGCAAGACTGCGGTCGCTGCTGAGACGCCCAAACTTATCCGTGAAAGACCACAAACTTGATCTAATCTGATGGCATTCATCTATCATGTGCGAAAGTAGATCTACCTTGTGGAGCCGACACTTTGGAAGCCAAACTCGAAGACATGATGAATTCGGTCATAACGTCCAACCCCTGGAGGCGCTCCTCTCGAGTTTCCCCCAAGAACAAGTCCACCACCGGCCAGGCATGTATACCTCCGTGGCGCCGATATTCTTTGACCACTGCACCATTGTTCTTCATCTGGTGGATTGTTTCCTGGATTCCCAGATGGAACACTTCCTCAGCCCCATAGACAATGCGATAGCCGTTCAACGGCGACGCGTGCTTCCACCGGCCCGTGCTCAATCCGGGCGAAATCACTCCGTCAGTCATCGCTGCCTCTCCCGCATATTGTTTTGCATACAGATGCAAACTATTTTTATCCAGATAGTCACTAGCTGTGTTCTGGTTCAGATCTGACACCAGATGTGTCCATGGGGAGAGCAGGATCGCAAGACCAGGCCGTTGCAACGCCTTGGAATGAGGATCTTGCTCGAGTTGGCCGGCTTGAAGCAACATACTTAATATCAGGGTCGCTCCAGCCGAGTCCCCAGAGACACAAATCTTGGTTGCTGACTCGTCACCAAACGCTTCTCGCAGGTAAGAGTAGCCAGCACGTGTCTCGTTAAACTGTGTGGGCCACTGCGCATCTGGAACCAGAGTATATTCAAGAGCAAACACGGCGGGATTGCGGAAGCCGCTCTCCTTCAGGCGCGTTGCCCAAGCCATGAGGAACTCGAGATAGAAATACGCTGAGCCCATGGAAAACCCGCCTCCTACAAACAGAGATCAGAGACTGGCCGGGAAGAGCGTCGAGGGCACCGACTAACCATGTGAATAGTAGATGACGATGTCAGGATCAGAGTTGGGGTCGTCGATGATCCAAAGCCCCCGTGCCCCGTGCCTAATGACCTCGCGGTAATAAATTGGACAATGCAGATATCCGTGTCTCAACAGACGGAAACGGAAGAATGGATAGGCCACCCATTTTGAGAAGAAGACCCGTCCGACGCTCGCAGGTATGTTTGCAAAGGCATATCGGACGCAACGAATGACAATCTCTTGAAAGACACTATTGGTGTTCTGGGCCCGCCGGTCCCTGCTGGTAAAATACCGTTGGTGTATAAGCTGGCAAGGTAGCTGAAGGGCTGGAGAGAATCAGCCCCATCTTGCCCCGGAGCGTTGAGCTCTTTCCCACATACCTAAGAACGGCAAAACTTTGATCACCACAAGCAGAAGGACGAAGAAATCTGTCTGGTATAGGAGCTGAGGAGCGAGGAATACAATAAAGGCTACGCAGTCGATGCCATTAATTGGTCCGAGGATCATGGCGGCGACGTCTTTCGAGGAGGACGTGTGCAGGTTTATCCAACGTATCGAATCGACAGCATGGTCAATGAGACCCAAAAGAAGAACGACAGAAGTTGAGACAGTCAGCCGAGGACCACGAGAATGATGCCTTCTCCATTAATATACACGAGAGATCTAAAGTATATAATCTTGTGTCGACTGCTTCCTAGAAGAGATAAGCCACCTCAAGACTGGTTGGTGACTTCATGACCTGGCGAGTTGTTTGGGTCGGAGCGCCTAATGAGCGCCTAATGTTTAGTTAAGTAACGGGCCGCGGACTTCAGCCTTCAGGTCGTTGCTTAGGCGATCTAGCTGTATCCGCGATAGCGTCCCCGCGGCTGCACAGGCGCTGTGGGCGCGCTCTGAGTGCGCTCTGAGCGCTCTGGCGGACACTGCGGAATGAAGATCTCGCCTGTTCACTTGCAACGCCAGTAGCAAACGCCTGACCTTGCGCTCGGACACTGGGAATTTTTGATCGTCGTTGTCGACGTCTTCAGATGACAAACAAGCCCTTCCCTTCAAACCGACCTTACGCTTGACATTCTCCTTTTTCTCTGTCTGCAAGAGCAAAGAGACTGCACCAAAATGCTGTCTTCACTCTTCAGGTAATGGCACCGAATTGATTAATTGGTCCGACGACGTTCGCCTCCAGATTTCGGCCTTGTGGTACTTCGTCTACAGCCGCTTGTCTCCCACGAGACCACCGCCCAACATGGCGGCGATGAATATGGATGCGTCTTTAGCAGACATGGTCACGTAGGTCTCGGCGGAAACCCTTCACATCATCTAGTGGCTAATCTCAACAGTGCTCTTGACCTGGAAAAGGTCCCCGACAAACTGCGCTGCGCAGCCTGTCACGCATTCAACCTCAGCGCCTACAAGACAACCTGTTGCGATACGTGCATCTGCGAAACGTGTAAGCCTTTTCCTTCCTATCGCTGTCTCTAGCTCACCCGCCCAGGCTTTACCAAAACACTCGACGTCAGCTGTCCAATCTGCGAGCATACACCTTTCACCGGAGATGTTTGCAAGCCAAACAAGGCGATGCGCAACACCACCAAAGCCTATCTTAAGACGGTAGAGAAGACAAAAGCGGAGGAGAAGGCCAAAGCTGCTCCGGTGAATGAGTTTGATGCCCAACCCGACCCATACAAAGACAGCACAAATATGGAGGGACAAGAGGATGGGCCCCCGGCTGCGGGAGATGAGCAGCTCGCCGACGTGGCAGAAACTGAACAAACATTTTCTACGGACGTGCGACCTTCTATTGAAGTGAGCCGCAGACCCATCCTTTCTCTGCAGCTCCCAACTGACCCAAATCAGGATCATGAGCCCGACTCATTCGATCCTCTCGACGATGATGTGGAAATCCAGGTTGACATGGAAGACGATCATCAAGAAATATCAATTCAACGTGCTATGACACCCGAAGACATACCTCAAGACCAGCCCATGTCCACATATGGCCCCAAGCCGGACAGTCAAGACCAATCCATGAACCCGCCGGAGGGGATGAGCGGGGCCGACTTCTCCAACATGATGAACAGCTTCAGCAACATGGACTACGGCCAGATGATGCAAATGATGACGGCAAATGGTATGGCTGGGTTCAATCCCATGATGGGTACGTTTCTGTCCGACCGGTGATAGCCCGAGCGCCCTACTGACTAAGACAGGTATGCCTATGGGAATGAATCCCATGTCAGCTGGTATGTTTGGCGGATTTGGTGGTCCCAACGGAGGCATGAATGGTATGAATGGCATGAATATGGGAATGAACTTTACGCCCAACCAAGGCATGTATCCTGGCTGGAATGGCCAAAGCAACAATATGTGGCAGAATAATAATGCAAATGCATTCCCGAATGGCATGGGCGGTGACTTCGGTTCCAACTATGGTTTCAATATGGCCCAATCTGGCAACTTCCAACAATCATACCCCAATGGTGACTTCCAAGGTGGCCACTACGGCCGTGGCTATGGCCGTGGCCGCGGTCGTGGTCGTGGCGCTTGGGGTAGAGGCCGTGGTAACTTCAATCAATATTCGCAGCACCAGCAAGGATACCCGAATGGATTTGATCAGAAGCAGTACGGTGACCAGACGAACCAGTCCCACACGACTAATCGCGCCAACGACACAAATGCCAACGAGACACTCAACGACAGCCTTGCTGATGTCAACCACGAAGACGACGAATTTGCCCCGGGTGGTCAGGAAGAGGTCCAAGAAGCCCTCGGTGAAGACTACCAAAGATCTGACAAAAAGGCACCCGAAGCACCTGTCGTTACCGATGACGCCGCGTTGGGGGACAAGGAGGCTGAGCAAGATGCCACCATGAGGGACGAATCCAAGACTAATGAAGCCACCCCTCAGAGCGAAGACGCCTCTGTCAAGCCAGCAACAGAAGCTAACCCAGGGCAAATTGCCATTGAACCGAGCAAACCCATACCGGAAGCATATGGAGAGGACATCCAAGGACCAATGCCTCCACCGTCGGCGCCCCTTGGCCCTGCAGCCCAGTACGGCGAGTATGGATTCCGTGCCCGAGGAAGTGGTAGATTCTCGTCGCGTGGTCGTGGATCAATGCCGATACCAAACGGACATTCCCCTCTGCCAGTGAAGTCCGTCTCACAGCCAACAACGCCCCTTGAAGCAAAGGGGGTCGGTGTTGTAGGTGCACCGAAGGGTCCCAGAGCAATGCGTGAACCTCCTGCACCAGCGGCTAGGCCACCCTCACGACCAGCATCTCTCTCCGCAGGCACCGGCTTTCAAATCATGGGCCGAGCATCCATGGCATCGTCTTCTCGGCGATCCGAGTCTCGCGAATTTGAGAGAAATCGCAGCAAAACACCAACAACGCGTGGCAACGAGGACGACAGAGAGCGAAACCGGTCGAGGAGAGAGTCGAGACACGACAACCACGGTAGCTCCAGACCCGACAGCCCCGTGCAGGAAGATGATTCCCGCGACAAGGGGAAACGATCGAGGCGATCGAAACCAGACACCGACCACGGCCGAGACGACCGAGAAGGGTCAGCACCTCGATCAGACTCGACGGAGAGAAAATCATCTCGACGAAGCCGTGGAGAGAGAGAGAAGCCGTCATCGTCATCGTCGAAACACCACTCGTCTCGCTCCCGACGGTACCACGAGGAAGACGCCAACGGTGATCACGCCATGGACGACCACGAGGACTCGACACGGTCAAATCGAGACAGCGAGAGCAAAAGCCGAGTACACCGAAGCAGCAAGTCGTCGAAATACGACGAACGAGAGCGCACCCGAGATCGAGATCGTGACCGTGACCGTGACCGCGACCGAGATCGAGACCGAGACCGCGATCGCGACCGAGACAGAGAGAAAGAGCGCGACCGGGACCGGGACGACCGGCATCGCGAGCGAGAGCGCGAACGCGACCGGAAACGCTCGCGGCACGACCGGCACCGCGAAGACGACAAGCACCACGACTACGACTACGACCACCACTCGCAAGACGGCGAGGAGGTGGAATCCCGCCACCGCTCACGACGACACAAGAAAGACCACCGCCGCGACAACGCAACAGCCACGGACGACGGCGGCGGATCCGCACCACACAACGGCGCTTCTCACCGCTCTAGCGCAGCTGGCACGCCGGCACCGCCGCCGGCTGCCGTTGATAAGGACCCGCACACTCTCGAGCGCGAGGCCCGGAATCGCGAGCGCATGCTCAAGGAGCAGCAGCGGAGGGAGAAGGCCGCCAAAGCCGGTAGTGGTGGTGCTGGTACTGGACGAGACGCCGACGGTGGAAGAGATACCGGCGGTGGTGGTGGGGCCAGAGACAGTGGGAGGAGAATGACGTTCAAATACGAAGATGAATTGGAGAGGGGTCTGGTCGAGAATGAGAGGGCCAGTTCGAGGTGGAGATAGTCTGTCTGAAGTGCCACTGATGTACTTACGACGTACCACTCACAGTACACTCACATGCTGGACCCAACAAGAGTACCCCCGTCCGCCTCCACTGTACCTATGTGTGTGTGTTTGTTTGTGTCAGTGTGTGCCTTCGGTCGATCGGTCGATCGGTTGACTAGTCAGTCAGTCTATTTCAGCCTCACTGCGGTGGATTTTTCTGTTTTTCGGTTTGTCTAATCCAGGCTGGGTGCGTGGATGCGTGGATGGATGCTGGATGGGTTCACACTCTTTCATTCTTTTTACCTTCTAGGGTGGACCTTTTTTTTTTTGCGGGGGATTCAAAATGACGGAAAGACGTAAAATCCGCCCGGGACCTAGGGAGGGGGGACCGGGCAAACTGGATGGGATGAATGGGGTGGATGGTTAGACGGGCTCGGATACTACTTAGGTACTGTTTGATGTCTGTACGTGGGGTGGTGGGATGGAGACGAAAATAAACGAAACTGCCTCATCCTCCGCGACCCCTTTGGTGGCTAGTATCGAAAATGTCCAAAAATAATCAAACCAAACTCCTTTCCCTGCAAATCCCCCGGTCGGCTACTTAGAAATGGGGGAGCTTGGTACGGTGATGTGCGAAATCGGTGTCCTGCTCGACTAAGATAAGGATGTTGGAACTTAATCCGCTTCTTTGCACGCTTCCCTATTTATAGTTAAGTATATCGCTAAAATGTCCAATCGCCTTCGGACTTTCGTAATTCCCAAATATATGATTTCACAATACACAATACGATGTCATTTGAGCTGGAGAAAAGGAGGGGTGTGCACAGCTCGGTCCCAAGTCCATTCTTAGTTGTGGGTGGCATTCAGACCACCCCACTAAAGTTGTATATTAATAAAGCTCCCTCATCACACCTCAACATTTAGCTGAGCTTTTAATGAAGTTCTGTTTCTTTCTCAAAGCTACAGTTGCACTCAGCATCTCGCACGTTGAGCTGCGCGTTATGCGGCTGACTTGTCTAGCCCGCAGGTTTCGGAACCACCTCTCACTCGCATGGACAATCTTTTGAAAAGAAATTACTTATAAGCAGACTTATCACGCAGAAAGCTTTCGCGCGTCCGAACCTTCAAGACTTTAATTACGACCTCGCAGCCTTATCGCCGACATTGTCACAGTGGGCAAAATGACAAACACTCTCTACCCTCATCAGCTCTAGATGACCGTTCCGAGACTCGATTCCTACCCTAGTTGCGATGTTAAGATCTTTGTCAGAGACCAGGTCTTGACAACGGCCACGCCAAGGCAGGGTCACGGGAACGGGAGACATAGTGACCATGCAAGGTGATCGGTATGCTCGGGGGTGATCGTTGCAAAAGACACCGATCACACCAAGCACCAGCGAGCACCCGGATTTCATATGGACTATATAGCTACGCTCCTTAGCACAGAAGAGGGACTTGCTCCTTCTTCCGGAGTCAACCTCGTTAAGTTACATGACGGCTACCATTGACTTGACTCCTTACGTACAGACATTGATCGTGAATTACCCAGTGCTAGTATCCTATACTTCAACACCCCACCTTGATCTGATTCGGTTAGACTGAGGTCTTGCAGAGCGGTTCATAACAATCTTATGGCAGGGGAATTTGTCGGTACGATTTTTGTGCCGGCAAGAAGAGACTGGAGTCACGTGGGGTGCGTGGAAACGCGGAGAATTCCCGACCTTGTGGGTGGTGCTCCCGGGTGTGCATGCGGCCGCTCCTAGAAGTGCAGAAATAGTAAGAGTGTGCCTCTCATAAGAGCGCAGAGCCTAGAATTAGGCTATTACGATTTTAATAGATACTCTACCATCGGACGAAGACTGGCCGCCCGCATCGTCTATTGAAGACTACACGTTTATACCGGAGCACGATACGATATCTTACTTTATAGGGAGAGAAGCTACCTATATATCTACTACTATGTCGAAAATTTCCCTAAAACAGTCCCAAAACAGCAAAACTGTGCCAGGATAGTTGATGAGAAACTGATTCCCGGTGACTGAGATATAGTAGTCTCCGAACACATATTAAACACTGTATCCAGGTTTCGCCAGTATTGAAGCTCTGTATGATGCCGGAGATTATACAGCACAGTGGTCCGGAGTCTAACTCATCTATAAGGATCTCAGTCGTCGTGACCGAGTCATCTGCTTAGGTATGCGTGGGCGGCAAGATCCAGCTAATCGAACATCCCTTTCGATATTGTCGATCCTTATGGCGCAGGAATACTCACAGGCTTCCCTAGACAAGAATTGTCCATATGTACATCTGCCCACCGAAGGTACTGTAATGGCGGATACCGGAGGACTATAACTTAATTTTTTGAACCAGCAATCGTTTCGCAGGCTGGTTGCCTTTACCGGTGGTGTAGTTACCGGGGTTAAAAGCCTTTTCCACATTGCCGGAGAACCATGTTAAGCCGCTTCGACATTCGTGTAGTGGTACTTGTTCAATGGATTGGGTGATCCTCACGGTGTGAGTATACCTCTCCTCCTGAATCCATTGTTCCAGCGCGATGATGCCAAAGTACTGGGCTTCCACAAGCAGGGCTGCGTACAAGCGCAAATCGAAACCATGAGCACGAGTCCAGAAGACCGGAGGCACGGAACGTCTCAGGTAGTTAAGAACATGGACAAAGATCACCGGGTCCGCATCCACGAAGGGGTGGTCGTTCACCCGGTCCCCGTTGATGCACCAGCGGTCGGCGAGCAGTGCGGCGAAGAAGGTGGACTGCCCCGTCAAAGTGGTCGAGCGGGTGGAGAACAGTTGTCTCTCCCACGTTGACGGTGACGAGATTGGGCGCTGGAGGATGGCGGTGGGTGCTGGATGGTGGCGAGGATCGACCGGCGGAAGGATTAGGATTCATGACTGGCGGTCCTTTCTTCTTTGACCTCGTAGCGACGACACCTTAAGCCTTCTGCCAAGACGAGTAAAATCTGCCCCGAACTCACCCCCGGTTGGGAACAGGGTCATGCCGCCCTGTGCTCACCCCCGGCTCGCGCGACTTGGGAGAGACGGCACCCCGCAAGTGACCCGTCACTTTCAAGTCTTGGCGACCGCCCCGGATATATAAATCTGCTCCTCCCCGGCCGGTCCCACGATGCCTGGGGGCCCCCGCCAGCAGCTATACTACCACTTACCTCTCTTTATCTTGTTGCCCTTTCAGGCCTCCAAGGAAAGATCACAGTCGTGTGTTAAATGTCTCAGCCCCGCGCATCTCGGGCTTGTAACGCATGCCGGCGCCGCAAGGTCCGCTGTACCGGCCACCAACCCTGTCAGCAATGCCAGGCCCATGCCTTGTCATGCACCTATCCAGATGCTCACGCTGTAGCAGCCGGTCGATCGCGGCTCGGAGTGGCCGGGCGAGGTACCATGATCACCCGGCCTCAAGAGCGGTATCGCGCGCTTTCTACATCCGTGTCTCCATCACAGATGCGGTCACCTTCGGACCAGAAAAGCTCGGTCGTCACCCCTACGCCCTCTCCCTCTTTCGAACCTGAGCTCTTTTACAGCATGGTTCCAAATTTCATGAAATATCTGTATCCTGTGTGCCCCATCCTGGAAGAGGCCGAGCTCAGGGCCTACATCCACCAGATGCACGCCGACAGCGATGCGGCGGCGCTTGTCTACGGCTTTGCCGGCGTCGGCTTTTTCATCATGCAGCAGTCCAAACCGTGGGTGCCTGACTGCTACCGACAGACCGAAGAGATGGTGGCATTTGCTCTTGACCACCACAACCCCCTTGGAGTTGGTTCTGGACCGACCCTGACACGGATCATCAGTTGTATTTTCATTGAGTTTTGCTTGGTAGCCTTGTGTCGGCTGGACGTGGCATTTTTCTATCTACGTGAGGCAATCTCTCTCATGCTCATGTGTGGTCTTGACAACTTTCTGGGGGACAAGACAGTCAACCCGACCGAACGTGCGCGTCGCGAGCGGATTTATTGGCTGTGCTTCATCCATGAACGGTTTCTGGCGATTGAAGGCTTGACGACGGTTTGTCTCGATCCATTGCCGTCCCTGCCAAATGTGGCAGGCTCGCCCCCAAGCCTTGTGGAGCGAGGCTGGAACCACATCATTGAGACCTACATTGTTGTCGACAAAGATTTTGTCAGACTCTGGACCGGTGACCGTTCTTTGGTGACGGCCAAATGGATCCAGACAAAGCATCAGCAACTAGCAGACCCGCCGTGGGAACTCGAGGTTACCATGCTTCCGCCTATGCAGCAAGCCGATTTGATAATCTCGCGACAGTGGCTACGGACAATGACGTGGCAGATGGCCATGTCCAACATGCTGCTGTCCTCCAAGGCCGACCAGCCCGAAGGTCTTTCGCTATTCATGCCCCTCTCGCTGTCGAGTCAGCTCAAGGCGTGTCTGACCGCCATGTCACGCCACAGCATCACACTGTTCAATGTGAATGTCGTCCACAAACTCTTTGAGATCACCACTACCGTCGCCGATGTGGTTTTGACCTTGCCACTGAGAGACTGCGCAGAGGATATTCGGTCGAGCATACAGGATCTGTTGCACACAAAGCAATTTTTGTTGGGCCTGGTGCATGTCAAGCCGGCCCACCACAAAATCCTGCGGGAAAAGGTGCGCAGTATTATCAATCGCCTGTACGGCGATTCAAGGCTAGACGACCTGATTCTGGACGCGACCTCGAGTAATGCTCTCATTCAATCATGTGTTGAAATGGCGAGCCACCAAGCGAGTTTGGAATACCGCAACTCGCCGAGTGCGTCTAGATAGTTCTCGCCAGCCTCTTCAGCCGTGTCCCAGGCTCGAGCAAGACAAGCACACTTTTTGGTGGGTTCAGTGTCGGTAACAGGGATTTGACTATCCCACGTTCATACCTCTTCTACTACCTTGTCGTTTGCTGAGCACTCTAGCGTTGTACAATATATACTCGCGTCTGCTATCCTAGGAGCCGACGAGGTTACTCAAATCAGTCTTTTTGACAGACGATGTATTTAAACTGCCTTCCGACCTCCCACTAAAGTTGGCGTAGGTATGACCTTGAAGCTGACGGACGCTTTTTGTACAGACTCTTTATTTCTAGAGGCAAGTAGCCCGTACACGGCAGTGCAATTTTAATCCCCCTACACTCCGAAGTCAGGCTAACTGTACTACCCGGAGGAGTTTTAGAGGTAAGGGCCTCTTTTCCGCCTTTACGATAAGCGTGTGTTCGCTGGGGTTGGGAGCGGTCTGAGTGCGGACAGACCAAACTCCCTGATACACCGAAGAAAGGTGCAACGAGGCTGCCACTACGGTTTTAAGCGAGACACTCCTCTCCCCACGCACGCAGCACCCAGTACTAAGCCTTTTCGATCAATTTCACCTCCAGGATGCCGGCCTCTTTTAGGATTACGTTTCCCTCTCCAACCGAGTCAACGACAGTCGTTGCAAATTTCCGCGCAGGTGTCTGGCGCTCGAACAAGATATCCAGCTCACCATAGGTCCGTCCCTTGGGCTCGGGCAGGCGGAAAAAGGTCCAAACAATACACAGAAAGGAGAAGCCTGCCCAGAAAAAGCCGGATTTGGCACCCCAATTCCAAGCAGTGGGATTCAGCATGCGCGGCGTCAGAATGCCGATCAGGATGTAGCCCGCATTGTAGAAACATCTGGCCACGACGATGGTCTTGGATCTTAGCCGCGTCGATGGGAGCTCGGAAACCAGTGCATAACAGACGGGGCCGACGGTCGCATCGTAAATAGCTGTGAACGCGAGTAATAGACTTCCAATGGCCCAACCTGCAGCAGGGACACTGGAGCTGTGAGGCACGGCCACTGATACGATGCCAACGGCCAGGATGAGGCTGAACAAGATTGTTATGCCCCAAAGGTATAGCGTGCGTCGTCCAAATCCAGCCATAAGCCCCCAGGAACACAGCGTTCCAACGACGCCAAGGGCGGACTGACCAATGGTCAGGGTGAATGCGTATTTGACGTCCAGACCGGCCTGGATGTAAAAGTAGGATGAATAAACCAAGAGAGCGATGCCACAGAAGGACTGGACCATCCAGGCGCAGCAGGCGACCTCAGTGCGACGCAGATTGACGCCGCGGAAGCAGTCCATATACCTCGTCCCCTCGGAGAGGGCCTTCTCCATGGCGTTGGTATGCTCCATCATGGCGATGGTGGCGTCGGGATCGAAGTCTGTGTCATGGCGGGAGGCGAGGCGTAGAAGGGAGTTCCGGGCCTCGTCATGCCGCCCTTTCCGTACAAGCCACCAAGGAGACTCCGGAGCGAGGTAGACACCGATGGCGATTGGAATGGGCCAGATCCATTGTAAGGCAAAGGGGATCCTGTAGCTCCATTGGTCCAGCCGCTCAGCCATGGCACGGAGGACCCCCGCGGCGATGAGCTGTCCGATGACCCAGCACAGGTTGATATATGTCGTGAGGTACGCCCTCAGAACGACAGGGCAGACTTCGGCTGCGTACGCCACCGTGATAGTCTGGAAGACACCAAAAGGCAGGCCCAGCAAAATCTGGCCGACGAGGAGCTGTGTCGCGGTCTTGGCAAAGAAGACAATGAATATAAATGCAGTCGCAAGCACGAGCGAGCTGATGATCGTTTTGCGGTATCCGATGCGCTCGGCGATGATGCCGTTGGCCGCAAGCCCACAGATCTGCCCTGCGACGGACGCAATGGTCAAGGCCGTTTGCCAGCTCGGTGACAAATCGTACATCCCGTCGGGAAGCTGCATGCCAAACTGCTCCTTGAAAGCTGGGTTGGCAAGCAGACTGCCGACCAATCCCGTGTCGAAGCCTTCCATCACGATGGCCGTCGAGATGATGACAGACCACCCGATCGCTTTGCGGTACATCTTGAGACCCTGTCGGAGGGTCATGGACTTCTCCTGGGAAGTTCCCTTAGCGGCATCTTGAGAGAGCTCCAGCTTCGAGACGTTTGTGTGAGGTCCATGGTTGCCTTCCTCTTTAGCGGAACGCATGGCGGATGTGTTGGAAACTTCCACCTCCTGACTATCGATAACGTCTTCCTTGACCGCCATGAGGAGAGATAAGGGCTAGTTGCTTCTGACCTGACAGAACACAAAGATTGCAAAGAAGGAAGAAGGAAGACGGGGATGATAGAGGTCATGATCTGGGGAGTGTGGGGAAGCGAGTGGGTGTGCAGTGAACCCAGATAGAAGGTACGGCTTTATAGACAATATGCAGAAGCCCGTTTCACGACTCTTTTCTCTAGTCACCCTGTTCTGTTAATCCGAGAAATACTCCGACACGTTCCAGGTTCGTCCATCTGTATGGGAAACGTGGGGTCGCAAGCGACAGTCGACAAGCCCGTCCTCGAATGGAAGAATGCTAGCTTCGCCTCCGACTCGACGCTAAATTGAACATATCGAATCACTGGCGCGGCCACGAGGCTGGTTCTTCATCGGGTGATCTCGAATTGCATAGTTAGCTTGGTCGACACAGACCAGCGACTCCTGAAATGCATCCCCGTATGGAGCATATTAAAGAAACTCGCGGGCTACCCCATAGGTTCCGGAGGCCCACTTATCGGGCCGAGCTGTGGGACCGGCATTGTCGACCGGCGACGATGCAATTCGTCAACAACCGGACCAGCGAATCAACTCGCTCAGGTGGAACTCTGCTAAAGCTCTTTCGACGACAGGCTGGTCAATTACCATGTTTCGCGAATCGATTTGAAATCGAGAGTCGGTGGCTTTTAGGCGAAAGGACGCTTCGAGAACACAAGTGTTCACGTTCATTGTCGTAGAGACCGGAACGGGGCACGAGAGGGAGTGCACAAAAAGACGCATATTGGTGGTGGCTGTGCACGAAATGCGGACCAAGCGGACCGGATTGACATCTGCCCTGGAGTAAACAGGTCGAACAAATTCTTCTCCTCGTGCTGAAAGTCTGATGTAGAAGGAGGTCGGTGTATACTTGCTGTCCAGAGATACTGCTCTCCAGCTCCGTCGTTTGGCACTCCATTTCCAGAAATCAGCCCCAGCATAAAGGGGTAAGTGGCGGAACCGAGGCGCAATGAATTGATTAATGCTATTCGCACACTAGATCTATTTGTGCTCTTAGCTAGATTAGGGTTCCCAATCACGCAACTCTCGGGCCGACATATGGGGCTGTTGTATCAACAGCGTCCATTCCAGTATTTTCCTGCTGCTGTGTTGAGCAGTTACTATAAGAGGCAGCGAGACTCTCAAAGGTTTGTACAGGATAATCGCTCTCTGTCAACTCCTTCGTTTCCCAATTTCTCTCTTCTCTTAGCCTGGTGGTTCATGGGTTCCAGAGTCTCATAGGATCTGACTTGAATGAAAGGGAATTGTTCTTCTACCAACTACTCGTCCGCCGTCATCATGACTGAAAGCACGCATCCCTGGTGGAAGGAAGCGAATGTGTATCAGATCTACCCGGCGAGCTTTCAAGACTCGAATGGAGATGGCATCGGTGATCTGCCAGGGATCCTGTCCCGTATTGACTACATCAAAGATACGGGGGCAACTGCCATTTGGATTTGCCCCATGTACAACAGCCCTCAGCACGACATGGGATATGATATCTCTGACTATGAGAGCGTATATCCTCCGTATGGGACAGTCGAGGATATGGACGCCATTATTGCCGCTTGCCACGAGCGGGGGATGAAGGTGTTGCTGGACCTGGTCATCAATCATACCTCGGACGAACACGCCTGGTTCAAAGAGTCGCGTTCCTCCAAGGACAATCCGAAGCGAGACTGGTACTTTTGGCGTCCGCCGCGCTACGACGCCGAGGGAAACCGCAAGCCTCCCAATAATTGGAGCAGCTTCTTCGGTGGTAGTGCCTGGGAGTGGGACGAGGGTACTCAGGAGTACTATCTGCACCTTTTCTGCCCTGAACAACCAGACCTCAATTGGGAGAATCCCGAGACCCGGAAAGCAATATACGAGACTTCGATGCACTTCTGGCTTCGAAAGGGCGTCAACGGCTTCCGAATCGACACGGTCAATCTGTACAGCAAGTTGCCCGGGCTGCCCAATGCTCCTGTCACCAACAAAACGTCGGAGTACCAGTTCCCAAGGGATGAGGTGTGCAATGGCCCTCGAATGCATGAGTTCTTGAGCGAAATGTACAACATTTTTGCCCAATATGGCGCAACAATGACGGTCGGCGAGCTAGGCCTGACAAAAGACCTCCGATCGTATGTCTCGGCCGCTGCGAAACAGCTCAACATGGCCATCCAGTTCGATGTTGTCAATGTCGGGACTGGCCCAGACATGGCAAATCGATTTGATGTTTCGCCAGAGGACTCCTGGGAACTACCAGACCTGGCATCGGCGGTCGGCGGCATACAGCAAACTTTGGCCGATTCCGACGGCTGGGTGACGACCTACCTCGAGAACCACGACCAGGCGAGATCTGTGTCGCGTTGGGGCAGTGATCTCACCGAAGAGTCCCGCGTCCAAAGCGCAAAGTTGCTGGCTATGCTCCAGGCCACATTGTCGGGTACTTTGCTCCTCTACCAAGGCCAGGAGATTGGCATGGTCAACGCTCCCAAGGAGTGGCCCATCGACGAGTACAAAGACGTGGCCAGCATCAATTTCTACCAAGCGGTCAAGGCCAGGACCCGAGGAGACCCGAAGGCTCTGGCCCGAACATTGGCTGGACTGCAATTACTTGCTCGGGATCATGCTCGTATCCCCATGAGTTGGGATGGGTCTCGCAATGCCGGCTTCACACGGGGAGAGAACCCGTGGATGCGAGTTCACGACAACTACGCTCTTGTCAATGTCAAGAATCAATTGTCAGACGAACACTCTGTTAGATCTTTCTGGAAGAAGATTCTGGGAGTTCGTGGAGAATATGCCGATGTCCTCGTGCACGGAATCTATAAAGCGGTCCAGGCTGAAGATCTCAATGTTTTCATCTACGAGAAGCGCGGGCCAGCAAGAAAGGCTGTTGTGGCATTGAACTTCTCAGGCGTAGAGCAATCGATTGCGAGTTTTCCTTCCATCAATGGCACCTCGAAAGGCGAGTATGTGAGTACTTACGGCGACATAGTCGAGGGAAAACTTAGGCCCTTTGAAGGGCGCCTGTGGATTGCCCCTTCCCAACTATCTTCACGGATGTAGAGAAGATGGCTGCCGTACGAAGGAATATAAGAGGCACAATTATTGTACTCTATCGACGTTACCCTCTCAGTGCGTTAATAATATTACATCAGAGTATTCCGAGCCTTCTCTAGGCCCTCCTCATGCATATATAAAATACGATCGTTTTGTGCTGGCGTACGCTCTATGGGCATCGGACTGTTCGGTCACGATAATGCTGGAAGACACGTCGCTGCCACCAGTGTACCTAGTCTTTCTTCATAGTTCGCGCAACAAATAGCTCGACGGGGTCCGAGAATGTGCATCACTGTCGTTGCACTTGTCTCACCCATATGCGAGTCAGTTCATGAGGTATTTCTGCTATTGGATAGAAGTATTGCGTGATTCGCTCGACCATGGAATACAGCTGAAGAAGAAGGAATCACGTCGACGCATGTCGCTCGGCGGTCGTCGAAATCGGACGTGGCGCAGAACTTGAGATGGAACGAGTGAGCAGACGGCCCATCCTGTCACGAGGACCGGGAACGTCTTAGACAGATTGATGTCCTCGCACTCGCAGGCTGTAAGCGACGCCGAAAACCTTGCGGCTTCCTAACCATTCGCGGGATTGAATATCGTCAGTCGCTCGAGGCCGCCAACAAGCCGGATCCGGGGCTGTTCGAGGTATGATAGTTATGATCACAGCCGCCAGGGCCCGGGCATCACAAAGAACACCGGCATAGATACGCCGAAGGTAGACACTCCTCATCATGGGATGCGGCTGCTGGACAAAACGTCAGCAGCTCCTTGCCGGCGGGAGTTCGAGGGAACGAAGGTCGGTCACGCCCCGTACAAGGGGTTCGGTCATCCTCTCCTCCGAGCAAGTATCGCAGGAGTGTTCCACTGGACGAGGAACCAGGCGAAGCTGGGAGGTGAAAAGATAGGATGGGCAAGGCGCAAAAAGACTTTTGGGACGGTCAAAGGTGGCGAAAGCAGCTAGGGTGGCTTCTCCTCGAGTAAGTGTTGAGGTGAGTTGCGAGCGGGAGGGTTTAAAGCGGCAGTCAAATTTGGAAATGGGGTGACCAAATATGAGGCAAACAGTCAAGAGAAGGCATACCAAGTTCTGGATCATGACATAGTTCAAGTGCCCAAAGTCTACGATTTCTTCGAAGATAAGCGAGGTCGTGGCCACCTCGTCATCCAGTTGTGAAGGGCAAAACGCAAGAATCGTTTACAAAACTCTCGCGCCTTATCCCGGGTCCTCGACCATTTTGCCACTCACAAATCTGAGAAGCCAGGACCATTAGGTGGAGGACCGTCTCCTGCCCTTCTATTTGGTAAATCAGATCCTCCTACATTTGAGACGATTGAAGAGATCGAGCGATAGTACAATCTTCGACATCTCGTCACAGGAGCGACCCTTTCGCTTCAAGGCTCGGAGTTAGTGCTGTGTCACCTCGACTTGTTTCCGCGAAATATCTTGTGGCTTCCAGACCAACCACCTTGTGTACTAGACTGGGCCTCAGCGGGCTATTATCCGAGGATATTCGAAGCCTGCTCTCAACTTGTTCGCAAAAGGCTTGAGCCAAGTGGTGGTGTTCTCCAAATTCCAATACCAGATTGCGACACGGACCGGGTGCCACTAATAATTATAAAAGCCTGGGAAAATGCGCGAAAGTCCCATTTGTAAGTTTATTTTGGCTTATTGGGACTTCACTAACTCTTTCCAGTACAAGGTCTGAAGGACGATATGTCAAGGAAGATATATCCGCTTCGCTGGCTGAATACCCTGGATCCCTTCCAAGTCCCCCGCATTCTCCAATTTTGTACGATGCTCCTTTAGATTTGCCCAGTTGAGGAGGCAGAGTCCTACTTCCGACGACTTTGCGTGGTTTGGAATGTGCCCTTGACTATTTGTAGTGGCTTACGGGAATTGACAGTATGATACCGGTAGAGAAGATCTGGCCACAAGGTTTGTGCTGCATTATCCTCAAGCCAGCCCTTAGTGCACCAGTCGCTCAAAACCGTGTACCCAGATAGGTCAGTTACTTTATAGAAATCCCGAATCTAGTCGGTGTTACGTACACCCACCACCGGCATCCAGAACCGCCTCCTGACATGTCGTATAAATGACGACGATTGTTGTAGAGAAGACTTGCAATATCGCACACTCGAACAGTTACTTTGACTTGGAAATCCCAGTGTCTGAGTGCAGAGTTCGAGAGCTGATAGTTGTGCTTGCTCCATCGCAGTTCACCATCGACATAGCCAGGTTCTGCTGCCATGTTGATCCGAAGCGAATTCCCATCGTGAAGCAGAAGAAAGATAGACCAACGGTTGTCGCTGATAGTTGGTCCCGCGGCGCCAGCAGTGTGTACAATTATTCGTACTGTCTTGACGGTACGCGTATCATGGATCGCCTCCTGGGGCGTTGTGCTACTAGACATGGCGTGCAAACTTTAATATCCCTGCCGTATAAGGAAGGATAGATACTGTAGGAAACTCCAGGAGAGTGACGAACGACCATATCCGGGGATTGATCTTCTATGGGATCAACCAAGCGGCCTAAATGTCTCTGAATTCAGTTAGCTCACACGGCTGAGAGCATCCTTGTGTGGGGAGGGCCGCATCTCCCTTAGATCTTGGGTCAATTTAACTTCAAATGACGGAAGCTTTTCTGTATAGATAATACAGGAAAAATGGGATCCAATACCTACATGAATTTAATTGGTCGGATCGCTAGTTTGCTGTATTACTTCCGATATGAGATAAGCGTAATCTACCTCTAGGACACCGATTTCGCACATCACTGTAGGGTAGGTAGGTCGGCGAAACTCACTCTTTTCTCTCGAACGGACTTAAGTCGTTAGAGGCTGTCCCTCTTCTCGTTTAGTCGAGTCGAAGAATATAATAATTCCCGCCTCTTACTTTTTTTTAAAACTAAAATTAAAAAAAGGATGCAGGTTCTTTCTTTGATATCACATGGTTTATGATTGAAAGGTCGACAATGTACATTTGCCACTAGGCAACGTAGATATCCAGGTATATAATTTACGAAATATCACCAAGCCAAGTCGATAGCAAGGTATCCTCTCCGAGAAGTAGTAGACCACCAACATAAGACATTCAATTCGTGACCTGTCGACATCATAAGCGCTTTAGGAATACAGAACATAATCCACTCCAATCCAACCTGTTCAGCCGTGTCCAGCTCCAAGATACGAAAATGCTCTCAGCCAGAACGGGAAACGGCCGTCACAGGACAAGAAGCAAACCCAGACCCAGGCCCCAGAGCAAAGTGCTCGTCTTCATCACCTTGGAACCGACTGCAGAATTGGTCGCTGTCGCCGTAGTGCTCGTGGCCGCCGCAGTCGCAGTGGTACTTGTGCTCGAAGCAGCTGTTGTAGTGGATGGAGCACTACTCGAGGAAGAACTTGAAGTTGCGGCCGCGAGCGTGAGGGTCACGACGCCCGTCGCGGTGGCTTCGACCGACTGGATGTCGACCTCGCCTGTGTTGTCGCTGCCATCGGCGTTCACGGGGGTGCCTCCTGTCCCCGTGACGCCAGAAGTGCCACTCGATGACGAGCTTTCCGTGTCGAGTCCGTTGCTCGTGTCGTAGTTGACGCCTTCACAGTCGCCACGCCAGGAGCCGAGTTCCATGTCGTCTTCGATGTAGAAGCATGTGCCGATGTTGATCAAGAGGCCGGCGAGTGAGTCCGTGGCCGGCGAGCAATCAGAGCTTAAGTATGTGCGGACTAGACTTGAGTTAGACTGGAGAGTTGGAACAGCGGTGGAAGAGAAACAGAGGAGAATAAGATAGAGAAGACCATCCGGAGAGGCTCGTCAAGGTCAAATAATCCCATCTTGCACATCGACCCACACCCAACAAGATAGACCCGCAGAACTTACTCGTGCATCCGTCGTCTATCGCTTCAACGTAAAGAGCCACCGTCCCGTTCGGCACTTGGTGACACGAGGTATCGGCCTGAAGGGCACCGGCATCGGAATACAGCTGGAATGCAGTCCCGGCGTTGCAAGAGCTGTGTTCGAAGAAGGACACATCTGTCTCGGCAAGCACTTTGGGCGCCAAAGCCAGAGCAACGAGCGACAGCAGACGGATCGAAGAAGCCATTGAGGATGAAGGGTGTGTTGAATGTAGGGAGTGGGACATTTCCAATGTAGGTATGCTTTCTAGAGAGTTGCTTTCAGGAGCGTAGAACTGGTTTGGTTGATGCACACAACTTATGCGTTGCCCCTGGAGATATCTAGTTTGGTAGAAAACCAGGAAAGAGCCAAAGACCAGCAGGGACAGAACCAAGAAAAAGAAAAAAAAAAGAGGTCGCGTCTTCGGTAGAGACGTGTTGGTACATTCATAAATCGGCCTGGCCCGCACAGGCCCTGTGTTCGCAAATTGCGCTGTTCGACTAGTGTAGGACGGTCATTCATCTGTGAAAGGTGCCAACAGAAGTCAAATTTCACCTTTTGGCATCATCTGACTCGTTCCTGAGATTCTGCGCGAATGAGATGGAAGGGGGAAATATATCTGAGAGATCTTGACTTCTCCCACATCCTGCAGCCTCGTGTGTGGGCTCATGTGGATCGGGAAGTTCTCAAACGTCATCCACACCCGTCCGTGTCGCCTATCCCCTTCTCCTTGATTTCGTCCACATGGCCACAAATTCGACCTTGTCCATAACCCCTAATCCGACTCTTTTGATGCGGCCTAGTCTAGCCAAGGCCTCAGCAATCTTGTCGAGAAACGCCTTTTCTTCCCTAGTCGGGGAACTGTCTAGCTCTTCGCTGCCGACAAGTGTGTCTGCATCGCTAGCCGGGCTCTCTGAGGCCGCCAAGGTGTCTAGAAAATTTGATGTGTATGAAGATGTCTTCGCAAGGATAGGGTCAGAGTTTCTCTTGGAGGTGTTGTTCACGGCCTCGGCAATGCGGATGCGAATACAATGACTGGGTCTGCTGCAAAGGTTCCACAGGAACGTAAGGTAGGAATGCGGGATGGGAGTTGTGACGTCGGAAGGTGTATATCTCAGGCTCAGTGGGAACACTTTTGTGCGAGCGGGTGTGGTGGCGAGGCTTGGGCTCATGGGTAGGATCCCCCGCCCGTTGGAGGTGGTACATTCGGGGAAAACGACAGCGATGCGAGTTGGATTCTGCCTCAGAAATGTCTCCATGTCCACAAGAGTTGCCCTCTCGGAGGGGCTGGCTTTGGGATGGCAAAAAGCGCGGCAGACGATGGTAAAGAGTGATACGGGTTCGACAAGGCGGCTGGAAGGATACGTGGCAGCGAAGACCGGGTTGAAAATGGCGGCGAGGTATAGGGCGTCGATTGGTGAAGCGCATGAAGAGGCTATGATGGAGCCAGCCTGGGGGATTCTGGTACTGTTCTTCGCCAAAGCCCTGGAAGCATCAGCAGGTGGTTCAATCTAGATTCCTCTCAGTGTCTCGGTACCCTTTCTTGACCCCATCAATTTGTAGATCTATCCACCATATACCTGGGATGCCCAGTATGCACCACAATGAAGCCTTTTTCCCCAAAACGCCGATGGGCATCCATTGTAGGACGAGGAAGTAGGACAGTGCGTAAACCAGAAGGAGGGGAACGCGACAGACGAAGAGGAAGGCGTGGAAGGGCAGTGAGATTCCCGCAGAGTCAGCCGGTATAGGAAGAAACGGGGCAATGCCGGAACCTGTAGGAGCGAGTCAGCGGCGGTAGAATGAGTTTGTGTTGCAGTGGGAGGAACCAACCCTTGTCACGAAACTGCGAGAACTTCTCCATTATTGCGATAGACCTTCAACCCCGTAAAAGGTGCAGATGCAGATTGAGAGCGTCAAAGTGGAGGGCACCGAGGTGACAGCTGGCGCAACATGCCAAGTAGGACGTGCGCGTGAGACCGAGAGGTCATTTGTTCGTAGATTGAGGGCGAGGACTCGAGGAGAGGAACGTCGAGAGCGCACGTTCGGTACTTAGGGAAACGGCCGGAGGTGGCGGTGGCCTCAGGTACCTGTTTACTCGGTAGACGCAGTGGACCCGAGGTGGGCTAGTCATTCAACGTCGAATGGGAGAAGCATGGTGGATTGACTAGGGACTGAGCATGAGTTCGCAGGATGGATCAGGTCCATGAATGGCTGGCAGGATGGTTCGATGGATGGTTGAGGAGACTGCGGTTGACCGTCGAGGGAATTCCCGTCGGCTGCACGTCGTCGAGTGCGTAGTGGACGGAGGGTACGGCGTAGAGGGCGCAGGGGCAGAGAGCCCAGGCAGGCAGGGCAGAGTGCGTAGTGCGTAGTGTAGCGCGTAGGGTGCAGTGTGCAGTACTGAGTGTGCAGGAGTAGTATTGAGTAGTGTTACTGAGTAGTCACCATCATGATCACATGTCACACCGATTGCGTTCTTGGCAACATCCAACATCGATAAGGCACGGTACTTCTTGTGCTTCTTGTGCTTCTTTCCCACAATTCCCCTCGATTCACCCTTCACGACCCTTGTATGTCTCCCGTTTCCGTCTCATGATACCATGCCGGTGGGCTAGACCAGGTATGTCTCAGTATGGATCTCACCATCCGAGAAGCCGGAAACCAAAAGGCCAAAAAAAAAGAGGGAAAAACAGGAAAAACATGTGCGCTCTTCGACACCAGGGCGCCGGCCCGCCATGCCATTTACCCTCCATGGGGTCTGTCAAAGACCAGGGTCAGGATCCACGCTCGTCAACCCTTGAAAGATGCTTTATCTAGGCCCTGCTAGCCCTGCTAGCCCTGCTGGGCCTGCTAACTCGATAGTGGTGCACTGACACGCCAGCCTTGCATGACCTTCTGCCAGTCTAATTCAGCCACAGTACTAGACTCGATATCTGCGATGATGGGCTCCATTACTGTCGTTGAGGGCGGGACGCTTCTCAAGAGCGTCCTCGTGTGAGCCACGCCTTTCACCACACACACGGATTTCATTGCCTTCCTACATAGTACTTCTCAAGGCAGTCGCGGGCGCGGTCACAGTGAATAGCGACAATGGCGCTGTCCCGCTCCACAGTACGAGGCTGTGAAAGCAGTGAGGCTGCCTTGATGACTTTCACTGAATATCATATTCTTTACCACTACTTAAGCCGAACGCTCGTACTCTCTCTTCGACTCATCCACAGGCCGACAGTCTTGCACAATTCAACCTACTGGAGTCATCTGCACCCATAAAAGTTGCGTATCGATCATTACTTGCGCCTGGAAGGTAACAAATCCATTCTCAACCAACACTGCTCGTGGCCAGAATGCCGGACCTCAGCAAGATCTCGAACCGTGCGCAGGCGGCTAGCTCAAACAACAAAACCTCAAAGGAAGCCCCGAAGACGAAAGCCGGTGAAGCATCCACCAAGCAACCCAATCCCAAATCCAACAAGGAGTTCGCTGCATGGGCCGATTATCTGGGCGAAGAAAAGGATCAAAACTTCATCGACTGGAAGAAGGACATGGTTGGGGAAGGCCGGAAGAAGTAGAACAAGACCAAATGAAGAATGTCAATGGTGTGCGCCGGACCACCAAAAAAGGATCATCATAGACCGAGACGATGGCAGGTCATGGGTGCAGGTAAGCACGAAGCGGGTGGGTGACAAAACGGAGAGGCTGAGTGCGTGAGTAAGAACAATGAAATGCCATTCTGGTACAAGTCTGCCTCATCTTCTTTCATCCCTAGGTAGGTATCGTCCAGGAACCCGTGATACTGCTAGGTCCGGGCCCTCCTGAACCACTACTTAACACACCCTTTGTTCAATTTCCCTGAATACTGCCCTTCAGATATTCGTCACTGACATAGCTCCAGCCCTGCACCCTCTCCGATATTTTTATCTCCCTATCCAACCACATTGGCTCTGCGGCCTCAAGATACGGCTTGTAATAAGCCTTGGTGGCCTGCTGCTCCATGAACCACTTCGCGTCATTGGCCCAGACTTCGACGAAGCGAAGCGTCCCGGGCTCGCTGGGCTCGTTGAAGACGTCGAAGAACAAACATTCGGGCTCATTGCAGACGGCTTCCCAAACGGGTTGGAGGGCGGCGAGAAATTTTTCCATGTTGCTCGGATCGATTTTGAAGGTGGCATATAGTGACAACTGGGTGGGTTGGAGAGTGCTGCTCATGTTGTTGCTGTGTGCAGGTTATGTCTTTGGGAACAAGGAGAGGAGGGAGATGGACGACTTGATCGAAGACAAGAATGATCTTTGACTTGTCCATACACTCGTGCTGCCTGCTGCATGAGCACAAGTAGATACTTATACTGGGTAATACTACTTCGCTTCGCTCCGTAGGATCACCACAGCATCCTTCGTCAGGCCCCCTTCTGCCACCGCCATGCTGTTCGAAGTGAATGCTCACCTTGGTTGATCCTTCGGACGAAGTGTGGCCCTAATTCGTCCGTCTGTAGTTGATCTTCCCCCTGAGTCGGCTCCCAGCGCGGAGCAGAAGGCCGAGGGGCCAGCGCAGAGTCCGTAACATCCCCCAAATTGCCCCTGGGGAAGCTGCTCGAGTCGACATTTCCTGTTCCAATCAGATGTTGCCCGCGGCCTCCATTTGTTTTAGCAGCTCTCCGGGTCGGGAGAGGAGCATGATTAGGTTTGTTGGCAGGGTCGTCATGACGGATGAGAAGAGAGATGTCAGCCTGATCTATCAGATCGTCGCCTGTAAATACTCTGTCTCTTCTCTACCAGATTAGTCGACCATGTTCTGCCGCAATGGTATTAGGTAGGGAGGATTGGAGTACGGAGACTGGAGTAACTTCCAAGATGTAGCAAGGCGTTCGACCAACAACTCCTCATGCGTCACTCTGCGGAGTTGCCCACCATCACCTTCCTGTTGGAGATAGCACACCAGCTTGTCCTCCTCGGACCAGACTTGAGTTCAGGTTCGGCGCTGGCTGCCTGCTGGAAATAGACGGAATAGATCTTCTGGAAGCCACAAGAGGTAGATATCTTGCTCGATATCTACCGTCTCGATCACTGGACCACAGTCAGAACCCCCATAACTTCCTCCCGTCTAAGCACAAAAATGGCGGCCTCATCATTCGACGTGGCGGCAATACGGTCGCACTTCCCAGCGCTGGCACAGAAGCAGGTATTCATGGACAATGCCGGTGGTGCCCAAGTCCTTCAATCCGTCATTACTTCAATATCAGACTACTTTTCTCTCAACAACGTGCAACTGGGTGCGTCGTATCCAGTATCCCAAGTGTCAACCAACAAGTTCAACGATGGGTATGTCGCAGGCGCTAAATATATCAACGCGGACCCAGAAGAGGTTGTCTTTGGTGCATCGACCACCCAGTTGTTTCGAAACCTCTCGGTCGCTTTGAAAGTCGAGCCGGGCTCCGAAATCATCTTGTCGGCCCTCGACCATGAAGCCAATCTTGCTCCGTGGGTCCAGATGGCCGAGTGGAAGGGATTGACCGTGAAGTGGTGGTTTCCATCCAAGAACACAAACTCGAACCCGAAGCTGGAGCCTGACGATTTGAAGGCGCTCTTGACGCCCAAGACAAGGCTGGTCTGCTGCACGCATACCTCGAACATCCTCGGAACCATCACCGACTTGGCTGCACTATCCAAGGTCATCCATGAAACCAATCCCGAGACCCTGTTTTGTGCCGATGCCGTTGCCTACGCGCCTCATGCGCCAATTGATGTCAAGGCCTTCGGTGTGGATTTCTATTCTTTCTCGTGGTACAAGGTTTATGGGCCACACGTTTCCATGCTGTACGCCAGCAAGAAGGCGCAGAAACAGTTGCAAAGCTTGGGCCATTTTTTCAAACCCGGCAACAACTTGGAGGAGATGCTAGGCCTAGCTGGTGGCAACTATGAGTGCACCCAGTCCGTTCCAGAGATCATTTCGTACCTTGACCAGGTGGGCTGGGACGCCATCGCGGCGCAAGAGCAGAAGCTCCAGGAGATTCTGCTGTCTTACCTCCGTTCGAAACCAGACCAGATCAAGATCTATGGTGAGCCTTCCTCCGACCGAAAACTGCGCGTGCCCGTCATCAGTTGGCGAGTCAGAGGTCAAAACTCGGTAAGCATCATCGACGCCATCCAAGCGAAATCCGACTATGCATGTCGAGATGGCCATTTTTATAGCAAACGCCTGTGCGACAAGGTGCTTGAGATTCCAGATACCGATGGCGTGGTTCGGTGCTCGCTGCTGCATTACAACACGGTGGAGGAGGTCGAGGGGTTGGTCCAGGTGTTGGACGAAGTCATCAAGGAAGGAGCTGGAAAAGAAACAACAAGTGCCGCAACGAAGGATGCTACCAACTGGTAAGAGTAGAGCCGGGGCAGAACAGGGTCGGACATGAATGAAAATGTAGATTTCTGTGAAATCAATGTCTCGGGGCGTTGAAAATAAGCTTCATTCTCTTTCTAGGTTGACAAAGGCTGTCAACATAGAACCATAAGACTCCAATTGCCTTGTCTTCGCAGTGTCGCACAGCCTTTAGTGCTTAATTAATGAGACCATGTCCGAGCATGGGTAGTTCAAGGGAAATAGGGAACAAAGGGTATGGGGTGAGGGCAGCTATCCGGCTGTCCAGGTGTTTCTGCCTTCTGCTACAATTTCTTTGCAGGTTGGCATATATGGAGACACAACCCTTTCCCCAGTGGCAAAGGATACTTAATTGTCTCTGTCCTCTTTGAAAGCTGAAAGGGTTGGTCAGGAGTCAGCCTTGCCCCCGGACCCCCAGTCTAGCCCTGCTGTGATTGGCCAAGTACTTGCCAAGGCTCATACCGCGCCAATGCCTAATCGGGCAGTATGTTTTGGGGGCCTCGTGGTGGTGATTGCAGCCAGTGCATCATCATCAACCTCCTCCTCCTCTTCATCTCGTACTCTTCATTGCCCAGAGACATTTCTATGTCTACAACTCCTTCGCCAGTCTCGTGTGAGTCCGCCATGGTCTTCAAACCTCACTAGACCCTCAACTGTCTTCAACATCCACAACACCCCCTACCTCCCCAGCATGGCCGACACTGAGAATGTAGGGCCGCGTCAACCAAACCTCCTCAGATCACTCTTGTTGACATACATTTACAGTTCGTCTCCCAGCTGCCGCAGCCAACGCGCTATGGGCAACCACCAGCATCGCCACAGAAGCAGTTGGCCGAAATGTCTGCCTCGGCAAACAACGCTCGCAGTGCCATGCCTCCTCCTGCTTTGAATGGCCACAAACGACAAGGATCAAACTGTTCGTGTTGGAGTGGATAAGAGATAGGATAATACTGACCTACAATAGTGCCCGAACCCGCTTTTAAGAGGCAAACACTGGCTGAGCGCGCTGGCGAGCCCATCAAGTCTTCGTTCGCGGCCCCGCGATCCAATGCACCAGTCAATTCTACAGTCACGTCCGCAGTCCAGTCGCGCAATCCCTCGAGCTTTTCCCAGTCATATCGAAACAACTCCAGCCTTTCAAGAAACACTTCAACTTCATCGTCGGTCTCTTCTTTCTCTGCTAGTGTCGGCAGTGGGATTCGGCCGCCTGCTGTCCACCCAACTTCGAGCCTTGCTCGACCAAAGTCGTCCCTGGCAAAAGATAAAAGAGTAAAATCGGCCGCTCCGAGGCCTGCGACTTCTCTGGGAACCCGTGGAGGAAATCAGGATGGACCCAATAACAAACGTATGGTATCCCTTCAAATACCCCCGTCAAGACCTATTGCCCGTGCCCCCGTGAGGAATGGATCTGTCTTTCAACCTAGTAGAGACACCCGAATCTTCTCGCCCAGAAAAATACTTGAACAGCCGATGCACTCCCCTGGTCCATGGCGCGAGGTGTCGATCACTGCATCCATCACCTCGCGCTTGCATGAGCTTTCGTTGTGTCCTGACACACCAGCGCGAAAATACACTCGGGCGGAGAGTCCCTCAAGGGTTCCTGGACCATCGCCTGGTCCGACAAGTAGCCCACAGAAGCCCCCTTTCACACCTCAGCCCTTTCCTAAACTTGGCAGTTCTCCCCCTAAGAATAAACATGGACCCTTTCTGACTAAATCATCTTATCTAGAAGCCTGGGATCCCGAGGAACAATATGGAAACATGGAAAGAATGTACCAGGATGTCTGCAAGCATTACAAGCAAGTCATGGAGGACAACGTGGAGGCAAAGGAAGTTACTACCACTTACAAGTCAACAATTGCGAACCTTGAACAGGAGCGGAAAGACGCTACAGAATCAATGATTGCTCTGAGGTGCCAATTGGAAGCAACCAAATATGAACTCAAAGTTGCCGAACGCTCCAACCACGACCTCAAACGAGACCAGGAGGAGGAAGTCGAAGACCTCAAACGCGAGATCCGAATCGAATCTGAGACCATCCGCCAATCCCATCGCAGTGACCTCGAGCGCCTCAAGGCCGATCATAGAGAAGAAATGCGAGAACTAAGGAGGAGACTAGAAGACGAGGTCGAAAATGAAAGAAGTCAACGCTTGGAAGCACTAGGACAAGTGTCCACCCAAGGTGCTCTTGAAAAGCAAAGACATCAACTGGACCTAGAAGCCAAAGAGCAGGAAATCAGGTCCCTCAACATGGAGTTGGAACGACAGCGGGCAGATCTTGAGAGAGAAAAGATGCTCAATGACGACCTCCGCCACAACTTGTCCAACGCCGGTGCCAATGCAGTCAATCAGGAGGGTGCTCGACAAGCACTACAGGCCAAGATCGAATACCTCGAATCCGATTCCAAGTCTCAGTCTGAATCCTACGCAGCAATGGAGCGACGAATGAACGAGGCCTTGGAAAAGGCGATTGAGTGCGAAGAGAAACTTAGGAAAGAAGAAATACTGCGACGAAAACTGCACAACCAAGTCCAAGAACTGAAGGGCAATATTCGAGTATTTTGCCGTGTTCGACCCACGAATGGAAGCGATAGTGCCGAAGAGACTGCAAAGATCTCGTTTCCGGAAACCGAGGAAGAACTAAAAGATATCGAGGTCAAGGGTCCAGACGAAATGAGCAGCCTTGGGAAGATTACGACCAAAACACACCAGTTCCAATTTGACCGTGTCTTTGACCCGTCGTGCAACAACACAGAAATATTTGAGGAGATCGGTCAACTTATTCAGTCCGCCCTGGATGGATACAATGTTTGCATCTTTGCCTACGGCCAAACAGGATCCGGTAAAACATTCACCATGTCATCAGATGACGGCATGATCCCACAAGCTCTGCGTCAAATTTATAGTACCAGCAAAGAGCTCGAGAACAGGGGCTGGACGTATACTATGGAAGGTAGCTTTGTTGAAGTATACAACGAAGAACTTCGAGACCTTCTGGGGAAAGATGGTGACGGTGAGAAGGGCAGCAAGAAGCATGAGATCCGACATGACATGGCCACCTGCGAGACAACAATCACCGATGTGACGGTTCTCAATCTTGACAGCCAGGATCAGGTTGAGGGAATTCTGTCCCAAGCCATGTCAAGAAGATCTGTGGCCGCGACAAAAGCCAACGAACGAAGTAGTCGAAGCCACTCAGTCTTCATCCTCAAGCTAGCAGGTTACAACTCGATCACGGGCAAAAAGAGCAAAGGCACACTTAATTTGGTGGATCTCGCCGGTTCAGAACGTCTCTCACACTCCAAAGTCGAAGGTGCCCGGCTGAAAGAGACGCAAAACATCAACAAATCGCTCTCCTGCCTCGGCGACGTGATTGGGGCGCTTGGGCAGCAACAGGCGACCGGAAGTAGCTTCAACCCACGTGAGAGCGTCAACGGAGCCACCACAGGTGGACCGGCGGGGTCTCACATCCCCTATCGGAACAGCAAGCTTACTTACCTCCTTCAATTCAGCCTGGGTGGGAACAGCAAGACGCTGATGTTCGTCATGGTGGCTCCAGAGAAGAAGTGTCTGGCGGAAACAATCACGAGTCTCAAGTTTGCAGATAAAGTCTCGAGGACTCGGATTGGAGTGGCGAGGAAAACGGGTGGGAAGTAAGCCAGGCACTTCCTAGTACTTTCCAGTGGACATGTAGGCTGAGCGGCACTGCTGCCTTTGATGGTTGTGTTGGTTCAGGTTTGGTTTTAGCGGGCACGTCTGGATTTTGTCATGAAATGAATCAATAGCCTTGGATGGATACCGTCACTGATTGAACTGGGCTGGAGTGGGAGCTTTACAATGCGTCTTCGGTTTGACCAATCTTGGGATTGGAGCACTTTGGCACGTCGACATGTTGCTCGGCATTAGGGAGTCAGGGTCAGGTAGAGAGAACAAGTGCTGTACTGTGCCTGTACTCTGTTTCCCTTGACGGGCTACAATTGGAGTTGTATAGCCGTTAAAGCCAAACCGACTATGTATGTACATTGCTTGTCAGTGGTCAACGAATGAGGGCTATCTTTCCCCTTTACGAGACAAAATATGAGTTCTGGCACCCCCTTGACGGAACGATTACTTGGTATTCAGTGGCATCATCTAATCAAGATGCTATATATTTCATGACGTGTGAAGACCAGTCAGTCAGTCAGTCACTTACACTTTAGACGCCGCCGCCCGAAGCTCCTTCACAATCCCCCTCGAAATCCACTCGGCTATTCCCATGGTGGTAACCATGGGATTCACGCCGCTCGCGCTCGGAAACACACTGGCATCCGCGACGTACAGCCCTTCCACGCCCCAGACCCGCCCGTGCGCGTCCACCACGCCGGTCCCGGCCGACGCACTCATCCGGCACGAGCCCATCTGGTGGGCCGACGCGACGGTCATGGGGTCCGGCGCCGTCAGGCCCAGGGCGCGGATTGACTCGAGCCAGGTTTCGAATGAGAGCCGGTCTTGTTCTGCCTCGGCATCGGTTCCGGAGGACGGGGAGTTGGAGGAGTTGGACTTGGGTTTGGAGTTGGAGTTGGAGTTGTCGGCGGTGGACGAGGACAAGGACGATGATACCGACGGCCGCACCCACCGCTCCGACCGCGGATGGCACGAGTCAATCTCCCCGGCGCCCATGACGAACTGGATCCGCGCCGCGGCCAGTAGGCCCGCGAGGATGTGCTTCCTGTCGCGCGCCGACGGCGTGTAGGCGATGCGCGGACGGCGACGCGTCGGGTCCGATGGGTCGATGTAAACGCGGCCGGCGTCGGCGTCGCGCGTGATCGAGATGAATCCTGCCGCGTGGCCGTGCTGTGCGGCGTGTAGGCGGTAGGCTAGGGCTGAGGACAGGATTGAGTTGTCGCCAGGTCCATGTCTGTCGGCGGCAGCAATGTCGTTAGAAATCCGGGGCCGGAACGGCAGGGCCAACAGACCAAAAGCCGGGGTCGAGCACACGACCTCGATCTTGGGGCCGTGGTGCATGGCGTCCTGGTCCTCGAGCGCCGTGACGACGGCGGTCAGGATGGCGCCCTCCCACGGGTCCGTCCTCTGCGGCCACCACGTCGACCAGACCAGGCCGGTCGGGTGCAGGTGTAGATTCGCGCCAATGTGCGGGTTCGTGAGACCGCTGCGGAGGAGTACCAGGGGCGAGTGCAGTGCACCGGCGGCGACGATGACGCGGTTCATGCGCGACGAGATGGTCAGCTTCCGGGTCGTCTGGCGGTCTGGCGACGTCCACGTCGCAACGACGCCCGTCGCCGTCTTACGGCCGGGGCGGCCCTCGGACGTCGTCGAAAAGGTGATGTCGTCGACGAAACAGCCCTGGATGAACTCGGCGCCATGGGCCGCCGCGTCCGGGAACCAGCAGTTCGCGGGCCCCTGCTTGATCCCACCCGCGCAGCCGTACGTGCAGTGGCCGCACGAATGTGGCTTTGAGCCCGTGTTCTGCGGTACGACCGCCGCCGCCATGCCCAGTCGGCGCGCGCCCTCGAGCAGCGTCCGGTTCGCGAAGTTGTGCTCGACCAACCCCAGCGCCTCCAGGTCTGTGGCCCGCGCGACCCCCATGCGCGCGCACACCGTGTCTAGACAGTTCTGGAATTCGGGGCCCGTGAAGTGAGGGAGACCACCACCAGGAGGGCCTGTGGCAGTGCCGGCCCACTCCTCTCGCACCGCGTACGGAGGCTGCAGCGAGGCCGACCAGTTCACGGTGCCGCCGCCGCCGAAGGTACTGCCGGCCAGCACGGCGGTGGAGCCGTCGTCGGAGAGGATGGCGCCGCCGTTCTCCATCAGGTGCTCGCCGGCGGCGTGCGGTGTCATGGGGAAGTGCGTCGAGGCGAAGTGGAACGACTTCTCCAGGATGAGGCACTTGAGGCCCGCGCGGGACAGGTGCGCGGCCGTCACGCCGGCGCCGCAGCCGGAACCGACGATGATGACGTCCGTGGTCAGCGTGGTCGGGGTCGACGGCGAGCTGAAGTCGTGGAACTGGAACTGGAACTCGAAGCTGCTGCGCCGCCGGGCCTCCTGCACCTCCCGTGGCACCGCGGGCGCGCCCAGCATCGGCAGGATCGTCGGCGATGTCATGATCCACGTCTGCCTCGCCAGCAGGCTTACCGTCCGGTAGATGGCGCGGAGCGGCGGCAGGCGCGCGTCCGCCCAGCTGCACACGATCCTCGTCCGTACTGCCAGTGGCTGTGTCTGGATCGGCGCAACGTACCCCGTCAGCGCGTACGAGCCTAGCCTCGTGTCGAACGCCGAGAGCACGATCCCCAGGCGCCGTGCGTCGGTTGGCGGCACGTACAGTTTCAGTCGCCGTCGCGCTGCTTCTCGGAACCCATGCGTCTGTGTCGGTGATTCCGAGAGGTACGCTCGTGCAATCTCCTCAGAGCTTGCCCCTTCAGGTAGATAGTTCTGGAGTTTGCGTATTGCCGCGTTGACGGCGGCGATTGATATCAGTGACTCCGACGAGGGCGAGGGGGGGTCGCCCGTCGTCGTCGTCGTCGTCGTCGTGCTGCCGACAGATATCGAGGGGAGGAAGACTTCCATGATGGCGAAGAGCGTGGACCATTGCTCTTGGCTGAAGACCTCGCCTTCGGGCGCCGGGAGGAGCGGTGTTGCGAGGGGAGCGAGGCTGGCCGCGCTCTCTGCTGGCTGAGACATGCCTGGTGCAGACGAGGCCAGCGGTTTGGGGGAGTGGGAGTGAGAGCGGCCGGTCGTCTTGTGACGGATGGGATCACGAGCTGAAGGGGAACCGGCCTAATAATATTGTTCCATGTCCCAGTTCTATGGAAACTGTCATTCGAGTCGAGAGATGCACCTGGAGAAACGATCGGTCATGTACGGAGTACGGAGTACGAAAGTCAGAATCAGTGGGGGACAGTGGGGAAGTCAGGGGCACAGCCTACGTTACTCTGTAATTGGTAATTGGTAATTGGTAATTAGGCCGGAGTACATTAAAAAGATCGAGGGTGAAAGAGTTGACGGTTGGAAAAGACGCAGGTCCAGCAGATTGAAGTCATACGCAGCAACACGAAATACGACGAGGACGACTCAGGAGAACCCCGAGCGAGGACCCAAGTACCTAGGCACGACATTTCTTCCGTGCTTCCTTCATCCATGGACAGACGACTTCTAGTTCCACATGTCCCTCTAAAATCCTCAACCGAGGTCCGGACCGCTAAGCAGTCTAGTTCCATGCCCTGGACTTGTTGTCTGTTCTGCCATCCTCCGACCATTCGTAGGTCGCGCAACGAGAACTACCAGCTCATCCCTCGGCTTCGATCTCGTAGCTGTTCGATTTGTGCTTGGGTTCGAACCGGAAGTCTGGGTGTGCCGGGCCCAAGAACATTTCACTGTGCGACGAACGACGTTAGCCCAATACCCGCACCGTACCCAAGACGCAATCAATCCACAAGATACAAGAAGATGCTTACCTGAGCTTGATCCAGTCCTTGTAGTTTTCACTCCCCATCAACGTCTCCAACTCATCCCTGCCCCGGTACCGAGGCGGTCGATCTTGAATGCTGGGCGGGAGATACTCCAGCAGACCGACGGGCACGTAGCGGTGGGCAAAGCTGAGCCACTCCAGCAGGAACCGTCGCGTCTGGCCGACTCCGATCTCGTCGCTCCCCCACGCCTCCAGGCCGTAGCGGCAGAATTTTTCGATGAGCTGGAGCCGCTCCGACGACGACTTGTCCAGATACTGTCCCGCCGCGATCTCCTCGAACAGCCACGGCTTGACCAGTGCCCCTCGTGCTGCCATGACCCCGTCCACTCCCGCGTGTTGGATGTGGTCGTAGTAGTGCTCGTGCGAGTAGACGTCGCCGTTGCCAATGAAGAACACCTTGCCGTTCTTCGACCCTTTGTGTCCGTTCGGGAGATCTCGGTCATCCGTCTCGTGGATCGTGTCTGCAACAGCGTCCGCTTCCAGGTTCAGGTTCTTGATCAGCGTCGCCGTTTCCGTAATGTAGTCCCAGTCCGCCGTTCTCGTGTATCTCTGCTGTCTGGAGCGTCCGTGAAGAGTGATGGCCGCAACGCCACACGCGTCCCCGCGGCTGTGCTCTGCCCCCAGCACCAGCCGGTCCACCAGCTTCTGCGCCGTCGGCTGCTTGTCGCGTGTGCCCGTGCGGATCTTGACCGTCACCGGAGTCTCGCCCGAGACCGTGTTCATGCCACGCAGCATCTTCTCCAGCTTGTGAGGTGAGTCCATCAGCGCCGACCCGGCACCTTCACGGTACACGAGATCGATCGGACAGCCGACGTTGAGGTCTATCACGCGGAGACCTTGGGGGAGAAGTGCGGTCAGGATCTCGGTCGATTTGATCGCGAGCCATGGCTTGTTCGCGGCAATCTGGGCTCCAAATCGGAGATCTTTGCTCTGGTCGTAGTCGTACACGATGTTCGCACCGTCCTTGGTCGAGAATGTAGGCCGCCGGACCTCCGACTCGTGCGCCTTCATCAGCGCCCACTCGGATTTCTGGCCCTGCAAGAGGGGTAGAGACATGGCCATCTCCGAGTAGGTGAAAGTGGCGCCAAGAGACGTACAGAGTCGACGGAAGGGCAGATTCCCCTGAGTCGTCAACGGCGCCAGGACGGGCGTCTCGGCTCCAAAGTACAATCGACGTTTTTCCGACGGCCGAGGAGGAGGGTCTTGGAAGAATGCTCGCGAATCTGCTCGGTCTTCTCCATTCGCGTCGTCAGTGGCACTGATCCCATCCGTCTTCTCCGGTTCGGGCGATGAAGAATTGCGCATTTGCCCGTTTATACGACTCCGATGGTTCCCGCGTTGTCGACGACCTTGGTCTGCCGGGTTTTGGGTCTGCCTGTCCAGCCACTTCAAGAATTCCTCTGATTTGGGCGTTGAGATATTCTTCTTCATCAATTGAATCCGTTGCTTGGGAGTTATGGCGTTGGCAACAGCAGATTCCTCGTCATTGGCACACGTCTGAGCATATTGTGCGATCCGCGTAGGGTCCTCGACCAGAACAAGGCCCTTTGTACCCTCCCCATTATCGACCTCCTTCGAGTGAGAGCTAACGAATCGGCATTTCCAACCGGACGGACATGTTCCTTTCGTTTCCCACACCGGACACAAGCCATCGAAGGTGGAAAGGTCCTTCCGCTTGTGGCTGTCAAGGTACTTTCGCAGGTCATGCTCAAAACGGCACTTTTCTCCAAATGAACAGGGGTTCGGAGACAATTCTGGTTGGTGAGTCCGCGTGGAACACAGGCCCACTTCGTCTCTAGAACTTCCAAACCCGCGGGCTTTGTTCTGGCCTTGTTTCTTCTCACGGCGTTTGCCTTTGGAGTTCTGGCTGGCAGGTTGTCTGTCCTGGTGACGGAAGGACTCGGCAGCATCATCATCGACCTCATCCAGGACTGGCCTGGTTTCGACCGGCTCGTCCCCTTTGACCAGATACTCTTCTTTGACTGGGGCTCTGCCCTTTCGACGCTTGTCATCCCTGGCGTCTACAGCAGGTTCTGACTCGTCAGCTTTGCGCTTGACCGAATTTGACGTTCCATTTTGCGTCTGAGCATCTGCAACAGTAGTTCCGGTCACCCAGTTCGCTGAGGTTCCAGCAATTGACGGCAGTGTCTGAGCTTCAGAATTTTCTGCCATGGCTGGAGACCTGTCAATGTCGGCTAATGCCAGCTTAATCAATCGATGAGGTGGATTTCGTTCTGGATTGACGGACGCTTTGCTCCTCTCAAGATATAAAGCCAGAGAGCAATGGAAGGAGTGATGAAAAGTCAACCTCGCAGCGAGTATTTGTCGTTGAAGAATCAGTGCAGGGAAATCCAGATCAGGTTTAGGCCCTCTCCCGTTTATGCATGAGTGGAGGCTTGGCGCATCGCCGCTTTTGACGTAATTCTCCCCGCCGCTCATCCTTCCCTCAATCCCTTCATCATTCTTAGCCCAGCTTCACTTTCTCTCTCGCAGATGTCACAACTTCTCGTCAGACAACGGCCTGGAATTTGATTAAACCTCCACAAGGTCACCTCGATTTCCCGGTGGATATTTTGTCAAGGTTCCATGGCCACGACCAACTGAGGTTTGGATGATGTTGATCCAACTTCTGTTTAACGTGTTCTTCAGACGTTGGACCTTGGCCTTCAGAAGATCCCAGTGGTCCCTATAACTGGGTCCTTATGACTGGCAAAGGGAGAATTTTAGCATAGACACTTCAACATTGCATATATTTGGGGTCGTGCTTGCAAGCTGAAGGGTTGTTGTGAATCCAATCATGTACTGTGCCATTCATACACATATTCAATCAGCTCTCGGCTCCTTTCTCGGACCTAGTTGCGTCCGGGTTGTTGCCAAAAATTTACTATTTCTCTCTTGGATTTCAATGTCTGTGTGCAATTGCCTTTCTTGCGATTTCAAACCTAGTTCTCAACACAGCACTGACGGAGTCAGCCTTGCCAAGGCTTGGATGGATAGCCTTATGAGCTAATCGTGCGCTATGATTGGGAGACCCAAGTCAAAAGTAAGGCCGGATACGAGCTTCTCAAGACAGCCAACGCACTGCGGCCGACTAGAAATCTTGAAATATGTTGGGCTATGTAAGTCAGTATCTGGCTTGTATCAAAGAGGAACTCAGGCCAAGACGAGCCGACGCGTCTCAGTTTCAGAAGCAACCCAACAGAACCTCGGCAGTGATGGACGGCGCGGACTACTACACATCAACATTCTAGACAGCGTGATGCTAAATGCCACAGCAGAGAGGGAGATCACGCCAGTGTGTTTGATGATTACCATGGTAACATGACGGTCACCAGCGATACCCACCCCTTGATTGGCCTGGGGCTGTGTTCCTGACAGTATTAATAACTGACTTGTCCCGTTCGGGGCGAGCAGTCCTCGAGGTGGATTCGGTATGAGGCCAACCACGACCTGGTTTTCACGGCGGGGCCCAGGCAACCATGTTTCAGTCTCAAATGTAACAGCATAGCCTACCACTGAAGAGGTCAGTGTATGAAAGACGGTATAAACATTGAAGGAACGTCCATATTATTCTCTTTACCCTCGCAGCACTCTACCAGGTACTCTTCAACGCCTTCCCCTCGCACATAGGCCAGTTGCACCCTTCTCACCCTTCCAAACACCATGTCTTCTCCGAAAACCTCCTCCGGTGGATCCCACCGCCAGGACTATCTCCGTCCGGTCCTGGTACTCAACAATGTCATTGCCATGAGTTTGAGCTATGCCATCCTCACACCGTCCTTCATAGTCTTAGGTTCCATCCTGAACGTCTCCATGTTCTTCAACATCTACGCCTGGTTCTGGACCAACCTCCGGAGGGCCTCCGCGACCGAGAACGGGAAGGTCTTCTGCCCGTCGGTGATCCTGCTAGCCATTGAATGTTTGGGCGTCGTGGCATTTGTCGTCCTGTATGTCATCACGACCATGGACACGGCCGAAAACAGTTGGGGGAACTCGGTCATGATCAAGACATATGCCTCCATCGGGAGCCTGGTTGCCTTGTAAGCTAATCCTTGATATTCAGTGCCTCTCGGTCCCTTACTGGTCTTTTGCATTCATCTCCATTTACAACTGATCATTCGGTACGTACTTGCTGACTTTTGACTTCACAGCATCATGCACGGCTGTATTGCCATGGACAGCCTCCGCCTATACGTTCACTATCGGCACAGCTTGGGAGAGCGATGCCCTCACTGCCGGCGGGAATTCGGAAATCAAACTGACGACCAACCTGCGGTGACTTTACAATCCTTATTGGAGGCACAAGGATCATCCGTTGCGCCTCGAGAGAGCTTTTCTGCCAACTCCGTCGGGGAAGCCGAAGGCGACTCGTTGATCATGAAGCGTTAGGAAATGAACAAGAGAGCCAGAGGCTGCTCGGTAGCTGGTGGACAATGGCTCTATCCCTACCTTCAAAGTCATGATGGGAAAGTAAAGAAGTCGTTGTGGACGGAACTGGCTTAGGATGTGGTGACGAATTGATCGATGGGGACGCTGATTCATGGAGCTTAGCTTCTCTGCCAACGATGTGGACCATTTTGGATTCCTCGTTGGATTATCAACATGCATCCTGATTGGGAGAAAAGCGAGGTGTCTGGACAGCATGCCTTCCAGTGCTGCTCTTTCCATCTCAAACGGGTTGCTTTTGGGCTAGGGCAATGGGGTATGAGACTATGTAGTTTGTCGGGGGTGTGATCGGCGTCGTTATTATCGGGGCTGAACGTGATATGTCTCGTTTCTGTACACATCTCAAAACAGCTTCTGGTTGTTTGTCCATGACGAGTGCACGTTCGTCGTCAAAGTGTTGGCGGTGGAGACATCTATAGGGGGTGGCGATAGGTTCAAGTGACACAGGAGCTGAACGCTGAGCCACCGACTGACCTGTGCCTCCACCTCCGCCTTCTCCGAGAGGCAAGACACTCAGACCTTGTGGAACTCCCCGTGACTCCCCTCGTCCCTCCTCCTCGGGGCACTTCCTCCGAAAACAAGCCGGAGGCGCCGCATTGCTGTTTCATCTGGTCGGGTGAGATCAATTTGGGCTCTTTCCAGAACACGCCTTGGGAAGTACATGCGGTCTTTGTTTCAGGCGAATTTGAGACATTTATGGAATACTACGACATCTCTACTTGGTCATTATCCCCCGTCAGGTTCCGGCTCGAACCTGACCACATCTCTACAGATAACCCGAAGACGGCACATGTGCAAAATCTAGTTCTTCCGCCAGGTCCGGGGTTGGGCGGCTGGGGCAATGACGCCGATCTCCTACTTCCATCCTCCTTGAAGACAAGATAGGAGCTTGGGTTGGGGTAAGCAGTCTGTGCCTCACATGGAGATGGTTGCCGACATATCGTCTTGTCAGCCCGTGGTGCCTGTGTCAGGTCGTTGAGTTGTAGTAGGCGTGCTTAGCCTTTAGGCTATCTCTTCCCGCTTCGAGGTCTCCAATAAAGACCCTATTCTGACCGGAAAGGTAGGCCACTTAGGCGATGGGCAGCAGCACAGGGACACGCTCATCCAGAGTGGTCCATTCGTTGGACATTCCATCGCGATCAGCGATACTATTGAAGCTTGGCTTGGTGCTCGAATCTGCGCTGAGACTCATTGCCTTGATGCTGAGCAAATGAACGCACATGGGAGGCGACCTTCGGAGTGGTGGCGGCACTGGGAGCAGTCGAGTGGCCAATTGCAAGTTTGATTAAACATGTTCACCATGTGTCACCTCCAGTATCCAACGCCCCCTTTTCCTGAAGGCTCTTCAGTGTTTACGATGCCACGGACCGTATTCATCTGCTGCAATGCCGAACCAAGGCAGGCCTCGGCAAGGACTTTCCCGTGGGCATCGAACTAGGCCCCAAAATTCAATTGGTACAGCCTTATGAGAGAAGTCTTTGTTGGGAAGGCCGGCCCCGTCTCGGGTCCCACTACGAAAAGTGAAAATTGGTCCAGGATGAGGACGAAGACGAATGGAGCAGGCTCCGGGTGAAGACACTGGCGGTTGCCATCGTCAGGAACTCGGTCCGACCGATGAGTTTGGATTTTGCTGAGTTTAATGTGACATCCATAACATCTGAACATCTCAACATCTCACCAGGTCGCCAGTCGGGAGAAGCGGCGACCAGACGTCGACCCAGCTAACTGGTACATGCGACGAAGTTCCGGATTTGACGAGTGGTTATCCGCAATTTCCAGTAGTCAATTGGCATTTGCCCTCCAATAGTAACAAATCCAGCGACGCTCCGACGGGGTTTTTTAGTCATAGTTTCAAAACAGGCGAGTCTGGTTTGTGCCGGTGTTCCTGCAACCCACGCCGAGGGGTGGTGGGTGGATGGTGGAGGTTCTTAACGTCCATGCATCAAATGGTGGGGTTTTGCCGGCTATCAATCGACTATTGGTATCGAGGCGGCATCACCCAGACTGGATTGTCCTGACTTGCAACTTGCAAAGATCAGGGAGCAGGGAGCAGAGGGAACGGGAGGAGCATCGTTGTCCTGGATCCGGGTGCCAGGAGCAAAATATGTCTTCGTTTATTCCCAATGCTGTTTAGCCCGGCGACTGACTTTAACGGTGCAGGGATCTCCCACAAGCAGAGGCACCGGTCTGGTCATATTAGGATAGATGGTCGACTACTCGTGGGGGCTGCGGGCCATTCATCGGCAGAGAAGACGGCCCTTATTCTCTGCTGGTTGGCGGCATTGACAGCTCCGTAATAATAGGCCCTGACCATGGCTTAGCTGCAGTGTGATCAGCAAACATGTCGATACAATCTCGCCAGCGACCTGCTCGGTTGGCTTTCGTGCATGTTGATTGATGCGCGCCGAAAGCTGCCGATCATGATCATATCAATCAAATCACATATTTGACTTTCCTTGGGAAAGCACACTGCGCTGTTCACTTCTTGGACGGCGCATTTGGCAGTTCTCTGTCCAGAGACGCTATAAGTAGCACGCCCACAACACCTTATTACGGAGTAGGTGCCGTCGTGTCAGCGCCCCAGATCGCGGTCGCCTCCCGGTAAGCCAGACGGTGAGATTGCACCCGGCATTATTCGTCATGGTCTGACGCAAGTGATTTCACATCCGCTGCCCGAGACTCCAGAGCCCGCGCGCTCTTGTTCCAGAAGCAACGGGGCGAGTTCCACGCGGCGCCACCGCTGGTCGAGACTCGAGACTGGTCACTGACTCACTGGAGACTCGCTGCCAGGATGCCTAGAGACTCGGGAGGAGGGGCTCAACCCGAGGCTGAGGAGATTGGTGACCCGAGAAGCATCGGGGGAATTTGGCGGCCAATCCGGAGAGAGGGAAGGCGAAGTTGCACAAAAGACCACGGATGATTCACAGCTGTCGAGACGAGTGCTGAAGCAAGGCCGTATGCTGCATCGAGGCCAACACATGCGCCTTTCGGCCGCATGCCAAGGACGCAGATGAGCGTGCAGGAGGCAGGAGGTGGGAGTTGGGATGCTGGAGGGCGGAGGACGCTCTAGGCAAACATCTGGCCGCTGCAGGCTGCAGGTGATGGTGCTGGTGCCGGTGCTGGGGCTTGAGGCCTGAGGCCCGAGACTCAGAGTCAGAGGGTTTGCTTTCCGCCGACCCACCAACCAAACGGTTGCAGTTGCGGTTGCAGTTGCAGCCGGCCCTTCCAGTTAGCCTATGGCACGGCCTATGGCCTTTAGGATTAGGATGGAAAGGGTCCAGGATGGGGACACCCTTCGCGGCAAGGCGCTGGGCACCGGGCGGCTAGTTTTCGTGGCTATCGGGTGGGCTCCGACCAGCTCCTCGACTTGCTCTGCCTGCTGCAGAAAATAGAGTGCATGCCATGCCTCAGTCAAATAATCTAGTCGGCAAAGTTCGAGCCTGTAATATGCACTGGACCTTATACGGCTCAACGTAAACGTGAAGCCGGGCCTCAGCCTGTCAGCGGGAGTGGCCCTGCAGGGACCAGACACACGACTCGAGACTCAAGAGTGGACGAAACGGCAGACGTTGGTTCCCTCCCGTGCTATCCATGCTATCCCTGGGTCGTGTGGTTGTGGCAGTCAAGGCGGTCTGAGGCAATCGGCAAACCGTCCCTGTTCGGGGGCTAAGTGACTGTTAGTCGTGGCTAGCCCGGGGGGACCCTCCAGGCGGCTCTAGGGACGTAGAAGGCGAAGCCCGGGGGCCGCGAGGGACGCCGCCAGCGTGAGGCAACATACTGGGTAGAAGGGACGATGAATCAAAGAATAATAATAATTGCTACGCATCATCATCATCATGTTTAGCATCGTCGGTGGCGAACCCCAGGCCTCGTGGCCAGGTAGTCCAGTCTTCTCAGGAAAAAGCCCACGAGAAGCCGACCAAGACTCGGATCTCGGTACGACGGACAGGCCAGCTTCGGAGGACTGGCGGAACAGGGTCAGCCACGAGAACGAGGGCGACGAGATGGCTCGACGGGAGTCGGACTCGACGCCAGAGGCCAGAGGCCACACCCTCGAAAGTGGGTTCCACATGGGACCCCCCGGCTGTGGTGGTGCTTGGAGGCGTCGGTGCTCATTCGGCGCTGCCTCAAAGTTCAACCATGCTAGACCCCCGGCGGCGACTGCTCTGCTGAGTGGTGACCACTCCGTGGCTCTCACCTCCAACAGTTGCGAGCCCAGAGTAAAGTCGCTCCTGCCAGAGGCCAGCATCCAGAGGCGAGTGGTTCGTTTAGACTGTGCTCCGTCGTAGTTCCCTACTAGAGCAGTGGTACGGAGTACATCCTTCCATCCTTCCCTGTCGGTGCCTGTGCCTCTGCCTCCAGACCAACTCCAACTAACAATACAGTCTACTACTTACCGTCTACCGACAGTAGTAGTACTACACCACACTCCGCGCTCTCTTCCCTCACTTGTCAACCACAGTCATCTCGAGCCCTTGGGAGCCTATCATCTATCCGACGAGTAGCCTGATTCCCACCATATTCACCTTGCTGTCGCTCATTACCTACGCCTGTCCTCCTCCATCCTGCCTGCGCTTCGCAAATCACTCCATCCGTCAGACCGCGGCCATAACGTCACCGCCGGTCCTCGACACCACCCTCAACAACACTGACACCAACCGACTCGCAGACCGTATCGCCCCCGAGCCCCTTCCGCCTCCTGCCATTTCACCCCATTTTGTCCCCAAGTCTATGTTTGATTACGAAGAAAGCCCTCCGCCACTACATCACTCGCCTTCTCCGAGTGATCAGTCGCAGTTTACCTCGAGAGATACCACCCCCGTCACCCCCGTAGGCAACGCGCCGTCCTTCGGAAAGAAGACTGACAAGGACATCCTCCCGTGGTTCCGGAAGCCCATCGACGTTGGCCGTACCACCACCCGGCTCTGTTTGGACTCTTCCCGTCTTCAGCCCGACTTTGACGACCACACCTTTCCGACCTTTGGCTCGTCGCCAGCGATTCAGGGTATGGCGAGCGTAGCCGGCCCTTTCGACATCTCCACGAGACAGACCTCGACCTCTCCTCGTGGAAACCAGCCCTCCAACCTAACCTCGGCCCTGCAACGAAGCGACAGCGAAGAGAAGCGCAAGATGGCCGGCGCAGCTCCCGAAACCGCTCTCAACCGCCCCATTCCTCAAATGCCGTCCAACGCGTCCGACGATTTCGCCAGATTCGAGCATGGTGCCCGGCCCATCTCCATGAAAGGCATCTCCAACGACAAACGACGAGAGAGTATTGCCCAGAGTCTCGGTACAGGCATGAGCTGGGGAGGTATATCTGTGGGCAGCTGGATAAGAGATGAGTAAGTCGTGCCTTGTGAACCTTGTTGATTGCTATTTGAGCCCGCACGATTCTGACTCCCTGACAGCATGGTCATGTCCGGGACCTCTCCATTCACCTTCAACTCCCCATCGTTTCACTCCTCATCCTACCTGCCGAAACTCGAAGCCAATTTCATGAAGGATTTCTCCTGTTGCGGACTGACCCTGCCTACCCTTCACGACCTACTCCAGCACTACGAAGAAGCACATGCGCAGAAAGACCCGGTACACGCTGGGGCCGGCCAACAACCCGTTCCAGACAGCCGCGCCGCGATCGCAGCCACTACCGCCGCCCATATTCAACAAGAGGCCCAACAACGAAATCAACAGCAGATATCCCAAAATGCGCCCGGCCGGCCCTTCGGCTCCCAGCAAGCCAATCCTCAAACCCTCCAGCGACCCTCAGGTTTCTCCAGCACACTCCAGACAATTCCAGACATGGACACGGTCGAAGATATGGAGATGGATGACATGGACGGGGCTGATGAGACCACCCCACCGCCAAACTTGTACACACAGAACCAATCCCAAACCTCCCCCCAGACTTCGTTTACTGGACCTGGACAAGCACAAATTCCGCAACTGAACACGACCATGATGCAAGGGCACCAAGCATATCGACAGTCCACCCCTAGTACACCGGTCGCGTCCGGCCGCACCTCAGTCCCTTTCCAAGGAAACAACGCCTCGTCCACACTGATGGGAAATCCCATGCAGCAATTCCAGGACCTGCAGAACGCGTACCGCGGCACGCCGGATTCGTCGGCTCCGGGAACACCCGGCGAATTAGACGACGGTCTCATGAGTGGGATGGACGACATGAACATGCAAGGTAATCCACTGTTCAACGGAGTGCCCAACGGCTTTGGTGGATATGGTTTTGGTATGAACAGCGATATGATCGATCTTTGCATTGACGAGCCGGCCAAACGACTGTTTTCCTCTGCTAACCACGGTATGAACCAAGGTCAAGGACAACAAATGGCCCCGAGCCGACTCGGCAATGGGCAATACGGGGCGAACAGCGAGATTGCGCGGACCATCCGTGAACGGCAAGCGGCGGCAGGCTTACCCGACACCACAACCAACATTCTTCCCCACGAGGAACCGAAACCATTCCGGTGTCCCGTGATTGGCTGTGAGAAGGCCTACAAGAACCAAAACGGTCTCAAGTATCACAAATCGGTAAGTGCAGGATCTCTTCGTGACCAGAATTGTTGACTGACGAGGTGGTAGCACGGGCACAATAACCAGCGGCTGCACGAAAATGGAGACGGAACCTTCTCCATTGTGGACCCCGACACCCAAGCCCCATATCCTGGAACCATGGGCATGGAGAAGGAAAAGCCATACAAATGCGACGTTTGCCAGAAGCGGTACAAGAACCTGAACGGCCTCAAGTACCACAAGACACATTCGCCTGGGTGTAATCCGGAACTCCAATTGAACGGAAACAAAAGCCCGTCGTTGGGCATGTCCAGCCTGATGGCGGGGCAAAACATGGGAGCTGGTCTCTCGAGCGATCTGACGATGATCTAAGAGACAGAATGGACAAGGGACAATGAACACATGATGCCAAAAAGAACGACCCCATCCCATTCGATACCATTCGACACCTCGGCCAGGTTTAACACCGGCTTGAAGGGAATGTTTATTATTATCTTACTACTAATGATGCGAGACGGCCTGCCGAAGAGGATAAAGGAGCCTTCACCAGCGAATGCCTCCACAAGACATACCCGATACCCTGACCAACAAGACCATTGCAGCGGTAACCTAGTTCGAGGTGATTCCACTCGGATGTGGTCGCGACCTCGACGAGGTTGCCAGACTCAACAATGGCGGAAGCTCGCCCTGGTCACGAGCACGAGCAAGGACGGATAGATTTGATTGTTTTTTTTGCTTGTCAAAAGTTTGATTTTGCTTGGGGGATCCATACACGGCGCTAAAGATATAGCAGAGGAGCATCCAGGATTGCAGCTCGATTTGGGTCTTCTCAGCTCATGGGCTCAACAACGGCGTTCATCGGTGAGTATGGGTGGTGGGAAGATTGCCGGGTCTTTCAAGAGGGTCCGGACTGGTTTGGAAAAGAATGAGTGTACAGACCACAGGAACGGTGAATTTCATTATGGCCGTGGGTCTTTTGTCCAGCGCCAGGACCACGACTCATACGTTGATGTTACGAGTCTCCTTGCGGGCTTCAAAGAACAAAATGGGGCGGAGTGCTTGCGAGAGGATAGACGAGGGCTCGGGATTTGTACCTAGACGGAGAGGACCCAGCCTCCAAGGGGGAGATGTGGCTTTTTCGATCCTTTAGAGCTGGCATGCTTTTGCTGGAGTTCGCGAGACATAGCAAAGTACTGATGCAATAGAAATACCATGGTTGTGGCGAGTTCATGTCCAAGACGAGTTTGTCCTTGCCACAGGCACCCCAGGGTACCTAGGGACTGACTGTACAGAGTAGTACTCTGGATACGCCGCGGGTAACATGGTTCATGGTATCATGGTATCATGGAGTGGCTGGAATGGGAGGCGTGGGCGACTCCACTCCTAATAATAATAAGATGGATCGATCTACTGGGTAGTACTGTGCTGAGATGCCACTTGGAGGGGATTGCCGGATGGAGTAATACTCCGCCCAGGCCAGTAGGAGGCGACGAGGAAGATAAAGTTTAAGCGGGCTGGTCGGTTGATGCTAAAACTTAAGGGGACGAGGGGCAGGGGAGCAGGGTTCGACGGGGAATGGGCGACGGCCGACGGGTATTGGGGATGGACGGGGGAGGAAGGGCCTCGGGGCGGTCGTGGACGGTCACACGCGCAAACGCCAGGCAGTGTCACCCTCGGTGACAATGCTGTAATGACGAAGAGGAAGACCGGGAACGAACTGGAAAGGAACGTAGGAACGTAGGACCGTAAGAACCCAAGAGCCTAGGAACCTTGGAATGCCTGGGCAGTTCCAAGGGCGCCTGAGCCACCTGGCCAGTGGCCACCCAGGGCGTCCGGCACCCGACGCCGCTGAGTGGTTCGCAGGAGCACCGGCCAACCTGCCACGGGCACCGCCAGGCGCAGTCACAGGTGCAGCAAGCCACTTCGTCCTCCCTCAGCTGGCGGGCTGGCTGCCGGAGTCAAAACTGACGCGTATCTGTCAGGGTTCTCTCAAACATGCTCCATCAGCCATCAGCCCTCAACCCAGCAGCCGCTTGCCCCTGGCTTCTCCAGTCCCGTATATTCTTGTCAGGAACCAAAATCCCAAGTTCCTCGTCCTCATCCTCCTGACACCTCCCTGCGCAGGCCAGATTCAACCTGTTTGATTTGCTTCAACGTCGCGCCCATCCTTGTTGGAATCGCAGCCACAGTCACTCGTTGCCCACACGGCCCCCATTTTGCCAATCCAGTCCTTCAGCGAGTCCCTCCCCGCCTGAAATAAGCCTCAGCTTTCGAGTCCGGCCACCTGTTCCAAGCTCCCACCACGCCTGACCGTCGAGGAAAAAAAAGGATCTGCAAGTCCATGTAAGACGCAGGCGCATCGAAGCAGTGTTGCTCTCTCCTCGACAGCAAACCCCAAGATCCCCTCTGCCGCGGCACGGCATCCC